>OY283140.1:2500-1207589 GCA_958299785.1 Medicago lupulina
AACCCTAAACCCTAAACCCTAAACCCTAAACCCTAAACCCTAAACCCTAAACCCTAAACCCTAAACCCTAAACCCTAAACCCTAAACCCTAAACCCTAAACCCTAAACCCTAAACCCTAAACCCTAAACCCTAAACCCTAAACCCTAAACCCTAAACCCTAAACCCTAAACCCTAAACCCTAAACCCTAAACCCTAAACCCTAAACCCTAAACCCTAAACCCTAAACCCTAAACCCTAAACCCTAAACCCTAAACCCTAAACCCTAAACCCTAAACCCTAAACCCTAAACCCTAAACCCTAAACCCTAAACCCTAAACCCTAAACCCTAAACCCTAAACCCTAAACCCTAAACCCTAAACCCTAAACCCTAAACCCTAAACCCTAAACCCTAAACCCTAAACCCTAAACCCTAAACCCTAAACCCTAAACCCTAAACCCTAAACCCTAAACCCTAAACCCTAAACCCTAAACCCTAAACCCTAAACCCTAAACCCTAAACCCTAAACCCTAAACCCTAAACCCTAAACCCTAAACCCTAAACCCTAAACCCTAAACCCTAAACCCTAAACCCTAAACCCTAAACCCTAAACCCTAAACCCTAAACCCTAAACCCTAAACCCTAAACCCTAAACCCTAAACCCTAAACCCTAAACCCTAAACCCTAAACCCTAAACCCTAAACCCTAAACCCTAAACCCTAAACCCTAAACCCTAAACCCTAAACCCTAAACCCTAAACCCTAAACCCTAAACCCTAAACCCTAAACCCTAAACCCTAAACCCTAAACCCTAAACCCTAAACCCTAAACCCTAAACCCTAAACCCTAAACCCTAAACCCTAAACCCTAAACCCTAAACCCTAAACCCTAAACCCTAAACCCTAAACCCTAAACCCTAAACCCTAAACCCTAAACCCTAAACCCTAAACCCTAAACCCTAAACCCTAAACCCTAAACCCTAAACCCTAAACCCTAAACCCTAAACCCTAAACCCTAAACCCTAAACCCTAAACCCTAAACCCTAAACCCTAAACCCTAAACCCTAAACCCTAAACCCTAAACCCTAAACCCTAAACCCTAAACCCTAAACCCTAAACCCTAAACCCTAAACCCTAAACCCTAAACCCTAAACCCTAAACCCTAAACCCTAAACCCTAAACCCTAAACCCTAAACCCTAAACCCTAAACCCTAAACCCTAAACCCTAAACCCTAAACCCTAAACCCTAAACCCTAAACCCTAAACCCTAAACCCTAAACCCTAAACCCTAAACCCTAAACCCTAAACCCTAAACCCTAAACCCTAAACCCTAAACCCTAAACCCTAAACCCTAAACCCTAAACCCTAAACCCTAAACCCTAAACCCTAAACCCTAAACCCTAAACCCTAAACCCTAAACCCTAAACCCTAAACCCTAAACCCTAAACCCTAAACCCTAAACCCTAAACCCTAAACCCTAAACCCTAAACCCTAAACCCTAAACCCTAAACCCTAAACCCTAAACCCTAAACCCTAAACCCTAAACCCTAAACCCTAAACCCTAAACCCTAAACCCTAAACCCTAAACCCTAAACCCTAAACCCTAAACCCTAAACCCTAAACCCTAAACCCTAAACCCTAAACCCTAAACCCTAAACCCTAAACCCTAAACCCTAAACCCTAAACCCTAAACCCTAAACCCTAAACCCTAAACCCTAAACCCTAAACCCTAAACCCTAAACCCTAAACCCTAAACCCTAAACCCTAAACCCTAAACCCTAAACCCTAAACCCTAAACCCTAAACCCTAAACCCTAAACCCTAAACCCTAAACCCTAAACCCTAAACCCTAAACCCTAAACCCTAAACCCTAAACCCTAAACCCTAAACCCTAAACCCTAAACCCTAAACCCTAAACCCTAAACCCTAAACCCTAAACCCTAAACCCTAAACCCTAAACCCTAAACCCTAAACCCTAAACCCTAAACCCTAAACCCTAAACCCTAAACCCTAAACCCTAAACCCTAAACCCTAAACCCTAAACCCTAAACCCTAAACCCTAAACCCTAAACCCTAAACCCTAAACCCTAAACCCTAAACCCTAAACCCTAAACCCTAAACCCTAAACCCTAAACCCTAAACCCTAAACCCTAAACCCTAAACCCTAAACCCTAAACCCTAAACCCTAAACCCTAAACCCTAAACCCTAAACCCTAAACCCTAAACCCTAAACCCTAAACCCTAAACCCTAAACCCTAAACCCTAAACCCTAAACCCTAAACCCTAAACCCTAAACCCTAAACCCTAAACCCTAAACCCTAAACCCTAAACCCTAAACCCTAAACCCTAAACCCTAAACCCTAAACCCTAAACCCTAAACCCTAAACCCTAAACCCTAAACCCTAAACCCTAAACCCTAAACCCTAAACCCTAAACCCTAAACCCTAAACCCTAAACCCTAAACCCTAAACCCTAAACCCTAAACCCTAAACCCTAAACCCTAAACCCTAAACCCTAAACCCTAAACCCTAAACCCTAAACCCTAAACCCTAAACCCTAAACCCTAAACCCTAAACCCTAAACCCTAAACCCTAAACCCTAAACCCTAAACCCTAAACCCTAAACCCTAAACCCTAAACCCTAAACCCTAAACCCTAAACCCTAAACCCTAAACCCTAAACCCTAAACCCTAAACCCTAAACCCTAAACCCTAAACCCTAAACCCTAAACCCTAAACCCTAAACCCTAAACCCTAAACCCTAAACCCTAAACCCTAAACCCTAAACCCTAAACCCTAAACCCTAAACCCTAAACCCTAAACCCTAAACCCTAAACCCTAAACCCTAAACCCTAAACCCTAAACCCTAAACCCTAAACCCTAAACCCTAAACCCTAAACCCTAAACCCTAAACCCTAAACCCTAAACCCTAAACCCTAAACCCTAAACCCTAAACCCTAAACCCTAAACCCTAAACCCTAAACCCTAAACCCTAAACCCTAAACCCTAAACCCTAAACCCTAAACCCTAAACCCTAAACCCTAAACCCTAAACCCTAAACCCTAAACCCTAAACCCTAAACCCTAAACCCTAAACCCTAAACCCTAAACCCTAAACCCTAAACCCTAAACCCTAAACCCTAAACCCTAAACCCTAAACCCTAAACCCTAAACCCTAAACCCTAAACCCTAAACCCTAAACCCTAAACCCTAAACCCTAAACCCTAAACCCTAAACCCTAAACCCTAAACCCTAAACCCTAAACCCTAAACCCTAAACCCTAAACCCTAAACCCTAAACCCTAAACCCTAAACCCTAAACCCTAAACCCTAAACCCTAAACCCTAAACCCTAAACCCTAAACCCTAAACCCTAAACCCTAAACCCTAAACCCTAAACCCTAAACCCTAAACCCTAAACCCTAAACCCTAAACCCTAAACCCTAAACCCTAAACCCTAAACCCTAAACCCTAAACCCTAAACCCTAAACCCTAAACCCTAAACCCTAAACCCTAAACCCTAAACCCTAAACCCTAAACCCTAAACCCTAAACCCTAAACCCTAAACCCTAAACCCTAAACCCTAAACCCTAAACCCTAAACCCTAAACCCTAAACCCTAAACCCTAAACCCTAAACCCTAAACCCTAAACCCTAAACCCTAAACCCTAAACCCTAAACCCTAAACCCTAAACCCTAAACCCTAAACCCTAAACCCTAAACCCTAAACCCTAAACCCTAAACCCTAAACCCTAAACCCTAAACCCTAAACCCTAAACCCTAAACCCTAAACCCTAAACCCTAAACCCTAAACCCTAAACCCTAAACCCTAAACCCTAAACCCTAAACCCTAAACCCTAAACCCTAAACCCTAAACCCTAAACCCTAAACCCTAAACCCTAAACCCTAAACCCTAAACCCTAAACCCTAAACCCTAAACCCTAAACCCTAAACCCTAAACCCTAAACCCTAAACCCTAAACCCTAAACCCTAAACCCTAAACCCTAAACCCTAAACCCTAAACCCTAAACCCTAAACCCTAAACCCTAAACCCTAAACCCTAAACCCTAAACCCTAAACCCTAAACCCTAAACCCTAAACCCTAAACCCTAAACCCTAAACCCTAAACCCTAAACCCTAAACCCTAAACCCTAAACCCTAAACCCTAAACCCTAAACCCTAAACCCTAAACCCTAAACCCTAAACCCTAAACCCTAAACCCTAAACCCTAAACCCTAAACCCTAAACCCTAAACCCTAAACCCTAAACCCTAAACCCTAAACCCTAAACCCTAAACCCTAAACCCTAAACCCTAAACCCTAAACCCTAAACCCTAAACCCTAAACCCTAAACCCTAAACCCTAAACCCTAAACCCTAAACCCTAAACCCTAAACCCTAAACCCTAAACCCTAAACCCTAAACCCTAAACCCTAAACCCTAAACCCTAAACCCTAAACCCTAAACCCTAAACCCTAAACCCTAAACCCTAAACCCTAAACCCTAAACCCTAAACCCTAAACCCTAAACCCTAAACCCTAAACCCTAAACCCTAAACCCTAAACCCTAAACCCTAAACCCTAAACCCTAAACCCTAAACCCTAAACCCTAAACCCTAAACCCTAAACCCTAAACCCTAAACCCTAAACCCTAAACCCTAAACCCTAAACCCTAAACCCTAAACCCTAAACCCTAAACCCTAAACCCTAAACCCTAAACCCTAAACCCTAAACCCTAAACCCTAAACCCTAAACCCTAAACCCTAAACCCTAAACCCTAAACCCTAAACCCTAAACCCTAAACCCTAAACCCTAAACCCTAAACCCTAAACCCTAAACCCTAAACCCTAAACCCTAAACCCTAAACCCTAAACCCTAAACCCTAAACCCTAAACCCTAAACCCTAAACCCTAAACCCTAAACCCTAAACCCTAAACCCTAAACCCTAAACCCTAAACCCTAAACCCTAAACCCTAAACCCTAAACCCTAAACCCTAAACCCTAAACCCTAAACCCTAAACCCTAAACCCTAAACCCTAAACCCTAAACCCTAAACCCTAAACCCTAAACCCTAAACCCTAAACCCTAAACCCTAAACCCTAAACCCTAAACCCTAAACCCTAAACCCTAAACCCTAAACCCTAAACCCTAAACCCTAAACCCTAAACCCTAAACCCTAAACCCTAAACCCTAAACCCTAAACCCTAAACCCTAAACCCTAAACCCTAAACCCTAAACCCTAAACCCTAAACCCTAAACCCTAAACCCTAAACCCTAAACCCTAAACCCTAAACCCTAAACCCTAAACCCTAAACCCTAAACCCTAAACCCTAACCCTAAACCCTAAACACCCTAAAAACCCTAAAAACCCCAAAACCCCAAAAACCCCAAACCCTAAACCCCAAACCCAAACCCTAAACCCTAACCTAATTAATATGAATGTGTACGATACGTTACGATTATGTCTATGTTATGAGGTTAGATACGTATAGCTTAGATAATAGAAAGTTATGTACGATTACCGACGACGATCTTAGGTTCCCCTAATTGTCCGGTTTAGTACCGTGTCATGAACATGTTAGGTTATGTCTTGATGCGTTTAGTGCATCTTGAGGTAGCGGTCCTAGGATCCCTTGACCGAAATGACACGAAGGAAACAAATAAGATGACCCTATGACGGAACTAGCAGTGCACGACCGTCTATGCAAGCCCCACGGACGACACACGACCGTCAGATGGTGTTGTAGACACGTGGTGACCATAGGTTTCCACGAGGTCACTTATAACCTAGGATTAGGAGAACTCACTGAGACATTATGTCTCATCCCAATCCTCATTTGTTTCAGATTAGCAGAGCAGTTGAGCAAGCTTATCGCCGGATGGATATTCAGCAAGGACTCGTTCGTACCCGCTGCAGGATGTTCTCTTGGATTTAAGATTGTATTTTTATATTATTTGGATAGTTGTATGGTAACTCTGATGTAGGAACGTGTATTGTTGTACACAATATTCATTCGAAGTAATTTAAGTTCTAAATTTTAATGTATCCAGTACTAAAGATAATGCACATGCTAAACTTTCTAGATATGTTTAGTATGGGTGTTACAATAACTTATGTAAAAAATGAGATAAATGAGTTTTTTCGTTAATGTTTCCTATGAGATAAATGGGTCATTTCTAATGGAATTTTGCCAAAAAAGATCCAACATTTCTTCGTTTAAAAAAATTTCCAACGCCTTCAGGTTGTAGCTATGCTTGTTAGCTTTCCAACGAATGTTCACATGCTCCTATCGGCAAAGGAAATCCCAAGATATGGTCGTTTTAACAAAAAAAAAAAAAAAAAAAAGGTCAAAAACCAGTAAAATCCGAAAGTGACACAAGGTAATTCACTTGGCCTCAATTTAGCCAGAATTTTCAAAAATTCTAAAAATCAACCATTAATCATCTGAAACACACAAAACCACAAATTAAACAATAATTGGTCAATAAGTTATGCGTAAAATGAGATAAATGAGTTTTTCACTAATGTTTCCTATGAGATAAAGGGTCCTTTCTAATAGAATTTTGCCAAAAAAGATCAATTATTTCTTCGTTTAAAAAAATTTCCAACGGCTTGAGGCTGTAGCTATGCTTGTTAGCTTTCCAGCGAAAGTTCACAAGCTCCTATTGGCAAAGGAAATCCCAAGATATTGTCGTTTAGCGAGAAAGGGTTAAAAACAAGTCAAATCCAGAAATTACACAAGCTAATTCACTTGGCCTCCATTTAGCCAGAATTCTCAAAAATTCTAAAAATCAACCATCAGTCATCTGAAACACACAACACCACCAATTAAACAATAATTGGTCAATAAGTTATGCGAAAAATGAGATAAATGAGTTTTTTCACTAATGTTTCCTATGAGATAAATGGGTCCTTTCTAATAAAATTTTGCCAAAAAAGATCCAAAATTTCTTCGTTTAAAAAAATTTCCAACGCCTTGAGGCTGTAGCTATGCTTCTTAGGTTTCCAACGAATGTTCACAAGCTCCTATCGGCAAAGGAAATCCCAAGATATTGTCGTTTTAGCGAGAAAGGTTGAAAAACAAGTAAAATCTGAAAGCTAATAAGGTAATTCACTTGGCATCCATTTAGCCCGAATTTTCAAAAATTCTAAAAATCAACCATTAGTCATCTGAAACACACAAAACCACAAATTCAATAAAATTAGTTAATAAGTTATGCGTAAAATGAGATAAATGAGTTTTTCACTAATGTTTCCTATGAAATAAAGGGTCCTTTCTAATGGAATTTTGCCATAAAAGATCAATTATTTCTTCGTTTAAAAAAATTTCCGATGCCTTGAGGTTGTAGCTATGCTTGTTAGCTTTCCAACGAAAGTTCACAACCTCCTATTGGCAAAGGAAATCCCAAAGTATTGTCGTTTTAGTGAGAAAGGGTTAAAAACAAGTAAAATCCGAAAGTTACACAAGGTAATTCACTTGGCCTCCATTTAGCCAGAATTATCAAAAATTCTAAAAATCAACCATCAGTCATCTGAAACACACAAAACCCCCAATTAAACAATAATTGGTCAATAAGTTATGCGAAAAATGAGATAAATGAGTTTTTTCCCTAATGTTTCCCTGAAACACATATAAATGAGTTTTTTCCCTAATGCGAAAAATGAGATAAATGGGTCATTTCTAATGGAATTTTGCCAAAAATGATCCAATATTTCTTCGTTTAAAAAAATTTCCAACGCTTTGAGGTTGTAGCTATGCTTGTTTTCTTTCCAACGAATGTTCACACGCTCCTATCGGCAAAGGAAATCCCAAGATATTGTTGGTTTAGCGAGAAAGGTTGAAAAACAAGTAAAATCTGAAAGCTAACAAGGTAATTCACTTGGCCTCCATTTAGCCCGAATTATCAAAAATTCTAAAAATCAACCATTAGTCATCGTGAAACACACAAAACCACAAATTAAACAATAATTTGTCAATAACTTTTATGAAAAATGAGATTAATGAGTTTTTTCATTAATGTTTCCTATGAGATAAATGAGTCATTTCTAATGGAATTTTGCCCAAAAAGATCAATTATTTCTTCGTTTAAAAAAATTTCCAACGCTTTGAGGTTGTAGCTAAGCTTGTTTTCTTTCCAACGAATGTTCACACGCTCCTATCGGCAAAGGAAATCCCAAGATATTGTTGGTTTAGCGAGAAAGGTTGAAAAACAAGTAAAATCTGAAAGCTAACAAGGTAATTCACTTGGCCTCCATTTAGCCCGAATTATCAAAAATTCTAAAAATCAACCATTAGATATCGTGAAACACACAAAACCTCAAATTAAACAATAATTTGTCAATAACTTTTATGAAAAATGAGATTAATGAGTTTTTTCATTAATGTTTCCTATGGGATAAATGAGTCATTTCTAATGGAATTTTGCCCAAAAAGATCAATTATTTCTTCGTTTAAAAAAATTTCCAACGCCTTAAGGCTGTAGTAATGCTTGTTAGCTTTCCAACGAATGTTCACACGCTCCTATCGGCAAATGAAATCCCAAGATATGGTCGTTTTAGCGAGAAAGGGTCAAAAACAAGTAAAATCCGAAAGTTACATAAGGTAATTCACTTGGCCTCCATTTAGCCAGAATTTTCAAAAATTCTAGAAATCAACCATTGGTCATCTGAAACACACAAAACCACAAATTAAACAATAATTGGTCAATAAGTTATGCGTAAAATGAGATAAATGAGTTTTTTCACTAATGTTTCCTATGAGATAAAGGGTCCTTTCTAATGGAATTTTGCCAAAAAAGATCCAATATTTCTTCGTTTAAAAAAATTTGCAACGCCTTGAGGCTGTAATTATGCTTGTTAGCTTTCCAACGAATGTTCACAAGCTCCTATCGGCAAGGGAAATCCCAAGATATTGTTGGTTTAGCGAGAAAGGTTGAAAAACAAGTAAAATCTGAAAGCTAACAAGGTAATTCACTTGGCCTCCATTTAGCCCGAATTATCACAAATTCTAAAAATCAACCATTAGTCATCTTGAAACACACAAAACCACAAATTAAACAATAATTGGTCAATAACTTATGTGAAAAATGAGATTAATGAGTTTTTTCACTAATGTTTCCTTTGAGATAAATGGGTCATGTCTAATGGAATTTTGCCAAAAAGGATCCAATATTTCTTCGTTTAAAAAAATTTCCAACTCTTTGAGGTTGTAGCTATGCTTGTTACCTTTCCAACGAATGTTCACACGCTCCTATCGGCAAATGAAATCCCAAGATATGGTCGTTTTAGCGAGAAAGGGTCAAAAACAAGTAAAATCCGAAAGTTACACAAGGTAATTCACTTGGCCTCCATTTAGCCAGAATTTTCAAAAATTCTAAAAATCAACCATTAGTCATCTGAACCACACAAAACCACAAATTTAACAATAATTGGTCAATAAGTTATGCGAAAAATGAGATAAATGAGTTTTTTCACTATTGTTTCCTATGAGATAAATGGGTCATTTCTAATGGAATTTTGCCAAAAACGATCCAATATTTCTTCGTTTAAAAAAATTTCCAACGCCATGAGGTTGTAGCTATGCTTGTTAGCTTTCCAACAAATGTTCACAACCTCCTATCGGCAAAGTAAATCCCAAGATATAGTCGTTTTAGCGAGAAAGGCTGAAAAACAAGTAAAATTCGAAAGTTAACAAGGTAATTTCACTTGGCCTCCATTTACCCCGAATTTTTAAAAATTCTAAAAATCAACCTTTAGTCATCTTGAAACACACAAAACCACAAATTAAACAATAATTGGTCAATAACTTATGTGAAAAATTAGATAAATGAGTTTTTTCATTAATGTTTCCTATGTGATAAATGGGTCATTTCTAATGGAATTTTGCCAAAAAAGATCCAATATTTCTTTGGTTAAAAAAATTTCCAACACCTTGAGATTGTAGCTATGTTTGTTAGCTTTCCAGCGAATGTTCGCATGCTCCTATCGCAAAGGAAATCCAAGATATGGTCGTTTGAGCGAGAAATGGTCAAAAACAAGTAAAATCCGAAGGTTACACAAGGTAATTCACTTGGCCTACATTTAGCCCGAATTATCACAAATTCTAA
The DNA here is from genome assembly GCA_958299785.1 of Medicago lupulina. Classification (NCBI taxonomy): domain Eukaryota; kingdom Viridiplantae; phylum Streptophyta; class Magnoliopsida; order Fabales; family Fabaceae; genus Medicago; species Medicago lupulina. Next base: position 12,574 of record OY283140.1, read on the forward strand.
AAATCAACCATTAGTCATCTAAAACACACAAAACCACCAATTAAACAATAGTTGGTCAATAAGTTATGCGAAATATGAGATAAATGAGTTTTTTTACTAATGTTTCCTATGAGATAAATGGGTCCTTTCTAATGGAATTTTGCCAAAAAAGGTCCAATATTTCTTCGTTTAAAAAAATTTCCAACTCTTTGAGGTTGTAGCTATGCTTGTTACCTTTCCAACGAATGTTCACACGCTCCTATCGGCAAATGAAATCCCAAGATATGGTCGTTTTAGCGAGAAAGGGTCAAAAACAAGTAAAATCCGAAAGTTACACAAGGTAATTCACTTGGCCTCCATTTAGCCAGAATTTTCAAAAATTCTAAAAATCAACCATTAGTCATCTGAACCACACAAAACCACAAATTTAACAATAATTGGTCAATAAGTTATGCGAAAAATGAGATAAATGAGTTTTTTCACTATTGTTTCCTATGAGATAAATGGGTCATTTCTAATGGAATTTTGCCAAAAACGATCCAATATTTCTTCGTTTAAAAAAATTTCCAACGCCATGAGGTTGTAGCTATGCTTGTTAGCTTTCCAACAAATGTTCACAACCTCCTATCGGCAAAGTAAATCCCAAGATATAGTCGTTTTAGCGAGAAAGGCTGAAAAACAAGTAAAATTCGAAAGTTAACAAGGTAATTTCACTTGGCCTCCATTTACCCCGAATTTTTAAAAATTCTAAAAATCAACCTTTAGTCATCTTGAAACACACAAAACCACAAATTAAACAATAATTGGTCAATAACTTATGTGAAAAATTAGATAAATGAGTTTTTTCATTAATGTTTCCTATGTGATAAATGGGTCATTTCTAATGGAATTTTGCCAAAAAAGATCCAATATTTCTTTGGTTAAAAAAATTTCCAACACCTTGAGATTGTAGCTATGTTTGTTAGCTTTCCAGCGAATGTTCGCATGCTCCTATCGCAAAGGAAATCCAAGATATGGTCGTTTGAGCGAGAAATGGTCAAAAACAAGTAAAATCCGAAGGTTACACAAGGTAATTCACTTGGCCTACATTTAGCCCGAATTATCACAAATTCTAAAAATCAACCATTAGTCATCTAAAACACACAAAACCACCAATTAAACAATAGTTGGTCAATAAGTTATGCGAAATATGAGATAAATGAGTTTTTTTACTAATGTTTCCTATGAGATAAATGGGTCCTTTCTAATGGAATTTTGCCAAAAAAGGTCCAATATTTCTTCGTTTAAAAAAATTTCCAACTCTTTGAGGTTGTAGCTATGCTTGTTACCTTTCCAACGAATGTTCACACGCTCCTATCGGCAAATGAAATCCCAAGATATGGTCGTTTTAGCGAGAAAGGGTCAAAAACAAGTAAAATCCGAAAGTTACACAAGGTAATTCACTTGGCCTCCATTTAGCCAGAATTTTCAAAAATTCTAAAAATCAACCATTAGTCATCTGAACCACACAAAACCACAAATTTAACAATAATTGGTCAATAAGTTATGCGAAAAATGAGATAAATGAGTTTTTTCACTATTGTTTCCTATGAGATAAATGGGTCATTTCTAATGGAATTTTGCCAAAAACGATCCAATATTTCTTCGTTTAAAAAAATTTCCAACGCCATGAGGTTGTAGCTATGCTTGTTAGCTTTCCAACAAATGTTCACAACCTCCTATCGGCAAAGTAAATCCCAAGATATAGTCGTTTTAGCGAGAAAGGCTGAAAAACAAGTAAAATTCGAAAGTTAACAAGGTAATTTCACTTGGCCTCCATTTACCCCGAATTTTTAAAAATTCTAAAAATCAACCTTTAGTCATCTTGAAACACACAAAACCACAAATTAAACAATAATTGGTCAATAACTTATGTGAAAAATTAGATAAATGAGTTTTTTCATTAATGTTTCCTATGTGATAAATGGGTCATTTCTAATGGAATTTTGCCAAAAAAGATCCAATATTTCTTTGGTTAAAAAAATTTCCAACACCTTGAGATTGTAGCTATGTTTGTTAGCTTTCCAACGAATGTTCGCATGCTCCTATCGCAAAGGAAATCCAAGATATGGTCGTTTGAGCGAGAAATGGTCAAAAACAAGTAAAATCCGAAGGTTACACAAGGTAATTCACTTGGCCTACATTTAGCAAGCATTTTCAAAAATTCTAAAAATCAACCATTAGTCATCTAAAACACACAAAACCACCAATTAAACAATAGTTGGTCAATAAGTTATGCGAAATATGAGATAAATGAGTTTTTTTACTAATGTTTCCTATGAGATAAATGGGTCCTTTCTAATGGAATTTTGCCAAAAAAGGTCCAATATTTCTTCGTTTAAAAAAATTTCCAACGCTTTGAGGTTGTAGCTATGCTTGTTAGCTTTCCAACGAATGTTCACACGCTCGTATCGGCAAATGAAATCCCAAGATATGGTCGTTTTAGCGAGAAAGGGTCAAAAACAAGTAAAATCCGAAAGTTACACAAGGTAATTCACTTGGCCTCCATTTAGCCAGAATTTTCAAAAATTCTAAAAATCAACCATTAGTCATCTGAACCACACAAAACCACAAATTTAACAATAATTGGTCAATAAGTTATGCGAAAAATGAGATAAATGAGTTTTTTCACTATTGTTTCCTATGAGATAAATGGGTCATTTCTAATGGAATTTTGCCAAAAACGATCCAATATTTCTTCGTTTAAAAAAATTTCCAACGCCATGAGGTTGTAGCTATGCTTGTTAGCTTTCCAACAAATGTTCACAACCTCCTATCGGCAAAGTAAATCCCAAGATATAGTCGTTTTAGCGAGAAAGGCTGAAAAACAAGTAAAATTCGAAAGTTAACAAGGTAATTTCACTTGGCCTCCATTTACCCCGAATTTTTAAAAATTCTTAAAATCAACCTTTAGTCATCTTGAAACACACAAAACCACTAATTAAACAATAATTGGTCAATAACTTATGTGAAAAATTAGATAAATGAGTTTTTTCATTAATGTTTCCTATGTGATAAATGGGTCATTTCTAAAGGAATTTTGCCAAAAAAGATCCAATATTTCTTTGGTTAAAAAAATTTCCAACACCTTGAGATTGTAGCTATGTTTGTTAGCTTTCCAACGAATGTTCGCATGCTCCTATCGCAAAGGAAATCCAAGATATGGTCGTTTGAGCGAGAAATGGTCAAAAACAAGTAAAATCCGAAGGTTACACAAGGTAATTCACTTGGCCTACATTTAGCAAGCATTTTCAAAAATTCTAAAAATCAACCATTAGTCATCTAAAACACACAAAACCACCAATTAAACAATAGTTGGTCAATAAGTTATGTGAAAAATGAGATTAATGAGTTTTTTCACTAATGATTCCTATGAGATAAATGGGTCCTTTCTAATGGAATTTTGCCAAAAAAGATCCAATATTTCTTTGTTTAAAAAAATTTCCAACGCTTTGAGGTTGTAGCTATGCTTGTTAGCTTTCCAACAAATGTTCACACGCTCCTATCGGCAAATGAAATCCCAAGATATGGTCGTTTTAGCGAGAAAGGGTCAAAAACAAGTAAAATCCGAAAGTTACACAAGGTAATTCACTTGGCCTCCATTTAGCCAGAATTTTCAAAAATTCTAAAAATCAACCATTAGTAATCTGAACCACACAAAACCACAAATTTAACAATAATTGGTCAATAAGTTATGCGAAAAATGAGATAAATGAGTTTTTTCACTATTGTTTTCTATCAGATAAATGGGTCATTTCTAATGGAATTTTGCCAAAAACGATCCAATATTTCTTTGTTTAAAAAAATTTCCAACGCCATGAGGTTGTAGCTATGCTTGTTAGCTTTCCAACAAATGTTCACAACCTCCTATCGGCAAAGTAAATCCCAAGATATAGTCGTTTTAGCGAGAAAGGCTGAAAAACAAGTAAAATTCGAAAGTTAACAAGGTAATTTCACTTGGCCTCCATTTACCCCGAATTTTTAAAAATTCTAAAAATCAAGCTTTAGTCATCTTGAAACACACAAAACCACAAATTAAACAATAATTGGTCAATAACTTATGTGAAAAATTAGATAAATGAGTTTTTTCATTAATGTTTCCTATGTGATAAATGGGTCATTTCTAATGGAATTTTGCCAAAAAAGATCCAATATTTATTTGGTTAAAAAAATTTCCAACGCCTTGAGATTGTAGCTATGTTTGTTAGCTTTCCAACGAATGTTCCCATGCTCCTATCGCAAAGGAAATCCAAGATATGGTCGTTTGAGCGAGAAATGGTCAAAAACAAGTAAAATCCGAAGGTTACACAAGGTAATTCACTTGGCCTACATTTAGCAAGCATTTTCAAAAATTCTAAAAATCAACCATTAGTCATCTAAAACACACAAAACCACCAATTAAACAATAGTTGGTCAATAAGTTATGTGAAATATGAGATAAATGAGTTTTTTTACTAATGTTTCCTATGAGATAAATGGGTCCTTTGTAATGGAATTTTGCCAAAAAAGATCCCATATTTCTTCGTTTAAAAAAATTTCCAACGCTTTGAGGTTGTAGCTATGTTTGTTAGCTTTCCAACGAATGTTCACACGCTCCTATCGGCAAATGAAATCCCAAGATATGGTCTTTTTAGCGAGAAAGGGTCAAAAACAAGTAAAATCCGAAAGTTACACAAGGTAATTCACTTGGCCTCCATATAGCCAGAATTTTCAAAAATTCTAAAAATCAACCATTAGTCATCTGAACCACACAAAACCACAAATTTAACAATAATTGGTCAATAAGTTATGCGAAAAATGAGATAAATGAGTTTTTTCACTATTGTTTCCTATGAGATAAATGGGTCATTTCTAATGGAATTTTGCCAAAAACGATCCAATATTTCTTCGTTTAAAAAAATTTCCAACGCCATGAGGTTGTAGCTATGCTTGTTAGCTTTCCAACAAATGTTCACAACCTCCTATCGGCAAAGTAAATCCCAAGATATAGTCGTTTTAGCGAGAAAGGTTGAAAAACAAGTAAAATCTTAAAGCTAACAAGGTAATTCACTTGGCCTCCATTTAGCCCGAATTTTCAAAAATTCTAAAAATCAACCATTAGTCATCTTGAAACACACAAAGACACAAATTAAACAATAATTGGTCAATAATTTATGTGAAAAATGAGATAAATGAGTTTTTTCAATAATGTTTCCTATGAGATAAATGGGTCATTTCTAATGTAATTTTACCAAAAAAGATCCAATATTTCTTCGTTTAAAAAAATTTCCAACGCTTTGAGGTTGTAGCTATGCTTGTTAGCTTTCCAACGAATGTTCACAAGCCCCAATCGGCAAAGGAAATCCCAAGATATAGTCGTTTTAGGGAGAAAGGCTGAAAAACAAGTAAAATTCGAAAGTTAACAAGGTAATTCACTTGGCCTCCATTTAGCCCGAATTTTTAAAAATTCTAAAAATCAACCTTTAGTCATCTTGAAACACACAAAACCACAAATTAAACAATAATTGGTCAATAACTTATGTGAAAAATTAGATAAATGAGTTTTTTCATAAATGTTTCCTATGTGATAAATGGGTCATTTCTAATGGAATTTTGCCAAAAAAGATCCAATATTTCTTCGGTTAAGAAAATTTCCAACGCCTTGAGATTGTAGCTATGTTTGTTACCTTTCCAACGAATGTTCACATGCTCCTATCGCAAAGGAAATCCAAGATATGGTCGTTTGAGCGAGAAATGGTCAAAAACAAGTAAAATCCGAAAGTTACACAAGGTAATTCACTTGGCCTACATTTAGCAAGAATTTTCAAAAATTCTAAAAACCAACAATTAGTCATCTAAAACACACAAAACCACCAATTAAACAATAGTTGGTCAATAAGTTATGCGAAATATGAGATAAATGAGTCTTTTTACTAATGTTTCCTATGAGATAAATGGGTCCTTTCTAATTGAATTTTGCCAAAAAAGATCCAATATTTCTTCATTTAAAAAAATTTCCAACGCCATGAGGCTGTAGCTATGCTTGTTAGCTTTCCAACGAATGTTTAGAAGCTCCTATCGGCAAAGGAAATCCCGAGATATTGTCGTTTTAGCGGGAAAGGTTGAAAAACAAGTAAAATCTGAAAGCTAACAAGGTAATTCACTTGTCCTCCATTTAGCCCGATTTTTCAAAAATTTTAAAAATCAACCATTATTCATCTTGAAACACACAAAGACTCAAATTAAACAATAATTGGTAAATAACTTAAGTGAAAATTGAGATAAATGAGTTTTTTCATTAGTGTTTCCTATGAGATAAATGGGTCATTTCTAATGGAATTTCGCCAAAAAAGATCTAATATTTCCTCGTTTAAAAAATTTTCCAACGCTTTGAGTTTGTAGCTATGCTTGTTAGCTTTCCAACGAATGTTCACATGCTCATATCGGGAAAGAAAATCCCAAGATATGGTTGTTTTAGCAAGAAAAGGTCAAAAACAAGTAAAATCCGAACGTTACGCAAGGTAATTCACTTGGCCTCCATTTAGCCAGAATTTTCAAAAATTCTTAAAATCAACCTTTAGTCATCTGAAACACACAAAATCACCAATTAAACAATTATTAGTCAATAAGTTATGCGAAAAATGAGATAAATGAGTTTTTTCATTCGTGTTTCCTATGACATAAATGGGTCATTTCTAATGGAATTTTGCCAAAAGTGATCAAATATTTCTTCGTTTAAAAAATTTTCCAACAACTTCGGTTGTAGCTATGCTTGTTAGCTTTCCAACGAATGTTCACAAGCTCCTATCGGCAAAGGAAATCCCAAGATATTGTCGTTTTAGCGAGAAAGGTTGAAAAACAAGTAAAATCTGAAAGCTAACAAGGTAATTCACTTGGCCTCCATTTAGCCCGAATTTTCAAAAATTCTTAAAATCAACCATTAGTCATCTGAAACACACAAAACCACTAATTAAACAATAATTGGTCAAAAAGTTATGCGAAAAATGAGATAAATGAGTTTTTTCATTAGTGTTTCCTATGAGATAAATGGGTCATTTCTAATGGAATTTTGCCAAATAAGATCCAATATTTCTTCGTTTAAAAAATCTTCCAACGCCTTGAGGTTTTAGCTATGCTTGTTACCTTTCCAACGAATGTTCACATGCTCCTATCGGCAAAGGAAATCCCAAGATATGGTCGTTTTAGCGAGAAAGGGTCAAAAACAAGTAAAATCCGAAAGTTACACAAGGTAATTCACTTGGCCTCCATTTGGCCTGAATTTTCAAAAATTCTAAAAATCAACCATTAGTCATCTGAAACACACAAAACCACCAATTAAACAATAATTGGTCAATAAGTTATGCGAAAAATGAGATAAATGTGTTTTTTCACTAATGTTTCCTATGAGATAAATGGGTCCTTTCTAATGGAATTTTGCCAAAAAAGATCAATTGTTTCTTCGTTTAAAAAATTTTCCAACGCCTTTAGGCTGTAGCTATGCTTGATAGCTTTCCAACGAAAGTTCACAAGCTCCTATCGGCAAAGGAAATCCCAAGATATTGTCGTTTTAGCGAGAAAGGTTGAAAAAAGAGTAAAATCTGAAAGCTAACAAGGTAATTCACTTGGCCTCCATTTAGCCAGAATTTTCAAAAATTGTAAAAATCAACCATTAGTCATCTTAAACACACAAAACCACCAATTAAACAATAATTGGTCAATAATTTATGCGAAAAATGAGAAAAATGAGTTTTTTAACTAATGTTTTCTATGAGATAAATGGGTCATTTCTAATGGAATTATGCCAAAAAAGATCCAATATTTCTATGTTTAAAAAAATTTCCAACGCCATGAGGCTGTAGCTATGCTTGTTAGCTTTCCAACAAATGTTCACAAGCTCCTATCGGCAAAGGAAATCCCAAGATATGGTCGTTTTAGCGAGAAAGGGTCAAAAACAAGTAAAATCCGAAAGTTACACAAGGTAATTTACCTGGCCTACATTTAGTCAGAATTTTCAAAAATTCTAATAATCAACCATGAGTCATCTGAAACACACAAAACCACTAATTAAACAATAATTGGTCAATAAGTTATGCGAAAAATGAGATAAATGAGTTTTTTCATTAGTGTTACCTATGAGATAAATGGGTCATTTCCAATGGAATTTTGCAAAAATGATCAAATATTTCTTCGTTTAAAAAATTTTCCAACGCCTTGAGGTTGTTGCTATGCTTGTTAGCTTTCCAATCAATGTTCACAAGCTCCTATCGGCAAACGAAATCCCAAGATATTGTCGTTTTTGCGAAAAAGGGTCAAAAAGAACTAAAATCCTAAAGTTACACAAGGTAAATCACTTGGCCTCCATTTAGCCCGAATTTTCAAAAATTCTAAAAATCAACCATTAGTCATCTTGAAACACACAAAACCACAAATTAAACAATAACTGGTCAATAACTTATGTGAAAAATGAGATAAATGAGTTTTTTCGTTAGTGTTTCCTATGAGATAAATGGGTCATTTCTAATGGAATTTTGCCAAAAAATATCCAATATCTCTTCGTTTAAAAAAATTTCCAACGCATTGAGGTTGTAGCTATGCTTTTTAGCTTTCCAACGAATGTTCACAACCTCCTATCGGTAAAGGAAATCCCAAAATATTGTCGTTTTAGCGAGAAAGGTTGAAAAACAATTAAAATCTGAAAGCTAACAAGGTGATTCACTTGGCATCCATTTAGCCCGAATTTTCAAAAAATTTAAAAATCAACCATTAGTCATGTTGAAACACACAAAGACACAAATTAAATAATAATTGGTCAATAACTTATGCGAAAAATGAGATAAATGAGTTTTTCATTAGTGTTTCCTATGAGATAAATGGGTCATTTCTAATGGAATTTCGCCAAAAAAGGGCTACTATTTCTTTGTTTAAAAAATTTTCCAACGCTTTGAAGTTGTAGCTATGCTTGTTAGCTTTCCAACGAATGTTCACACGCTCCTATCGGGTAAGGAAATCCCAAGATATTTGTGTTTTAGCGAGAAAGGGTCAAAAACAAGTAAAATCCGAACGTTACGCAAGGTAATTCACTTGGCCTCCATTTAGCCAGAATTTTCAAAAATTCTTAAAATCAACCAATAGTCATCTGAAACACACAAAACCACTAATTAAACAATAATTGGTCAATAAGTTATGCGAAAAATGAGATAAGTGAGTTTTTTCATTAGTGTTTCCTATGAGATAAATGAGTCATTTCTAATGGAATTTTGCAAAAATGATCAAATATTTCTTCGTTTAAAAAATTTTCCAACGCCTTGAGGTTGTAGCTATGTTTGTTAGCTTTCCAATCAATGTTCACAAGCTCCTATCGGCAAACGAAATCCCAAGATATTGTCGTTTTTGCGAAAAAGGGTCAAAAAGAACTAAAATCCTAAAGTTACACAAGGTAAATCACTTGGCCTCCATTTAGCCCGAATTTTCAAGAATTCTAAAAATCAACCATTAGTCATCTTGAAACACACAAAACCACAAATTAAACAATAACTGGTCAATAACTTATGTGAAAAATGAGATAAATGAGTTTTTTCGTTAGTGTTTCCTATGAGATAAATGGGTCATTTCTAATGGAATTTTGCCAAAAAATATCCAATATCTCTTCGTTTAAAAAAATTTCCAACGCATTGAGGTTGTAGCTATGCTTTTTAGCTTTCCAACGAATGTTCACAACCTCCTATCGGTAAAGGAAATCCCAAAATATTGTCGTTTTAGCGAGAAAGGTTGAAAAACAATTAAAATCTGAAAGCTAACAAGGTGATTCACTTGGCATCCATTTAGCCCGAATTTTCAAAAAATTTAAAAATCAACCATTAGTCATGTTGAAACACACAAAGACACAAATTAAATAATAATTGGTCAATAACTTATGCGAAAAATGAGATAAATGAGTTTTTCATTAGTGTTTCCTATGAGATAAATGGGTCATTTCTAATGGAATTTCGCCAAAAAAGGGCTACTATTTCTTTGTTTAAAAAATTTTCCAACGCTTTGAAGTTGTAGCTATGCTTGTTAGCTTTCCAACGAATGTTCACACGCTCCTATCGGGTAAGGAAATCCCAAGATATTTGTGTTTTAGCGAGAAAGGGTCAAAAACAAGTAAAATCCGAACGTTACGCAAGGTAATTCACTTGGCCTCCATTTAGCCAGAATTTTCAAAAATTCTTAAAATCAACCAATAGTCATCTGAAACACACAAAACCACTAATTAAACAATAATTGGTCAATAAGTTATGCGAAAAATGAGATAAGTGAGTTTTTTCATTAGTGTTTCCTATGAGATAAATGAGTCATTTCTAATGGAATTTTGCAAAAATGATCAAATATTTCTTCGTTTAAAAAATTTTCCAACGCCTTGAGGTTGTAGCTATGTTTGTTAGCTTTCCAATCAATGTTCACAAGCTCCTATCGGCAAACGAAATCCCAAGATATTGTCGTTTTTGCGAAAAAGGGTCAAAAAGAACTAAAATCCTAAAGTTACACAAGGTAAATCACTTGGCCTCCATTTAGCCCGAATTTTCAAGAATTCTAAAAATCAACCATTAGTCATCTTGAAACACACAAAACCACAAATTAAACAATAACTGGTCAATAACTTATGTGAAAAATGAGATAAATGAGTTTTTTCGTTAGTGTTTCCTATGAGATAAATGGGTCATTTCTAATGGAATTTTGCCAAAAAATATCCAATATCTCTTCGTTTAAAAAAATTTCCAACGCTTTGAAGTTGTAGCTATGCTTGTTAGCTTTCCATCGAATGTTAACATGCTCCTATCGGCAAAGGAAAACCCAAGATAATGGTCATTTTAGCGAGAAAGGGTCAAAATCAAGTAAAATCTGAAAGTTACGCAAGGTGATTCACTTGGCATTCATTTAGCCCAATTTTTCAAAAATTCTAAAAATCAACCATTAGTCATCTTGAAACACACAAAGACACAAATTAAACAACAATTGGTCAATAACTTATGTGAAAAATGAGATAAATGAGTTTTTTCATTAGTGTTTCCTATGAGATAAATGGGTCATTTCTAATGGAATTTCGCCAAAAAGAGCTAATATTTCTTCGTTTAAACAATTTTCCGACGCTTTAAAGTTGTAGCTATGCTTGTTAGCTTTCCAACGAATTTTCACATGCTCCTATCGGGTAAGGAAATCCCAAGATATGGTCGTTTTAGCGAGAAAGGGTCAAAAACAAGTAAAATCCGAACGTTACGCAAGGTAATTCACTTGGACTCCATTTAGCCAGAATTTTCAAAAATTCTTAAAATCAACCATTAGTCATCTGAAACACACAAAACCACTAATTAAACAATAATTGGTCAAAAAGTTATGCGAAAAATGAGATAAATGAGTTTTTTCATTAGTGTTTCCTATGAGATAAATGGGTCATTTCTAATGGAATTTTGCCAAATAAGATCCAATATTTCTTCGTTTAAAAAATCTTCCAACGCCTTGAGGTTTTAGCTATGTTTGTTACCTTTCCAACGAATGTTCACATGCTCCTATCGGCAAGGGAAATCCCAAGATATTGTCGTTTTAGCGAGGAAGGGTCAAGAACAAGTAAAATCCGAAAGTTACACAAGGTAATTCACTTGGCCTCCATTTAGCCTGAATTTTCAAAAATTCTAAAAATCAACGATTAGTCATCTGAAACACACAAAACCACCAATTAAACAATAATTGGTCAATAAGTTATGCGAAAAATGAGATAAATGTGTTTTTTCACTAATGTTTCCTATGAGATAAATGGGTCCTTTCTAATGGAATTTTGCCAAAAAAGATCCAAATTGTTTTCGTTTAAAAAAATTTCCAACGCATTGAGGTTGTAGCTATGCTTTTTAGCTTTCCAACGAATGTTCACAAACTCCTATCGGCAAAGGAAATCCCAAAATATTGTCGTTTTAGCGAGAAAGGTTGAAAAACAATTAAAATCTGAAAGCTAACAAGGTGATTCACTTGGCATCCATTTAGCCCGAATTTTCAAAAATTTTAAAAATCAACCATTAGTCATGTTGAAACCCACAAAGACACAAATTAAATAATAATTGGTCAATAACTTATGCGAAAAATGAGATAAATGAGTTTTTCATTAGTGTTTCCTATGAGATAAATGGGTAATTTCTAATGGAATTTCGCCAAAAAAGAGCTACTATTTCTTTGTTTAAAAAAATTTTCAACGCTTTGAAGTTGTAGCTATGCTTGTTAGCTTTCCAACGAATGTTCACATGCTCCTATCGGGTAAGGAAATCCCAAGATATTTGTGTTTTAGCGAGAAAGGGTCAAAAACAAGTAAAATCCAAACGTTACGCAAGGTAATTCACTTGGCCTCCATTTAGCCCGAATTTTCAAAAATTCTAAAAATCAACCATTAGTCATCTTGAAACACACAAAACCACAAATTAAACAATAATTGGTCAATAACTTATGTGAAAAATGAGATAAATGAGTTTTTTCATTAATGTTTCCTATGAGATAAATGGGTCATTTCTAATGGAATTTTGCCAAAAAAGATTCAATATTTCTTCGATTAAAAAAATTTCCAACGCCTTGAGGTTGTAGCTATGCTTGTTAGCTTTCCAACGAATGTTCACATGCTCCTATCGGCAAAGGAATTCCCAAGATATGGTCGTTTTAGCGAGAAAGGGTCAAAAACAAGTAAAATCCGAAAGTTACACAAGGTAATTCACTTGGCCTCCATTTAGCCAGAATTTTCAAAAATTCTAAAAATCAACCATTAGTCATCTGAAATACACAAAACCACCAATTAAATAGTAATTGGTCAATAAGTTATGCGAAAAATGAGATAAATGAGTTTTTTCACTAATGTTTCCTTTGAGATGAGTGGGTCATTTCTAATGGAATTTTGCCAAAAAAGATCCAATATTTCTTTGTTTAAAAAATTTTTCAACGCCTTGAGGTTGTAGCTATGCTTGTTAGCTTTCTAACGAATGTTCAAAAGCTCCTATCGGCAAAGGAAATCCCAGGATATTGTCGTTTTAGCGAGTCAATAATTTGTTATTTTAGTATAATATTTGGTTTCGTTTTAATTAGATTTAAGTTTATTTTATTTCAATATTATTTCCTTTTAGAGCTATTTTACTTCAGTTGCATATTATTATATTTCAAGAATGAATATTTGATGGATTGAGTCTTGGAGCAAAAGAAAGGGGTTTGGAGCTGATTCGGAGCAAAAATACAAAGATTTGGAGACAAAAATATGTGTCCCCTAAGTCAGAAGCTTGGCACGGCTCATGCCAACATTGGCACGGCCGTGCCACCTCCCAGGATCACCTTTTGCTGCTTTTGCTTAGATTTTAAGCTACTCTATTTTAGTTTTACCAAAAGGCCCGCAGTTTCTTGTGGAACATTCTAGTGATGTCATTGCTTAGATTTTATGTCAAATGTAAACCATAAATAGAGTAGCTAGCCATCACAAATAATCATCTTTTGTTCTTGGAATTCAACAAGTGAGAACTGTCTTTCTTAATAGAAGTTCTTTCTTTTACTTTCTTTTTATTTTAATTATGTTCTTCTCCTTCTTCTCTATGTCTACGATGAACATGAGTGAGTAGACTTCTTGTTGTCTTGGGATTGTTGGATAAGTCTTAATGACATAATCCTAATCAAACCAAGTTTTAACCCTAATCTTATGTAACCCTAGTTTCTAATCTAAATTCACCGTTTTAACATGAATTAACCATTATCAAACTGTAGAAGCGAAAGTGGAGGGTTTGATAATTGTTAATCCATCATCTCAAATATCAATTCATAAAACGAGGCAATGCCTCGAAGCTGTATCTATGCTTGTTAGCTTTCTAACGAACATTCACAAGCTCCGCTCGGCAAAGGATGTAACGCCCTCTTTATTTATTTAATTATTTTATTAGAGAATATAGTATATTATTATATATTATATGATTTTTGGTGATTATGCGACGTATTTGTGATGTTGTGACGTGATGCTTATTTTATTGTCTAATAAAATAAGATATGTGGTGTTTATATATATTTATATGAAAAATAAATATTTGTTAGTAAAAATATATATTTTGAGAGGTGGGTTTATATTTATAAATAGAGATAGTTGTGAGGGTTAAGATAGAATTAGATAAGTTGGGAAGCGGTATATAAGGAAATTAGGTCAAGAAAAGTCAGTATACGCGTTATCAGAATTTGGGAATAAGGAGAGAAACGTTGAAGAGAAGAAGTGAAGCTAGGCTGCGATTTCTGCAATTTTTCCAGGTAAGGGTGAGCCTAACTTCAGTAATATTAAGTGTAATTCATCTGTTTGTGGTTAGCTAAGGGATTGGGAAGAATTTGAGATGAGTTTCATGAATTAGGGTTATGATGAATTTGATGGATTTGATGTGAGATTGATGTGAATTGTTGTAGAAATGTGTTACAGAACCTAGATTATTCTCTAGGATAACAATGTTGAAGAATTAGAGGCTTAGCATGAGAGATTTGAGATGAATTGGTGAGAATTGGAGCAAACCCGTAGTGGTTCTGACATTGCTCGCCTGTGGCGAGTGGCTACTCGCCGTGGCGAGTAAACCTATATCGCTCGCGAGGCGAGCAGCATAGCTCGCCGTGGCGAGCATGACCCTTAAACTTGGGATTTTTGCCAACTTTAGATGGTTTTGAGTGCCTTATTATTTATAGGATTGACCTGTGAGGTTGTTTGGACCAATTTGGACTTAGGGAACCTTAAAACGAAGATTTTTAGGCGAAAATGTCAAAAAGGCCGAGAGCACCCAGATTGCTCGCCTGTAGCTCGCCCCCAGCTCGCCTTTGGCGAGTAGCTTCTTGAGAGAGCTCGCCGTAGTGAGCAGATCACTCGCCGTGGCGAGTTAGTGCATTTCTGGACTGTTGCTTCGTTTTGCGATCTGTTTCGCATGGGACTTTGAGAGTACACCTTTGGGTAGTGATAGAGATGTTTTATGACTTAAGATGCATTCTGTAATGATGATTCATGATGGTTCTCTTATGTTAATAATAATGTGATGTATTGCTTATATTTAAATGATTTATAAGCATGATGTTAAGTGATGTTGATGATGTTATGTGCCTTTGTATATGTGTTAAATGAGTTGAACTTCTGCCATGTATTTATTATAATTTGCATGTGTCAGCCTTGAGTTGTTAACGATGTTTGGGAAGTTATGTTAACTTGTTTAAGATGTTATAGAGTCGTGTCCATGCATTTGCATATTATGAGACGGTGGAGCTTTTGCTCAAAGCGACGGTGGAGCATTTGCTCAAAGCGACGGTGAAGCATATTAATGCTTATATATGGTACCACATGCATGATGTCAAGATGTTAGAGTTGCATTTAGTTGAGTCAAATTGTTGACATATTATGAGACGATGTTTTGAGACGATGATGTGCTATTTGAGATGTTTATGACGATGATGTTATCCTTGTATTTTAATATGTGATGAGTGTATGTTGTTAATCATAAATGTAGATTTATATGTTAATATTTCTGTTGTGAATCTCACCCCTTCTGTTGGAATTGCCGCCTTGTGGGCAAGTGCAGGTAACCAAGCTTAGATGCGCTGTTGTGAGGAGTCCTTGTGTGATGTCGTAGGGATGCTCTGATATGTAACGGGATGGGGTCCTTTTATGAGTCTAGTCCCTTATGTATCATGTTTGAACTATTTTAATATTTGAGATTTTCGATGAACTTATGAGACGTTTGTGATGGCCTAGAGCCAAGACCTTTTTGAAGGATTTTGGATTATGATTTCCGCTGCTACGATTGAATATTTTGCGAAGGATAAACTAATATTTATTTTGTTTAAATATTTTATTGTTGAGAATGTGACACTCCTTTGTGATGTACTCTGATATATGTATTTATTTAATGAAATTTTTAAGTCGGGAAATTGGGGTGTTACAAAGGACGTCCCAAGATATGGTCGTTTTAGTGAGAAAGGGTCAAAAACAAGTAAATTCCAAAAGCTAACAAGGTAATTCACTTGGCCACCATTTAGCCGGAATTTTAAAAAATTCTAAAAATCAACCATTAGTCATATGAAACACACAAAACCACAAAATATACAATAATTGGCAATGAGTTATTCGAAAAATGAGATAAATGGGTCTTTGGATAAATGTTTTCTATGAGATAAATGAGTCCTTTCTAATAGAATTTTACTAAAAAAATATCCAATATTTCTTCGTTTAAAATAATTTACAATGCCTCGAGGCCGTCGCTATGCTTGTTAGCTTTCCAACGAATGTTCACAAGATCCCATCGGCAAAGGACATCCCAAGATATGGCCGTTTTAGCGAGAAAGATTCAAAAACAAGTCAATTCTGAAAGCTAACAAGGAAATTCACTAGGCCTCCATTTAGCAGGAATTTTTAAAAAATCTAAAAATCAACCATCAGTCATCTGAAACACACGAAACCACAAATTATACTATAATTGGTCAATGAATTTTGCGAAAAATGAGATAAATGGATCTTTTGAAAAATGTTTCCTATGAGATAGATGAGTCCTTTCTTATGGAATTTTACCAAAAAATATCCAATGCCACGAAATTGTAGCTATGCTTGTTAGCTTTCCAACGAATGTTCACAAGCTCCGATAGGCACAGGACATCCCAAGATATGGCCGTTTTAGAGAGAAAGGGTCAAAAACATGTAAATTCCAAAAGCTAACAAGGTAATTCCCCTTGCCTCCATTTAGCCCGAATTTTAAAAAATTCTACAAATCAACCATTAGTCATCTGAAACACACAAAACCACAAATTAAACAATAATTGGTCAATGAGTTATGCGAAAAATGAGATAAATGGGTCTTTTCTAATAGAATTTTACCAAAAAATATCCAATATATATTCTTTTAAAAAAAATTAAATGCCTCGAACCTGTAGCTATGCTTATTAGCTTTCGAACGAATGTTCACAAGCTCCGATCGGCAAAGGACATCCCAAGATATGACCGTTTTAGTGAGAAAGGGTCAAAAACTAGTAAATTCCAAAAGCTAACAAGGTAATTCACTTGGCCTTCATTTAGCCCGAATTTTAAAAAATTCTAAAAATCAACCATTAGTCATATGAAACACACAAATTATACAATAATTCGTCAATGAGTTATGCGAAAAATGAGATAAAGGGGTCTTTTGATAAATGATTCCAATGAGATAAATGGGTCCTTTCTAATGGAATTTAACCAAAAAATATTCAATATTTCTTCATTTAAAAATTTTTGCAATGCCTCGAAGTTGTAGCTATGCTTGTTAGCTTTCTAACTAATGTTCACAAGCTACGACTGGAAAAGGACATCCCAAGATATGACCGTTTTAGTGAGAAAGAGTCAAAAACAAGTAAATTCCAAAAGCTAACAAGGTAATTCACTTGACCTCCATTTAACCCGAATTTTAAAAAAATTCTAAAAATCAACCATTAGTCATATGAAACACACAAAACCACAAAATATACAATAATTGGTCAATGAGTTATGCGAAAAATGAGATAAATGAGTCTTTTGATAAATGTTTCCTATGAGATAAATTGGTCCTTTCTAATGGAATTTTGCTAAAAAGGATCCAATATTTCTTCGTTTAAAATAATTTACAATGCCTCGAGACTGTAGCTATGCTTGTTAGCTTTCCAACGAATGTTGACAAGATCCCATCGGCAAAGGACATCCCAAGATATGACCGTTTTAGCGAGAAAGGTTCAAAAACAAGTAAAATTCGAAAGCTAACAAGGAAATTCACTAGGCCTCCATTTATCCCGAATTTTAAAAAAATCTAAAAATCAACCATTAGTCATCTGAAACACACGAAACCAAAAATTATACTATAATTGGTCAATGAGTTTTGCGAAAAATGAGATAAATGGATCTTTTGATAAATGTTTCCTATGAGATAAATGGGTCCTTTCTTATGGAATTTTACCAAAAAATATCCAATATTTCTGTGTTTAAAAAAATATCCAATGCCACAAAATCGTAGTTATGCTTGTTAGCTTTCCAACGAATGTTCACAAGCTCCGATAGGCAAAGGACATCCCAATATATGGCCGTTTTAGAGAGAAAGGGTCAAAAACAAGTAAAATCCAAAAGCTAACAAGGTAATTCCCTTGGCCTCCATTTAGCCCGAATTTTAAAAAATTCTACAAATCAACCATTAGTCATCTGAAACACACAAAACCACAAATTAAACAATAATTGGTCGATGAGTTATGCAAAAAATGAGATAAATGGGTCCTTTCTAATGGAATTTTACCAAAAAAGATCCAATATTTCTTTGTTTAAAAAATTTCCAATGCCTTGAAGCTGTAGCTATGCTTGTTAGCTTTCTAACGAATGTTCACAAGCTTCGATCGGCAAAGGACGTCCCAAGATATGGCGTTTTAGTGAGAAAGGGTCAAAAACAAGTAAATTCCAAAAGCTAACAAGGTAATTCACTTGGCCTCCATTTAGCCGGAATTTTAAAAAATTCTAAAAATCAACCTTTAGTCATATGAAACACACAAAACCACAAATAAAACAATAATTGGTCAATGAGTTATGCGCAAAATGAGATAAATGGGTCATTTCTTATGGAATTTTACCAAAAAAATATCCAATATTTCTTTGTTTAAAAAAATTTACAATGCCTGGAAGCTGTAGCTATGCGAGTGTGCAGTATGAAATATGTGGTTGAACTTTGTTAAACAAGGGAGGTGTGAGTATTTGGTTAAAAATTAGAGGGGCGTTTTGTTATTTGAACAAACGTAAGCGAGAGGTGAATTTAATTTTCCCTAATAATAATAATCTTATACAAACAAATTAATCTTTTAAGACATTTTATTTTTATTTCACTGTATTCAATAGGACGATACACATTTTGCATTACATATTGCTAAAATAAAATGTCATTTTAACATCGTACTACCATATTTGACAACACTTGATCCTTTCTACCTGTTTCTGTAGTCTAGCTTAGATCATAGCTTGTATTTGTATAATCTGTTACCGTTTAAATCATAGCTTAGATCATAGCTTGGTAGCAACAAGCCATATATGACACCTAAAGTGCGTACATCCTCTTGTATTCACCGTTTAAAATCTCCTGGTCTGATGTATGCGACATGGAGAAAGAACGGCTTTCGGCCCTCAATTTTGTCTCGTCTATCCTATGCAGAATGACACAGTAGCACATGGAACCGATTGTAGAGAGCATTATCAAGCTTCCGATCACTGTAGCATATATAGCAAGCCATCTTGAGTGTGATCCCACTACCACGTAAGTGAGAGAAATGAAGGCAATGGAAATGAAAAGGCAAGCCAGCCACATGAGCTTGTTAATGACAAAAACAAGCTGCTTCTTTGCCTTTTGCTCAATCACAACAACTGAAGTTTGAACCACCACGACAGCCAAAGAGATGAATAATGCCAGGCTATCAAACACAAAAAATATCAGGAAAGCTGGATTGTTCGCTATAGTTGCTTGCCCAAGTGAAAAGCCATTTACTTTCCCTTCAACATATTGACCGGGGACAGTGAAGATGGCTGCAAAAGCAACTGTAGCAATGAGAACAGCAACAACAGTAGCAGAGGTAATCGCATTGTTCAGGCCACTTATGTGGAGTTTCTTCAGCTTCTTAGCGATTTTCTGGACCCTCATGCCCGTCTGGCGTGTCTGTTGGAGTTGGGATTGCACATCATGCTTTATGTCACTGACAGTCTGTTTTAGTTGCTTTGCTGCATTTGGAGGTTTCCCTTGGTCGGTGGAATTAACAGCCCCAGCATCCCTCATTATGGAGACAAGATCTGGACTTCCAAATTTTTCTGCAATGTCAAGAGGAGTCTCTCCCGCCTTGTTAGTAGCATTGATGTTAATACCCTCCGTTGATAACAAGCGGCGGACATTCTGTAGTTAATAATGACCACTTCAGAATAAATATTGAAAGCAAAATTACTCTCCACTATCTTGGTATCAACTTTATCTTTCTAAAAAAAATAAAAATCACAAAGAGATCAAGGTAATGCAAGACAAGGGGTTCAGTACGGGTTGTTCTTCAGGCCGATTGGTGGGGATTCTTTATGTACTGAAGCTACAGTATTTTTCATGTTAACACTCAACTATCATTTAAATGTGTGCCATCAAAAGAATGCAGCCAACAATAAATAATGAATTAATAAGTAAGCAAAGGAGAAATAATCTAAGAAATCAGATTATTGAACTGGCAGTTTTCCTATTGATCTGCAGGAGGTGAGTATTCACTCACAAATTCAGAGTCCAGATTTGGTACTGCAGAACCAAAACAAATCAGACTGTACAAAGCTAATAAGAGAGAAACAGACCTGGTTAATTAAAAGAACAAAAAATGATGTGGCAATACATTGCCAAAGTAAGGATACTAGGTAATAATCAACTTTTCCCCGTTCACATGAAGCATCACTATTTTCAACTTATCAGATGATCATAATTCATATGGTCCTTAACCAAGAAATCAAATTTCAAAAGAATACCGATTAAGGACTCCATGATGTTTTTCATAGGAATCGATGGCTCTCTAGAGAAACCAAATAAGATCGGAGCTTTTATTACTCTTAACCAATTAATGCCATAAGAAAGAAAATAGACTGAAACAGCAAGCTATATGAACAAAAGAAGTAGTGGCATCCAAGGAACTTATACCTACTACTCAAACCAGAGATAGATAGTGATGGCCACAAAAAAAAGACTTAAGAGAGGCTGACGAGCAGTTCCAAAGAGGCGCAACTATAATCTGAAGACAGGCCGGTAATGTGTGACTTTCACGTAGCTAACGAAGCAGAAAACTATTGTGGTGAGACACACTTTCCACTGATCAAACATCGTGCTACAGCCAAGTAGGAAGAGGTGAACCTAAGGGTGGTCTTTTTGGTTGAAAATTCAATAGTCGTGGATGGTGGCTGGAAAACTGACTGACAATTGCCAAAAAAGTATATTAACAATGGCCAGAAAGAAGATACAACTGAGATTCACCATGACAGGAGGAGATTCAGACAAAGTCCAGCCTTGATGGAGGCTGAACTACAAAATAGAAGTGAATGATCAAACTCTGCTCTAATACCAACTTAAAAGTGAAAAAATAAAATGAGAAGAGTAGCTCTAAAATACGTTTTTGTGAATAAATATACTCAGTAAAATCACACACACCAAAATAAATATGAATGCAATTTACACGAAGAGTAACTAAGCAGACACAATTTACGTGTGTGTGTGTGTGTGTGTGCACTACTTCATAGATCAAACTAAGTAAGTTGTTTTTACTGGCGTAGCTAAAATTGAGTACAACTGAAGCATCACAACAAGTAAGATCATGCTAATCAAGATACCAGGATAACAAAAAGCAACCCAATTGCCTTCCTCACCCTAAATTATGTGCACTTTTGGTATCTCTTTGCAAAATTAAATAACAATCAGCCTGTCTTCAGATAGCCTTGGAGCAGTGACTATATTTTCATATAGCAATAATGGAGAAGAAAACAATATACTGTTTAGTTGAAAATAACCCCAAGGACAGATAATTCAACCCAAGTTAAAATTCTTATGTTTCGTGCACAGCTCGGTTATCATGCTTCAAGCTATGGACCCCGGTGGACATACAGTTGTGCATTTCTTTTAACTTGAGGACAAAATGAATAACAAAGAGGGAGGGGAGGAGAGGAGCATGTGGGATGAGGGAAGAAGAGAGATAAGGGGAATAACATAAGAGAAATATATAAGGGGAAGGGTAAGTGGTAACCGTAAAAGGCATGCGAGAAATTAGCATTTGGGCTCAGGGTATTGGCTCTGAGAAGCGAGGTCAGCTCTCTCTCAGAATAGGGAATGTCTTGCTTCAGTATTTTACTCTATCCATCTTGTAAGGTGCTTACCCCCAACCATTTTCATTCCTTCTTCTATATAGTTGCTGTACAGATAGGGTTCTTCCGCTTGTTAAAGTGAATTTCCTATACAAGTACTTCTTAATCCTTTAATATCAGTTTGATTTCTATCTAATCGGGTTCCTATCATAGGTGCTGCCAATAGTACCAGCACAAAGCCGAAGACATTATTGTAGACATAACAACTAAGCACACCCAGTGGCGCAGGCAACAAACAAGCTCAAATACTCCCTCCGTTTCTAATTGTAAGCAAATTTAACTTTTTAGGTTCATTCAATTAATGATGTATGTGGTCCATAATATGGACCACATACATCATTAATTGAATGAACCTAAAAAGTCAATTTTGCTTATACTTAGAAAAGGAGGGAGTAACTCCCAGAGTTTTTTCAATAACCGTGATGGTTTTTCCAATCCACTAGATGGTCCACGACTAAATAGGAAATACTGCACATGATGGTCCCAAATTGTTCTATTGATTCCGGATGGCAAAGGAAATTATGGGTTTCTTACATGGGACATGCCTAAACCTGCAGAAGAGGATCTGACTTTCAGGTTCGGGAAATCTAAAACCCCATTGATCTTTGGGTGGTTATTTAATTCTCTGCTTCTCGTTCATTTTCTACTAGGTATGTGTCTATTTATCCGTCACTCTACCATCTTTTCTACATTGTAAACTACAAGTGTGCAAACAAGCCATAATATGACTTACAGTTATGCTTCTATTTTAGGATTACATGGTTATTTTTGTGTGAATCTTTTTCTGTCAACTTTGAATCATAAGAACAAGTATTAGACATGGATGCATGTTCGTCGCTAAACCAAAATAAAGAATATCTCAATAATTAGTTTATAAAGGCTGATAAGAAAATAAGTTTTATATACAATGAATAATAATTATAAAAGTAAAAGCAAACACCTGATTACGGCCCTTCTTTGCAGCAATATGCAATGCTGTATTTCCTTTATTATCCTCTAGATTTAAAACTGCTGGGTCAGGTTTCACCAATTCCAGCAAAATTTCTTCATTTTGCCCTTTCACAGCCATGTGTAGTGCAGTTTGACCTTTCTTATCAGTCCTAAATCCGGTGCTTGGATCCTTGCTTAGTAAGGCTTTCACAACTTCCAAATGCCCCATTCTAGCCGCAGAGTGAAGGACAGTCTTACCATTATTCCTGGCTATTTTTGCAAGGTTTGAATCTGATTCCAAAAGGAGATTCACGACGTCAATGTGACCTTGGGTAGCAGCTGTGTGTAAAGCAGTTGAATTGGACAAATCTGTAGTCATGGCCAAGTTGGGAAAAGAGTGCAGCAGTTCTCTCAGCACCTCTGCAAGATTCTTTTTTTCTCGGTCAGAGTTATAGTGAGACATGGTACATTTGTGAAAAGAACACAAACATGATCTGAAACTTACTTACCAAGATGACCCTGCTTTGCAGCAACATGGAAGGGATCATAACCATTTCTGGCGACAACAGAAGCAGTTTGCAAGTCCAAGTTTTTGAGTATCTCGCTAACAACCAAATCATGTCCGTTCTCAGAAGCGACGTAAAGAGGGGTCTCCCCCTCGAGGTTCTGCTTTGCCAACAAGTCCTTTGCTGCCTCATGGTTTTGAAGTAGTATCTCTTTGACTCTACTCAAGTTCCCTGCCCGAGCAGCTAAATGAATGGGTAAGTCACCACGTTTCCCAGGTGATTCCTTGCTCTTCTTCCTCTCACTTCCCATGAAGCTCAGCTGCCTCTCCATGACAACGCGAAAACTTTTCTGTTTCTCCATAAATCCACGAAAACTCTTCTGTTTTTCCATTGTACTGTGATTGTTTTTTCTCCAGAATCAAGTTTTCTCTATGTAGCCAACCCAACAACAGAAAACATAATAAGAGCTTCATTAATTTATTTTTATACGCTAATCAATCAAAGTTATTATGTACTCAATTAATTAAGTGATCTGGTCAAGAGTTGAAAGATACCAAGCAAGCAAGAAAGAAATAATAAACAAAAACTGCTTAATCATCTTCTGTTTTTAATTACATAATAATTGATAACAACAGTTCGATTATAAGAAATTTTTGATTTAAATTATACCGTCCTTGATGCTTGCTGTTGCTGTTGCTGTTGATAGACAGACAGATCGTCAGAGCTAAGCTAACAATAATGAATGACTCCTGATGCTTGATATAATAATATTCGTTCGTAAACTGCTTAGTTAGCAGCAAGTTAGAGAGATAATTTCTCCATTTCTAGCTTCCCTTTCAACATTATCCCTCACTTTTTAAAATAATCTCAACTTTATCTTTCTTTTTTCAATCATACATTATTATACGATAAATAAATAAATAAAAACACCAACAAATTCCTTAACTTTTTGTTAAGTAAGTGTTTTAAAAAAAAAATTATAAGTAAATGGTTATCTTCTTATTTGAATTGTTTTAGTTTTAGTTGGTAGGACAAACAATCCATAACATATACAAAGTCAGACGTTTAAATTCCGATCACTATAAAAAAAAAAAAAAAAAAAAAATTCAGCCAATTATAACACTCAGTCTGTTGAGTTTAAAACATTTGACCTGTAATAGCTGTAATCTATTCCTAATATACTCAAAACTAAATTAGTTCATATGAAATGTTATTTGAATAACTCATTAGTTGTCCAACAACATATTTATATGAGCAAATAGTCACTTTAGTCCCTGACTTTACACCTCGCTGTCACATAAGTCCCTGACTCAAGATTAAATACAAACAAGTCCCTGACTCTACACTTCCGTTATCACTTTAGTCCCTACCGTTAAAAAAATCTGTTAAGTGATGATGTGGCACGCTGACAAGGAGTATGACGTGTTACAGGGACTAAAGTGAAAGTAAAAAATGGTCACTTTGGTCCCTGAGTCAAAAATCAATATCCTCAATTTATTGTTAGATCCCTGACTGTGTATACTTACTGTCAGTTAGGTCCCTGAATCGAAAATCAATATCATCAACTTACTGTTAGGTCTCTGACTGTGTATACTTACTGTCAGTTAGGTCCCTGACAGTAAAAACAAAATTTCACTAAGATTCTGGCAAGTTGTTAGTTTAACATACTACTTACTGACAACACTAAGGTATATGTGCTAAATACCAAAATATTATTATAACACTTATAAAAATGATTCCATAGTTTAATAACAAATGTTTTCATAACATAACTATTAAGTTATTAATATCAACCATAGAGTAATCAAAAGATTTGGACTATATTTGGGCATATACTTCAACAAGTCATTAAATAATGATTCAACAAAATATTAAACAAAATAGGGTTAAATATGTTTTTAATCCCTATAAAATTGGGACATTTTAAGTTTAATCCTTACTTAATTTTAATAGTTCTTTTAGTCCCCAATTTTTTTCTACACCGAGTATTAGTCCCTAATCAATTTAAATTTGTTTAATTTATGCTTAAACTCTTAAGTTTTTGAACAATTTTTTGCAGACATGTTTAGAACATTAATAAAAGTTCCTCCACAAAAAATTATCGCAAAATTTGATTTTTACATCCAAATTTTATTACTTTTTATCTTTAACTTTTGTCGTTTTAAAAAATTCATATTTAATTCATTTCATGTTAGAAAATTCTAAATTTTAGTAAATGAACCTTTCATAGTGTTCTAAACTTGTCTCAAAAAAATTGTTCAAAAAATTAAGAGTTTAAGGATAATTAAACAAACTTTGTTTTAGCAAGGACTAAAATTATAAGTAATTTTTTTTAGGGACTAAAAAAGCTATTAAAATTAAATAAGGACTAAACTTAAAAGTTCCCAATTTTATAAGGACCAAAATCATATTTAACCGAACAAAATATTGCACCACAATTGTGCTTATAATTTAGCAATTTTGGTACATAAATAAACTAACATACATCACATAGTTGGCATCGGACCTCTTGGAGTAAATCTTGGAGTTGGCATGAAAGATGTAAGTATTTGTTGTTCATTCAGACATGCATTTGTTATTTATGTTATGGAAACATTTGTTATTAAACTATGAAATCATTTTTATAAGTGTTATAATAATATTTTGGTATTTAGCACAGATACCTTAGTGTTCTCAGTAAGTAGCATGTTAAACTAACAATTTGTCAATGATCTTAGTGAAATTTCGTTTTTACTGTCAGGGACCTAACTGACAGTAAGTATGCACAGTCAGGGACCTAACAGTAAATTAATGATATTGATTTTCGATTCAGGGACCTAACTGACAGTAAGTATACACAGTCAGGGATCTAATAGTAAATTGAGGATATTGATTTTCGATTCAGGGACTAAAGTGACCATTTTTTACTTTCACTTTAGTCTCTGTGACACGTCATACTCCTTGTCAGCGTGCCACATCATCACTTAACAGATGTTTTTAACGGCAGAGACTAAAGTGATAACAGAAGTGTATTGTATTTAATCCTGAGTCAAGGACCTATGTGACAACGAGGTGCAGAGTCAGGGACTAAAGTGACTATTTGCTCTATTTATATATTCTCCTAAAAAAACATATTTATATAACATATAAATACTTAAATATATGCATTTAACCCTGCATTTAAAGTTATTTTCTTAGGAGAAGGTCCCTGCGGGGCAGGGGCACGATTTGTGTATTCATCCCCAAACCACCCTCGTGAGGGCTTTATGTGACGCAATTGGGAAAAAAAAAACTCTTCGTCCCTCAAAACTCAAATACAACAGTCTCTATAAAGATCTTCACTCACAAGTACATATTTACATCCCTAAAAAAAATTTCAAAGTTGGATTAAGAATAATAGTTGTGTTATGCACTAGTGCTTCTTGCCAATCCGATTTGAATCGATGGCCATGATTGGTTAATTGTGTGAAACTACTTGTGTGATGTTCATAGTCCTGCTTCAAATCAATGATTGAGATTGGTTACTAGGTGATGCAGTAACAACAATAGATCTTAATCCCTCATACTTTGTCGTATGTTTTTTTTTTTTGCTACAAACTTTGTCGTATGTTATAAATTTGCTTTTATTCACATGACAAAAAATCAATTACAATATGTCGTAATAGTTAGCCACAGATAAAATTGTAGCATTTACTTTTTCCTCTCTATAGTGGCTGAGGATCTTAGGTGCACTGGACTCCCTCAATTTTTTTTAATATACTTATTTTGGATAGCTATGCAACGGAACAAATAAATATAGGCGATGAATAGATACACAAAGTTTTTTAGAATTTTTCAAGTTGGTGCAGTGGAAAAGTGGTTATTTTTAGTTTTTCGAACAACACAAACGAGAAGTTGACCGTTAATAAACATAGGTTTTGAGAAGTGATGGGGTGTTTTACTTATATAGGTTTTGGAAACATGTGATAAAATGAAGTTAAAATATATGTAGTAAAAATAAGAGAAACGATTCATTACTAAAATTGAAATGATTCACTTTTTTAAAGAACCCTGGAAAACACATTTTTTAAAGCATGAAATGATTCTAAAAAAAAAAAAATCTTAAATGACATTCATTTTAAACTAGCCTTATTTACGTCAATTAATTAGAAGGTACAATTGAAAGTAAAACATTAATTCTACATTGAAAATTACAAGTGACATTTATTTTGATTTTTTTTTTTTGCTAAAACGACGCTTTTTAAAACGGAGAAAGTTATTTTTTTTAGAAGAGAGGAGATAAATGATGTTAAATGACAATGCATAATATATGCAAGACCCGGGTGGACACTACAACAAAAAAAAAAGACCATATTTAAAAAGAAAATAAATGTTTGAGAATTGCCGCAACCTCGTACTAGTACACTATATATCATCACCGTTCCAGCGTTAACGTGTCTTTATGCATTTGAGTAAACAAAATTGTCATGCTATATTAACAGCTACAGGCTTCCCCCGACCCATTGAAAATCCTCTTGTACCATCTGGCATGCGTGGCCCCGGAGGAGGTTGCTTGGCAGCAACCACTTGTTGATCAGTAAAAAATGAACTATTTGAAGGGGAAGTTCCCAGGTGATGATTTACACGATTATTATTTTGATAACAATGAACTCGGCCACGTCCCTTAGTCCGCCCCCGACCACGCCCTCCCTTCCTCTGCCCGCTCTCTTTCTCATAACCATGCTCTTCTCCCTGCTAAGTTAAAGGAATGATGGTCAAAATAAAAGGGAAACGTATACCACAGCACATAACTGTGCTACTGGAAATATTAACATGATAAAGAGGACATGGGCATATGCTGTGAATGAATGATGTAACAATACATTTCACAGCATATCTTGTATTTCGATTTTCGCAGCGCGTCTGAGTCACAAAAATAAAAAAGGAAAAGAAGACCCCACATTTAAAATGAAAATATTTGAGGTGGACAACTGATTCTTGTAAATATTTGATGCTACAAAACAAAATCCTTAAATCATAAACAGTGGACTAAAATAAGCAATCACTCACCGCATGTTCGTGCAACTGAGCATCAAGAAAGGAAGCATCCTCTAATTCTTTCTCATTTGTCTGTGGCTCAGGGACAGAAGTATAATCCTCCTCACAGCTAACTTCAACATCGAGACCCTTCCTTCCCCGTCCAGGAGTAGGTTTTGACTGGAAATAAAATACACAACAACTGAACCATAAAAATATCTACAATTTTTTCGTATTTCAAGTAGCCCGACACATGAAACCATTCTGCCAGACTAGAGATGGTTGGTTTCCTTGTTTCATTCAAGCTGTATTTTTTTTTTTTTTAAGTAAACAAGGTAAGACTGCGTACCATTTGGTGTATTGTACGCAGTCTTACCTTGTTTTTTACACAAGAGGCCTGGAAACAGCCTCTTGTGTAAAAAACAAGGTAAGACTGCGTACAATACATCAAATGGTGGGACCCCTTCCCGGACCCTGCGTATGCGGGAGCTTTAGTGCCCAGGTTGCCCTTTTTAAGTATATACATCTGTTTTTTACAGACAGAATATGTATTTGTTGACAAGGCCATAAAGAGCTTTTTAATGACAAGAAAACTCCAAATTAGCATCTGGTTGTATAAACAAAGATTATTGGAGAAACACCAAAATACTTGGATAAATAAAATGGAGGAAAATAAATGTTTTGGATATACCGTGCGTCTAAGCATTAGACGAACCCGGAGTCCGCTCCGCCAATTCCCCTCATCATTTAGCTCAGTGACCTGTCATTAGTTCTCAATCTTATCACTATATGGCCTAAAATGTAAACTAAGATGAAAAGCAACCTGAAATGATTCCTTGCCAACTCAGCAAAGGTGATGCTACTCACCGCTCTCTCGGCCAGCTCGACAGATTCATATTCAACAAATGCATGCAACTGAAACAAAAAGTTAAATTCGATCAACTATATCACTTTCTCGTCACTGATACTCTAAAAGAGAAGAGAAGCCACTTGCATGTTTAACCAGCATAAATTCGCGTCTAATAACACAATAAATTGCCAACAACACAAAATGGTACAATGCAAGTTGCAACACAGGTGGACATGTCTACTGCAAATCACAAGACGGACTGTTGAAATAAGAGCCTAAAAATATGAAAAACAAATGATTAAACTAGAAATTAAGAGCATTTACATTGAGAAGTCAAAGCAGCAAATCAGGCCTGAAATCTATTATTATTTGCAGGCAAAGCTCTTATGACAAAAACTGAAATACCATTACCAGCCCCAAGCCGCGAGTATGGTCAGCGTAAGGAAAAAAAGGTATCTGATAATATCTTGATACTAAGCTAGAATATATTAGTTTATTTCATACGGTTAGTTTCAATACCTTATTATGATTTGTTTCCTATTTTCTCTATTTATTTAGGAATTAGGATCATGAATTATGTATCTCTTGTATCCTCATAAATAGGGGTTAGCGTTTAGTTTTTTATATCAAGTTAGTATCAAATCATTATCAAACATATTTCACCATAATTATATTTCTTATTATTATTTTTCTTCTTTTGTCTAAAACTTATAACTTCAACGTGGTATCAGAGTCGTGTCATCCACCATGGTTAGTTTATTCTCTTGTCAAGTTCTATTAAGTATGAAGTTACTCTGGTAATAATCTTGTCAGCCATACAAATATAAAATAAAAACTCCTGTCGTTTTTCTCTCCTCGGTTGTGCTCTGGATGAGTGGTAAGACTAGACATGATAGGATTAGGAATGACACCATTAGAGAGAGAGTGGGGTAGCACCTATAGTAGAAAAGGTGGTAGAAAATAGGCTTAGATGGTTTGGGCATGTTGAGAGAAGACCCTTAAATGCCGTTGTAAGAAGAGTAGATCAAATGGAGGAGAGTCATGTTAAAAGAGGTAGAGGAAAACCTAAGAAAACTATTAGAGAAACCATTAGGAAGGATCTAGAGGTCAATGAGTTGGACTCAAATTTGGTTTACGATAGAACACTATGGAATTTGGTTTACGATAGAACACTATGGCGTAATTTGATCCATGTAGCCGACCCCACTTAGTGGGATAAGGCTTGGTTGTTGTTGTTGTTGTGGCTGTGCTCTTTTACAACAAAATAATCTACTTTTACCGTCCACCGCCGCTGGTTGCTGCCGGAGAATTTTCCAGCACCAACAGCTCACCCCATTTTGACATATTTGTTACCAAAGATTTAGCAGAAATCAGTTACCCGCACGTTGTCAACAGCCGCTGCACAATTGTTTGCGCTGCCATTTCTTACAGTGTGTTCACCGATCTCTCCTCTTGCTATTTGGGCCCGGTTTGGCTATTGTTCAAATGCAATGTTTGGTACTTTTAAGTGGCTGGCATCTTGGCTTTTAGTATTTTTCACTCACTACTGCACGTTTTGTGGGCAATGTGTGTTTCTGTTGTTCGATTCTGCTGGTTTAGTTGGTCCTTGTTCAGATCTTTAGGCCTTCAGCCATTGCCTTGTTGGGGGTGTCGGTACCATGTGATTCTTGGCTTGTGACTCCTCCACTAGTGGGTCCAACTTTTGACGGTTTCTTTGCTGTTGTCTGACCATTTCTTGAATAAACGTTTGCAGATTCTCTGCCCTCATTTGGTGATTTTTACTTTCGGCGTTTTGCGGTTATTCAGCCTCACTTGGCTTGGTTTTAGCTTCTACCATTATAGTAGGTGTGGTTATGCAATATGGATGTATGCTTCTGTTGAGTGGTTAAACATTAAGTTATGGCTTCTACTTAGTGGTTATACTTATATATTCTCATTTACATCTTGAACGGTTAAGACCCAATATTGTTTTATTTTGGTTTGAAGTTGTTGCATCTACTAATTCAGGTTTCAATTACTATTGGAGTTGGTCTATTATCATTTAAGTTTGGTTACCTATTGTTCGTGACAGTCGGCAGTTATTTCCTCAAATGGATGTTTGGAGGTTTGTTCTTCAGCACAAACCTTTGTGGGTTTATTCAAGATATATTTTTTGGTTTGTTTATTTCGGGTATATATTTACTCTAGAAATGGTATATGTGTGAGAAGCTTAAAACTTGGAATATTAGAAAATAGGCTAAATACCTCTTTTGGTCCTTTAAGTTTGACAAAAATACCGGGTAAGTCCATTTAAGTTTTTTAAGTTTCAAGGAAAATGCACCTATTTGAAGTTTTTTAAGTTTTTAAGTTTCAAATAAGTCCTTAAAAGGGTAACGGTGCATTAAATCAAAAACTTAAAGGACATGTTTGAAACTTAAACAACTTAAAGGACTAACGCGGTATTTTTGTCAAACTTAAAAACCAAACAAGGTATTTGGCCTAGAAAATATCTTATAATATCTGTTAAGATATATATAAGATTTAAATTGTATTCTATTGAGTAAATATCGCTGATTTAGGTTTGTTGGTTCTTATCCTGTAATCAAGGGATTTAGCTGTAGATTTGATTGTAATCACTTGGTTATAAATATCAAGTCAGTATCAAGTGATTATCAATGACATTCAAGAGGTTTTCTTTTCCAACGGGAAGGGTGGGAATATAATAAATAGTTTTCTCTTTTCCAAGCAAGGTTTGAAATACTAGTTCTTTAACTCCAAAGGCTTGGTCTAGTGGTAAAAAGACAGGTCTTGAATCCGAGAGGACCCGGGTTCGAGCCCCGCTAGTGCCTTTGGAGGGAGGTAAATGTAATTACCTTTGTAAGTGCTCTTTGAGCCCGAAGGTCTTCCCTGCCTTGGACTGGGGCACCATCACCTCGCCCTAAAATTTTGTAACCAAAAAAAAGAAATACTAGTTCTTTGTCTTTGGGTTCAGCCACCGTCAACACAAACCCTAGTTTATTTTTCAGTTTGGGAATAATGGGTGTTCAAGGGACAAAATTGTTTGGTCCCAGAACCCTAGCCGCCTGTCTAACACGTAGTTGTTTCGTTAACTGTCTCACACTATGTCACACGCATTCTAGTGTTAGTCATGTCAGCACGTGAAGGCCACATGCCATCCTCCAGACCTCCGACTAAGTCATTGTTGGTTCCATTAGACTCACCTCCCCTTCCTTCCAATCTGTGGGATCCACGTTTAAGGTGTGTCTGTGTCCCAAAGGTTTCTATGCTATTTCATAGTTTTTTCGTTGCAAACATGTCTAGGACAGGTGACTGTTGCTGCAGTGTTGTGGCCTTTTGCCGCTGTGATTGCATCCCAATGTCTGTTGCTTCAATATTTTAGGTCCTTGGTGACAATAGGTCCTTAGACCTTCACTATGTCTTGTTAGCGCATTTCTTTCTGGTCCGGTTCTGCGCATCTTTTTATTCAAGGTTGTTCGTTAGTATCAGATATGTCGTCATATCTCAAGCCTTGAGGTTAGATTCAAGTTGTTCGTTGATCATCCATCCAAGTCACTCTTGTCACAGCGTGTTTTCAGCCTTTTCTCAATTTCATCTCTAGTGAAAGGCTCTCTAATCATTGGTCTCTGTAACGCTATCGATAACTATAGTCTTTGGTAGTCCCTTCGTCCAACCAATGTCAAGGCTGAGTCCTTGGGGTCAGTCACTGATGACATGTCCCATAAATTGTTTTATTTTTCAGTAGTCCCGTCGTCCAACCAACAAGTCTGTATCAAGTGCTGGTTACTGGTTACCAATAATATTCAATGTTATTATTTTCTCTCTTCCTTTTATCTAAAATTCCACAACTTGAACACTTAGTAAGCTCTGTTAGAGTATATAATATACATAGTCTGATTATACTAGATACTTTGTATTGCTTTGTAAGAAGCTTAGAGAGAACTAGTATTAGCTTGTTGTGCAAGCTTTAGTGAGCTGTCTCACAAGCCTAGGGATTATAAATATTTGTAAACAATCTGTCATTGAACAACCATCTCCAATGGGAGGTTCTTAAACTTTTAAGACCCAGTACTTATTAGGTAGCCCCATTGGGGAGAAAAATTTTCAGGGTCTTAGAGCATCCACAATGATAGTACACTGATAGGGACTCTTTTAATGGACCCCACATGGACACCTCATTTATTTATAATTTTTTAATGAAAGTTCCTATTAAGGACTCAAGGACTCCAATGGCAATACACTAAAAGGGACTCCAATGAAAAGCGCTTAGATATGTCTCACTAACTTTACATCATTATACAAAAGTAATTTATTATTAAATTAGTATACATTACCTCATAAAATATTACTTCTTTTAAAAGTGAGACCCACTTGTACATATTTTATTACGTATATTAAAAGTGGGAGAGAGAGGGTCCTTATATAGTTGTCTGTTACTTAATAGGTACTCTTATTTTCTTCCTCCTTTTTTCTTTCTCCAATGAAGGGTCCTTAACAGGGAGTGGTCCTTGTTAAGTAAGGAACCTAATTGGAGATGCTCTTATAAGACTCGGGGTCTCACTTAAGGCCCCCAATCTTAAGTGGGACCTACACTTTTTTAATATTAAAAAATTGAAATGTAATGATATAAAGTTATTATTGATAGTTGATTAGTGGGTCTCATCCCATTTAAGAAATTTGTGAGATACTGGGTTGGAGGGATTGAGTGCTTATTAGGTACTACTATTAAACAATTATAAATGAGTGATATGTACACATGGGACCCATGTGTCTCGATGCTTTGGAATAACATAATTCAGTTACAGTTCTCTCTCACTTCTCCCCCTGAGCTTCATGCTCTTCACACATTCATCAATAGTGATTTCAATTTCTAACAAGCTTTAACTTGAGGGGACGTGTGAGGATATAAAAAAATTGTCCTATAATATCCTAAAATATCTTAGTTTATCTCATATAATTAGTTTTTATATCAGAGTTACCTATAATATCTTGATAATATCCTAAAATATCTTAGTTTATCTCATATTAGAGGGGTAGGGCTTATTTTTCTTTTCTAAATTAAGCAACCTATAAAGTGCATCTAAAAGTTAACGAAGTGTGATTGAATTGTTGTTATATGATCATATATCATGGTATTCTTTCAAAATTTTGTAAATATCAAATATATATTGAAGTATAAACCTAACCCTCCAACCCCCCCCCCCCCCCCCCCCAACCCCCCCCCCCTCCAAAATCCCCCTCACAAACACAGACCCTTAAGATTAGTTTCTTCTATATTACTTAGTTATTAGGCAAAATTACACTTTTAGTCCCTTAACTTAATTTATGGATAACAGTTAAGTCATTTGTCTTTTTTTTAATTTCAATTTTGTCCTCTTGGTCCATTTTCATATGGATTTTTAAGCTTCAAATCTAATATTCTTATGTAAACATAGATGAAGACCATAAATTTGAAGATTAAAATGCCATAAGAAAATAAAACCATGTATTTGAAGCTTTGAAAATCCATATGCAAATGAATCAAAAGGACAAAATTGAAATGAAAAATAAAAATAAAGGAGAAAATTGTTACCTTAAATTAAGTTATAAAATTGTAATTTTGCCTAGTTATTATTATGATTTGTTTTCTGATTTTCCTATTTAATTGGGCTTACGAGTATTGTATAGTATCCCTATAAATAGGGGTTATTCTTTAGTCTTCTGTATCAGGCTGGTATCAAATCATTATCAATCATAGCTCACCATAATTATATTTCTTCTTACTATTCTAAATTTAGATCTTACTCTTCTCCTTTTATCTAAAACCCATAACATTGATAGGCAACAATTCAACTTCTGGTTTTTCAAAAAAATAATTAAATTTCTTCTAGATGACTCAAACAAAAAACTAAGCATACTTAAATAGCTCTGTCCAATGGAAAGCCTCAAAGAATATCACGTAAAGCGTGGAAACCATCCCATCGAGTTAAATTACATGTCGATTTCATCACCAAAACTGAAATTCATGTATACATTGAATAAAGTCCTATCTACATGCTTAAAAAAGTTATGAAAGAAAGATAGAAAAAAAAAAAACAGATGATTATAATATATGGTGGAATATATAGCATATGAGTTCATGACTTCATGCATGCACAGATGTTTACCTTGTTATGTAAAGGTATGCCATCAACTTTTCCCGATCTAGAAGCAGACGAAGTTCCATTATTGGAGGTTTGAGGCGGACAGGTACGGATAGTCTTCACACTGTCACATAAAATATAATATGTAAGACACTTATAATTCAAAGTTTTGCAGGAAGTAATAGCGTCTGAAGATTCATTGTGAATAGTGTCAGAGTTGATTTTGCTTCTAAACATTAGTTAGAAGCAAAACTGATTTTGCTTATAGTTAGACAAGAAGTGAAAAAAATTAGATTATTACCAAGCTTGGAAAATATGACTAAGTTTCACATTAAACTTGATTGCTTTTAAAATAAAGACATCCAAACATGAATTACACTTCAAACTCAATTTTAAGATCAATTTTACAAAATTAAGTATATTCACGTTGGAAGATGTGTTCGTGAAAGATATGAAAATAACGTGTTATAATTCAAAATCACATTTATCAAATAAAGATGAGAATTTCAACAAAAAGCATCAAGAGTACCTCCCAACAGCAGAAAAAACCTTCATAAGATTCTGATGACAATGATCCTCGGGTAGGTTTTCAGCTATAACAATGCGAGACTGCCAACAAAAATTGCAAGATATGAGAAAGAGTAACCAAAATAGAATACATCCTGAATAGAATGTTTCAAAAAGAACACACAGCGTGCAAAGTTATCAAAATACAACCCATCAAAGGCATTTGTTGATGTAAAGAAAACCAAATGATGCGTCAATAAACTATCTCGCACAGCCTAAAGTCAGTCAAAAGTTTGTAGTAAAATAATTACTTGTAGCTCTTCAATATCAGACTCGGTTGGGGAATACTGGCGTTTTATTTTCTTCCCATCTTCACTAACTACCTGGAGAATCCATTGATGATGTATATTTAAAAGCAACAATAATAAATCATGAAAAGATGCACACAAAAAGTAGAAGAAAAAAAAAAAAGGCTCATGAAGCATGAAATTATACAAACTTACCAGCTTTGATGAGTTCCTCAAAACATTTGCAAGCTGGGAGTGGCTGTTTATGAGAGCCTTAATCTTCTTGAAAGATGCAACAACAGATATTGGCACTGTATAAAATAGAAAATGAAATGATATCAAGTCTGAAACCATAGACCATCCTATACAACAAAATTCAGTGTTCTATTTCATCATCGCATCTTACTAAAATACAGATAATATTATCCTCCCTCAGGAAGAAAGGGGGTGCAATAAGTGATAAGGAGAATGAATATTATTATCTTACCAAAACCTT
Organism: Medicago lupulina; assembly: GCA_958299785.1. Taxonomy (NCBI): domain Eukaryota; kingdom Viridiplantae; phylum Streptophyta; class Magnoliopsida; order Fabales; family Fabaceae; genus Medicago; species Medicago lupulina. Next base: position 49,159 of record OY283140.1, read on the forward strand.
CTGGGTCTTTGTTGATGAACCTCATCAAATGATCGGTAGTAGCCAAGTTTAAATCACTGAAATAATACTCCACCTAAAAAAAATCCCAACCAAAACCCTAGTCAAGTTGTAGAGATGCAATCTAGAGAGATATGATCAACACAAATAGATACGAATGAAACAATTGGAACATGGAATGAAGATGAAATTAGGCAAGTTGGTTGACCTGTTTCAAAATTTTGTGATGAGGTTGTTCATCGGAATGAGGTTTGGTTTTGGAAGCAGGATTATGATCTGGCTGCTCAACTTCTTGAGGAGGATATTGATGATGAGAGCGGTAGTGAACCAACTGATGAGGAGGAGGATGATGATGATGTGGTGGTGGTGAGTAAAGAAGATGATGATGTAGCGGAGGAGGAGGAGGCGGCGGTACTAATAGGCGTGGGGTGGGCACAAACTCTGGCGCCTGAGCGTTGAGACGGCTAAAAGAAACGTTCCTTGAAAGAGATGACGATGATGATGATGATGGATCTGACGGCGAGATCACTACTTGGGGGGTTTCTGTCACCGACTCTTCTTCTTCCGCCATTTTCTTGTCTTCTACAGCTGCTACTGTTGCTGTTTCTGTTTAGATTACTTTTCCAGCGGTTCGTTACTTGCGTCGGTCTGCTCTGTTTCACTTCAATCAGAGAAGAACTCTCGCTAAATTGGATTTCATTGATTGGTGACTTTTTATTGACCAGGATTGACGGACGCGCCCGGCCCACAAAACCACACAGGGCCCATCACTACCGGTACCACTTCACTCTCTTCATTTTAATGATATGGGTCTTGTTAACCAGTGTCCCGGAGTACGGGGTAAGGAATCCAAAGTAAAAAAATCGTATTGGAAATATAAATTGTTACTTTTGATCAACTAATTATTACATCACTTTTTAATAAAATTTTACCTCTTTTAGCTGCTTAACAAATGCCCCCGGACACTGTTAACCTTGTCTTAATGATATTGATGATTCTACCGGTAACTCTTCCTCTTTGAGATTTTGAAATTAGCAAAGGTAGAAGAGTGCATCGCCTATTACATATCGCTGGTTAACTAAGGTGATAACTCCAAGATAATTCTTGATTCTCATAACCCTCACCGACTAACCACCATCTCTCCTCTTTGAGATTTTGAAATTAGCAAAGGTAGAAGAGTGCACCGCCTATTACATATCATTGGTTATCTAAGGTGGAATGTAATGAGTTTGTTGGATGGACATTACATGTCTGGTCAAAGGATATGCAATGATCAAATCACACAGCTCCAGTCCACCTACCGTTGGAAAAGCCGTGATGAACTCATATTCATTGTCTTGCATGATCATAATCTATCTTCAACTTACTCTAATGGACCCAATCGACACCATCAACATATGCAACGGGTTGAAACATGTTACCATGATATTTTATCTCCTCCACATAATCAAGAATAAACACATAAGTACAATAAATACAAATGCACTAAGATTATAGAAATATCTTCATAAATAAAAAGGTTACTATGAGATCCTTGATTCAAAATTAGAATGAGAAGTGATTAAAACCAATACTTGTAATTATTTTATGGCAACGCCATTCTTGCACGAAAAGTAAAATTATATGACATTTTTAAAGTTTTTTTTATGGGGATAAGAGCCTATCTGGTGATGATAACCAGCAAATTAGTTGGTTATCACGTTGCACTTAACTCCTATATTGGACAAGAAATTGAGTGATTGTATTGCCTAAGACATCTAATCATGACTATTTTATGATTAATGAGGAAGAATATGAGATGTCCCCAATAATTAGTATATTGTTTTAATAATTTATAAGTGTGGTATATGTAACTAATATATTGACCTTAGATAAAAGATGACCTAATATGATTGTAGTTTGATCTAATGGAAATTAAAGTCAACGGGGTTTTATTTTGAAATTCAAAATAAGTGACATCCGTGTCATTTACCTTATTCAACTTTGGTTATATAAGTGACCGTAAATAATAGTAGGCTTTTATGTGTGTTTAGTCCCTGTAAATAGAGGTCATTTAAAATTTGGTCTTTGAATTTGTTAATCCTTGTTTTTTACCACTGCAAAATTTAATCATTTAAAATTTCGTCATTCCCCCCGCTTAATCACTACCACGTTAGTAATTAGCTGACGTGACACATTGACTCAGCAAAGTGTGGTTTGAAGTGACAAAAATACCCCTCCTTCCATCACAGGGCAGCAAAACGACGGCTTTACCCCTTATATAATTTTCTCTTATTTTTCTTTCCTCTTCTCCTCCCACGTATTCTTTCCTTTCTTTCTTCTTTTCTTCTTATTCTCTAAACACATAAATCACAATCCCTAATTGATGTAACAAAACCTCAACTTCTTGTGCTTTTAACATCGGTTGCCATTTCCACCTCCACCATCCATCATCCACCTTTCCTTTGCTTTTCCTTCATCCGGTTGGAATCAACTTTTTCTTTCAAAATCTCTCCCTCGTCAAATACCTTTTCTTCCTTTTTCCCCGGTTTCTCAAAAATTTCAATCGAAAATGGGTTTTTCACCTCTTATTATACTCAATATTATCTTGTTGTTGTTGTTGTTGCAGGGTTGGTGGTTTGTGGAAGGAACGAAAAGATCTTTTTTCCCAAGTTTTAGCTTTTGATTAAGTATATTGGGGTTAAGCTCTAGCTGTGTTTTTATGAGCTGCTTAATTTTTCATTTAGTGTGTTGGTTTTGTGTATGGTCTCGTCCCTATAGAAGTTGTTGGCCAAAGGTTAGTTTTGTTTTACTTTGTTTTATAGGAGTGTTGTTTCTTTGTTGTGATATCATGTGTAGTCCTCTTGCCAACTTTGGTGTTTCTCATGGTTTAATGGTTGTGGTTGGTAAAGAAGATGATGGATTCATTTTTGGGTTGCTGAATGGTAAAGGAGAATTTTGGTTTGGTGAAGGAAAATTTGGGAGTGAGGGTTTACGTGAGGGAAGAAGGAGGGGTAGAAGAAAAGAAAAGGAAAAAGGGATAAGATAACAGAGAAATAAGAAAAGAAAGATGCATTTTGATTTTTGTTATTATGGCTGGATTTTGTTTGAGTATTGTTGTATATTTATTCATTGAAGTTTAAAAAAAAATATGGGTTTAAAAGATAAATTGTTGAATTGTGGTAAAGATGAACGATATGAATGGGAAATGAATAGAGAAAATGGTCTTATGGGTATTTTCGTCATTTTGTCGTGCTTTGATAGAAGGAAGGGCATTTTCGTCACTTCAAGCCAAACTTTGTTGAGTCAATGTGCCACGTTAGCTAATTAGTGACGTGACAGTGATTAATTGAGATGAGGGACTAAATTTTAAATAATTAAATTTTGCAGTGGCAAAAAACAAGGATTAACAAATTCAAGGAACTTTTATTTTTTCACGACACGAAAAGTATTCTCATCATTAAATGATGAAAAAAAGAAGATAAGTGAAAACAATTGAATAAAAGTATCAAAAACATTAAAGAAATCCGCATAATCTTGTAGAAATGCATGGCAAAGTGAGAATCATGATATCGAGGTCTTAAATGAAATATTGCTAAAAATGGCTTCCATGGTTTTACTCAAAACCCCGTTTTCACCGATGACCATTCAAATTTTTATTATATTTTTTACTTTTATCCTTATTATTATTTCTTCGTTGCTAAACTTATAACAAATTCAATTTCAGGGCCTTTCAATTTCAATTTGTTTTTAGTCTCTACTTCTTCTCGTGGAAGATTCTTTGATTTAACTTTGAGTTTGTTTTGTTGCCTTTCAAAAGGGTGGGATTGATGACAAAATATTATGTAGCAGGCTAGTAGTGATCGAGTGGGCTTCAAGTCCTAGTAATCGATTGAAGAAGACGGTAAAGGGAAAATAGCAAAGATGACAACGTTAATTTCCCACCAACTGATGTGGAAAAAATAACGATGTATAACAATGTAAGTAAGTTTTGTCCACATTTTTTATGTCATTTCATATTTACAAATATGTTTGGCCGATAATTTTACTGAACACTACAAATTGAGTCAATTAACTTATCCATTATCGTTTACTAGTGCGGTGATCCGGGTTAAACACGGGATGGTTCGTCGTGACTCGGACAATGTTCATTCAATAGGTAAATAAATTCAAAAAATACAAATAAATTAAGTTGAAAAATACAAGGATGTAATATTTTGATTTGATTGCCTTTATTTGTGTTGTACGTGATAAATTTGGTAGTATTTCAAACACTGGTTCTTAATTCTAATGATGATATAGAATAATAATAATTTTCATAAAATAAAAAAAAATTAATAAACATATTTTTTTTTATTAAAGTGGTTTTTTTAATAGAAGAAAGTGAAGATTACTCTCGTGTTTAAGAACGACAGTAAACATTATTATGATACTTGTGTCTGTCACACATCCTCTAAATGTGTAATTTACATATTTTGAGATAGCTGAAAGTATTGTTCAATATCCATAACTGATTAGAGTTAGTTTTAAGGTTTGGCATCATAATCATGTTCAAAATTTAGATGCTCAAATAAATGATATTTAAACTAGTATCACAACTCTTTATTCTAAATGTGAGATTTCAACTCTAAACGCGTAAGAGGTTGATCAACCTCACTCTTTATCGACTTAGCTAATTTGTTTTCATTATCTAAGCTCAACATCAGTATGCAGCAACATAAATCTAAAAGCAATTGGCTTAAAGAGGGAGATGGTAACTCCAAATTTTTCCTGAGTTTCGTGTCATCTAGAAGATGGCTGGACTCAACTCTTTCCCTCCCTGTCAACGAGTGTCAAGTAGAGGGTGTGACATATATCAGAAATACAATTTTTAATCATTTTACTGCACATTTTTTAGACTCTAATTTTGTTAGGCCTACTGTGGAGAATCTTACTTTTCAAAACTATGTTAAAGAATCAGATATGCTCTAATTCATGTTAATTTTAAATCTGTTATAATTTGTAAAGATTCTTAAAATTAAAAAGTCAGCAAAGAGAAATCCATAAGATATTGCAACTTAAAATAGTATATTTTTTAAACAAAATTGGAAAAATGAAACTTATAAAATAACAATAACGATCATTTTACTACTATATTTCATTGAATTCGAACCATATTTGTTGAAATTATAGTGAAATCTTTTAAAATAAAATAAAAAATAACACAAAACTTCTAAATATAATATAAAAATAATTATTGTTAAGTCCAATGTTTGAACCTTGGTTAGAGAGGTTTGCTGAGTCCTTTAATTATTCCCAACTGATGCTAAGTTTTGTAGTCATATTATATTAAATTTTTACTTCAACTTTCATTTTCAAAAAATTAACTTAGCAGATTATGCAAAACAAACTTTCTTTGTTGAAAGAGATTACACCAAATTAAAATACTTTTTTTAATGGCATATTATATTTTACAAAACATTAATTTTTCAATATTCTTCTTTTGTGGAAAATATTTACCATTATTCTTCTGAACTTTTAGATTAAATAAATATTTTAAAATAATTAATGGTAATATGTTCACATACTAGTTCTCCATTAAATAAATAAATAAATAAATAGTGAATTAATAGTTTTTTGGCGGACCTAACAAGATGGAGGTTGGAATATGTCCCTGGATCCAGAAATATCTGGCGGGAGAGATTGGTTGTTCCCCTCGCCGTCGGCCTCTTCTTCAAAACACGGCCGCCGGCGATTCTTCTCTAGCTCCAATTGTCCACCACCAATCATTCGCCGTCGCCGCTGCGTTCGAAATCCTACTCCTCAGATATCTGATGCAGAAATTGTGAAGAAGAAGAAGAAGACGATTAATCTTATCTGCCTCCCGCAGTTTCGTTTCCAGTTTGTTCTCGTGGTAGGTTCCTTGCTCTTCTCAATCTTTTTCTCTGTATCCCTCTTGGTACTTACTATTTGTTTGTTTGTTTGTTTATGCTTGACTACAGACTTTGACTATTACTTTTTTGTTGCTTCTGCTATTGCTCCAAAATACACACCTACAAACCCAAGTAAATAAATTGCAGGCTGAGATTTTTGGCCTCAATCTCAGATTACATTCATGCAACCACACCTTCAACGTCACTCCTTCACGTCCTCCAAACTACTCCACCAGAAACCTTTCTCTTATTTTCTCCTTCACACTTCTACTTATCCCACTCATCATTTTCAACTACATACACTATGTTTCTAAATCTGCTGACAACAATACACCCGAACAACAAGTTTCTCTAAACAAGCAAATTGCCTATCGCCTTGATGTCTTTTTATCCGTTTACCCATATGCTAAACCCCTTGTCTTGTTATTTTTAACTCTTCTGCTAATCTTTATTGGTGGTTTCGCCCTTTTTGGTGTAACTTCTGATCATTTGCTTCATTGCCTCTGGCTCTCTTGGACTTATGTTGCCGACTCTGGCAATCATGCCACTTCCCAAGGAGTTGGTCCAAGGTTAGTTGCACTTTCAATTAGCTTTGGAGGGATGCTTGTATTTGCAATGATGCTTGGACTTGTGTCCGATGGAATTTCTGACAAGTTTGATTCACTGAGGAAAGGAAAGAGCGAGGTGGTCGAGCAAAATCATACTTTGATTCTTGGTTGGAGTGATAAATTGGTACCATTCTGCTCCCACCATCTATTGCTTATCTTGTAACCATCCTTGTAAAATTGATTGAATGAATTTGTATCTCAACCCCTAATAACAAGATTGCATGTGCAGGGTTCATTGCTAAATCAACTTTCCATAGCAAATGAGAGTTTGGGTGGAGGAACTGTTGTGGTGATGGCTGAGCGAGACAAGGAAGAAATGGAGCTTGACATTGCAAAAATGGAGTTTGAATTCAAAGGAACATCTGTTATATGCAGAAGTGGTAGCCCCCTCATTCTGGCTGATCTGAGAAAGGTGCGGGATCTATCTGGATTAACCTTTTTATCCGAATCCTGTATAGCTGTATGTTCGTATAATATAATATACAAAATCTATTGTTAACCTGTATATCAAAGGATTTCCAAGAGAAGTTCATTCATAATTGTGTGTATGGGTACGTATCCCCCCATTTTGTCGGAGTCTGCAAGGAATTGCAAGGAGGAGGAACATTCCACCTTTGTTAGGAGAGGTTGTTTGGCTTATTCTATTATGTTTGAAATCATTAGAGATGCTTTATTGTCGGGTAATGTAAAAGTTCAGTAAATCCTCGAGCCATTAATGAATTTAAAACAAGGGAGGGAGTAGAGATGTAATACTAACACCTGATTAACTGAACTGAGCATGCCAGTCCTATATTTTCAAATAATTGGTTTGATTGGAGTTGCCAATACTGAACCAATTAAACTTGTTGTTGGTCAGTTGACTCATTCTTGCCAAATTTTTCTATTGCTGATGTAAAAACTTGGACAAATGGCAGTTTTGAAAAAAATTCTGAATGAAGAGTTTCCTTTGCTGTACAATCTGTCCATAAATCATTCTCGCAGGAAATGCTGTGTCAAACCAAGGACATCGCTTTGATCAATTACTTCTACAAATAATGCTTTTAATGTTGTATTATTTCTCTGTGTCTGTTATGGTATCATTCACTTCTGGTGGAAGATGTTGTTTAACTTCAATGGCATCAAAAAGCTTTTTAAGGCTGTTGATTTGTTTGCTGACACCATGTCATATACAGGTTTCTGTTTCAAAGGCACGTGCAATAATTGTCCTTGCTGAAGATGGGAACGCTGATCAGGTCTGATGAATGATGATGAGTTTCCAAATTTATCATAACATGAGTGCATGGCCATTAACGTGTTTTTTATTTGGTATAGAGTGATGCCCGAGCTCTGAGAACAGTCTTAAGTCTGACTGGAGTCAGAGAAGGATTACGAGGGCACATAGTGGTTGAATTGAGTGATCTGGATAATGAGGTCCTTGTTAAACTTGTGGGAGGTGATCTTGTTGAAACTGTTGTAGCTCATGACGTCATTGGTCGCTTGATGATTCAATGTGCTCGGCAGCCTGGACTTGCACAGGTCAAAACCTATTACCTCTTTTTGATGTAAATTTAGTTGCATAGTTCATAATGTTAGTCCAGTTCAAAAGTACTTGACTATTAGTTAATAGTTAATTTATATCAAGGCATGACAACTGCATTGTGGTTGACAATTTACTTGGGTAATGCATAGGGTTGTCTTTGTGCTGTCCCGTTCGTGGTTTGTCATTGGTCTCTTAGGGTATGCTTGGATGAAGGGATTTGGAGGATTTTAGAGGGGATGGTTTTGGAGGGCTAAGTCTATATTTTGGTATATATTTTAGATTTTTTAAAAAATGAATGAATAACGAGATACATGATCATTTGAGATTTAAAAAAAAGGGAATGAATAGCATGATACATAATCATATAACATTTGAACCACGTTTAATTTATTTTTTAGAAACGTTTTAATATTTTATAGCTTCTCAATTTAGAAAATAAAATTATGCCTTTGCTTCCCCTCCAAATTCCTGCATTCAAACATACTATTAGTATTAGGTTGGCCCTGTTCTTTACTACTTAGTTTTCCTTCTGTGGCACAGTTTAGGATCATGTATATATCTCTGCATCTTTTGTATTTTCTCTGTTCCTTATAATAAAAATTTGATGCCGTTCTTTGGCAGATTTGGGAAGATATACTTGGTTTTGAAAACTGTGAATTCTACATCAAAAGATGGCCACAGTTAGATGACATGCAATTTGAAGATGTATTAATCAGCTTTCCGGCTGCAATTCCGTGTGGAATCAAAGTTGCATCATATGGTGGTAAAATTATTTTGAATCCCGATGACTCCTATGTTATGCAAGAAGGAGATGAAGTTCTAGTTATTGCAGAAGATGATGACACATATGCCCCCGCGTCCTTGCCTAAGGTGCTTTGTCACATAAATTGCTATTGTTACTTGTTATGGTTTTTCCCCCTACTATTTTTATTTGTTTATGACAAATACATATTCAAATGCTAATCCAAAATAAAATTTACAGCTAATTTGGAATGCAACACCAACAAGTACTTATGAATCTGTTGGGATAGAAGGGTAGAAAAAGGGGACTAAAATAGTTAGGATTTGTTGGGTAGTTAGATGAGAGTGAATTAGATAGATAGGGGTAAAAGTAGAAAGGATTAATTCAGAAGATTAAATAGTTTGTGTGGAAGGGAAAACCCTTTGTGAAGGAGAAAGTGTTGGAGGAAAACTCTAACCCCTTATATGTTTAGATTTCTTTCAGTAATAACAGAAATTTGTTCTTATTATCTCTACTCTTCAAATCTGATTTGTGGATGTGTAACAATTGGTCTAGCTTGCCAAATCTTTAGGGGAAGAAATGGATTCAAGAGTGTTCTTGAAGGGGACCAACGATCATGGCTTACATTGTTTTGGGAATCTAGCATTATTGAGCTTAAGATGCTACAAAGTTGTGCGACGAAAGAAGGTGGATACTCCACATTTTGAGATAAAGAAGATTACTAAATAGACTACTTATGCTGATTAAAGAAGACCTTATATGGGCTCAAGAAATCTCCTAGTGCATGGTATTGGAAGTTCATTCAGACTATGATATCACTAGCAAACATGCAAAGTAAAGATGACCATGGTCTCTTTATTAAGCATTCCAAGGAAAGAAAACCACTTCTTATAGTCTATGTGAATGATATGATTATTGCAGGTGATGAAAAAGTTAAAAACATTCTACACATGCTACGCATCCGAGATGAAGAAGAGTGTTTACAATATTAAAGAGCTTACAAAGATGTTGATTTGTGGTTACTTTTAGAGTAGACTTTGTCAAATTTCGACAACTCCTGTTTCAATTATTAACGTGCTTTTAGTCAATATTAGTTGTGCTCTGATCACAGTCTAGGAGTTGGTCTTGACATCGGATATTGCAAAATTGCCAATTGATGATTATTTTTGAACTAGTGAGCCAAACTCACGGTGACTTTGTGTCTATCTCTTATATTACTCTCTCTCTCTCTCTCTCTCTCTCTCTCATCCTATATATTATTTCTCTTTCATCTTTCTTATGAAACACACAGAATTATACCAAAGTCGCTGTGACTTTCCCGCCTTAAAGTCACTGAATCCCAATCCATGAGTTTTCTGCTTTCAACCTTCTGGGCAAGGTTGCATTTGAAGGGGGGCATATTGTTAGGATAGAATAGTAGAATAAATGAGAGCTAAAATAATTAGGATTAGGTATGGTAGTTAATTAGGGGATACCCATTAAGATAAATAGGAAAAATAATAGAAAGTATTCATTCAGGAGATTAGAAAGTTTATGTGAAAAGCGAAACTCTTTGACATGATTCCTTCTCCTATTCTGTTTAGATTATGTAAAGGAAAAACTGATTAAATTCTCTATTAAATCTCTTCCATTGGATATGATTGTCCACTGTAGACTTTAATTAAGGAAAAACCGATAAACGAACTAGAACACATTTGCTTACCAAGGTCTAACAGTGATTACTTTTACATACTGAAAGACTTGTAAAGCCAAGGAAGTCAGGTTTTATTTTTTATTTCAGGTATGGAGGGGAAGCTTACCAAAAGACTTCGTTTTTCCGAGGTCTGCAGAGAGAATACTTTTTTGCGGCTGGAGGCGTGATATGGAGGACATGATCATGGTAATGCTGCTAGAAATCTCCTGTTATGGTCCCTGACTTTCTTTGTTTTTATTTGTCAATGTGCTTGAAATGAACATGAAAGGACTTTTTATTTGCAAATATATTTAGATTATGTCTCTCGTGTATATAAATGCTTGTACACTCCTTTTTATTTGAGTGATAAATATTTAGCTCAGATTTATGTTGATATCTAGAGCATGGTTTGAAAAACACAGTCCTGTGAGCTTAGCGCTGCCCAGTTTCAGTTTTGGTTTCTGTTATCGAAGGAGGAACCATAATCCAATCCTCCCTTCATTCCCACAGCAGTTTATTTGCTCTGGGCATTAATACCTTTTTTGTGATGTCCAAATTCTATCTTTTCCTTTAGGTTCTGGATGCATCTCTAGCACATAATTCAGAGCTTTGGATGTTCAATGATGTTCCAGAAAAGGAGAGGGAAAAGAAGTTAACTGATGGTGGCCTCGACATAAATCGGTTGGAAAACATAATACTGGTTAATCGTGAGGGCAATGCTGTTATACGTCGTCACTTGGAAAGCCTTCCGTTGGAATCATTTGATTCAGTAAGTGACTTTTATCACTTTTTCCCTCTATAAAACGTATTACTACATGATCTTCATTCTTCATCAAACATAATGTAAGGGATGGAATGGAACCACCTATGGCTTCTGCCGTAGTATTTACCGTAGTGATCTTTCAGCAACAACATAATTGTACTACTAACTAGTTAGTGGCAAGTTTGGGTTAGACATAGAGTAAAACTGTGACATGTTGAAGTATTTGGAACTTATTTGTTCAATTACAATGTATGCAAGTTGATTATGGTGGAAATTCTGCTTTTTGCAGATACTGATTTTGGCAGATGAATCCGTTGAAGATTCAGCAATTCAAGCTGACTCTAGATCTCTTGCCACTCTACTTTTAATTCGTGACATACAAGTGAGTTTCCAATCTACAAAATTTGAGCTTTGATTTGTTATGACAGCCTCTTCTGCTATCCTACAAACATCCCAGTCTTTAAGCAGTATATCATGCACATAACATAGCATTTGATATCAATTGAGAATGACGATGTTTGTGCATAAGTCTATAGGTGATTCTCTATGGTTTCATCTTTGGGCTTTTGGCAATTTTGCTCGTATGCTAATGCTGGCTGCACATTAGCTACAGATACTGAAATCCTCATGGTGTGGAAGCTAATGCACATTGTGTGATTTCATTACCCTTTGTTTATTTACAATTGGATGGTCTCGTATGATTTTGTCACGTGAATATTATGAGACCGGTATCTTGATGGATTTTTTTAGGTTTTTCCTTTATTCTATGCCTTATCAATTGATCCTAGTTTCCTCTAAAAGTTTGAGTTGTACTTGTATATTTGATGTTTGGATTTCAGGCTAGACGTCTTCCTTATCCAGCTATGGCCAGTCAAGCTCATGGAGGGAGCTTCTCAAAAGGCTCATGGATTGGGGAAATGAAGCAGGCTTCAGATAAAACAGTTATTATTAGTGAAATTTTGGATCCTAGGACAAAAAACCTTTTATCTATGTCAAAAATTAGTGATTATGTTTTATCAAATGAACTTGTCAGCATGGCTTTAGCCATGGTTGCAGAAGATCGGCAGATAAACAGTGTATTGGAGGAGCTATTTGCGGAGCAGGTACTGCTCTTTTAGATAAACAAAAGGGACAGGTTACATCACATATTTTGTGATTGCATGCATCACATTTATTGTCTTGAAAAGCCTGCCATATTTGCTTTATGCTATGCCCTATCTTACACTTCAACCTGGTAAATTTGGATCCCTTGCAGTTTCGAGTATCCTGCAATTAAAAATCATTTTCATTTAATACTTCATACTGATAAATTTTGTTTTCTGGGGTTTTGTCAGGGAAATGAAATGCATATACGGCAAGCAGATCTATACCTCCATGAGAGTGAGAAATTGAGTTTCTATGAAATAATGTTACGAGCTCGGCAAAGGAGAGAGATTGTGATTGGATACCGTTTAGCGAATGCAGAAAGGGCAGTTATTAACCCCCCGGCAAAGAGTGACAAATGGAAGTGGTCGCTCAAGGATGTTTTTGTGGTGATTACTGAAAAGGAATGACAAATTGATGGACAAAAGGCAAATTAGGATTGCTATGGACACTCTATTTCTAAACTCTCTCTAACACTCTTATTGGGTGAAAATATGAAATTTATGTGGGTACCACACATTGGAAATGGATCCCACATAAAGTGGTGAGACCCACATGGATTTGAAACCAATAAGAGAGTGAATGTTAGAGAGAGTTAAAGAGAGAGTTCCTATTGTTTCTCAAAGGCAAATAGGTGTTTGTTATTTTTGTTCTTAGAAACGAGGGGAATTACGGTTGAAGCTATGCAGGTTGGGTTAGAAATGATTTGTCCCGGTTGACATTAATCTATGTTTTTCACGCTAAATTAAAATCTGCTTTAGGATTTATGTCACTTACAAGACTACAAGGTTATTTGCTAGCAATTAAAACTTGATAGACTTTATTTTCTTCTTCCTTTTTTGCTTTTTAAAACATACCAGAGGCATGTTTAGGAAAAAAAAATGATGATTTCTTTTTAGGCACCCTCAATATCTCTTAGGCCGCTAAAATTTTCATGTTCACCTCTAATATTTATGCTTTTTTTAGAAGTTAATGAGTTGAATTCAAATATGGTTTATGATAAAATATTATGACATAATTTGATCTTTATAGTCAGTCTCGTTTAATGGATAACATTTGGTTGTCGTTGTTTTACCCTTTATCATATTACTGTCATACTACTTCTCCGTTCAAAATTCAATATTAAATAAACAATACATAGAAAGTACAATAGAGGTTAAAACCTGGTTTGAAAAATCTAATTGCAACATATTAAACAATTTTTTCTCAAAATTGGTTGATTGTAACTATACGGAGAATGGTGTTGGTCATCTAATTGCAACATGTTAAACATTTTTCTCAAAATTGGTTGATTGTAATTATACGGAGAATGGTGTTGATCATCTAATGATCAAATTTTCAAGAAGTTGGGAAGAAGATAGACCAAGTGAATGGATAGATAACATGTTCAATACAAGACAACGCCATAGTCACTTAAACTTGAAGTAATAATTATTTTAGGCACCCGGGAGATAACTCACGAAACCTTCGGGAGGCATCTACCATATATAAATTTTAGAGGTAAAATTCCTTTAGGGATTTAACTCCTTAACTCTTCAGGATGTATCTATCAGACGTATATATTAAGGGTAAAAACATAATTTTGGGGGCCTAATGCACATTTATATCCCTAATGAGGTCAGATGTTTGAGCTGATTGAAATGGCGAGGGCATTGTTTGGTTAACATAAGGGGTATTGTAGGAAACACGAGTTTGGATCCTCGGCTGCAGTATCTTCTACTGCAATGCCTGTTGCCAAATCTGAGCCATTAGATTTAATAATTAATTAAGTAAAACAAATAATAATAAAAATATGAAAACTGTTCAATTACGGCATGTCGTGCGCGCGTTATTATGTTTCTTTTAGGGAAGTTATTCATTGGCAGCAGGCATTGCAGTAGAAGATACTGCAGCTGAGGATCCAAATCCTAGGAAACACTCTAATGCTTAAGTCGTAGCTCTTGTTTGGGTTCACACGGACTAAGCAAGTTCAGCGTCCCAATGACTGTGTGCCGTGATTTTTTTGTAGTCCCAAGTACAAGTTTTTGTGTCGACGTGCAGTGTCACCATGATTTTTCTCAAAATTAAATATTTGACCACATGTTTAAAAAGTTTATGTCTCTTACCGCTTAGACTAATCTATTGCTGGTAGAAGCCAGTTTATTTTATAAAAGTATTTTTATTTATTAATTTTGTTAAGTCTTAACCTAATTTTTTTTCTTTCATTAATCCCTTATTAGGTTTGCAACAACTCAACCCTAAAATTTTGTCTCTAAATAATGTTAATCCTCAACCCTAAAATTTTGGCTCTAAATTTGCATCATTAAATGACAATCCCTTATTCCTTAAAAGAAAATTCATTCATATTCTGTTGTGTCATCGTTTGTTTAAATTTGTTGTCGTTTCTGTACACTTATCCTTATTTATTAATTTTGTTAGGTCTCCAGCAACTAAACCTAATAATTTTCCTTTTAAAATGTTAAAATGTTGCGTTAGGTTAACAACAATTTAACCTAACAAATTCCATCTAAAATGTTATTGAATGCTTATTAAGTTAATTTTAATCATAATATTGTATACTTATTAAGTTTGTTTGTAATTTTTAGTTAGACCTGCGCGACGCGTGAAAAGTCTAATACCTTATTATTTTTATTAAATCTTAACATGTCCGTCTATTCATAATTCTATTGTGCTCAATTGTATACTTATTATTTTAGTTTTTTTAAAAGATGTATACTTATGTTATTATATTCTGTCGTATTTTTTTTAATATATCATGATCAAATAAATATTTAAATTATATAGTTACTATTTGAAATTTAACCGATTATTGAAATTAAGGATTTAAGTAATATTGTACAAAAATAAAAGTGTAATAAAAATATTTAAAAAGAGAAAATAATTTGGAGATAAAAAGACATTTAGATACAAATATAAATGTCTCTCTTCCACCATCATTTCTTTCCAACAAGAAGATAATATATTTACAACTACTTGTTCAAAAAAAGTATTTTTAGAATTATTTTATGACAATTTTGTACAAATTTTTCCCTCATACAACTCATTTACTTTGCATATTGGTTTTGATCAATAAAAAAAAAATGTCACACAACATAAATAAGACAAATTCTATCATACGCCTAACATATTTGAAGCGGTACACCAAACCCTTAAATTTATAGTTAAATAAGTTGTTTTTTGAAGAAAAATATTATTTTTTATCATTTATAATTATAATGAATAAATCTTGTTCACCAAAAGCGTCAACGAAATAAAATTGAATTGTTTTGAATTTTTATCGCTCAATAATAGAGAACTTTGATTATTTTATACTATAATATGTAAAAAAATTAATATAATTCTTATAAACGCTATGTTTTTTTATGAAATGATATTTTCTAAAATGTCGATAAATAACTATTTATGTCATAAAATTGATGGTTAATTTAAAAATTTAAGAAGTAAGAGTACCAATACACCTCAATTTACGAGTGTACAATAAAAATTTTCCAAAAATAATTGTACAAATATATCACTCAATAATTACATGACTTTGTACTTAATTCCTTTCTTAATACGTATTTTCTTTTCTTTGACTTTCAATTTTGATCCAAACAAAGCATTAACGACTGAAGTTATTGTTTGTTTATTTTAAATAAAATTTCCCATGAACTTAACTCGGTTGAAGACATTACATAATTCATGAAATACCTCATTTCTCCGCATTTAAAATAGGTGAGCTCTAACACTAGGTACCATAAAATATTTGGGGAGAGAACCCGGAGAAACGAACATAAACCCTAGCCTTCTTTCTTTTGATTGAGTGATCCATCCATCTACATCTACCCTAGCCTTCTGTAGAAATCCTCGATTGATTGATCGAAGTTATAGTAATATCAAATATGGATGACTTAGAAAAAGGGATTCTTATTATGTTTGATGAATCTGGAGCTATAGACGATGAATTGAAGAAACAGGCTAAAACTTATTGCGCAGATATTAAGCAGAAGCCTTCTGTTTGTAGATTGTGCATTCAAAAGTTATGCTCTTCAAATCTCGTTCAAGTTCAGTTTTGGTGTCTTCAGACTTTGCATGAACTCATTCAGACTCGATACTCTGCAATACCCCCGGAGGAGAAGCACGCCATAAGAACCACAGTCTTTTCAATTGCGTGTCTCGAAGACAACAACAACAACAACAACAACAATACTCCAATTAGGGTTTTAGAAGCCGCCCCTGCTTTCATCAAAAACAAGCTTGCTCAGGTTTTGATTGCTTTAATTTACTACGAATACCCCTTGATTTGCTCATCCTTCTTCCTTGATTTTTTACCACATCTACGCAAGGGCAATGTCGTCATTGATATGTTCTGCAGAGTTCTCAATGCTCTCGACGACGAATTAATTAGTATGGATTACCCTAGAACCCCTGAAGAGGTCACTGTTGCCAATAGGGTTAAAGATGCTATGAGAGAGCAATGCGTTTCCCAGATTGTCAGAGCTTGGTATGACATTCTTTCTATGTACTGCAATTCTGATCAACACTTATGCACCACTGTCTTAGACTCAATCAGGAGGTTTATTTCTTGGATCGACATCGCTTTCATCTTCAATGATACTTTTCTCCCTTTCTTGTTTGATTTCATTTTGGTTACCACCACATCTGATCACCTCCGAGCTGCTGCTGTCAGATGTTTGTTAGCAATCGTTTCTAAGCGAATGGAGTCCCAATCTAAACTCTCATTGTTGCAAACCCTTCAAATTACTCGTGTATTTAGGTTGCTCACCGATGATGCCAATGCCGACCTCGTCCCTGACATAGCTGCATTGCTTTCTGGCTATGCTATGGAGGCCTTGGATTGCTTTAAACGCATAACTTCTGAGGATGCTAAAGGAATCTCTATGGAGCTTCTCAATGAAGTTCTGCCCTCTGTTTTCTATGTAATGAAGAATTTTGAGCTAGACACCACTACTTTGAATATCGTTCAGTTTCTATCAGGTTATGCTTCTACGTTGAAGACCCTTACTCCTTTGAGTGAGAAACATATACTTCATGTGGGGCAGATATTGGAAGTTATCCTTGTACTAATCCGTTATGATCCTGTATACCGTACCAATCTCGATGTCATGGATAAAATTGGAAAAGAGGAGGAAGATAGGATGACAGAGTTCAGAAAGGATTTATTTGTTCTACTTCGCACCGTGGGTCGAGTAGCCCCTGATGTAACTCAATTGTTTATCAGAAATTCGCTAGCAAGTGCTATTTCAAGATCATCAGATAGCAATGTGGAGGAGGTGGAAGGTGCACTTTCTCTTTTATATGCACTTGGAGAATCCTTGAGCGAGGAAGCTTTAAGAACTGGGAGTGGATTATTGAGTGAGCTGTTGTTTATGCTTCTATCAACAAAGTTTCCTTGTCATTCTAATAGGCTAGTTGCTCTTGTTTACTTGGAGACAGTGACGAGATATGTTAAGTTGATTCAGGACAATGCTCAATGTATTCCTATTGTTTTGGCTCCCTTTCTTGATGAAAGAGGCATACATCATCCAAACATTAGTGTAAGCCGCAGGGCCAGTTATTTGTTTATGAGGGTTGTGAAATTGCTGAAGGTGAAATTGGTGCCTTTCATTGCAGTGATTTTGCAGGTAGCAATTATATGATCCACCACTCTTACATGTTTTTTTTTTCTTTCTGTATTTTAAATGTACCAAAGAGTATGTGATTTTGCCCTTTTATGCTTGGGCGAATTGTGCTATTGGTTATTCCACATCTCTCTTGTCCTCAATTTTCATGTCTGTTAAATGCAGAGCCTACCTGATACAGTTGCTCGGTTCACTACTATGAATTATACAACAGAAGAGCTATCGGGGTCAGAAGATGGTAGCCACATTTTTGAGGTATTCACATTTTAAAGTTTCAGGGTATTTCTGTGAAATTTAAGGCTGTTATGTATATTCATTTGTATTGATTGACACACTTGACAGGCAATTGGGTTATTGATTGGAATGGAAGATGTCCCACCTGAAAAGCAATCCGATTATCTATCTTCTTTGCTAAGCCCTCTTTGTCAGCAGGTTATTTTTGACTGAAAACTGCAAGCTATATTCTAATTATAAAAAATATGAATACGAAATTTCAAGATACTTGAGTTCTGAGAAATGCTTCGCCCCCTTTCCTTTTCCCCCAAAATGTTTATGCTTGGAGATTGTTACAGCTGGTATTTGATGCAAGTAATTTAGTATGTTTGTTTAACACAGGTTGAGGCATTGCTGAGAAATGCTAAATTGTTAAGTTATGAGGAGACTAATGCCAGAATTGCTGTAATCCAGCAAATTATCATGGCCATTAATTCTCTCAGCAAGGTGCTTCTGTAATTTGACTTTTTTGCCTTCCCCATGTTTCATATGTTTATGAGAAGATCCATCATGGTTTTGTTTTTTCCTCCATTCTTATCGTTACTTTTAAAAAAATATAGGGCTTCAGCGAGCGTCTGGTAACTGCTAGTCGCCCTGCAATTGGCAACATGTTTAAGCAGGTTAGTAATTTTTTTTCTTTCAAATTGTTGTTTTAAATATTTTGCCTACCTCGCTTAGTGGGGTAGGCTTGGTTGTTGTTTCCTGGTAATGTGTATGTTTATCATATGTGTACTTTCTGTTTTTGTGGTAAGAAGCTTTCGAAAACATTCTCGTTATAGATGGAAGTTTGGAGATTTTTTATTTTTAAATTCTAGAATCCATCATTGGTTTTGTGTTAAACCTTTCTCTTTTCTTGAAATATGAGTTATTATTTCTTAATCTTGCCATTCTTTCTTCTCTGTAGACATTAGATGTACTTCTCCAGGTTCTTGTTATATTTCCAAGAATAGAACCTCTGCAAAGCAAGGTATGATTATATTTAGCGACTGGATATGCGTGCATGTGTGTAAAAGATTAAGTAATTGTCATCAAATATCCATGCGTTATATGTAGGTCACATCATTTATACATCGCATGGTGGATACACTAGGAGCATCTGTTCTTCCTTACCTTCCAAAGGCACTTGAGCAGTTACTTGCAGAAACGGAGGTACATATTATCTCTAATTTCTGATAATTTAATCTTTTTGCAATTTCTAGATCTAAATCGATTTCTTTGCATTGCTATTTTGTATTGGAGAATTATTTTGGAAATGCATATGTTATGGTTATTACAAGTAGAATTGGAATGTGGTGGCGTTGTAAATAATATTCCTCTCGTACTTTACATCTTAATTTATGTATGTAATCGTTTACAACGTT
Organism: Medicago lupulina; assembly: GCA_958299785.1. Lineage (NCBI taxonomy): Eukaryota > Viridiplantae > Streptophyta > Magnoliopsida > Fabales > Fabaceae > Medicago > Medicago lupulina. Next base: position 68,749 of record OY283140.1, read on the forward strand.
ACCCTTTCCATTAAAGTAAGGATGACGTGGCAGTCCAAATCTGTGAATTGTTTTTATTTTTTAATTAAAAATTCCAAAAAATTTGATCTTCAGCATCTTTCTTGTTCATATCTTCATCATCTTTGTTCCACATCTTCATAGAAATCCCAGAAAAAAAAAACTTGCTTTCAAGTCACCATGTTCTATTCCTTCTCACAAACAAATCCAGATCAAAAAATATGAACAAAACAAAAGTCAAAATTTTATCACCAACACTTAGCCACCACAAAAAAAAAAAACACTTAGCCACCACCACAACAATCTTTTGTATTCCTTTCTCAATCTCACGCATTACGGTTCCAAAGGTTCTCTCAATGGCAACTTCTCATTCTAATCAACACAAGTATATCTTCTATAACACAATAATAAGTTATAACCTTGAAAATCTTCCCTAAATTCAAACTTCTCAATCAAACTTATCTTTTACTGATCAATAAATAATTCATTCATTTCATTCAAGGTTGATTGGTAACGATAAAACACAGTTCAGTTGTGCTACACTACTTCCACTCAATATTTGGGTTTCGTTCATATTTTTACTAATAAATCCTTTTTTTATGGGTTTCATATCTGAAAATCATTCTTAATTAAAAGAAGATGGATGATAAAGAACCCTAAAATGCCAAATGACAAACCAAAAATATTAGATGAAATATAAAACTCTCAGATCTTGGTTGATGTGAGAAGATTAAACTTAAAGCACTTCTGGTGTAATTTGGCCTAAATAATCAGATAAAACTTGCAACTAGTATTTTTATCCCTAATAGCAGAAAGATGGGCATGTTACGTTTGTGCCCGTTTGAATGCTAGTATATATAATTTATTTATTTTGATCATATGTGACTTTCTCTATTTGCCTATTTGCCCACAACACTATCTACTATTTCTCAGCATCTTTTTGGTGCTCCACTATTTTCTGCTACTCACCATTATAACATTGTATAACAGACTCCTGCGTTGTCAGTCCTGGGTAGCGGCGCAGAGCGGCCAACCCTAAAATTGAGATAGTTGGATAGCAGAGTGCGGGATGGCAACTATTTGAATATTTATATCTTGATATTTTGTGATATTTTTATTATTTATATAACAATTTTAAATATAAATAATCCATATATATCTAAGTAATTTATATCAATATCTAAGTATTTTTGTTTCTGTTTTATTTGAAGTTTTTTTCTCACTGTCAGTAAATAAAGAGAAAGAGACCAACATTTTTTAACGCTGTTCAACTGTGATGCAATCCCATATTTGATTTCCATTATGTGAACTCTAAACCGAAAACTGACCAACTGAGGTGTTCTCTAATGTCTAAAACCAAGTTCATCTTCTCCAAGAGGCATGAACAACAACATCTCTCTTGCCCTCCGCTGCCTCACTGTCTGCTGCACCCCCTGCATCTTCTCCAAGAGGACTTTCTTTAGTCTTTCTTGCTTCTTCTCCGTCTCAACTTAATCGTGCTGCACTGTATAGAGAGACAGGTTTGCAAGAAGGATTTGTTCTCAACAATACAGGAGGAATAGGGTTTTTGGCTTAAAAAATCCTCTGTGCATGAATATCGATGTGAAGATGCTATCCGTTCTGCGATATCATGCGACAGGGCTGGCCGTCACTCACTTCTGGAATGTGACGTCGTGTGTGGAGGGCTGCTACCCACCATGACGCTCCACCACCATAGCAGGACGACTCCTTACTTTCTCTCCCGTTACAAACTCTTTCTCCCTCCCCTTCTCTATTTCCCGCCAAGGATGGGGGTCTAAGCTGGGCCCTAGACGTTTGGGACTTCAGGCATAGGCTTTGTGAGATTTCTCAATTGTGGGCTGTCTAGGAAGTAGGAACCACATGAACTGGGTTTTCTATTACTGTCACATTATTTGTTGCTTCAGTAGATTTCAAGCATGTCATATTGGTTTGCGTATCCATTCTGTTATCATTTTCGAAGTAAATTTGCAGGAGCCTGTTTTCTTTTTTGTAATCAAATCCCTTTTAGGAGCAAGGATTTACTGCTATGATTACCTTGAAATGTTTTTGGTATCATATGTAGGATAGAAGGAGGGGGAAATAAGGATATTGGTAAGGAGACAATTTGAGAGGTTAGGTAGTTAGAAGGGATATCAGTGATAAATTGGGGACATATGGATAAAAAGATTCATTCATAGAGTTAGATAGTTTAGGTAAAGGGGAAATCCTTGTAGGAAATATTTCCCTTTCTGGTCAGATTTCAATCTTCAATAACAGATTAATCATTTTTTCCTTCGCATCTTTCATTCTATTTTTCAATTCTGATCTGTTAGTTCGTAATCTTATGCGTTCAGTAGCTGTTTGACACTTGGTTATCATTAGTGTCGCGATCGCACCAGTGTAGCGCAGACAGTGGTTGGCTGTCACCGTGGGTAGGTGCGGGTGGAGCACCAGAGTTCACGTTGGTCTGGCACATTTATTTTTGCGTTTGGAGCGGTGAACAGATTCCCTTCAGTGCTGGGTTTCAAAAATCCAAAAATTTCTGCCTTGTTTTGTGAGAATAGGACATAGGTCACATTAAGGGTGTGCTTTTCAATTTTCCCCATTTGTTTTATGCTAGTAGAGCAGAGCAGGCCCCACTTTATGTGTTATTTCCTTTCCCAGCCATGGCAACTTCAACTTAAAGACGTAAACTTCTTTGTTTCCTTAACTTTTGTTGGTATTTACATGTATGTTTTGCTCAAGACTTGTGACTTTTTATTGCTACTTATGAAGATTTCATGAATTGAGTTATTTGTTTAATTGTACACTAGCGAAAAGACGGGCACGTGAGTGCCCGTCTTTCCGCTCTTTTTATTGTGCTAACGTTTGAAAATTATGAACGGTATTTTTTTATGAAATTTTGATTTTTATTAAAACTAAAAAAGATAAATGTTTGTTGCTTTCAAGTCATAACAAACCAAACTAACCATGATTATCTATTTCAATGTCACCAACAATATAATAAAAAAATACAATCTAAATTCTTTTTTTTTGTTTAATGACACCAACAACAATCTTTAAGGGTATAATTGGGATAATGAAAAATTAAGTATAGATATACTCATCTAGTTTGTTGCACATTTTAAATGATAAAGGAAAAAAAAAAACTGGACATATATACTTATATGGTGTTTGTTACACTTCTATTTTAATATTTGAATTTACTCTTATCTATTTGTTATATGTGCTATTTGTATTGAAAGTTGTGGGTAATTTTGGAACAAGAAAAGCCAGCTCAAAAGAGCCAAAACGCGATATTTTTTATATATAGTATAGATTTACAATGTGTTTATAGCATCAATCATGTAATTTGTCCAAAAAAAGTTCAAATAATGGCCTATTCCTCCACACGCTATCCCAGTTTCAGGGTTGTTCTGCATTGCTATCCGGTATTGAAAACTACGGTTTGACGGATATCCTGATTTGAAATGGCATTCGTGTTTTGCACCAGAATTTGATTGTTTACTACTTGACTTTATGATGTTTTTCTTTCCTCCTGTTTCGATAAAGAAATTTGTATAATGTCTTGGTTAATTTTGTTGCAGCCAAAGCAAATGTCTGGTTTTCTTTTGTTGCTCAATCAACTCATCTGCAAGTTCAATATTTTGGTGCGTGACATTTTGGAGGAAATATTTCCATCCGTCGCTGATCGGATATTCAGTATTATTCCAAGAGAGGGATTGCCTTCAGGTCTTGATGCAGCTACTGAGGTATGAAATTTTTAATGCAGTTTCCTAACAAACAGCTGTGGTATATTTCACCTTTTCTTTTAATTTTGTTGAACTAAATTGTCATGGCATTTGATTGCTAATTATGACTTGATTACTGTTTGGTGAGACAGTTTGTGCTTGTGATGCATGATAATATTTATGCTTCTTGCTATAACTATCGCCAAATATCCAGTTTTCCACATGCTTTTTAAATTTTCCTATAAATTAAAGCCATGAAATGAAAAATTCAATGGATCTTAGATTGGGGAAACATTGATTTTCTATTTGCTTTTGTCACATCTTTTTTGCTCTGGTACCATGGTTTTAAACTGACAAAAGAGTGCTTGAAGCATCATACTACAAATTATGGTAGATTGAAACTGACAAAAAGAGTGCTTGAAGCATCATACTACAAATTATGGTAGATTGTTTTAAACAAGAAACATTCCAGTATGACTTTCAAGCCTTAATCACAAGTTGGCAATGAAATATAGAGAGTGTATAATAAGATGTGTAAATTTGATTAATCTAATGGTTCTAAATAATGGTCCACCGGTGAGGGATTTGACAGGACCCTCACCCTAGAATCCACCTATTTTGATAGTTATTTTTCTGACAAATTATTTTAATAGTTAATACTGTTGGTTATTAATTATTATTCTTAATTATAATATAACTTTGTTTCTGGTGAGATCTTACTATCTATGTTACGATCCTACGATTTACGATTTTTTGATATCCAAACGATCTTAGGTGAGCTCTCGATTTTGACAACGATGTCTGGTACTTGGTGCATACCATGGTAGCTTTACTGTGGAATTGTACCTGTTGAATTTCTGAGAGATAGGTAAAAGAGAGAGAGAAATAATAATAGGGTAAATAATGATGTGATAATACAATAGACTCAAGACTTGATCCTCAACCCTAAATGAAGACCAAATCAAAATAATAATAAGAAATCAAACTCTGATCCTAATAATAAACTCAAATCATAATAACAAATATTAAGATTTGATTCTTTGATTACAGCAGTACTTGTATATTTCTGGTGCAATTGTTTGTAGGTGTATTATTTTGAATCCAAAATCTATCATGAAAATGCATCTTTTACATTTCCATTCATCTTATGTTTTAACCTCTCACAGATTTAATGCATGATGAGATTCCCCCCCCTTTTTTCTAGGAAATTCGTGAATTACAAGAACTTCAGAGAACATTGTATACATTTCTTCATGTGATTGCTACGCATGATCTGTCAACCATATTTATTTCCCCAAAATGTAAAGCATACCTGGATCCAGTGATGCAATTGCTTTTTTACTCTTCGTGTAATCACAAGGATATTCTTCTAAGAAAGGTATGTGTGATTTTTTCTATTTATTTACCTAGAGCCTAGTGGTCGTCATTTTTACTAGATTAGTTGTTTTTTTTTAACGAAATCTACAATCTGAATCTAACTTTTTTTCTTCTTTTCACAATTTAGACATGTGTGCAGATTTTTATTAGATTAATTAAAGATTGGTGTGCCCAGCCATATGGAGAAAAGGTACTTTCTACTCATTTCTACTTATTCTTACGTTGTATAATTTTTAACTAAATGGTTAATGGCTTAGGTTCCTGGTTTCCGAAGTTTTGTGATCGAAACATTTGCTACAAACTGCTGCCTGTACAGTGTGCTGGACAGATCTTTTGATTTTCGCGATGCAAATACTGTAAGACTCATTTGCTGTTATTTTATACACTCTTTTAGCTATTTCCTCAAGTTTTATGATTCTGTCATCCAAAATCACCATGTGAATGACATATATCCCTCATACATAGTATAGAGTTTAGAATTATTTAGTGATTTGGTCCCACCTAATGCAGTTCATCTTTATGATATGGTTATAGGATATTGGCAAGTCATGAACAAACCAAAACAACTATTAGGGAGTTAAAAACAAACCAGAACCAGGAAACAGTAACTTTACTGTGGGTCAAGTCACAGAGTCTATGTACTCTATGCATGCTATTAACCTAGGGCTATCAGTAAGTTAACTGAAGTGTGGGTGATGCGTATGGGTGCGAATAGGTAGGTGTCTATTGGATAGAGAAACAGGTATTGAAGATGCTATCCATGTGAGTATGAGTGTGCTGTATGTGTAGTAGATGCAGCTTTGGAATGGGGACTCAAATGTACATTGAATGAGAAAGTTAAAATCCATATTTCAGTGATTTGTTTTGATATTTTATGCCAATTTTTACCACTCATTCTTTTCCTTTTTATCGTCTATGTCTCGATGCAGCTTGTTTTGTTTGGAGAAATTGTAGTCGCACAGAAGGTCATGTATGACAAATTCGGGGATGATTTTCTCGTTCATTTTATATCAAAAGGATTTTCTGTTGCACATTGCCCGCCAGAGATGGCTGAACAATATCGTCAAAAGTTGCAGGTAAACTTCTTCGGACAGAGATATTATAGTATGCTTGAAATGTGATAGAAAGTAAACTTTGAATCTGAATGTCAAAGTGTGTTTTGAGCTTTTGTTGATTATAGAAGTACTTGTAATCTGAATATAACAGAATCCTAACACAGTAAGGTAGGTCTGTTACACTAATCAACTACCACGAACCTATCAACTACAAACTCATGATGTAGCTCTCTCTCGATCTCGATCTCTCTCGAGAAAACAAGAAAGATGATAGAATCTGTGTGGGAGCTAATTCATATAATAAATGGATATCCTATGGTGAAAGATATAGAAGTGAGTGTTATGGTCCCTGGTCTGAGATTACATTATCAAATTTCTAGACGTGGTAGAACTTCTTGTTCGACCTATGGTGAAAGCAGAAGAGAGCTCGTCCTTGACAGAGTCTCTTAAATTCAGTCATCCACAGGTTTTCTAGGCTTAAGATCATGGGTTTTGGAAAGCAAGGATTGAAACTAGTGTTGATAATCTTCTACAACCTGTTTTCTGGAGGATGGCGACCTCTCCCAATGGATTATTGCTTATAGGTGGTCCAAATTGTATATGGCAACTTTCTTTTAAGCGCTGTGGCTCCATTCTGGGTTCTTCTTCCAACCGGTTGAACCATAATTGCACCTCTCCTATTATAAATGAAACACCACTAATCCCACCTTGTCTCCTTTAGCTATCCTTTGATCTATAAAAAAAAACCTGCCATGGCGCCTCAGAGCCGCCCCAATGGGTCCCCTGTGCCGTTGTAAGTGAGAAATTCCATGAGCTGTTTTTGTCTCCCTATCTTGTATTGTTTCCACTACTAGCACTTGCCGTGTCTCCTGAATTGTCTCTTGAACCATTAGTCACTCCTTAAACTGCGATGGAGAGTTCAATCATCTGCTTTCTAGAGCAGTTTGCCTAGCTGTCATCTTTTCAATTAAATCCTTCAGTGTTGCTGACAAATCTGAGCCACTAATGCTGGTTCGTGATACCAAGTTGCTATGGTCCTGGCCTGGGATCAGTTATCATACTTCTAGATGCGGCATAACCTTGCTTTCTACCTATGGTGAAAGCAGAAGCGGGCTTGTCCTTTACAGAGACTCTTCTTAAATTCACAATTTTTTTTAATAATAATTCTTGATAGGGGACAGCATAAGAATTATAATTAGATTAGGATAACAACCTAATATTATCCTAATTATACTATCGTTTCAAATTAAAATAACACTAGTAACCTATCTAATAGATAAAATGTCTTATAACAAGAATATCTTATCCGAACAATACTGAAATTCATATTTAAAAATTATACTATGCTAACTTATTAAAATAAATAACATAATAAATCCTATTAAACACAATTTTTTTATTTAAATAAAATACAATTATCTTAAGCAGCAGAATTAGATGTTTTTACCGTGCAATTAGAAGACGGTTGTTAAGTTTGATTAGAAGACGGTTTTTACCGTGCAAGTATCCTGCTAGGCGTAACTTAGTGCATGTTATTTTCTAGAGGAATCACCGATTCAATCTTTTTTGTAATGGGCCTAATATCCCCCATATTTCTTTATGCAGGGTAGCGATATCAAGGCACTAAAATCTTTCTATCAGTCACTCATAGAAAATTTGAGACTGCAGCAGAATGGAAGCCTTGTGTTTAGATAGCATACCTGTAATAATGGACAAATTTCGAGTCTTCGTTCTATACGGGTTTAATTTGTAGCTGGCCGTCTTCTAGTACTGACTAATGATTTCGGTCTACAAAAGGTAATCAATTGTTGTGATGATATTAATTTTGAGCTATTTCTATCAATTTATTTATATTCCACCCTTTTCTCCCAAATAAAGCAGTCATGGAATGGCGGTGAGTACTGCAGTGCTGTGTATATAGCTTTTGCGGATGAGCTATGGATAATCTCTTAACCATGTTTTTGATGAGTTCCTCTGCAACCTGACCAAACAGTAAATTGTCTCGGGCCTTTCTTTATTCTTTTGTCCCACAGCTGTAAATTTTGAGAAATCTCTTGTTACAATGGGTTTACTTGTTTTTTCTTTTTTTGAAGAAACAATGGGGTTACTTCTGTCTGTTTGAAACCTGTCAATATAAGATCAAAATTTTGGCATTTGATGTTGTGGTCTTCCCCCCCGCCCCTCTGTTGTTAATTTCGTTTCAGTTCTCCTTTAAAAGTTCTTTCATATAAATTCTCGATCTATTCATTTGTTTCTGTATGTTAAAGGTTATGACGTGCTTTTGTACAATAGTTATACTACTAGTGCGGAATCGGGTAACTTCATTTGTGATTGATTTTTAAATTAATTTTTTTTTTAGAGGTGATTGATTGTTATAAAATACATGTTATCATTAGTCATATTTATTGAATATATAATTTATCTTTTTGCGTTTTAAACGTGGTACATCGATTTCCAAAGCTTGTGAGATATATTATGCAACATTCACGTGTTTAATAAAATATATCAATAACATCAATCATATTTATAAACTATATATTTTTTGTTTAACACCAAGAGTTTCTCAACAAAAATCATATTCACTCGTTACTAACTTTATAGATGGACAGGAATAGTTTTTTGGTGTTGATGGATCATAAATTTAAATTACATCAATTGTAATACGATTTTCAGTTGAAAAATGTAAATGAATTAAAAAATAAAGGGTGTTGAAAAATTCACATTTACGTATATTTTAGATTTAGATTTTTTATCTTGCAATTTTATTGTGACAAAACTTTAAAGTTGTTAATTGGAACAATGCGTGACAAATGTAAACATTCATTTTTTTTTGTACGTCTGCTTTGTGTGTAAAAAAACTAGGGTTAGTGGCGAATCCAGAAAAAAACCTTGTTTTTTTTACCACTAACCAAAGAAACCAAAGAAAATCTTGGCACAAGTTGAAGTACACCTCAATATGAGATTTGATTTTAACCCATCTTCCCACACCCGCCCCAACACTCTGATTAATATTAATATTGATTTAATTACACCACCACACCGAACCACCCTCCCCTTCTACACGCAGTTTGCAACCATCCTCTTCTAATCAGGCTGATAAAACACCATACCATAAACTACACGTTCTTCCTTCAACGTCTAACACCACTTTTCTAATAGGGTCATATTAAATTCCTCCAACCGTCTATCCCCCAAACCCCCATTCTCCTTGTTAGAACAAATAGTATCCCAATTTATTCAAGAAAATTTTCTAACTTCCTCCCCCCACCACCAAAAAAAAAATCAAAAATAGATTCAAGGAAATGATAATGAAAAAGGAAAGAAATAGATTGGGAGAGGGGAAAAGAAAAAATTCAAAAGAACCAACCGACCATCCAAAGAAAATTTTCTACTCTTCCAATTTAACAATCTAGATTTAATACGATCAAGGAGGGGTTGCCAAAATTTAATTTACGGGAATCACCACCAACCGGAAGCCCAAGATAAAGAAAAGGGATGCAATCAGTTTTACAGATCAACACATAGGTAGCCTCAACCAACCAAGATGCTACCAACATGCTTTTATTGAAATTTATCTTTAGGCAAGGGATAATCTTTTAGGGATCTAACATTTGCCTCAAGGGATAATCTTTTAGGGATCTAACATTTGCCCAACTCTTGACTCTCAACAATAAAGTGTCGTCAACAAATTGTCGATGGGATACATATATGTTGTTTGAGCACCCAACTGAATAACTTGTAAAGAGCCCTGCCTCCATGGTTGTATTTATCAAAACATTAATGCCTTCAGCACCTAGCAAATATAGAAAGGGTGAGAGAGGGCCTCCTTGACAAAGCCCTCTTTCAAATTTAAATTCATCAGTTGGACTCCCATTTACTAGGATTGAAGCTGGAGTTGTAGTTAAACATTCCAAGATTCATTTTCGCCAAATGGTAGGAAAATTTATTTTTAACATCACTACTTCGAGATGTTTCCAATCAACTGAGTCAAAAACTTTCTCAAAATCAACTTTAAATAAAAGTAACTCTTTTTTTAACCTACGAGCATCATCTACAACTTCATTAGTTATAAGAATTTCGTCCAAAATTTGTCTACCTTAAATAAAGGTTGATTGAGAGTAAGAAATTACATTTCCAATTACTTTCCTTAATATATTAGATAAAACCTTAGACAGAACTTTGTACATGCTTCCTACCATAGAGATCGACCTAAAATCAGCAAGCCTTTGAGGTCTTTCAACCTTTGGTATAAGGGTTATAAAAGTGTTATTAATACCTCTTGGCAGTTACGATCGATTTTCGTCATAAAACACATAAAAGTATCTTTTAAATCAACCCAAAAATCTTTAATGAAACCAAAGTTAATTCCAACAGGGCTTGGATTCTTAAAACTATCAGAGTCCCATGTAACGCCATATTTTTTTATTTATTTATTTGATTGAGTTTAGAGTCTTTTTATAATTTAATTAACTTATTTGATAAGTGATATTTTTGTTATATGTTGATATATATATTAGTAGCCTATATTTGTTTATTTAATTATTTTTCTTGAGATAGAGTCGAATTATATGATTTATTTAATTATGTGATATGTTGATATTTTATTGAGTGCCTTTATTTTATTATTTATTAGAATATATTTAGTGGGAGAATATATTTAGTGGAGAAATATAATTATTTAGAATAATGAGGCTTTGGGGCAGAATTAGAATTAAGAGAAAATAAACAGGTTAAGGTTTATATAAAAAGGAGAGCTAGAGTTAGAAAATATATTACGTGCAAAACTGTTTTGGAGAAAGAGGAGAAACGAAGAGAAGAGAAGAGTCAGAGAAAGAGAAGGAGAAGTCTGTAGAACCTTGCTGTCAATTAATCTAAGGTAAGGGTGGGACTAACCTTCTTTAATCAGAAGTATATGGTTCTGAAATAGGGTTTAACATGTTTGTTGTTGTTTTATTTTGATGATTAGAGAAGTTAGGGTTTGAAAAGAAGTTAGAGTTTTGAATTGCAATTTAATTGATGAAATTCGTGCTCTAGTTGTAGTGATATATTTGGGTATGTTAATTTGTTGATAAATGAATTGTTGATGATGAAATTGCATGCTCTTGGTATATGTATTTGGATACTTAATGAATTATGTTGAATCGATGATTTATGTTATGTTGTTGTTGATTTGTGGTTCGATTCATGATTATGAGTTGTGGTTGTTGATGATTGTTGTTGTTAATGTCATATTATGAATTATGTTGAGTTGTTGTTGTTGATTGTGATGATTTTGAATGAATGTGAAGTTTGAATAATATAAGTTGCTTTTTCTGATTTTTTTATCTCTGCCCCGAATTTTGAAATGAAAACTGGTATTGATCGATGCAAAATTGGTCTTAGGTGTAAACACGAAAGTTGTAGGTATGGACGTTATCTTTCTAATGCCGTTGGTCTGACATCAAAACGATTTATAGAACTTGAGTTACGGTCAAATTACTGCACGTAGGTCACAGTGAATTTTTATGGACTTTCTGCACAACTTTTTCAAATTTAAAAAGAAAACTGGTATTGATCGGTACAGAATTGGCCTTGGGTGTAAACATGAAAGTTTTAGATAATTGTGTTAGCTTTCCAGTGGATTTGGTTTGACTTGAAAATGAGTTTTGGTTTTTGAGATATGATGAAAATACTACAAGGAGGTCTTAGTGAAATTTTATAAAAATTCCACGTAACTATTTCTAAGTCAACCTAAAACTTATGGATTGTCTCCAAACTTCAAAGCTTGTGTACTATGAGTTAAATTAAGGTGTTTAAAAGTATTTAACCTACGTTGTGATGAATCTAATTTGGTTTGACGTGAATATCCTTGTTGAATGATTTAATATCTATATGAATGTATATGTTGATGAATATGATGTTATATGATGTTGTTCATGGTTGATGAATTATTATATGAATGTATATGTTGATGAATACGATGTTATATGATGTTGTTCATGATTGATGAATTATTATATGAATATCTTTGATTGATGAATTGTGATATTATGATGCAAAGTCGTTGTTGTTACTGATGTCGTTAAAGTTGTTTATAATATTATATGTTGTTCAGAGAGTCTGAATTAAGATGATTAATGTTGTTGGTAATGTGATATAGTTATATATGTACTATGTGAAAAATGTATGATGTTGAAGTTGTTGTTGATTATCATTGATTTATTGATATGTTGTGAGTTGCTTACGTGTCGTTTCTGCTATTGTTGAATGTTGATTAAGTTGTAAGTTGTTGTTCCAAAGTATTGGAGTCATAAAAGTTGTTGATGTTGTTCAAGTTGTACACGTTGTTAAGTCCATGATTACTCATTAAGTTGAGGGCTTGATGCCCTGTGAGCTTTTGTTCTTTTAAGTTGAGGGCTTGATGCCCTGTGAGTGTATTTATGCTCTATACGTTGAAGGCTTGATGCCCTGTGAGCTTTTGCTCTTTAAGTTGAGGGCTTGATGCCTGTGAGTGTATTTATGCTCTATACGTTGAGGGCTTGATGCCTTGGTTGGTACCACATGCATATTACATTTGTCAAGTTGATGTTGTTGTCGTTACATTGTTGTTGATGTCGAGTTGTCGGTGTTGTTGTTGATGTCGAGTTGTCGGTGTTATCGTTGTTGTCGCGTTGTCGTTGTTGTTAAGTTGTCATTTATCAATCAGTTTTTTTTTTTGGGTTACATTATCAATGAGTTGTTAATGAAGAAATATGTGAAGTATCAATATTATTTATTGTTGTCGTTTATGTTGTTTATGTGAAGCATTGTTAATGATGATTTGAAGTTGATTGATGACTTATAGTTGGAACTATGTGAAGTATCAATATTATTTATTGTTGTTGTTTATGTGAAGAATTGTTGATGATGATTTGTTGTTGTTTATGTTGTTTATGTGAAGCATTGTTGATGATGATTTGCTGTTGTTTATGTTGATAAATTCTCTTACTTAAATTATTGTTTATTAGTTTTACTAATGATGAATAGATGTTGTTATGTGTTGTTAAATTCTTTTAAAGAATTATATGCTTGTTATTATTGAATGTGAAATCTCACCTCTTCTGTTTGAATGTTGCCTCTACGTGGGTAACATGCAGATAACCAGGATTAGTTGTTGATGTGAGTTGACTCTCTCACGCGTCGTCTTAGGGTCGCTCTGATACGTAACGGGATGAGGATCTTTACATTGTTTTCCATTTGTTACGTATATTTATGAATTATGTTGATGAACCATTTGAAATGGGATTTTTAAGAAGTTGTTTATGTAGAGGCCGTAATGCCGTTTTGTTGAATAATAAAATGTTTTTCCGTTGCGATGTAATTCGAGTTATTGATGAAAGATGTTTAAATAAATAATAATTCTACTCTATTTATCTTTTAAAGTAGTGTGACATCTTGTTTAAGTTGATCACTCTGATTTTTATGTAAAATTTTTCAAGTTGGGAAAACGGGGTGTTACATCCCACACCGACTGCTTAACCTCCTCTAGGCTAAAAGGTTGAATTAACTCGCCACTTTGCTAAAAAATTCAAGGATTTAATAGTGAGGTGACCGGTTCGAGAGGACATGATGTCATGAAGAAAAAAAATAGTTTCCTCCTATTGATACTATTGATGATTAGAAAATTTTAAAACATAATGAGTAGTTTTTTTTAAGGAGAATATAATTAGTGGTTTGTTGAGATATTTATGTCGCATAAATATTAAAAACTTAAGGAAAATATTTAGTTGATAAGATCAAAGTAATATATGAAGTTCGCTCTTGTGCAAAAAAATATATGAAGTTCGCTAAGATACTTATGGCAAAAAAAATTAATTTTATAAAATAGAAAAATAATAAAAATATTGAGAATATAATTGGAAGCGGCATGTGGCATAAAAAACCTTACTTTATATGTATACTATTGTAATTCACAGGCGTTGCTCGGGTTAAAAAATGTTTTAGAATAAATGTCAATTTCATTTTTTAATGCAATATTAACTTATTTTCTCCAATTGCACCCTTCAGTTAAAACTATGTATTTAGTGGGAAAAAAACAATAGTTTATAAGAATAATTTGTTTTCTTCTAATCATTGCATCGCACCACTGTTGCACCACCTCTACACTTTGAGGATGTCGTGTCGCTGGAGTGCTCTGGTGGCCTTTCACCGCCGTTAGTGGCTCTAGTTTGTGGTCCTCTTACTTCACCCTTCTTCTGTTTGTTCATATCTAGAAGAACACGATTGTTCTCTGTCGCCGTAGGAAATGAGGTAAGCAGTCGCCACCATCCTTGGTTGCAGACTGCTCTGTTTCAAGTTGTTCAGCCTGTCGTTCCCCGATTTGTCACCTCCGCGTCCTTCTCGTGGGGACCGGCGCATGATGGGTGTTTGTCTCAAAAAACGTGAACTTGGATTTTTATCTAAGATTCACGTCAAACCCTTTCAACAACTTTTCTCAGCTTCTTTGAATGGTGTTATGCTCATATGTAGTTGATTGTTTTGTTTTAGTTCATACATGTTAAGATTTGCAGGTTTTAAACGCTTTTAGATTTGCATAACTACGTTGGGGAAATTGGAGATAGTCTTAAATCTGTGTCAATCCTCCTTGTTTGAATTCAGACATATTGATTGTTGATACGAAGGTCTAAGTTCTGGTGTGTGTTGACTCAGTTTGGGGTCGCGACATTGCGTTCAAATGAATGGTTTTGGCTCGAAAGAGCGTTTAAGGCTCTTTTTTTTTGCAGGGAGCATATGAATCTTGGATCGCCTCTTTGTTGGACTATTCATACGTCAGTTTAGATGCTCTAAACACTCACTCAATCAGCTTTTTATACGATTCAGTTTTGTGTCCATGTGTGGGTTCAATGGACGGTGTGTTTGTTTATTACTATATTTGGTTGTTGTTACCTTTTTGTTCCACTCTTGTGCCGAATTGTATATCACCCGTTAGGGTTTTTGTAGTTAAACTGGGTCAACTCTCCCTTTCTCCCCCCAGTCTTGTAATCTTTAAGAAAATATCTACAAAACCCTTAAACGACTGTCATTTTAAAACGAAATGAGTGTAAGAGTATTGTTTGTGTTATTCATATTAAAAATAAGTTCAACGCAATGATAAATAAAAATGATCATTCATATTAGAACCCATGATTTATTAAATGAACTATTAACATCTACGCATAATATAAAATAAATAAACTTTGTTGTCTTAGTTGAAATATAAACCAAGAGTATGTGTTTGAGAGAGGCACATGTAAGCATAACAATGATTTACTTATAAATATATAAAATTGATTAAAATAATTGATGAGTCAATAATTAGTCGTTTTTAAGTGTTGATTTCAGTCTATTTTATTTAAATTCTAATTGTTTTTATTTATTGTTTGGAACTATTTTACTACAATTACGTATTATTTAATTTCATGAACGAATATGATGAAAGATTGAATTTTGGAGCAAAAGAAAGGGTATTGAGCATGATTTAAGGAGAAAATGATCTAAAATATGATTTGGAGCTGATTGAAGACAAAAATATAAAGATCCTGTGCAAAAATATGGCAATCCCCCTTTTTGCTGTTTTGCTTCAAAGACTTTGCAGATTTAGTGTGAATTTAATATGCTGATTTGGTACATATTTATGTGCTGATTTGGTGCATATTTATGTGTTGATTTAGTACAATTATATGTTCTGATTTGGTGTAAATTTATATGTCGATTTAGTACAAATCTATGTCCCGATTTAGTGCAATTTTATGTTGCTCCCTTAGCTATAAATAGAGGAGTCGACATATCAATTCATCTTTTGTTATAGGAAATAATAAGTGACAATTGTTTCTTTCATAATTATTTTCTTGTTATTTACTTTTATGTTCTTTTTCTTCTCCATGTCTACTATGATCATAAGTGAGTAGACTTCTCTTGTCTTGGGATTGTTGGATAAGTTTAATGACATAATCCTAATCAACCCAAACCTAAAAACCTAATTTTATGTAACCCTATTTTCTAATATAATTTCACCGTTTTTATAATAAATTAACAAATACCAAATCTGAAACGAGAGTGGAGGGTAAATATTTGTTAATTCATCATCACAAATATTAAGCGACGGATCGAAACATGAAGTTTTAATATTGGAACAAGTGAAATTAGACAAGAATTGCGAAACATGAGAATAGTCTAGCAAACCTTGAGACATATAAAGTTTCGAACTTCAAGGATTTCAATAGCAATCAACCATGAGAATAGGCGTGATTGCTAGAGAAACACACTCACTGAGACCGAAAGGAGATGTGATAGGCTAAAGAGAAACTTGTCTTTAGAAAATAGGTCTAACATAAAGTTCTAGGTTTAGGGTTTGGTTTGTGAAGGGTTTGTCACCAAGATGGACCAATAATCTCAAGGCTCTCTTTTATTATTATTTTTCTTTAAACCAAAAATCAACCTTTTAACTTTTAAACTTTCAATTTAATCATTGTTGAAAGTTAATTAAATTCATAACTTCCTGTCGGAACGATATCTTTTTATTACTACATCGGTAAATCGTACATTTGCGGATTTATCTCATCAATAATAAAATTTATCAAATAATTAATTTTGTATAAATTAAACACAGACATGATTCTGACCAACAATTGATTGGTCTAAGTCGTAAGGGACTTCAGCCTCTTAAGTATATGGGTCGGGGTTCGATTTCTAACTTGTACATTTGAAAAAAATCTGATTAGGTGGGGATAATTCATCTTGAGTGCCCCACAAATTTTTCGACCGAGATTATTCGCTGACCAACGGCGATGGAAACTTCGTACCAATATCATATGGTAACAAAACTTCGTACCAATATCAAGATAAAAAAAAATGTAGACATGATTCTAGAATATTTATATTTATATTATATATAATTGAGAATGATTTACGATGAGCAAAATTAAATGCTACACGTCTCTTGGCCATCCATATAAACATTTTGCCAAGTGACAATTGAGAATGATTTTACCATTGTCTCCTTCAATTTTTTTGACAATAATTATAAAAGGTAACAATCAAAGTTATAAATTATTAATTTGATTCAATTGAAGTAATATATCTTTATTTTAATTAATATTTAATGTTAATGTAAAAATTATTTACACATATATGCCAATTCAATAATGTTTAGCAAAAAGATAGTTGTGAGTAAATAATATATTAAAAATATATAAAAAAGAGTAAGTAAATAAAAAAAAAAAACTAAAATGGGTCAGGCCAGACTAATAAGTAATCCAATTTCAAATGAACTGACTCATTTATGTCATCGGCCTCTCAAAACAGAATGGTTGGATCATACCAACCCCTTTGACACCTCTAAATCTAAGGATTATACTCATGAAGCTTTCTATACTAGTGTAGTCTAGTGAGTCACACAAGAGAAGTATAAAAAGCTTTCTTCTCCTTTATCACTACACCAACGAATCACAAAAAATTACTTTGACCCTTAAAAAAGTTTTAATAATAGAAGATCGTGTCCTTTTTATTTTTTTTTCATTCATATATTTGCCCTGTAGTATCCTAATTATTGTGCCCTGCATTTAGTATACAATCATGTTAACGAGTGTCGTCGGGCACAAAATTATTCTTTAAAAAAATAAAAATTCAATTTACAATATATTAGATACACAATTTTTTATTATACTACGGTTTAAGATCTTTAAAAAGTATCTCAGACCCGCTCATTAACATTTATCTTTAGCATATCATAAAAAAATGCACATAATGGTTTGTGATTAGGATTGTCATTTGTTTGTTTTTTAAGATAAACTATAATATTAATATACAACCGGTTAAAAAGAAAAAGCGAACAAATGCTATTTGATTAATGATTAATGTTTGAGATATACTAAACCATATACTAGCAGTGGTAAGTAACTGTTTCCGATCGATATCATTGAGGTTCAGGCGCGGAATGAGTTAAAACCATTGTAGTTTAATAATAACATTAACACTTTCATAATCATCTGCATCATCACTGATCTGGAGCCAACTTTGTCGAAGAAGAATATTTGTGATTTCTGCATCTCTGTTGAATCCAGCACAACACAACACAAACTCTCTATTCAGAATCCAGAATGAAATATATATATTTAAGAGCAAATTGCACTCACCTCCCCTGAGGTTTTACTAAAAGACGCTCACATCCCCTCTAGTTTGAAAAAAACAATAACCTCCCTTATGCCAACACCGTTAACCAACATTTTCTCCATCCACTGTTTATCTCTAACGTCAAAGTTATACCCTAATTTGCTTTTTCTTCCAAAAACTAGGAATATGAAACGCTGTCACAGAATCTGTTTCAAACTTTAGACCAAACATATTTTTCCAGATTGAATAAGAATGAATGTGTGCCAAATCTGTGTAACTGCACCAAATATGCAGACTAGTGAGTTTTTAACCAAATTTGCTTCCATTAACTTTAACCATGTGCAAAACAAATTGAAAAGGAATGCTATATAGATCTGCAACCAAGTATGATATTCCTGTTATATTATTGCTTTGTTATGCCATGGGTCATGATAACAAACCAAATGGAAATAAATTCCTTTCAAATAGGCAATTATTTAACACACAATTATTTCATTAATATCTATCAATTTGCCAATTTTTCAGCCACGATAGCAAGTAAATGAAATAATTAAGGGAGGATTTTTGATGAAGGTGAAGGGAGGATTCCACGATAACAAGTAAATGAAGATGAAGGGAAGGAATTTTGATGTGCACCTTTAAAAGTAAGTGTCCAAGGGGTAAAGTGCTCCAATCATGAAATAATTAAGGGAGGTTAATGTTTTTTTTAAACTAGAGGGGATGTGAATGTCTTTTAATAAAACTTTAGGGGAGGTGAGTGCAATTTGCTCTATATTTAATAAATTACAAATTTGGAGTCAAACCTTGCAGGAATTGGATATTGATAATAGGTTGGTTTTGAAATTCTTTGAAAGCAAGGCCCTTCATCATAACCTTCACAAATTATTTCTCCATGCTCATCTTGGTAGCAGACTATACCCTCAGGCTCAGATTCATAAACCTGTTTCGGTTAACTAATTAGTCAAAATTAATCATCTGTTTTGTTTATCAACAACAACAATACAATACAATACAATACATTAATATAAATAAAAGTAAACAGATTTTCTTTAATATAAAAAGAGAGATACTAGCTACATGATGACCAACCGACCGACCTTGTTCTTGATAGATGCTGTGATTCTCCTTAATACTGATGATGTCTTTTTCAGCGTAACAGAGTTACGTTTAAACATCAATTCTTTGTTTGGATACTTGAGAAATGATCCATATTTCTGATTTGGGATTTTACTTGTACAAGTACAGTTAACAGCCATCAAGAAAAATAAAAGTTTTAGAATTGATGTTGGGTTGGGTTGGGCTCTGCCTATATAGTAACATAATAATGATCTCATCATGCCATTAGTTATTTTCTTATCAATGCTAATAAATTCAATTATTGGTGGTTTCTGTCTTATCATTATGCATATGCATTATTATTATTATTATTTTAGTCATGTGGAGCCAAAGTCGCTTATCCCTTACTTTTTTTTTCCTGCCGGTGAAGTGAACTCCAACTCATAGTTTTGTTTCATTCTTGATAGTGCTTCTCTCTTATCGATCATCTATTTATCATTTAATCAATTGATTCATTAGTAACAGTTTATATTTCATACACGGTATTGGTCTAAAATAAGCTAGTTCATCTTTGAATTGAATAAATAAAAAATGAAAGTTATTTAGATTGTTTTCAACACTAACTCAAAGTTTTTTCCTCTCCAACAAGCGGACCATAGTTTTTCTATTTTAAGTCTATATCTATCTTTGAATTGAATAAATAAAAAATGAAAGTTATTAGTAACAGTCTATATCTATCTATCTATCTATCTATAGAGGAAATTTGTTGTTGACACACTAAAGAAGGCTGAAAACATTGGTAAAATACGCAAATACCCCTTTGGTAGTTAACTGCCGTTGGTTTATACCATCGGTAGTTAACTGCCTAAGTTTTCCTCGGCAGTTAACTATTGTCGGTTCCATCGACAGTTAACTGCTGATTCGATCCTGCGCATATGCAGAAACATATCAGTTTTCCCATTGCATATTTTCTTCAAAATCTCTCCAATTCTCTCCGGTTCAATTTTGGATAAAAATCAACTCAATCATCTCAGTAGTTTTACTCATTTGTGATCATAATGTTAGTTTGTGTAGTTTTTGTTGTTGTTAATTTTGGTAGTTTGTATGTGGTTAGGGTTGATGTAGGAATTGACATTTTGATGATTGCATGTAGTTTATAAATAAATGTAGTTGCTGTAATTAATGTTTAAATGTTGTTAAGGTAGAATGTGGTTTTGAATGGTGTCAAATGAACACAATTTGAATATGTTTGATACTTTGCACACAAAGTGTTTGACAAAATGTCCAAATGAAAATTGTATTGATTATTTATTTAGTTTATGTAGTTATAGATAATTGTAGTCAATGAGAATGATGTTTAGATTATGTTTAAGTTCAATGTGGTTTTGAATGGTATTTATATTATGTTGTGAATGTTGTTTAAATTGTGATGTGAATGGTGTTTAGATTTTATGCTAATTTTCTTTGTTCAATGATGTTAATTTTTTAAAATTTTGTGTAGATATGTCTCATCCGGAGCAGGGGCGACATATTGACCCATCTAGGCTGATATATGGTAGACTTGCTATGACTAATAGTGTCAGGCGGGCAAGGCAAAACACGCATATCTCAAAGAGTGGAAGAGGTAAAGGTCGGATGAGGGATGGTTCAGAGAGTTCTCAGGCTACACAGCCACACTTTGGCATACCTATACCATTGTCTATTCGAGGTCTTTTTGCCTAATGGCAAAGCTCTTGGGGGAAGCACTACACTGCTTATGGTAATAAATTATGTAATACTTTTTAACCTTAACATTTTCTTTTCTTTTTCCTGGCCAAAACTTATAAATGTGATTTGTTTGGTGTGTGCAGGGATGGTTTTTGGCGCATTTTCCTAGTTTTTCAGTGTTGATGACAATCCAAAACTATCTGATTACGACCAAATGGGAGATACATAGGGGTCATGGAGAGGGGTTGATGTATCGTTCATTATTTGATCGTCTGATGTTTGATGACGTTACTTGGAGGTCATACGAAGAACACCGGGAGATCCAGGGTTTTGAGGCGATATGTTGGTATTCATGCTGGATCATGTGCGGTGTTGATAAGGTTTATCGTCACTTGCTTGATAGAGTTAAACGATAGTACAAATACGTGCAGGACGTCCCTAGACATCCGACAAATGTTGTTCAGATGCGAGACACTCATTGTGCAGGCTTTCATCGACTTTCGTGCTCACACCATCAAGCAAGACAATTGGGGTAACCTGGCAGGAGAGACGCCATGACGGATAGAGGATGGCTATATGCTATGGTACAATAGGGTGTCTGATGACAAGTCATCTTACATTATTCTTAGCATGTTTTTCAGTCATTTTCAGTAGGTTTTAGCAGCAAAAAGCAGGAGTATTAGAATGATTGCCTATGATTTTGGGACTTTTGTAATTTTTCTATATTTGAGTCTGTATTTATAGTTTTCCATAAACATAGCAATTTTGGGGGGGTTTTGAAGTAATTCACGAAGAAATCATGCAAATCGGCAAATCAAGAACAACTGAAGAATTGTCAAGACTTTGAGAAGACAAAAATGCGCCTAGGGAATTTGCAACAAGGCATATGGGCCTCAAGCATATGCCATACTCCCCAAGCATCTCAAAATGCGGGGGTGCAATCGTCATTTTATTCGTTTTTCAGGGTTTAGCCCGCATTTTTAACCCATACCCAGTTAGAAATCTGCACTATAAAAACTAGTCTTCCTCGTTTAGAATTTCTCATTCAGAATTGTGGCAGTTCAAGAGGAAGGCTACTTTGGAGCTTCGGGAAATAATTTATTTTCTCACTTGATTTTCTAAGGTATGTTTTTATCTTTGATAATTTGTTTTTAGTTACCATGTGTAACTAAATATTTTTAGGTTAGAGTACTAAGATGAACCTCTATATATTTTTGTTGGATATTTATTTAATTTAATATGTCGTTTATTTTATTTTATTTTATTTATTCTTTTGTCCACTATATAGTTTTATTAGGAAGAAGTTTTATTTATGTGAGAGGTGCAATCCTAGATTATGTACTTAGGTTGTGACAGATCCTAACATTGCTATCACTAACCGGATGTTTATATCTTGATATTTATATCCCTTTACTAATAACTATCTGTCTAGGAAGTAAGTGATTAATTTATTAACTAGCCAAAGAAGCCATAAGAATTGTTGACCCTTGATGTAGGTACCCAGTGGCTAGAACCCATTGGGGGTCGTGTGGTGCATTACCGAAGCTAGGAATTAACTGGCTAGTAATTAGGGAAACAAACACCTAGTTGTCTGATTTGAAGCTACAACTTAGTAAGACCATTCTCTCGAAACCCTTGGTAAGGTAGACGTAGATTAGGGTTGTCCGTTGTAGAACTACTAAGTAAGCGTAGGGAGAGTGTGCTATGAGTGTCCTAAGATTCATGGATGGGCAGACCTAAGGGAACCTTGACCTTCATTGCCTTGGGAAACACTAGAAAGTCAATATAAAATTTATGTTTCAATTACCTTTGAATTAGCAAGACCTTGCACGTAAGGATCACTGTGCGATCAACATGTGTAGTTAGCAATTAGAGGAAAATGCCTAATTAGGTACCTAATGGATAAAACCCATTGGGTCAGGTGGTGCCCTACCTATTTAGAAAACTCCCAACGACTTCATCACTTGTATAGTCACGCTAAGATAAATAAACGCGACATTTAGATTACATATTATCCAACAACGAATATATAGAGGAGATTCGAAAAATCCTAACGGCTGCTTACTTTTTTGCAACCAAAATAGGTAAATTCGCTCTGTTGCAAACAGATAAAAATTGCAACTTACTTTTATGCCGTCAAACTTACACAAATAAGTAAAAAGAATTGTTCGGACGAAAGTGAAGGGGAGAAAAACACAAGAAGGGGGGGTTGAATTGTGTTTTCAAATTATCGTTTTCTCTTTAAAACTCAGAACATGAATGATCAGAAGCAGATTAGACAGCTTCTGAAGATACTGTTCAGGAGCGTATGCAGCGGAATGAAAAACAGAGAGAAAAGAGAAGAAGCAGGACACAAAAGATTTATACAGGTTCCTTCCACAACTCGGAAGTAGTCTTGTCCCCCTTGCACTTCCAAGGAGAGTTCACTAAAGTAATATCTAATTACAGATGCTCAAGCACACAAGCAAGAGACTTCAAATGCTCAAGAACACAATCAAGAGACTTCTAATGCTCAATCACACAAGCAAGAGACTTCTATCAAACAAAATTACACAGAAAATGTTTGAGATTGAACACTTGATATACAATCAGTGGTGTTCACAATACAAATCAGATACAGACTCTTAAGACTTAAGAATTTCGAAGATATGAACTTGAAAACTGAAATTCTAAGTGAACTTTGAATGCTTAGACAATTTGACAGAGTTTTGGCGCTTTTTAAATATTGTAGAGTCCTTGTTGTTCTTCAAGTCTTCACTCCTTTATATAGAGGTGTGAAGTGAACGTTGTAAGTGCCAACACATCCAAAAAAAAAAGTCGTTAATGAAGCTTGATCTTTCACCAGTGATTCTTTGCCTGATTTAGTTATTGTCCTATAAAGAATCAATTTCAAATCCATTCCAGTTGAGAGGGAACAAGGATGCAGGCTTGGTTGTACATAAGAGCTGTTATTCTTGTCTATTAGCAGAGACAAAGAACAGAGTAGTGGAGAAGGTGGTTGTACAGTTCGTACAAAGTACAATGTCAACGCTTCTTGTCTATTTGCAACAAAATGACTTCAAATCCTTTTGAAATGACCGTTGCTTTAATCCACTAATCTTCTGCCAATGCTCTATAATTTTCGCTCCAAAATGCAACACTTGAATCTTGAAATCTTGAGATAAACTGCTTCTGGTGAAATACTGTTGCTTCTGAAGAAACAGCTTCTGATGACGTCATACTCTTCAGGAGCGCAAGTCTTCAGGAGCGCAAGTCTTCAGGAGCGCTTTTAAGCTTCAAATAGATACTTCCTTTGCTCTTTATTTGTTCGTTCAGAACCTTGATAGGATATATCACTTTGTTTATGGTCCTGTACACTTGAACAAATGTTAGCAATACCAATTGTCAATTTTTAATACTTTGTTATCATCAAAACTCTTTAGGGTTTATTGTTAAACACATTTTGTTCCAACAGAAAGGACAATCCACGTGGATACGATACTCTACTTATCACTTTATTACTTGATGAAACGACTGGTACACTTAGCATTAAATTAACCTAATCGTTAAATCAGAGCATCAGTGTCACACCCTCGAATTTTGCCACCTATTTCGAAATCTCCTTTGAGGCCAGAAAATGAGGAGCATATCATTGCACACCAGTGGGAGCAGTACTAGGCGATAGGCTCACCTGATACTTATGATATGGTTAGTGGCATTGTTGCCTATGTTGACGAGCACTTGGGTCAAAAGGTGACGAACTCTGAGAAATGGTATGCGCCCTTGCGCCATGTTATGGAGCAGATCATACCAATTCACAACTTTAGGGCGAATCGACATCTAATTACCGAGAAAAAAAGAAAACCGACGACAGTTAACTGCTGTGCGGATTTACATCTCTTGCTGATGTTTTTCAGCCTAAACACAAGTGGGAACAACAATTTTCATCTTAGAGGTATCAAATAGAGTAACCCAACCCAGCATGGTCTACCCAAAGCAATAACATTCAGACCCAAGGCACAGGGCCTCCAAATTTTGGGGACCAATTTTTTATTTTTATATATAATGCATTAAAAAAAACATTATATATTGTCCACGTAAAATCATATTAGATTTGTTCAGGTGGTCCAATGGTTGGGGATTATAGAAACATTTGTGTTGACATAGATTCAACTCTCAGGAAGCACTTTTTAATGTTTTTTTTTTGTTTTTTATAAAAAAATTTCCAGAATTGAAGGGATTTTGACTTTGGGGCCTAATTGTTTTTTGGATTTCAGCTTAACTCTCCTCTAATTTAACTTCCTAATTTTTTTTAAAAAAATTACAGCAGGGCCTCAAAATTGTTTAAGACATCCCTGCAACCCAGTGCGTCCCGAGAAGCCTGATGATATAAACGAATCAGCCTTGCACAACCCATTTGTAGTTGAGCCACACATTCTAGAGTCTTATTTGATCCTTGTAGAATACAGGTCGACCCAATCCCTTTTAGTTTTATTTATTTATTTATATTTTTTTTATCAAGGGCGACAAACCTTATTCATTGAATGAAATTCAGCTTAAGCTCCAAAAATTATGGAAGACCGCAGATCCTTGGTCCTTGCTATCCTTAGGCAGGAGATACTACGAGTTTTATCTTGCCTCCAAAACCAATGTGTGCACGATTTAGGCAATGGGAACAATCCATCTGATACCGGAGTTTTGAGACTTTTTGAATGGACAAGGGACTTTGATATGAATCAACAGAAGAACACTCATGCACAAGTTTAGATCTGTTTAATGACACTTCCACATGAATACTGGATGGAGAGAATGCTTTAGGAAATTGCAAGTGCAGTTGGTACACCGTTGGTGATTGATAACGTGACGTTCAAAAGGATTTACGACCATTATGCTAGAATCTCAGTTGACATGGACTTTTCGAATAAGTTGTTTTATGATATTTTGGTTGAAAGGGAGGGTTTTTCCTTTCCTGTGGAGGTTGTTTATGAATAGCTTCTGAATTTTTGCTCTCACTGTCAGGATCTTGGCCATGATGTCACCGATTGTCGTTGATTGTATCCAAGGAAGAAAAGTCAGGTGCCTCACGAGATTGTTGTTAAAGGAAAGATGCAAGTTCAGTCAAAGAAGCTAGCTTGGGTGCTGTTGAAAGATACCCCTCTAGTGTTAGGCTCTTCCACGGCCTTTACAGCACAAAATATAAGTCTAATTATAACATGGATAGCTAGTTTAAGTACCATATTAATCTTTCCAACTCACATCCTTCATTTTTAGGTCATTGTTGTATGTTCTCAGGAAAAAAATCAGTTTTCAGGCTACTTGATCATATTGTTTTTGAAACTTTTCTAAAAACTCATAGGAAAAAAAACAAGGATCAAGAAGCTTTTTATGGGACTCTGCCCCTCAAATTCTATCATTTAGACCCATTTTTTTCTTCATTTTCTCATAAAAATCCGAATTTTTTTTGCATTAGTTTTATTTGATTTTTAGATTATTTTATTTGTATTTTTATATTGTTTTGTTTTTTGTTAAAAAAATAAATAATGCAAAATTTATTTTCAAAGTGAAAAAGTATATATATATATATATATATATATATATATATATATATATATATGTATATATGTTTTTTTTAAGGAATATAGATGTTTTGTTAAAACGTTATGTTTTCATTTTCACATAATTAAAATTGGGTATATTTCGAAATTGAAAAATTGATATTATTAAATTAAGGGACAGAATGAAATGGATTTGTACGGCAGCAAGCGTGTAAAACCCTAAAAAGTAGTCGAAGGAAGATAGGTGTTGTGAAGAGTGGTGGCGGCGGCAGCACATCACGAGAGAAGGTGAATCAATGGTTTCAATTGGTTCAAAAGCATTGCCAGGAAGTTCAATGGGTCGAGAAGGCATGAAGAGTAAGAAACCTAATAAGAAGGGTTCTTCTAATCATGAATATGATACGTCCACCGCCTTCGACAACAACAACAATAATTATTCTTCTTCTTCGCGTATTAGGAAACTGGTTGACCCTGAAACTACTCAATATTTGTCTCAAATCGCTAACCTTTTTGAATCCGACGGCGTTGCTTTGGAGGAACGATCACTTATATGCGCCAATGCACTTGAAGAAACCAAGGGTAAAGAATTTGAAATTGCAACTGATTATATTCTCAGCCACACTTTGGAAACCATTCTTCAAGGATGCGATGTCGATAATCTGTGTGCTTTCCTTCATAGCAGTGCCAATCAATTCCCATTCATTGCTATGGATAGATCAGGTTCTCATGTTGCCCAGACTGCCATCAACTCTCTCGCTTCTCATCTTCAATACGACGACCACCATACTCACTCTCTCGTTGAGGAAGCTCTAACCCTTATATGCAATGTCATTGCCTCCAATTCTCTTGATGTTATGTGTAATTGCTACGGCTCCCATGTGCTTCGGACTCTTCTTTGCCTTTGTAAAGGAGTACCCTTAGATAAGTCTGGATTCTATCTCTCTAAATCCACTACGGCTCTTGCTGAACGTTTGAATTTTAAACAATTCTCTTCAAACAAGGATGCTTTTCACCCTGGATTCCCAAATTTATTGAATTCACTTGTTTCTCATATGTTCATCCATGTTACAAAATACATCAGATCCCTACAACTTGACCAATTTAGCAGTTTGGTTTTTCAGGTATTCATGTTTATCCTTCGTATTGTAGATCATATCATACTTTAGAGACATTCTAACTTTATTTACCTTCTATATCAATGGCAGACAACTCTAAGGGTCCTGGTAGGCAATGATGAACTGTTGTTAGATGTCATTCCTATCCTTCTTGGCTGCAAGAATAAGAACAATGCTGAGGGGAATCTTATAGAGACTGCAGTAGTGCCGGAGCTCAAGAATTTGTTCAAAGAACCTGGCTTTAGCCATCTTATGGAGGTATAAGCAACCTAAAGGAGGGAACCTGTTTATTCTTACTTTTTTTACTTAAAAAATAATAATATTCTCATGTTCCTTTCAAAACTGTCTATTGTGTGTAGTTTTTCACAGGTCATTATATACCTGCATTTTTTTTACTGTGGCATCTATGAAGTTCTGTTTCTAAATAGACATTGAGGTAATCAATTTTTCTAATTGTTTTACAGGTTGTTTTGGAAGTGTCTCCCGTAGCCTTGTTCAATGAATTGTTCACCAAAGTATTCAAAAATTCCTTGTTTGATTTATCGTCTCATCAACATGGGAACTTTGTTGTTCAAGCATTGATTTCCCATGCAAGCGATCAAGATCTGGTATTACGCGTAGTTTCTTTTTTATATGAAAGTATTTACAATTGCTTTACTTTTTTAATCTTAGAAATTTAATGCTGGCCATCGATTAATTTTGTCCAGTATAGGATTGATTGGATTATTTTGCATGTATTGCATTTTTCTATTTTCTATTGCATATTCTTTTAATGACATCTATTTGTTGTATTATAACTTCTCTTTGCAAAATGTTATCCCTATTTCTGTTTTAACCTTTTCAACGCTTTGGTAGATGGATCTAATCTGGGACGAGCTTGGGCCAAATATGGAGGGTCTTTTCCAAATGGGAAGGTCGGGAGTGGTTGCTTCCCTTATTGCTGCATGTGAAAGGCTTCATATTAATGAACATAAGGTTTGCAATTTAGTTACTGTATCTAGAATTAGTAGATTCCTATATACTTGCTGTTACTTTAATTATGTATTGAAATTATTTTACTTCATTTTGTTCCACATCTTTATGAAAAGTTTAATTGCATTTCTGTTCCTTTGTGGCAGTGTTGTCAAGTCCTTGCTAAAACAGTGTGTTTAGCAGACGAGTCTTCAAAATGGATTGTTCCACGATTACTATTTCTTGATAGCTATTTCAATTGTGAAGATAAATCCAATTGGATCTGGCAAAGTGGAGCAAAAATGAACGTCATGGGGTCTCTGATCCTGCAGTCAATATTCCGGTTTAATAGTGTAAGCAGTTTTCTTGAACTTGCATTTTTTTCTTTCTTTTCGGTTTTGATTGAAAAAGGGTAGGAGGGAGCATGCAGATATGTCAATCATCTCAAGGTATAGCACAGGAACAGGCAGATTCCCAACATGGAAATGTTATGTAAAACTTTTTTTTTTTTTTTGGGGTGAGGGCATCCTTATTGTGTAGAATTGGTTAAGCCTTTTCTTAGAGACCTTTCATGAGGTCCTGAAATGGATGCTTCAAAGAAGATGCAAGCTGGTCTTGAAGCACTTCTAAGACTATCTATAAGACTTCCATCACCAATTACAACCTAGAAATATTGATTAATAAGTCCTGCCCACTGTCTATAAGACTTCCATCACCAATTACAACCTATAAATATTGATTAATATGTCCTGCCCACTGAACTGTAGGAAAATAACTATTTACATTGAATATGAACAGGGTCTAGGGTAAACTAAATATAGGATAAGTATGTTTGCATTTTTGACTTTGTTGGAATCTTTTGCTGTCACTTCACTTGGCGCATTGTTTTATAGGTTAGATTGTAGCTTTGAAGTTAGACCCACGGTTGTCAAACTCTCGAGTTAACTTAGAACTGTATGAGTTTACAACTCTAGGTATCAAAACCGAGTTAGCTTGCTTGCATAATCATTTATGTTAAAGTGGGTAGTATACAAAACATTCACGTCACAGTTGCTGTGCTCTATTCCACGTATGCATCTAACATTCTTACACAAATGCATCTGCAAAGGAGGTGAGCAAACATTATTCAGTCTCAACTCAACCCCATAACTCCAAATGTATGAAGAGACTCGAGTTTACTTAGACTCTTGGAGTTCGACAACCTTAGTTAAACTTATTCTTGAGGCGAAGATGTGGGATATATTGCTCCTACGAAAATATCTTTGACTGTCGTATAATATGATAACGTGAGGAGCTTCAAGTGGTGTTGTAGCCTTTTAAAATCCAGGAAGCTTAATGTTTGGGGTTAAGGCAAGGGGTCTTCCAATATAGTGATGATTTTTTATTTGCATGTTTTTTTTGGTAAGATAGTGATGCACATTCAGATATCTGGCAGCATGGCGAATTTTTTATATTATTATGAAGAGAAATGATAAATAAACACACAATTTCAAACACAAATACGACACCATAGGCAAAATTGTAATTTTTGTGTGAAATAAAGGGGTAATTTGGTAATTTCATTCCCTTCTTCCCCTTTTCTGTCTTCATCCTTTTCTCTTCCCGACAACATCTTCTTCTCTCCCTGCAAATGCAATCACCCTACATTTCCACCATCACACCCTTCATTCTAAGTTCTAACCACCACCACCGTCGTCCTCGTTAATCACAATCACCGCCATCCTCACCACATCTTCCATTGGACTCGTCAATCACCACCGTTGATCCGTCCTTGCCAACGTGCCCTCCGTCATCGTCACTGCCATCATCCTCGCTACAACGCCATTACACTGTCCTGACCATCGTCGTCGTCGACATCCAACCACTTCAGATCTGAAAACACCTTTCTCACCTCCGTCTCTGTTCCATCACTACCACCATCCTTCATCGTCTCTCTCGCCGGTCTATCTCTCTCTTCCGCCGGTCGATGCGTTGTTGTGCTTATGTGGTTTCAGATGCGTGTTTTTGGATTGTTTTTGCAGAGAAAATAGATTGGAGAGGAGATCGACGGTGGTAGACGGTGGTCTCGAGTGGTCGGATATTTGCAAAGGGGGGCCAGAGAGGGTAACACTGGTGGTGGAGATGAGAGAAACAAACAGTGCAGAGAGGGAGAGAAGATGGAGTATAGACTGAATGAAAAAAAAAAAAAATACTGTATAAGCATACGGTGTCTATATTGTGTTGGTTTTTTTGCGTCCAGATATCATTGCTCTATTATGAATTATGATTTGCTGGGTTGTCGGTAGTGGCGGCGGATAGTGTCACAATTGTGGATGAGTGGTTCCGAGCGGGTGGCTGCTGCCTCAGAGCTCCCCGATACGTTGTGGTATAGTGGCGTGGCCAGTGCCGCAGATGACGCGTATGGTCAGCACTTCACGGCCAAACCATAAGAGATGAAGGAGAAATTGAAAAAGAAAGGACTTAGCACGATTTCTGACCTGATCTGAGTTTTCTGGCCCCAAAAAGAGACCACGAAATCTACATGTTCCAACAAGAATTGCGTTTTCCTGCTTGATGCTTCTATCTCAAGTTTAGAACAGAAGCCAATCCCCATGGCCTTGCCCTGCTCCTGTGATTTTTACAGCTGCACACGTAGCTGCTGCTTGTGTGCAGCACAAATGTCTTGCTACAGGCCAACATTAAACAACACATCCGTTAGGTCTACTAGATTAAGGGAGAAGAATACGTCTAGGCCCTTAGAGTGCATTTGATCCGCTAAAAAATGAAGGACATAACATGACAACTTCAGTTGTACAATGTTTGATTTGTTAAACTGTTTAAGGCACATGACAAACTGGAAGCATGGGACAAGACAAAAACTGAAATTCTTGTCCCTCACTAAACCACAACACAACTTTTTGTTCCACGTACAAGTTGTCTAAAATACCAAAATAGCCTTATGTCCACAAAAAATCGTATAAGACCAAAAATCATTCATACCATAAAATTTGTCTTGTGCTGTTCTGCCTTATGTTGTGTTGTTTTCCAGTATTTACTGTTTAGTAGATCAAACACATCCTTAAGGTCCGATCTAAAGAAAAATACAACTTAAAAGCATCATAAAAAGTTAGGCCTTTGAGTACCTTAGGCTTTTAGACCAATAATTAAATAGAAAAATAATAATAGTAATATAATGATAGGACTAGGACCAGTAAGAAATCTTTTATTGATTGCAGGGAATAAACCGTTTGAGTACACAAGGGAGTTCACTTCCAAGTATCAGATAATTCGAGGAATTAGAGGCCTGCCAAATAATTTCTTTTTATGCAAGAGGGACCAAACTAACTAATTCGCCCTATATTAATAGAGTAATGATATTTGTACAACAATTTGATGACAACTTTTGTGACAACCTTCTTTTTCTCTCTTTTTTTATTGGTTAAAAACAATGTAGTCAGGAACGAGTTCCTACATAGGATCGATCGGCCGGTGAAAGAACGTAAACACAAGGAACGTAACACGGTACGTAAGTAGGATCGATAGAATTGAGAGAAATATATAGGGAAAATAGAGGGAAAACAGGGGAACCAAGCATAAAAACAGAGATATTAGAGGGAAAACAGAGGAACCAAGCAATAAAACAGAGAAAAACAGAGGAAACAGAGGAAAAACGGTAAAAAACAAAGAAAACAGAGCAAAATAGAGAAAACACGGTTCGTAAATAGGATCGAAGCACGGTTGAGGTGCTGTGGCACGTAAGATCGTGCGATCCTACGTGCTGGGACTCGTTCCTGACTACCTTGGTTAAAAATAATAGAAAAAGAAAAAGGAAGAGAGAGGATAAGAACATCATGTGAGTTTGAGAGAAAGTTGTCCCAAAGTTGTCACAAAATGTTTGTACAAATATCATTACTCTTTTAATACGCTCAGCCTAACACCTACTTCAACAACTAACTACTGGCAGTTACAATTTTACTAGGATGTTTTTGGCTAACTAAAAGTTTGTTATATATCTTCCTCTCTACTCCAATTCAGTTACTTCCTAACATAAACTTGTTTAATAGGAGGTTTCCCATTTCTATCATATAAACTAATAGTAAAATAATTGCCTGTATATATTTTTATAAAGATATTTAGATGCATAGTGTGTGTGTGTGTGTGTAGACAAACTAGATGACATGTTATGCTTATTGTGGAAATCAATGTAAACGCTGTGCCATATATTGCTAATCCTGGTTATATTATATTCAAACAAGTGGTGCTTTTAAATCTATCTTTTTATGCAAGGTAGAATGCGTATAACAGTTTCCAGTTTCCCATTTATTATTTGATTTCGTTTGTGTTACAAAATGGTATTCATGTGACGTATTCTTTCATTTTATTTTTACAGGAATATATAAAACCTTTTATCACTAGTATAACATCCATGGACACAGCTCATGTTCTTGAGGCGGTGAAAAATGCTAGAGGATCACATGTTATTGAGGCTTTTCTGTGTTCAGGTGCTCCTGGTAAACAGAAGCGCAGATTGGTTGCAAAGTATGTCTTTCAACTCTATTTCTTGTATTTTTTTTGGTGAAATTCTTATTTATGCTAAGCTAAAGTAATAAATGGAACTAATAGCCAATGTTTTATTACTTCATAGCTACTTTATAGGGTTCATATTCAAGTTTAGTATCACAGATACATGCACATTAGATGAGAATAATTATTTGGCTGAAATTTAATATATTTTATTTGAAGTTACACTTTAACCCTTGTGATTTGGGATTCTTCAGATATTATTACTTGAGTATTGAAAAAAAATGGTTAGCTATTGAAATTGTTTACAAATTTGAGAGGAAGGTAAATTCCAAATATTTTAGCTGTGGACTCTAGTTGCCAAAACTTTAGTATTGGAGGGTGTATTTATTTTTTCCCATAGTTTTTTGCCAACTTTTTCTAAACTTCCTCAAAGTGAAAATATCAAGAAATTTGTTGTGATTTAATAGACTTCAAGAGTATTGAGTGTCTTTATCTTTTCCCTGTCTTTTGTAACTTGTTTTGTAGACTACAGGGGCATTTTGGAGAGGTTGCACTCCACTCATCAGGTGCTTTTACCATTGAAAAGTGCTTCACAGCCTGTAACCTATCACTAAGAGAGACTATAGTGTCTGAACTATTGGCTGTGCAAAGTGAGCTTTCGAAGACAAAGCAGGGCTCTTACCTATTGAGGAAATTAGATGTTGATGGGTATGCTGTTGTATATTTGCTGTGTTATGGAATTTCCATATCTATATACAGGGAATTAGAAATAGAAAGCATACCATATACAGGGCTCAAGCTTTTTTCTGTTCATATCTTAAAGCTTAGGAATTAGAGTCTGACATATGATAGACCATTGTAGTAATATTGTGTTTCCTTTGTGTTAATCAAGCTAATCTGCAATACTTATGTCTTTGATTTATTGCAACAGATTTGCTGCAAGTCCAGATCATTGGAGGTCAAAGCAAGCATCCAAAGAATCTACGTATAAAGAATTTTATGCTACGTTTGGCTCCAGCGATACAAGGTCAACCAAAAATGATGGCTTTCTTGCAGATACATCAAATAATACATCAAATAATAAATCTAATTCAAATAATGTGAAGGAAATGAGAAAAGAAATTGACCAATCCCTTGGTTCTTCATCATTTCTGAGCACGGATGGCTTTAACAGAAACCCAAAAAAAGCAAAGCAGAAAAACAAGAAAAACACTGAGATTGGTGGAAATGAAGATGACTCGAGTAGGAAAAAGAAAAGGTCTAAGAAGGAAAAGGTTGAAAGTGGATATGATATTGCTGCTACTGAGGTAGCCAAGACTGCAAAGAAACGACAAAGAAATCTTGATGCATCTGAGGCTTCTGGGAAAAAATTAAAGACATCAAACGAGTAGAGTGGAAGACAATTTTGTTTGTTGAATTTTAAGAAAAATGATGGCATTAAGCATGGTTAATTTATTTGCTCTTTGCTATTAATTTTGTATCATCTACTACCTATGATGAGCACTTAGTTACTGCAAGTGCAAAATATAGAAAATTTTCCTCCAATGAATACCCTCGGAACCGGAAATGTCCGACTTAACTTCAAATGTTGAGATCATTTTGACTTCTCCATATTCTAAAATACAAAATTTTTATCTTTCAAGTTAGTCCCTAATTTTTTTTATATCCATTTTAGTCTCCATTTGTATTTTATAGGGACTATTTTGGAGGACTAGAAGTATTTTTCTTTTCTAAAATGTTTTTAAAATAGGGAAAAAAATTACAGAAGATTAAAATTACCATTCAAATTTTATGGCAACTAAAATTTTATAAGCAAAAAATCTTTTTAGATCCACTTAGGTTAAATACATCAGTTATTCAATAAATCTGAAGAATAAATCTGAACAATAACATGTTTATAATTGAGACCGGTGAGAGTGAATTGCAATGCATAGTCATTGGCACTTGGCTTTTGAATATTAGTGTTCAAAAACAGATGAGCGAAATAAGAGAAGAATAAAGAGTAATTTTGATGTTGTTGTGCTGTTTGTTGTCTTTTTAGCCATGTTTTGAAGGATTGAACCTGCGGTAAAGATGTAATTTATGTAAATGATTATGTAGTTTGAATCACCTGCTTTAACAGCACAACACAACAGTCACATAACAGAAAGACTCTAACTTGTTTAACGTAACAGTTACTACTTGTTTTGTGAGAGATTTGATTTGCTTGGGTGTATCATTCGAAAACTTGAATCCACATGTTTCAAAAGATTATTTCTATTTGCACGCAAAACCTTGAGAGAAGATGATGTCTTGTTTTATAGTAACAGTCTGAGGGAGAGAGAGAGTAGGAGGAAGATCAGTGAGTGATATGGTCCTCCAGATCTTCATTGTATTGTGAAAAATGATACCAAAAGGAAAGAAAGAACAAAACAAGAATGTTCTTCCCATTTCATAGTTGAACAACTGTTTCAGAGAGGTCATCACAGTTAGTTCCCGGTTTGTTTCAAATTTAATTTTCTATTCTCGAGTATTTGTATAATATACAACTTTGATTGATTGATTGCTGCTACCTCAGTTTGGGCAGTGGACTGGTATAGTTCGATCGAACAAAGAACAAACGTCTACGTCTTAATAGGCTCGACGCTTGGTGGACTGTGGACTGGTATGGTTCGATCGAACAAAGAACAAATGTCTACGCCTTAACAGGCTCGACGCTTGGTGGACTATGGACTGGCATGGATAGACCATTCCATTTGACTGTTCAAGTCAAGCCAGCTCAGCTCAACACGTCTTCAGTCAACACTGGTTTGATTGTTCAAGTCAAGCCAGCCAGCTCAGCACGTCTTCAGTCAACACTGGTTTGAGTGTTCAAGTCAAGCCGGCCAGCTCAGCACGTCTTCAGTCAACGCTGGTTTGATTGTTCAAGTCAAGCCAGCCAGCTCAATACATCTTCAGTCAACACTGGTTTGATTGTTCACGTCAAGCCAACCAGCTCAGCACGTCTTCACATATTACCATGTGTCTTGTACGGACGATCAACGCATCTCGACTCCATGCACCTAGTATGGATGAGTTGCACCCTAGTCCACGTGCGACCGTATAGAAAGCAGACAACCAATGGGAGACTCTAGATCACAAGTTAATGGCTTTGAATGATCAGAGAAAGACCCATCAGACCAACATTTTGATGGTTGATGGGACAGATTCTAGTGAGTGAAAAACAATGTATTATTCATTTACTTCTTAAGAGTGCTCTTAAGACTCTACCTTGGATGTTTCATTTAGCAGCGCACCTGTTATAATTAACTTGTGTTTACATACGTGAACACGCGGGTTTACATTAACAACATACCTACATACATGTACATCTATATATGTACTTAAAAAGTATAACAATGAATGAATGAATAAAACATTGGGAAATTGGAGTTCCACCCTAGCCAGCCAGCTAGCTTTGTCCTGCTGCTTCCTTTGGCTTTGTTTGTTGTTGGACAGTGGAAGTGGGACTCCAAGGATTAAGGCTCATTATGCCTCTGCTGCTGCTGCTTAAAAGCCTCTTC
The DNA here is from genome assembly GCA_958299785.1 of Medicago lupulina. NCBI lineage: Eukaryota > Viridiplantae > Streptophyta > Magnoliopsida > Fabales > Fabaceae > Medicago > Medicago lupulina. The sequence goes on from OY283140.1 coordinate 105,425, forward strand.
AATGACTTTAATCTCCCTTCCGCCGAAGCTAAGGGTGATGATGATGATGTAGTGGCCTCACACTCACTGGGTATATCAATCCTCAACATTCCATTTCCTTCATCATCACGTCTGCTGTTGTTATTTATAGCATTATCACTATCGTATGATGATGAAGAAGTGTTTTGTTCCGAAGTAGTAGATGAAGACGAAGAGGTTATTTGGTTGTGGTTGCCCCAAATCAAGACATTTGTGGGAAAAGCAGCAGCAGCAGATGTTGATGATTCTACTTCTACTTCTACTACCACTGAGGAGGGAGGAGGATTTGCAGCAAGCGTTGTCCTGCAAAGAGGGCAGGTTGAGTGGGAATGGAACCACATATCAATGCAATCTATGTGAAACCTGTGATTGCATTTAGGCAAAACCCTGACCTTTTCTCCTTCAACCACTTCCGACAGGCAAACCGAACACTCCAAATCCAAACCATCTTCTTTTGAATTGAATATTGATATGGGTAGGGAGTTGAGTACCGAAGGATCAAGACCACCACCCTCTTGAACACTACGGCGGCGCCTTCGGGATTGGGAATTGCTGTCACTGCTCCGACTCTGAGTCCACCAGAATCCCTTGGCAAAAAGATGGAAAAAAAGAAAAGTAACAATAACCATGAAGAGAAGAATAATGATAACCACCATGATCTTGCCGGTTATATCAACGGCTGGGGAATCATCAAGTTGATTATTATCACTTGCCAATGAGTCACTCATTGTTGCAGCTTTTTAGAAGCAGATAGGGAGGTGAATTGAGAGAGTAAAGGTGTGTTGAGAATGAATGAATGAGAATGAAAAAGAGGAAGGAGGGAAACATAAGATATAGGTAGAGGAGGAAGGGAGGGGAGACTAAGAAGAGAGTTTATTCAAACCTCCACAATGGACTTTTGACTTGGCAATTTGAGGGAGGGAGGGAGTATTCAGCAAGACAAAGACAAGAGAAGAAAAATATGACGCCATTCAATTCGTGATATAGAATAGATAGGTATATCAAACTTTCCTTTCTCTTACTGCCATGTTTCCAGGATCTTTCTTTAATACTTTTATTTCAAACCCAAAGTCAAACCATTAATTAGCAGCAGCCTCTGTATCTGTAGTAGTCAATCGCCAACTTCTTCTACCTCCCTTTGACCCTACCACAAAAAGCTAAGGTGCCAATTTATATTATTCAACATCCCAAATTCTCTAGAAGACCAAATATAAACCCAAAATGTCTCCTTCAACTCATTTTTTTTAACAAGGGTAATTTTATCTTATGAAAAGTGTCTTGGAACATTGTTTTAAAAATAAAAATAAATATAGTTTTTGTATAGAAAAACATAAATGTATTATTTTATAAAGTGTTACTTATGTTTTCATGACAATATTTTTTTTATGAACTCTTTATCTTATTTAGTGCACATCCAACACATAGTATGATAAGACCTTATCTCATCCATGTCCACATTCTTATTCAACTCCATTAAATATAATTATATTTTCGTTTTTTGAGAGAATATATGTCCATATCTAATTTCAAACTTGCACATTATAAAAAAATTCAGACACAAGTTTCAGTACAAATTTACTATTTTAAATTTCTTATCATGTAAAAAGAGTTACATGGTAAAAAAATTCAATAAGTAATACGTTCCAACTTCTATCATACTTTCATAAACTTCACGTCACTCTTCTATGTAAAATTAGGTGTAATTTTTGCGTCTTTCACCCTTTTATAAGAGATATTAAATTGTGTATAAAGTGGAGTGAACTTGGTTATGAGTTATGGCCAATTACACAAAGCTCGGACCATTCACATATTCGTGAGCTTTGTGCTGCTTTATGATTTTCCTTCTTGTTATAGTCCTTTTGTTCCGATTCAGAAATAAGTTTTGATGCATTAGATATTCAATCACCGTAGAAGAAAATCTCCGTGGAAAAGTGATATGAGATAAACAATGTCTTTAGATGCGAAAATGTAGGCCAAGGAAACAAAAATTGACGATTAAGAATAGAGATATGTAAAATAATAAAAACACTACAAATTATAACAAAGAAGAATAAAAAAGTAGTAATAAAATAAGTAATGATTTGTAAAGAGTTGTTTAAATTGAAGGAAGAAAAAGGTAGTGGTGTAGAGAGGTGTAGTAGTAAAAATGGAAGTGGAAATAAGAAAGGGGAGGCCCGTATAGAAAAAGAAAGATGAGATAGTTGTTTGTCTGTTATTGACGGAGAACGAGCGAAGGAAGCAAACGTTATCCTCTTGTCTGGTTTGGTTTCCATCGAATCCCACCATTACCAAAATCCTTCATTCATTAGAGCATGCTCTCTTCTTTGCTATTCTAATAATAATAATAATAATAATAATAATCTCCTCTCACTCTCGCTCGCTCACTTGCTGAATGAGCCCCCATGTCTTTGATTGGTTCGTAACTTTTTATCTTTCTTTTTCAATTTTGTTTAATTCAACTCAATTATTGATTATTGATTATTATTAACAAACAGAGATAGCAAATGCACATCTACTGAGGGCTCCATTTCCATATCACTCAATTACAAGAATTTCTTGCTTTCCACCAGAAGATGCTTTTACTAGTAGTAGGACTAGGAGGAGAAGGAGGTTTCCATTCCTCGTTAAAGCCGCCGTTGCTACCATGGTTCAACCACCACCTAAATTCAAGAACAAAAACAATCACTTGGATGATGAGCCTCTAAATCCGATTATGCTTCATTATGATGATGAACAACCACTTGATGAGAACGAGAAGTTGAGAAGATTGAGAATTTCTAAAGCTAATAAAGGAAACACTCCATGGAACAAAGGAAGAAAGCACAGTCCCGGTAACTAACTCTTTTAATCAATCAATTCTTCTTCTACCTCTAATCTAATCTAATAATACTTTTTCCCTATTTCAACAGAAACTTTGCAGAAGATCAAGGAAAGAACACGCCTCGCTATGCAGAATCCTAAGGTGATGTCATGTAAGCATATATTTTTTTTTATTTTTTATTAACTATCTATTCTTAGGAAAAATAAAATAGAGGGAATCATCCAACACAGCTCATACATTCTTCTTTTCTTTTTCTTCCTAACAAATCCTTTCCTATCATGCAGGTCAAAATGAAGTTGACTAATCTTGGACATGCTCAAACGTAACTATAAGCCTTTCCATCACCATTTTTCTTACTTTTAAATCTTATTATTCCTTTTTACCCCATACAATCTCCTTCTTTATGGATTGCACAGTACAGAAACTAAAATGAAGATTAGTGTTGGAGTCAGAAAGCTATGGGAAATGAGGCGTGGAAGGAAGATGGTGCAGGAGAGTTGCTGCTTTGAGTGGCAGAATTTAATTGCAGAAGCATCTAGGCAAGGCTTTGTTGGCCAGGAAGAGCTGCAATGGAATTCCTATGAAACCTTGGATCAACAGCTTAAGCAGGAGTGGCTGGCGAGTGTTGAAGAAAGGAAACAAATGGCGAGGCCACCTGTTAGCAACAGAGCACCTAAGTCCCCTGAACAGAGAAGGAAAATTGCAGAAGCTATTGCTGCAAAATGGGCTGATCCCGTAAGTGTTTATATGTTAACATCTTGAGTGTTTGGTAGATCTTTTGCTCAATTAGCATGCTATTAGAGTCTCATAAATTAGTTCTTTGTCATTGACTTTAAAGAAGTTAACATTTTTTTTAAAATAACTTTGATGTTCTTTAAAGAACACTATGGCGTAATTTGATCCATGTAGCCGACCCCACTTAGTGGGATAAGGCTTGGTGGTTGTTGTTTGATGTTTTGATCACTCAACATTGTCCCTCCCATGATTAACTAGAAACACATGCAGTTTCAGGTAACTGGATTCTCTTGCTTCTATAGCACGCGTTTGGTTTCAAAATTGTTTTCTGTTTTTATTTCTTCTCGCACCAATAATGACATAAGGATTGATGTTTTCTTATTATTCCTGTTTTTATTACCTATACAAATTCTTGTAATTGCTAAGGAAAACAGGACATTGAAATAGAAAAAGTATTTGCAAATTAAAAACAGGCCTTGATGTTTTGTTGAGCCGGATCTCACACAACAGATTTTTGTAAGCTACATAGATCAATTAGAATAGAGGTGTCTTTTTACCGTTAGAAATATTATATTAACTTTTGTTTTGGCCGTAAAACCTTTCTATGTTGATATTCTTTCATAAACTGCTCTCCAATAAGTGCCTAATATAACTTCTTTAATAAACTGCCCTCCAATAAATGCCTAGTATAATTAAAAAGTTGGGTCAAAGGCCCGAGGTGTAAATTCTTTTATAAGAGAGTTCCTAGCACTCATCTCTTTTAGGGGGTGTTTGTTTGGGAGATAAAAAATATATTATTTGGAATAAGGGCATTAAATACGATATTCCTATGTTTGGTAGAAGGGAACAAAAATAATATACCCAGGAATAAATGATTCCCAGGAATCTTATTAACCCGTTGGCTCTCTATTTTTATTCCCGAGGGTGGGGGGCTGGAATCTTCAATTCTTGGGAATGAAATCTCCACATTCATGGCTGCACATGTGATGGATTCAATGGTTGAATGTTTCGCGCGCGGCTGCCAGCCATTTGCTGCTGCGGTGCTGAACTGCTGGACAGATTCTCGGCCTGCCAGGCTGCTGTACCAGTGGAGCTGGGCCGCGCAAATGCGAGTTTCGGTGACTGATATTCGAGCGCGCATCCACCATTCTGTTGCTGCTGCATGTCAAAGGTGTTGGGCAGCCTGCCAGCCTTCAATTAAATGGCGTGCAACAAGTTGAAACAGGGTACTCTTGTCATGTATTAAAAAACAAGTATATACCCTGACCAATACCTTTGTTGACTCACAGAATTTACTTCGCTTGATTAAAAAAAAAACATGAAAAATATTATTTTTCATCTATTGAATGTAAAAGGGTATTTAAATAATTTTGACATTTATTCCTAGGATTATACATTTTAAACCAAACACATTTTTAATATTCCTAGGAATTTAGAAAGAAAGTTCCAAGGAATTCAAATTGGTAACCAAACACTCTTTTAAAATATTCCTAGGAATATAATTCCAAGGAATATATTCCTGGGAAAGTTATTCCAGGGAATAATTTTTGCATCCGTGAAACAAACGCCCCCTTATAGTTTATACAAAGGTTGGAGGGGGAGGATGAAGTGCGGTCAGAATAGTCAAAGGTCTATACATTATATGTTTTAGATGGAGATGTTGTTACCTAATGAATATCAAAATAGTCATTGTTTCCCTATATAGAAAATGGATAATGATATGCATGTGTTTCCATCCTTGTCTGTGGACTTTGATTTGCAATCTTGCAAGTTACACGTTACACCAAATGGTCTAGATAAGTTTTGCCAAAGTGTTGTACCCGGAAAAAGTTGTCAAAGTACTCGTGTTGAGGATTAAAACAGACTTGCAAGTTTCCTTTCTGTAGGATTTTATTTAGGGTTGTCTCCCCCTTTTTGGTACTTTTCTCTCTTCAGGACCAACATATTTTTCTGTTAAATCAGGATTACCGTGAAAGAATCTGCTCTGCAATTGCCAAGTATCATCATTCTACTGAAAGGAAACCTAGAACAAGGCCCAGTTATAGTGCACAACCCACCAAGAAGAAGAAACCCATTACAAAAAGAGATTCTGATACTAGCATCGTTGTTAAGAGTGCCTCCAAAATTGTTAAGCCGATTCAGCTGAGAAAAAGAAAATCCCCTGCCTATAAGGATCCTTTGGTGAATTCCAAGCTTGAGATGATAAAGAACATCAGAGCACAAAGAGCTTCCGTGGATACCAGACAAACTCAAGCCATACAACAAGCAAGGTAGACCCATGTTTTAGTTTTTTAGTCCCCAAAACTAAAAAATTCAAAACAGTTTCAAAAACTGTAATTTTAAAAATAGTTTAGCAAACAAGTTTTTAATTTTCAAGTTTTTAAAAACTAAAAAAGAGTTTTTGGGAAGTGTTTCAAACAGGCTCTTAGTATTTCTGATTTAACTTCTTTTGAAGCATATAAAATCCTAAGAAAATGTTAAGAACCTCTTTGGTTTTTTATGATCATGGTGGATGCGATGAACATTGGTTGCTTCTGTTTTGCTTTCGAGATTAAATCATAAAATTACAGGTTTTGCTTCATTTGATTTCAACTGTAACTATCATTATCCTGTATATATTTTCATGAAATAATGTTATATGCTCAGACTATTGATTGCTGAAGCTGAGAAAGCGGCCAAGGCGCTGGAGGTTGCTGCGGCAAAGAGTCCCATTGCTCAGTCTTCTCTAATAGAAACCAGAAAGCTTATAGCTGAAGCTATTCAATCACTTGAATCCATTGATACACAAAAGATAGATGACTGTAGTGTCCCTTCGGTTAGTTTGACCGAGGTCAATCAGGAAAACGAATCAGAATTTGAAGTTCGAAACCATTCAGAAATGGCCCAAGTAAATGGACACACAACATTGTCACCAAGCTTCTACAAGTCTTCTGAAGATTTTCGTGAACTTTCCCTGGAGAGACCAGTTACCGGCGTTCCAGAACTTCACCTAACCAATGGATATGCTTCTTTACCTTTCAGTTTGAATAGCCAGATAGACCAAGATAGCCCATCAAATCAGCAAAGGGAAACAGAACAGGATGAGAGCAGCAAAGACGAAACAGATCATTCTCCAACTGTAATGGGAATTCAGTCCCTTGAAGATGAAACACTATCTAGTTCCCCTATTGCAACTAAAAAGTGGGTTCGCGGAAGGCTTGTTGAAGTGTATGAAGAGAAACAGTAAAATGTGTAAAGCTTAGCCCAATTTTCAAACATAGTACTAAACTGTTTGCTGCGTGTTATATAGATCACCATAAATGTGTTTCTTCAACAGTGTGATCATTGCAATGCACTCATCCAAATCATTAGCTGACCAGCCACCAATTGTCTAGGTAGACATATGGAGACCAAAATAGCTTTAGCTAAAGAGAGAATGTATCTATATTAGTTTATAGGATCATCTACTTCAGTTGATGTTGTTACATTAAACTATGAATTAATGATATTATTTTCTGTTATGTTGGTAGTTTTGTAGCTGATTTTTAAGATAATATATCTCAGAATTTAGAAAATTACGCATTTCATGTTAATTAACTACTACTACCCGTTGGCCATACACATAGAAATGCAGTTTCATATTTTCGAGGAATAATGATAGAAACACAGGAATTAGGAGATGAAATAGAGTGTATTATATGAAAAAGATGTGCAAGGTTCTTACAGCAGCAAATGGTTATGAAATAAACCAGAGCCTAGGGCTTCTACCGAGTGGACTCTCCTAATAATTACTCCAGTCCAAGTTCCGAGTGACAGCAATATGTAACCCTAGTTACGTGTCTTTATCCTGCAGGGGTTCACCGCCCCGCACCTGATTCCCAATCAATCTAGTTCGACTTACATTACATGACTTTGTTTTTATCTTTCTCCAAATATTTTATTTTAACCATGAGTTACAGTAACAAATGCTCTAGATACATTTGTTAAGGAACTTAAAAGTAGTATATTTGAACTGAATTCAACATTATTTTGACTTTTAAAACGTTACTCCGTTTCAAAATATATGTCGCAGTGCACTATTCATAATTACATAGCTTACTTTGACCATATTTTGTAACTAATATATAAATAGAAATGTTAGCATGTAAAATATTTGATTTGTCTCAATAAATATTTTTAAAATATCAAATTTTTATAATTTTTTATTATATATATATATATATATATATATATATTAATGATCCTTAAATAATGTCCTTAAGAAACTTGTTTGCATAACCCTATTTTTCGATTTTATAATAAATAAAAACGTGTAAAGATTTTTGAGAAAAATTGTTAGAAAAACCATGTGTTAAGGGTCAATATAATTTTGATAGTGAATCAATTTTTTAAATATAATAATAAAAGCGTGTAATGTTTTTTTTTTTTAAAAAAAAATTGATAGAAAGACAACGTGTTAAAAAATGAAATGGGGGTAATATTATAATTTTAGTAGTGGATTGATTTTTAAACCTGCCTATAAATATGATGGATGAATAGTGGTCAGTGGATAACACGATCTGAAAGTCTCGTCATGACACAACAGAGCATCAATCTTGTTCCTTCTTTTCATCACAGTTGATTGGTGAAAAAACTAACATCAACCTAAACTGACTTTCACCTTTGCAACCAGTTCCTTAAATAATTTACTCTCTACATCACAAAAAGAAAATAGTAACTCAAATATCATGCAACACCCATTGTCTGTCTTAACTTGGTTAGAAAAATGTGCAACCAATCTAACTTAGAGACATATTTGAGGGGTTAGAAAAACAGGGAAAAAATGTAATTAGTACAACATTAGCTTTCGTTTCAAGGACAGTAATTGTAGCAACACAAAATTAGATGTCTCGTATAGCTGGCTCATCACTTCCTCGTAGGGATCCTCCATGATCACTTCCAAATGTGAATGTCCGCCTGCTCATGTTAGCTCGCTGCACTAACCGTACCAGTGCTTGAACCACCTCTGACATTTGTGGTCGAAATTCAGGCTCCGGCTGCCCCAAAAAATATACAAATTGGAATTCATTAACACAAGCAAATATTTTCTATCGACACACACACACTCATATTCTTTTTTCATCACAATACCTGTACACAAAGAGCAATAACATCAGCAAAACGTGATAGAGATTTAACAGGATATAACCCTTTCAACGTAGGATCAACCATTTTAGCCAATGCATCAATGTCATGAAGCTGGGGTGTTGCCCATCGAACCAAAGACTGCTCTTGTCTTGCCCTTGAGCTGTTACAAAATGTATCAACAATCAGCACCCACAATGTTATATTATTTGTAACTTCAAATTGGACAGGATCGGTATTTCAGTTGTAACCTATCAAATGGTCTGCGTCCACTCAGAAGCTCCAACATGACAACCCCAAAGCTGTAGATATCACTTTTAAAGGTATACTGACCAGACAACGCAACTTCAGGTGCATCATATCCAGATCCAACATTATGGTTTAGTATCTGAGCGTAAAAAAATTATTAATTCAACAATTCACTAAACTTAATGTCACTAGGTAAAGAGCATGATCAAATATATTATATCTCTAAGCTTGTCTAAGTGATAAGTGCTCAAAAGTAGTATATTTTATGTGATAATTCAGGCATTTTAGTGACTTGTTTTGCAAGTTGACTAAGGAAAAGCTATGATTTGTTGGAATTTTGCCTTTTATGCTTTACATGCCTTATTCTCCTCAATTTGTGCAGGAAGGAGACAAGCAAGGACTTAGAATGTGGCCGAGTCAGGCAAATCTCGCTTGAAGCGACTTCAGCTCGCTTAAGCGAGATTCGGACAGAGAGCCCCATTGGATTTCGCTTTTGCTCGCTGATATCTCGCTCCTGAAGAAAGGTGATCTCGCTTAAGCGAGATAATTTCGCTTAAGCGAGATTTGGACAGAGAGCACCTGAACATTTCGCTTTTTGCTCGCGTACATCTCGCTCTTGAAGAAAGGCAATCTCGCTTACGCGAGATAATTTCGCTTAAGCGAGATTTGGACAGAATGCAACCTGGGCATCTCGCTTTTATCTCGCGTCCACTGCGCTCATCAAAACACAGCATCTCGCTTGAAGCGACTTCAGCTCGCTTAAGCGAGATTTGGACAGAATGCATCAGGAGTATCTCGCTTTCATCACGCTTCCCTCTCGCTTCAAGCGAAGCGAATTTCATCTTGCAACAGGATAGGGGTCTTGTGTCGACTTTTCATTGGCCAGATTCAGATTTTTAAGCATTTCGCTTAAGCGAAGTACATTTCGCTTAAGCGAGATTGGACGAATTCAGACAATATAAATAGTTTTCTCTTTTCTTTCCAAGGACCAACTACTGTTTTATTGATAATTTTCTGGTTTTAGAGAGAGTTTAGGGTATTTCTAGAGAGAGAAACAAAGAGCAAGGTAGTTAGGAGTAGATTCAAGCCAAGATTTGTTGAGACATCATGGATCTTGTCATTGAATCTTCATCTCTTCTCCAACTTTTGCAAAGCTAGCATAGACATATCTAGCTACCTCTACTCTTGTGATTTTGAGGTATTCAAACAAGCTATTATGTAATCATTTGATCTTTTAATATATGGTTCTAGCTATTTATTCAATATTGTTGTTATTCTTGCTTTCAATGTTTATTGAGATTTAAAATGTTATGGATACATGCTTTTAAACCTAGAAATAGAATAACAATCTATCTTAAGTTATCACTCTAGACATAGATGTTAATATTTGATAATCACTTGTAATCTATAACTTAATGCTTTTGGGTAATTTAATCGGTTGGGAAATCGTCGATTAAACTACCCAATCGACTTCGTGATCGTTCAAATATTTGGGAAATCGATGTTTAAACGGTTCCGTAGAAATAACAATATCATTTGGACACGAATGATATTAATGAGTGATTGTGATAATATCGTTTAAAGAGCTAGAATCCGTTAATCGGTCGGAAGATTGCAGTTGTTACGCTTGGTTGATATCTCTGATCACAAGCAAAATAACCCTATCTCTTCTCGTTTTACTTTTATGTCGAATAGAAAATAGTTTTACACAAACAAACAAATTATACCCAAACCCTTAACATGATAAATGGCGTTTAAATGGTTATGATATACACAACTCTCTGTGGATACGACCCTATTATACTCACGTATAGTTAGGTAAATGACATGTAAAAATCTTACATCAAAATGGCGCCGCTGCCGGGGAGTAGCGGAATAATATCATAAGTATCGAAACAATTTTGTCATGTTAAGCAAATTTTGCACAAAATTCTTTGTCGTATATATATACACACATATCATTCATTAGCCCTTTTATTGCTAACCACCTGGTATAGTCTTTTTGAACTTTGTATATGCGAGGTACCGTTTCCAAAGAACAGCTGCAGTTTGATCCAGAAATCGAGAAAACAGCTCGTAGAAACAACGCTAGAAAAAGGGAAGAAAGGAGATTAGCTAGGCTGGCTCAAGAGGGAACCTCTGGTTCTATTTCTACCCCTTCTGGTTCGGTTCATACAGTATCATCTGGGGAGTCTCCACACTCTTCCGCACCATCATCTCCGAGAAGTGAAAGAGCTGTAATCTAGGGGTGTTCAAATCCAAACCGATCCAAAATAAAACCGCAAACCGATTCAAAAAAACCGAAAACCGCAAAAAACCGAATATTTTTGGATGCGTTTGGACGTTGTTTTGTAAAAACCGCTAGGATCGGATCGGTTTTCGGATCACTTTTTCAAAACCGAACCAAACCAAACCGAACCGCAAAAGTAAATATTAATACTTATTTTTTTTTAATAGTATTATATGCTACATTATTATGTTGCTTGTTGGTTTTTAATCTTATATATTTCACTAATTTAATCTATATTATTATTATTATTTCATGTGTTCAAAAATGATCGATGATTTTCATATTGTAATTTAATTTTTTTAATATAGTTTGCATCAAACATTTATTTTACCGTGTTTAGGTAATATTAATATTAATAAAAAATATGCAAATAATTTTTTTTTTTTTTATATTTTGGATATCCAAAAACCGATCCAAATCAAACCGCATATATTTGGATCGGATCGGTTCGGATTTTTTTTTAAATAATCATCCAAACCGAACCGAACCGCATGTGATTTTTATTTTGGATCGGATGATATTTTGCCTCAAAACCGATCCAAACCGGACCGCGAACACCCCTACTGTAATCATGGAACTTGAAGATGGTGAACCTCAAAATGCACTACCGTGTTGGGTTAGCCCAAGGAGGCTTGCTCGTCTTGGAAACCAAACTATCAAGCAAGTTGAGATGAAATCAGGAACAATCCAATTGGTGGATCAACATCCTTTTTCCGATCTCGATCATGAAGACCCATACAAACATCTCACAAACTTCTATGGTATAGCCGGTACACTTGGAATGAAAGAAGATGAGGAAGAGGCTATGTTTACAAGATTGTTTCCTCATTCATTGATTGGGAAAGCTAAAGAGTGGTACTTGGATCAATCAACTGATTTGATGAAGGATTGGAATGAATTGGAGAAAGCTTTTCAAGAAAGGTTCTTTCCGGAGGACAGGCATCTAGACGCTAAAACTGCGATTACAACATTTTTCCTCACTTTGTGATGCATGGGAGCGTTACAAGTCTTTGTTGAGGAATTGTCCAAAGCACGGTTTTGATAATCAAATGCAAATATACCTCTTTCGCCAAGGACTTCAAGGTGAATCCAAGACCATGTTAGATGCATCCTCAGGTGGATCTTTAATGATAAAAACTCCAGCGGAAGCCGTGAAGATCATAAATCAAATGGCACTCAACTCTCGCAAATCTTCTCACAATAGAAATCCTTCACAAAGGAAAGCCGGTATTCTTGAATTGGAGTCTAGTGATGCGGTGTTGGCACAAAACAAAATCCTCACTCAACAGATGGAAGCAATGCAAAAAGAAATGAGAGCCATGCCCAAACAAATCCTAGAGTCATTCCAAAAAGAAGGTGGTTTGTTACAAGTAAACGCTTGTGAGTTGTGTTTGGGTGACCATCTCACCGGTTATTGTCCACCACCATTTCAAGAAGAGGTAAACTTTGTGGGAAACCAACAAAGGCCAAACCAACCACAAGGGCAACAAGCCGGTAGTTCAAGTCAAGGCCAATATCCGGGTAATTCCAACCAAGGGAGATATCCGGGTAACAACAACTTTCCAAGAGGAAACCAATATAGCCAACCATGGAGAGCACCACCCAACTACTATTATCCACCACCACCACACTACTACCAACAACCATACAACAACCAATACCAATATCCACCACAAAATAACCCACATATTCGCCCTCAAAGCACGGATGAAACCTTGAACCAATTCATGCAAATGTCTATGGCCAACCAAAAGAACACCGATGCTTCTATCAAAGGTCTCGAGACACAAGTGGGTCAATTGGCTCAACAAATGGCTCAAGCTAATCAACCGGGAGGAGCATTCACCGCCTATACACAACCGAATCCAAAAGAGCATTGCAAAGCTATAACAACAAGGAGTGGTAAAGTGATTGGTGAAGGGGTAGGTGATGATATTGAGGTTAAGAGGAAGGTTGTTGAAGAAGTTGAAGAGGAGGATGATGTGGTAGAGCTAGAGAAGGAAGTAGAGTTAGAGAATAAAGGAGATTTAGTTGAAAATGAAAAAAATAAAAAAAGGGAGTAGTTGAAAAAGATGAGATGAAAGGAAAGAAGAAAGAAGTTGAGAAGAAGGTGGCGGCTCAACACTTACCTTATCCAAATGCTCCATCAAAGAAAGACAAAGAGCGGCAATACTCAAGGTTTCTTGAACTCTTCAAGAAGTTGCAAATTGACATTCCATTCTCGGAAGCCTTGGAGCAAATGCCAGCTTATGCAAAATTCATGAAAGATATTCTTTCCAAGAAAAGGAGAATTAATGATGAAGAAACCATCCAGCTCGATGCTAATTGTAGTGCTATCATTCAACGGAGGTTGCCAAAGAAAGAACAAGATCCGGGAAGAGTCACTCTACCGGTAGCTATAGGCACTACCAAGGTTGGTCAAGCATTACACGATCTTGGTTCAAGCATAAATCTCATGCCTTTGTCCGTTGCCAAAAGAGTTGGTGACTTATGTATCAAGCGGACTAGGATGACCTTGCAATTGGCCGATAAAACTCTCGCAAAACCATTTAGGGATGGCAATGGGTACCCAATGGGTAGGGTACTATAGTGCCCATCCCCATACCCGTATTTGGAAAAAATACCCGTACCCGTGCCCATACCCTCGTGGGCAACAACTTTAGTGCCCTTCCCCATACCCTATGGGTACCTAAGTGCCCATACCCGTACCCATTACCCGCACTTTAACTATGAAAAGACAATAAAAACATAACTATTGAAATAAGACTATGGTCCAAAGTTTTTAAAATTAACTTATAAAATAATACGAATCGTAGTATTTACTCAAATAAAAAACATCTAAAATATCCTTAAAAAATTGTACATCGACAGGATGAAGCTGATATTGTATTAAGCAGTTTTTTTAGTTTAGGTTTAAGTTTTGCCTTAAATATCCAAATAAATTAATTAATTATGCACTAAAAATAAATAAATATATATGATATTATATAAATATGTATATGCGGGGTTGCGGGTCTGGGCACTATAGTACCCTTACCCGTGCCCATACCCATTAATATGTGTGGGTATTACCCGGACCCGTGCCCAAACCCATGAAAGCGGGGTTTTACCCTACCCATTATGGGTATTTTTTACGGGTACCCATAGGGTCTGGGTCCAATTGCCATCCCTAAAACCATTGGGAATGGCCGAAGATGTGCTAGTCAAAGTTGATAAATTTGTGTTCCCAGCGGACTTTGTGGTGATGGATATCGAGGAGGATGAGGATGTACCTATACTCTTGGGAAGGAATTTCATGCAAACGGCCCGGATGATGATCGACCTCGATGATAATATCATGAGGGTTAAAGTTGATGATGAAGTGGTCACTTTCAACATTCGTGAAGCCATAAAGCACTCAAAAGACAAGGGCGCATGCTTTAAAATGGATGCAACCGAAGAAGTCATCATGACCACTCGGAAGCAATTTCATAACCGAACACCCCTTGAAAGTGTTTTGACGGATGCACTTAATGCCATAGGCGATGAAGAAACAAGAGAGATTGAAGAGTGCTTAAAGGAGCTAGAGTCCTTGAAGGAAATTCCCCCTCATCAAGCTAAACTAGAAGAGTTGAAAGAGGAGTCCAAGGAAGAAGCCAAAGTTGATGACACCAAGATTGAATTAAAAGTTCTACCATCACATTTGAAATATATGTTCCTTGAGAATGATGGTACCAAACCGGTGATCATTAGTAGCTCCTTGTCCGTCAATGAAGAAACAAAGTTGGTGGAAATTTTGAAGGCCCATAAAGAGGCGATAGGGTGGAAATTATCCGATTTGAAAGGGATAAGTCCATCTTATTGCATGCACAAGATAATGATGGAAGAGAACTTTAAACCGGTAGCACAACCGCAAGGCCGCTTAAACCCTACAATGAAAGAGGTGGTGCGCAAGGAAGTGGTGAAGCTACTCGAAGCCGGCATGATTTATCCAATTTCGGATAGTGCTTGGGTTAGCTCGGTTCAAGTAGTTCCCAAGAAAGGAGGGATGACAGTAATCACAAATGAGAAGAATGAGTTGATCCCAACTAGAACCGTCACCGGATGGAGAATGTGCATTGACTATAGAAGACTCAATCAAGCCACAAGGAAGGATCACTTCCCATTGCCCTTCATGGACCAAATGCTTGAAAAACTCTCCGGTCAATCCTTTTATTGCTTTCTTGATGGCTACTCCGGTTACAATCAAATCACCGTGAACCCGGAAGATCACGAGAAGACGGCTTTCACTTGCCCCTTTGGTATTTTTGCTTATAGAAGAATGCCTTTTGGCTTGTGCAATGCACCCGCAACTTTTCAACGGTGTGTTCAAGCCATTTTCTCCGATTTAATTGGAAAGTGCATGGAGGTGTTCATGGATGATTTCTCAGTTTTCGGATCATCGTTTGACTTGTGTTTGAAGAGCTTGGACATCGTACTGAAGCGATGTAAAGAAACTAACCTTGTGCTCAATTGGGAGAAATGTCACTTCATGGTCACCGAGGGGATTGTCCTTGGTCATAAGATTTCTTCAAGGGGTATCGAGGTAGACCAAGCTAAGGTTGATGTTATTGGTAAACTCCCGCCTCCGGTCAATGTCAAAGGTGTTAGAAGTTTTCTTGGTCATGCCGGATTCTATCGGCGTTTCATCAAGGACTTCTCCAAAGTTGCAAAGCCATTGAGCAATTTGCTCAACAAAGATAAGTCCTTTGATTTTGATAATGATTGTTTAAATGCATTTGAATGTTTGAAGGAGAAATTGACCTCCGCACCCATAATCACCGCACCAAATTGGAATTTAAATTTTGAACTTATGTGCGATGCAAGTGATTATGCGGTGGGGGCTGTTTTAGGTCAAAGGAAGGACAAAATATTTCATGCTATACATTATGCAAGCAAAGTCTTAAATGATGCTCAAATTAATTATGCAACAACGGAAAAAGAGTTGCTTGCTATTGTATACGCATTGGAAAAATTTCGCTCTTACCTCATTGGCTCCAAAGTTGTTATTTACACTGACCATGCAGCTATAAAGTACTTGCTCACCAAGTCCGACTCCAAGCCAAGGCTTATAAGATGGATGCTTCTACTCCAAGAATTTGATTTGGAGATTAAAGACAAAAAGGGGACCGAGAACTTGGTAGCGGATCATCTTTCAAGGTTGGTGAATAATGAGGTGACAAAGAAGGAGAATGAGGTGCTAGAAGAGTTCCCCGATGAAAAGTTGCTAATGGTGCAAGTGAGGCCATGGTTTGCCGACATGGCGAACTATAAAGCAATGGGTGTCATTCCGGAAGATTTCACTTGGCAACAAAAGAAGAAGTTCCTCCATGATTCCACTCACTATGTTTGGGATGATCCCTATTTGTTCAAAACCGGAGCGGATAATATTTTGAGAAGATGTGTTGCTCAAGATGAAGCAAGGAAGATTTTGTGGCACTATCATAATTCACCTTATGGTGGACACTTCAATGGACAAAGAACGGCGGCGAAAGTTCTTCAATCCGGGTTTTATTGGCCTACACTCTTCAAAGACGCTTATGCACATTGTCAACAATGTGATAATTGCCAAAGAACCGGTGCAATTTCAAGAAAGAATGAGACGCCGTTACAATGCCTTCTTGAGGTGGAAGTGTTTGATTGTTGGGGAATTGACTTTGTTGGCCCTTTCCCATCCTCTTTTGCCAATGAATACATTTTGGTGGCCGTTGATTATGTATCCAAATGGGTTGAAGCTATCGCATCTGAAAAAGCCGATAGCAAGACGGTGATTAAATTTCTTAAGAAGAACATTTTCACCCGTTTTGGAACTCCTAGGGTGCTCATTAGTGATGGCGGATCTCACTTTTGCAATTCGCAACTAGCCAAAGCTCTTGAGCACTACGGAGTAAAGCATAAGGTTGCCTCACCTTACCATCCACAAACAAATGGCCAAGCGGAAGTGTCCAATCGGGAAATCAAAAGAATCTTAGAGAAGACCGTGTCATTATCACGGAAGGATTGGGCATTAAAGCTTGATGAAGCGTTGTGGGCTTATAGGACCGCTTTTAAAGCACCTACGAGTTTCACACCGTTCCAATTGGTGTATGGGAAGGCATGCCACTTGTCGGTTGAATTGGAGCACAAAGCGTTTTGGGCGCTAAAGTTTTTGAATTTCGACCAAGAGCAAGCGGTAGAGAAGCGAAAAATTCAAATGCATGAACTCGAAGAAATGAGGAATCAGGCTTACGAATCCTCAAAAGTGTACAAGGAAAAAGTGAAGAGCTATCACGACAAGCGGATCGTGAAACGGAACTTTGAGCCCGGTCAAATGGTGTTGTTATTTAACTCAAGATTGAGGTTGTTTCCGGGCAAGCTCAAATTGTAACGCCCTAGTTGCTATTTTACTTTTTTGGTTGATTTTGATATGTTTTATGTATTTTATATAATTTATGTGATTTATGTGATGTTATTATTTGAATTATATTTTATTGTATGATTTAATAAAATAGGAGGAGAAATATTATTTATTTGATTAAAGAGAATTATTTATAATAATTATTAGAATTAAGGAAGGGAGTTAAGAGTAAAGGGAGGTTACACTTTGTTAGTAAGGAAACAGAAAAGTCAGTAAGGAAAGAAACACAATTGCACGTATCAGAGGAAAAACAAGAGTTTTGGGAGAAAAGAGAAGAACCAAGAGGGAAGAGCTAGGAAGAGAGAACCTGATCATTTTGCTGTAGAATTTGCTGAATTAAGGTAAGGGTGGGCTAGCATTTCAATTGTAATATATATATGCATGATTTCATGAATTTAGATTGAAAATGGTGGTTTTTGGAATTAGGTTTAAGAACTTGATAAATTGCTCTATGATGTTGTTTTATGTTGTTGATGATGTTTCCATGAGATGTTTCTGATGTTTTGTTGTATAATGAACCCATAAACAATGTAACAATTCATTTTGGGTGATAAAGGGATCAAAGTTGGGATTTTTGGGGTAAAACCATGTTGAAATCGCATTTTTGAAAAAGCTGTTTTTTTGACCTGATACTGTCAAACCGTGCCGCGATTTTTGCAGCCATAACGCGATTTTGATGGCAGAATGCTAAGTGGTTCTGGACGTAAAAACGCGCCGCGATTTCCACAATCGTGACACGATTTTTGTGAACCAGATCCTTCATATTTCACTATTTTTCACCCATTTCTGCTTTGAACTGGCTTTTGGTGTAAACATGAAAGTTGTAGATAATTGAGTTAGCTTTCTAATGGCTTTGGTTTGACTTGAAAATGTTTTATGGATTTTGAGTTATGATGAAAATACTCCAAGTGGGTCTTGAGGAAAACTTTAAGAAAATTTAGTATAACTTATTCCAAGTTAGTCCAAAACCTATGGTTAGTTCCCAAACTTCAAACTTAAGTATTAGGGATTTAGTTGAGGTGTTCTATGAGTATTTGGCTTATGTCTTATTGATCAAACTTGATTTGCTTGTTGAAGGATGTTTGGACTTTGATATGACTGTAATTGATTAATGTATATGTTGCTATTGTTGTTGATACGTTGGAATATGTATGTTTATATATGTACAATTATATACGGTGTATCGTTGTTCCCGTTGTTGATGTTGTTGAGTCGTGTTGTCCAAGTTGGGGAGTGTGTCATAAGTATTAGACATAGATGTTGATGTCGTAGTAGGTGTGGTCGTTGTTGTTTGGTTGTATGCTGATATACACCATTGAGTTGTTGATGTTGTATGATGATATACACAAGTGGAGTTCATTGCATAATGCATAAAAGCGGGAGGGCTTTTGCCCTGGAACGCCTTGTCGTTCAAAGCGGGAGGACTTATGTCCTGGAACACTTTGTTGTTCAAAGCGGTGAGGGCTTTTGCCCTGGAACGCCTTGTCGTTCAAAGCGGGAGGACTTATGTCCTGGAACACTTTGTTGTTCAAAGAGGTGAGGGCTCTGCCCTGTATTTTTGGTACCACATGCATATTGCATTAGTTGTTGTCGTTGCATCGTTGTAGTCGATGAGTTGGTCGAGTTGATGAGTCGTTGAGGTTGAGGTCTTGCATAGTTGTTGAAGGTGTGAGTTGTCCTGTTGGTGAGATGTCGCCACAAGGGTTGTTGTTGTTGATGTTAATCAAAGATGAATCTAAATTATAATGTTGAGATGATATTGTTGATAATGTTGTTGTTGGTTATCTTTTGTTGTTGTTTTCAATTTACTTTGATGATTCATATATCTATATATTACTTTTGATTTGTGAACTCACTCCTTCTGCTGGAATTGCCGCCTCGTGGGCAAGTGCAGGTAACAAAGGCTAGTTAGATTTTTGGCTCTTGTGTCCTAGGCTCTGATACGTAACGGGATGGGGATTCTGCTGTTTACATTCTTCATTTCCTTATGTATCATTGATGAACTATGTTGTTGAAGATTTATCTATATTTAAATAAATTTTAGTATGATGAGGCCTTTGTGCCAAGGACGTTGATGTAGCTGTTGATTATGATTTTTAAATAAATATTCCGCTGCAAATTTTATAAGAATGATATGTTGGATTAAATAGTTTATTTTCTATTTGAGAAAGATTTTGAAAAGTAGATGTAATACTCCGTTGTTGTTGAAAACTCTGATAATTATACATGCTTATGTTGTTTTGGGAAACGGGGTGTTACACAAATCAAAGTGGTCCGGTCCGTTTTTAATCAAAGAGGTTAAGCCTTATGGAGCGGTAGTTTTGGAAGATCCAATGACAAAAGTCAACTGGACCGTAAATGGGCAGCGGTTGAAGCATTACTTTGGTGGTGAAGTTGATCGACAAACGACGACAATTTCACTAAGTGACCCATGAATTATTCATCGAAAAAGGCGTCGAGCTCATGACGTAAAACAAGCGCTTGCTGGGAGGCAACCCAGTTTTGTAAGTCATTTTCTTAGTTTTATTGCATGTAGGAAGTAAGTCATTAGTGTTCAAGCTAGGCTAAAGCAAAATTTTGAGAAAACTGGGTCTATCTCGCTTAACGCGAGTTCCATCTCGCTTAAGCGAGTTTTTTGCGAATTTGAAAAGTTGTCACTGCAGAAATCTCGCTTTAAGCGAAATTATCTCGCGTAAGCGAGATTTGTTTTTTTTTCAGAGTGGGGGAAACGGTTCCCAAGGCCATTACTCCTCTTAAAATTTCCCCCACCCACTTTCTTCTTCTCTTTCACGATTTTTTGCGGCTCACTCTTCCAACACCCTAAAATTTCTTTTTCTCTCTTCACTTACACTAACCCCATTCCACAAAATCAAACTGTTTTGGTCAAATCAAGTCAAGATTAACATTCTGCATCCCTTTCATCTTGAATCTTTAGAACAGGTTTGAATTATTGCCACTTTCTTTTTGTGATTATTTTGAAAAATTCTTGTTTTAGAAATGGCTAGGTTAGGGTTAGATGATTTTTGTGATTAGAGATTGCTGTTTAGGGTTTATAGTACTTGCCATGCGATTTAGGGTGTTGATGCTGTTGAAATATGCTGGATTTGGTGTGTTATGCTGGAAAAATTTTGAAAAAACGCAGGTCTGGAAGAATCTCGCTTGTAGCGAGAATTCATGCTCCAAGCGAGCATTCAAGCGAGAATTCATGAAGAAATGGTTGAATGTTCGCTTATAGCGAGATTTTCTCGCTTGAAGCGAAATTACCCAGATTTCTTCATGCATTCTCGCTTTTGAGGTTGCTTCAGCGAAATTCCAAGCGAGTTTTACCCAGACTTGCAATTTTTTGGGGATCCTATCTGTTTTACCTCCTTTAATTCCATACGCATTCTAATGAATTATATGTTGTATATGGTTTTCTCTGGTTGTTTTGCAGATGGCACCAAAAACTACAGCCGGTTCCAAAAGAAAGGGCTCTTCATCTACCATTGACCGCCCTTTGCCCGCACCCAGAAACCCCGACCCCTCTCGTTTCAAATCCGGGAAGGCCTATGCCCGGTTTCTTGAATTGGAAAAGAAGGAAACTTGGCACGATAAGATCTTCCAAATCAACCCGGAGGGAGAGTTCGCGGAAATTCAGCAGATTTTCACCAACAGGCAGTGGGAGAAACTTCTCCACCCTCACCCCCACATCAACCTTGACCTCCTTCGAGAGTTCTATGCTAATGCAGTCCCAAACTGTGACCCAAAGGAGATTGAGGCAAGATTCACCTATTCTTCCAAAGTGAGGGGTGTCACAATTCGTTTCGATAGGGATACCATCAATGAATATCTTGGAAACCCATTCGACCTACCCCCTGGTGAGGACCCCACTGTACCTGTCCTATGTGAGTATGGAGAGAAGGCCGCAACCGGTAACTGGCCCCATGACAGGATTGAGAGAGAGATTTTGCTGCCTGGGAGGCAGTATGTCCTATCCAAAGCCGGAAACCGAAACATTGCCGCCTTCGCGGACATGACTGTTAGGGCAGCAGTGGTCTTTAAATTCCTTGTGCATAATGTCTGGCCCAAGAGTCATGTCACGACGGCTACTAAAGTTGTCACCCCTCTCATCTGGCACATTTGTCGAGGCGGGGAGGTGGATGTTGCCCGAATTGTTTCTGAGGAGCTGAAGCACATGGCGCTGAGTGGTGTCACCAGACCCGAGACCAGGATTACATTTCCGGGGTTCGTCATGGGGTTACTTCAAGCCCAGGGTGTGGAGATACCTTTGCCTTCTCATGAGCAGCTGACCTCCTCGATAGATGATAAGTATATCCGGGGGCTAGTGCGCAGAGCTAATAGTAGGATGGCAGTTCCCCCCCCCCAGGTTGCGTAGCCAGCACCTCCACCTGTGGATGAGTCACAGCAGGTCCCACAGCAGCAGGTTCACCAGCCATCTGAGGCCTTTGACTTCTCTACCTTCTCTGCCTGGATGCATCAGCAGGACCAGAGAGCGATTAGACATGAGCAAAGGGATAATTTTATTATGGACCAGAACGCTGCACTCTTCAGAAGCCAACGAGGCATGCATCAGACCTACTACGATGCTCGCCTGCATCCTCTGGACCCGTCTTATATGATGACCCCTGCCATATTTATGGAGTATTGTGGATGGCCTGGGGACAGACCAACTTTTATTGGAGAGGGCGAACACTCGGGTGTAGCTAATGATGATGAGGAGAGGACAGCTAGTGCAGATGGTGATGATGTGATGGATGATGATGCCTAGTGACCGCAGCTCTACTGTGTTCTTATTGATGCTTTTAGCTTTATGCTTTTTAGTTTGTTTCTGCTTGTAGTTTGAAACTTTGTTATTTCATTTGTAGTATCTACTCTTTCAGCATTTTGGTTTAAGCCTCTTTTGGTATAAATAACTTAGCTTTTGTTTGTTTTTAACTAATAGTGCTTTGGATGGAAATTTTGTCTATTCTTGCTTTTGTTTCTCAAAGAAGAAAGTTGCTCATTCACATTAATGTTTGAAGTGCTTGTAAAAGCCAAAATTTTGAGCAAACTCAGGTGTGATGGTGATAATAATTGTGAGAAAGCGCAAAGCCAAGGTATTGGTTTCCTGTTTTTCTAGGTATTCACTAGAATTTGAAACTAGTACTTTGCACAAAATGTATCTCACATAGTTCTTTTCATAAGCATGATTGTTATTGAACCACTTAGTACTTAGCCTAAATGTGAGGTAGCTTCAAACTGTTATACTATATGCTGGAGACCGATGATAATTGTTTTGCATTGTATGAAAGCATGGAAATGATCAAGGCACTTTTTGAAATCGAGTTGACATACTTGACCACATAAAGCCTACCCGTGAGAAAAGTGAGTATCTGTTACCCAATCTGAGCCAAATGAATCAAGTCCTCAAACATGAATTGTCAATATTCATAAGCACAATGCTCATTGAAATTGCCCAAAATTGTTCAAAATCCAGTTCATGTTTGATTCACTTTAGGACTTTGATATTTTCACTTGTTGAACCCTTAACCTTATTGTACTTTGTCCCTTACCTTAGAGTAGGGGAACATTCAATTAGAGTTTTGTTGTGTTTAAGTTGGGGAGAAAGGGAGGTTTATGCTGTCAAGCATCTTGGTGAAGTATTAAAGTAACCTGACAACATTGAATTGTATAGATTTTAGAAGTTTCAAAGTCTGTACATTTGAAAAAGACAAAAAAAAGAAAAGAAGAAAAAGAAAGAAAAATCAAAAATAGAATAAGTTGTCAAGGTTATTGGATAAATTGTTAATCACCAAGGGTTTGTAATGATTGGTAAGGAAGGTTATGGACTTTAATTGTTGATACAAGGAATGTTCCTCTGTGATAGGTTTTTGATTTCAATTATCCCACATATGACATTTCTTTTGTAGCCCGGCCAAGTTATAACCCTAGAAAGACCTTTTGATCCATGCTTCTGTGCTTTTTGAGATGATATTTGGATGGACACATAACTTAATCAGGATGTTAGCATGATTGTTGGATGTGTGTTCATTTCCCTCACTAATTGTCATTTTGTTTTATCTACTTACAAAGAAGTGTGTTAGGTGTGGTTCTTGGATAATCATGTTTGTGTTAAGAACTTTTTGAGGTAAATTTTGTGCTTAGGACATGTTTTACATTCATAGTTTGTGCTTAGGATAATGGAAGACTTGATGCTTGCTCGCGCTTTTACATTTGAATCATCACCTGAGAATTTTTTTTAACTGTTTGAATTGTTGGAGCTGTGCTAAAAATCTTGTCCAAAGCCTTGTAGGTTTATTTTGTGATTCCTTTGTTTGAGGACAAACAAAAAGCTAAGTTGGGGAGAGTTTGATAAGTGCTCAAAAGTAGTATATTTTATGTGATAATTCAGGCATTTTAGTGACTTGTTTTGCAAGTTGACTAAGGAAAAGCTATGATTTGTTGGAATTTTGCCTTTTATGCTTTACATGCCTTATTCTCCTCAATTTGTGCAGGAAGGAGACAAGCAAGGACTTAGAATGTGGCCGAGTCAGGCAAATCTCGCTTGAAGCGACTTCAGCTCGCTTAAGCGAGATTCGGACAGAGAGCCCCATTGGATTTCGCTTTTTGCTCGCTGATATCTCGCTCCTGAAGAAAGGTGATCTCGCTTAAACGAGATAATTTCGCTTAAGCGAGATTTGGACAGAGAGCACCTGAACATTTCGCTTTTTGCTCGTGTACATCTCGCTCTTGAAGAAAGGCAATCTCGCTTACGCGAGATAATTTCGCTTAAGCGAGATTTGGACAGAATGCAACCTGGGCATCTCGCTTTTATCTCGCGTCCACTGCGCTCATCAAAACACAGCATCTCGCTTGAAGCGACTTCAGCTCGCTTAAGCGAGATTTGGACAGAATGCATCAGGAGTATCTCGCTTTCATCACGCTTCCCTCTCGCTTCAAGCGAATTTCATCTTGCAACAGGATAGGGGTCTTGTGTCGACTTTTCATTGGCCAGATTCAGATTTTTAAGCATTTCGCTTAAGCGAAGTACATTTCGCTTAAGCGAGATTGGACGAATTCAGACAATATAAATAGTTTTCTCTTTTCTTTCCAAGGACCAACTACTGTTTTATTGATAATTTTCTGGTTTTAGAGAGAGTTTAGGGTATTTCTAGAGAGAGAAACAAAGAGCAAGGTAGTTAGGAGTAGATTCAAGCCAAGATTTGTTGAGACATCATGGATCTTGTCATTGAATCTTCATCTCTTCTCCAACTTTTGCAAAGCTAGCATAGACATATCTAGCTACCTCTACTATTGTGATTTTGAGGTATTCAAACAAGCTATTATGTAATCATTTGATCTTTTAATATATGGTTCTAGCTATTTATTCAATATTGTTGTTATTCTTGCTTTCAATGTTTATTGAGATTTAAAATGTTATGGATACATGCTTTTAAACCTAGAAATAGAATAACAATCTATCTTAAGTTATCACTCTAGACATAGATGTTAATATTTGATAATCACTTGTAATCTAGAACTTAATGCTTTTGGGTAATTTAATTGGTTGGGAAATCGTCGATTAAACTACCCAATCGACTTCGTGATCGTTCAAATATTTGGGAAATCGATGTTTAAACGGTTCCGTAGAAATAACAATATCATTTGGACACGAATGATATTAATGAGTGATTGTGATAATATCGTTTAAAGAGCTAGAATCCGTTAATCGGTCGGAAGATTGCAGTTGTTACGCTTGGTTGATATCTCTGATCACAAGCGAAATAACCCTATCTCTTCTCGTTTTACTTTTATGTCGAATAGAAAATAGTTTTACACAAACAAACAAATTATACCCAAACCCTTAACATGATAAATGGCGTTTAAATGGTTATGATATACGCAACTCTCTGTGGATACGACCCTATTATACTCACGTATAGTTAGGTAAATGACATGTAAAAATCTTACATCACTAAGCTACTCATAACTTGAGAAAGCAACTAGGGCGAGTTTCTATTCATAAAACATATTAGATGCTCAACCCAAATATTTGTTTGCTGAATAAATATTATAACCAATGCCAAAATAAAAAAGTTGGACTGTTAGGTTGAATTGAACCAGTCGAGTCACTATATGTAAGATTAAAGAATCCAAAAAACCAAAAGATTTAAAAGCATAGAAGATGATGGTAACCAGATCAAAATCACTAAAATAAACTAGTGCTAAAAAATAGTTATAGTTTCTTTTTTCTATTTCAATTTTTTTATTTAATACGAAACTTTCTGAGTCAAAAAAATGAACATATATAAGGCTAACTTATAGAGAGGGCTATTATTTAGTCTATTGTTATTAA
Source organism: Medicago lupulina (assembly GCA_958299785.1). Classification (NCBI taxonomy): domain Eukaryota; kingdom Viridiplantae; phylum Streptophyta; class Magnoliopsida; order Fabales; family Fabaceae; genus Medicago; species Medicago lupulina. The sequence goes on from OY283140.1 coordinate 131,391, forward strand.
TTTATTCTCTTATTAAAACATATAATATTGTCCATCAAACCATCTATATTAATTTGTTTGTTAATTTATGTTTGTTTATTAATTGAAATAGTATATAATATTAAAAATATGCATTTAATTATTACTAGTTTAACTTCTTCAAAAAAAATTATCAGTGGTTTGACCATACTTAAACTACATTTGATTCAATAAACCATGAACCAATGGCTTCACTGAATCTGATTCAATTCCTAGTTGGGGTTTTTTGAAAATTAGGCACAACTCAACATTTGAAACTGACCAATTGATATGATTAACAAAGCCTAAAAGTAAGTAAACACTAACAGCAAACAGAGTAAAACCATTATTGACAACATAAAGTTCCATAAATTCTAAAATCACCTGCTCTGCATTTGGAATATAGCTTGCCAATCCACAGTCTGAAAGATGAGGATTAAGCTCTGCATCAAGTAGTATATTGGCTGACTTAATATTCTTATGCACAACTGATGGAGAACAAACTTCATGCAAGTACCTGGAACAAAAATTGTGGATAAAGTCTCAGATCTCTAGCAAAACATAAATCATATGTTGCCACATCTCAAAAATCAATTGAAAACTCCAATTGTAATTAAAATACATTGATTAACTTAGTGAAGCGACATTTTTCAAGGTGGTAGTGGCTAAATTTCATATTTTAACTGGAAAACAAGAGCAAGTTTCAAAGGAGACCTTGATTTAAAATCAGTAAAACCATGGAAGTCAGCATATGTAAGTTAGGTAAGATGCTAAATGAAATCTATAAAGCGGGATGAGAGATGGGAATGAGTTAATAAATCAATGGGAAAACTGGATTTACAAGATTAAAATAATTAATTATGCAATGATGAAAAGATTCCTCATAGATGGGATCTTCTAATCCCATTAATTCAAAACTTACTCTAAAGCGCGTGCAGTCCCCAAAGCTATCTTGACACGGGAATTCCATATCAGTGGTTTACTGTATTCATCTGACACATGAAGGTAGTCATGCAGTGATCCATTTTTATGAAACTCGTAAACTAAGAGGTATTGTCCATGCTCCAAGCAATAACCTACAAGCTCAGTTACATTTGGATGATGTAAACGGGAGATGTTTGACACTATTTCTATAAAATCTTCTGAAAAATCATTGGGAAGGACAGATGAATCTATTTTCTTCACTGCAAGAACCTACATTTTAAAAAACAAAAAATCATTAATAACTTTTAAGCACATGCATTGATTCAAGGCTTGTCCACAGTAGAAGAATTCATTGTATCTGTTGGGATCATATTAGCTATATCTATGTTCGCATGGGTTTCCATGATTCTTTGCTTTTTTTTTTCTTTTTTTTTTTCCTGGGGATCAAGAGACTAGAAAGATACTAAAAAAAAGAGCCTTATTTGTATGAAGAATGCGTGCATCTACATTTACATGCCCGTGTATTGATACTATGCCTTTTCAGGGAAAATTACATAGTACCATGACACAATTCTTTGCTATTGGAATCAAGCATAAAGTGGAATTGCATGACTAAGGGCCAAGAAATACCTTTCCATCATCAAATTGAGCATGGTACACACGCCCAAAAGACCCCTCACCAACAAGATGATCCACACTGAAGCTGCCAGTAGTAATTTGAAGATCGGCTATAGAATATGATTGCAAATCTGGAGGAGCTGTTATAGTCTTCTTGACAATAGTGGGCTTTTTTGAGAATTCGTTGTCATCAAATGATTTATGACGATCGATAGGTGGGGGTTTGAGATTTATTGAGGCAGACGTGTCAAACTTCTTCAAGTCAAATACGGGAGAAGTCTGCACAGATGTAATTTCTGCATTGTGACATTAAAATATGTTAATTTGGATAATAAAGTTGAAACACAGAACTTAACTGTTGCAAGTTGAATTGAAGGCATTAATTTGGTAAAACAAGATAACTAATGAGAAAAGGACGAACCGGTTATATATAAGTAGCAAATAAAAAAAACAGCATGGTGTCGTCAATTATGAAGCATGAATTCTTCCAGTAAAATAGTATTAATATAATTAATAGTGTCTTGGCTTATAGAACAAATTATCCACTGATAGGATGTGAAAATATAGATATACATGTATTAGGAGACTAGCTCCTGAATGCAAAGGAAGACCTCTGAAAACATGGAAAACTAAACAATTACAAAACATGAAAAAAAGAAAAGGACCAGAAAAGAAAACAATGGACTCCCCAACACCCAGGAACTGCCAAAATGCACTCAAGTATTTCCTAACCTCTTGTACCCACCCACCGAATACCTATACATACCCCACATTCTGCCACAGATCCCTATTCATCCTCTTCCCTCAGCAGCACTCCTACTCCTAGGCTAGCCTGCCAACTGCCTAGTCTGTTTTCTTCTTGTGGATATAAGTGGGCAACCCACACTCCAAGGCATATTCAAATTCAAGCCAAGTTTTCCTCCTACAATACGCTCAGGCTAAGGGTGTATCATCCACCTAAATGATAGATGGAATTGTAGACCTCATTTATCAAAAAGCAGAATCATGTATAAGAACCACCAATAGAGTAGGTGGTTTCTGAAAATATAACTAACTTATGAAGTGAAAATCTAATAGAACAAAAAAATGGAAAATGCTCTTACCGAGCAACATCAAAAAGGATGACCTCATCATGAAAAATAATAAAAAATGTCTGTAAATTGTATGCAAGATGCATACCATGCACTTCATTTGAAGGAAGAGGAACGGTAGACTGATTCCCCAGCTTTTCTAAATCGGAAGATGACTTCTTGGATTTTCTCTTCACCAGAAAGAATGCTACAATTGCCCCAACAACAATGATGGAGATCACGATTCCAGCTATGCCACCACCTCCTATTCCAGATTTTTTGGCTTCATTGCTTGTGTCACTGTTGGCATCTTGTCCAGTGGTACTTCTTCCACCACCAGATTTGTGGTGTTGGTTGCTTTTAGGTACTAGAGGTGTCCCAGGAGGAGGTGGTGGTGCAGGTCCTGAGCTCCATGCATTACCACCCGTCCTGTGAATAAATTTATCCCATTTTTAGGTCTTATAGAAATTAATGGCAAAAAATAGATCCGTAGTTACCAAATTGCAAATTATGGCAAGACTTACCGAAGGTCTATGTTTTTCAACTGCTCCGGTATCCATCCAGTGAAATTATTGTTTTCTACATTCCTGAGAAGAATTTGAGAAAATAAACACAAGTGGTTTCTTATAGAAATATTGCAAAGAATAATAAATGATACAATAGAGACGCACAGACTATTCAGAGGCAGATCAGCAAGAACATCAATAGCGCCTGTAAATTGGTTGTTCTGTAGATACCTACACAAATGTAAACATGCCAACTTAGAATGAAATCAATAACATGTAAAATATTAGCACAGAACATCAATAATTTGGATATCTACATGGTGGTTATGCCTGATAGTGAGCTCATAGTCTGAGGGAGGTCACCTGTCAAAGAATTGAAAGAGAGGTCTCTGCAACGAGAGAAAAATATTTCAACTCAATCAGTCCTGAATTATTATCAAAATCCAAAAAAAAATTCCAGTTGAAAACAAAGAGCATGTAGATATGAAACTAAAAAAACCATATGGCACGTGATACAGTGCTGTATGCTGTTTATATAAACGTCTTCACATGCAACGAAAAACAATATTGTGAAAATATTACTACTTTGCAAGTACGAAATGGAAACCAATAGAAAAATAGTTTAAATCATATTGAAGCTGAAAAGTGAACAGGATCAGAATATTATAGTTACAGTAACATTAACTTGACATCCATCTTGAATGGTTGGAAGAAATCTCACAATTTGGAGAGGGCAGACAAATTTTGAAAGTTGACATTGAGTGCTTGCTGGAGCTGATTGTGATTGAGATTCCTACATAGAAAGAATGAAAATGAAAATGTTTGATAGGAACAAGTAGAATAAGTTTGCAAGAAGATAATTACATACAGGTCAGTGAGAGAGGTGAGGTTAGAAATAGAGTAAGGGAGTGCCCCGGTCAAGTTATTATGAGCAAAATTTCTGCATAGAAAGAATGAAGATTGTTAAAAAGAATAAATAATATGAAGTGAAAAGTGAGAAGTTGAGATAGATACAAGACATACAAGAGGTGTACATTTGGAGGAAGTTGGTATGGTATAGTACCAACAAGATTATTGTTACTCATGTCGCTGCAAATTAAAAGGGAAGAAATTAAAGATGATATATAGATTTTGGTGAATGAGAGAATGAATAAATATAATCTTACAGAATGGTGAGAGATGTGAAGCCCTGTAATCCATAAGGCAATGTTCCAGTAAGAGCAAGATTGGATAAATTACTGATGATGAGTAACAAACAAACATGTGAGTAATTGATGAGAAAGCAAAGCAAAGCAATATGATAACAATAACATACATTTGAGTAACACGGTTGTCTGAACAAGTAATGCCTTTCCAAGACTGACCACATGGATCATCACCATTAACAGGCCAACCAAGTTGAGTTGCTGAATTTGCGCTTTGAAATATAGCCTTTACAGAGGCAACTGCATGCATTTAACAAACATATTTGAAGAAATAGATAATTAGCTAGGTAATTAATAATCCTAAAATGGGAATTAATTAACAAAATGAATGGAAGCAGAAGAAATTAAAGTAACTAACCATCAGTTGGATCTGTGGCAGCAGAGGCAGCATTCAAAATAATAACTAGAATAATGCAAGTCAATAACACCATCATCCTATTCCTAACCCAGCAAAGCAAAGCAAAGCAGAAAAAGCTCCACTCCACTCCACCCACACTCACACCCAAATAAACCACCACCGAATTCCCACAACAATCCAAAGCCACACAAACCTTATTATTATTCTATTCTATTCTATAATAATACACAACTATTCAACTCAACTGGGTTTCTCTAAAATTTTAGATTAATATAAAACAAATATTTGCTCACACTCTCTCCCTTTATATATTTCTTTATAAATATAATTTAAACAAGTTTGTTATCTTAAACTAACATATAAAGTTAACAAATTTTTTATTTTTTATTTTAAATCAATTACTTCAATTTATTTATCAATGTGATCAAAAAGAGTATATCATTTACATTTTTTTTTTCACAAATTAAAATGAAATATATTAACACCAACGGTGATGCTCCTTGTACAGGCGTGCTCATGAGCCACACCATAAAGTTTACAATCATTATAATAATATTATTTTGTCCCAAGAAAATAGTAGTATTCAATTTTTTAATGGGTTGCCACTCTATGTCGTGATTATTTTTTGTCAAGAAATTATTTTTATAACTTTACATAATTTTTTTTTATAAATAACGTCAAAAAAATTTATCAACAGCTATCAACTGGTGTATGTGGCGTTCATGCCAACGGCCTCTGATGAAACACGAAGTAAAGTCAAAGAAATCAATTAGTAATATTCAATTTTGATAAATAAACAAAAATAACGAGTGAGCATTGAGAATTATTAAATTTTGGTAATAGCAATATTGCTATTTTGTGGTGATAACGAGGGGAGGGGTCAATAATTTCAAAAGTGTCGGTCTTCAGAAGAATATGGCAATGATGATACTTATCGATAATAATATAGATGATGATGTATTAACGTGACTGTGTCCAACAAGTATTAGGACGAAGCATTGAAGCCAAACTAAGTTTCGTACTAGAAAATATATAAGTATAACTCATCTGTCACCATCCGACCACATGTGTAATTAAACCGTACATTAAAAGAGGATAAATAATCGTTAAGAATTAAATATGTATTTGATCCCTATAAAATTGAGACCTTTTAAGTTTATTTTTAATTTTAATAGTTCTTTAGTCCTTAAATTTTTTTTCTACACTCAGTATTAATCCCTCACTCGTGAGTTTTTGAACAATTTTTTAAATACGTGTTAAGAACATTACTAAAAGCTCCTCTACAAAAAATTGTCGTAAAATTTGATTTCTACGTCCAGATTTTGTTAATTTTATCTTTAGCTTTTGTTGTTTAAAAAAATTTATATTTAATTCGTTTCGTGTTAAAAAATTCTAAATTTTAATAAATGAACCTTTCATAGTGTTCTAAACGTGTCTCAACAAAATCGTTCAAAAATTTAAGAGTTTAAGGATAATTAAACAAACTTTGTTGTAACAGGGACTAAAATTAGAAGTAATTTCTTTTTGTAGGGACTAAAAAACCTATTAAAATTAAGTAAGGACTAAACTTAAAAGTTTCCAATTTTATAGGGACCAAAAACATATTTAACCAAAAAATAATATCATTTTTGTCTCTGAAAATCTAACAAATCAACACAATAATTTTTTATAGGGATGCTATGTGTCTCGATTTCTTTTTTTTTTTGGAAATTTCACGATTGTTAATTTGTGAGTTAAAAAGCAAAATGCAAATCAGTTTTTTAACTAAATTCCCGAATTGGTGGAATTCAACCCATTAGTGGTGATAAACAGCCAATCACATGCAATTGTGATTTTTTCTTGAGTTTTTTGTTTGCTGTATTTAGTATTTTTGAATTTTTTAATGAAAAATGTTATTTCTCTAAAAAAATAGCATCAAGAATTTTTTAAGATAGTCTTTAAATGTACATTATGTTAAAATGTTTCAAGACTATCGACATTACTTGTTAAACATTTTGATATAAAAATGACTATTTCACTAATAAACCTTAAAGCGAGAAGTCCACTAAGAACAACATTAAATGTCGTAGCAAAACCTTATTTTTACGTAGAAAAGGTGTGTATTAGTGTAACATTTTTCGTTTAATTTCACACTTCACTTAGTTATTTTTACCACTTTATTGTTTCCTGCAAAGCCAATAATAGTGAAAAGACAGACGTGACATGTTACTGTCAGTCTTAATGCTAGTGTTGGTTGTGTAGTATGGTGAGGAAGGTGGGAGGTTGTGTTTTGGTGGGAGTGGAGGGTCGGTGTGTTGGGATAATTTGCAAAAAAATAAGACGAGGGGTGGTTTGATAAATGAGGGGTGGTTAGTTGACAATATTGCTCGGGAGGTTGGGAATGGGAGGGAAACTTTATTTTGGAGAGATATGTGGTTTTATGGGGTTCTGTTAGAGGTCAGTTATCGTAGACTTTGTGTTGGCGGAGAATAAACTAATTACTATTGTGGATGCGAAGGTGATAGGTTAGGGTGAATCCTGGGAAGCTTGGAGATGGTGTAGGAGCCTATTTTCGTAGGATGAGTTGTTGAGGAAGTGTGTGGATAGGTTGGCTAATGTTATTTTGCAGATGGAAATGGTGGATCGGTGGGTGTGGAATCTTCATTCGTCAAGTGATATACCGTTAAAAGTGCTTACGAGAACTTGACTTCTGTAGATGTTGATTTTAATGTTGGTTTTAAACATGTGTTGTGGCTAAAAATGGTTTCGCTTAAATTCAATATTTTTGTTTATAGATTAATGTTGAATAGGTTACCTCTTAAGGATCAATTGGTTAGACGTCATATCTTAGCATTAGCTAACAATATTTGCTATGTTGATTGTGGTTATGCGGAAGATATAAACCATCCTTTTATAAATTGCAAGGTATTTTCTTTCAAAAAAATAAATAAATTGCAAGGTATTTGGTTTTCTTTCCTCAGGTTGGCTAGGTATTTTAACAGCTCTACATGGAAACATTCAAGATCATCTCTTGTAGTTTGGTGGTTTAGTGGGTTTCTAAAAATTATCGTCTGACTATCAATATTGTTTGGATTGCAGTTCTTTGGGTCATTTGGAAGGAAAGAAATGGAAGGATTTTTCAACAGATGACTCGTGATATTCAGGCTTTGAGTGAAAATGTTAAGCTTCAATTTTTTTTGTGGTTAAAATCGTATTATGTATTATTCGATTTTGATTATCTGTTATGACACATCTCATGCTAGAGGAGCTTTTTGTGGTCTTAATATAATCTCTTTATTTTTTTCAAAAACAAAAGCTAGTTAACAATAATAAAAATAAAGGCTTTGAAGATTAACTCCAATACAGTAATAAATATTAAAAATTCATGAGATTAATTACTTTTTTATTAAACAATTTGTTATCCAAATTAAAGAGTAAAATTTATACTCTATGACTTAAAATAATTAAGGTCATGTTAATTTGCGATATAATGACATAAGGGTATAAGTTAGAGATCTAAAAATGGTATTAAAACATAAGTTTTATTGAAAAAATAAATTTCAAAATTTTCAAGATATTGAATATACAATGTTAAAATTTATATTTCTATATTTGATTTCAACATATAAATTAAATTAAATTAATAAATGTGAAACCTAATAAATGTACGATCCAAAGCGGATGCCTTACTTGCCACTCCCCTCCACTAACACTGGGTTCACTTTTTCACTTAAGGTCTTTTTGGTTAAAGAGAGAAATTGATGAGATATATTTTAAAATTGTTTGATGAGGGGAGAAATTTTAATGTTGTAATAAAATAAAGACTTAAAGTCTCTGTGAGCTTAGCTAAGTTGGTAGAGACAATGTATAGTATATGCAAGGTTCATGGTTCAAACCCAGACCACAAAAAAAAAAAAGTAATGGTATTTGTAATCAACATGTGACAACCCTTGTGATAACCCTCATTTTCTCTCTTCTTATTGGCCAAAAACAATAGAGAGAGAAAAAAGAAAAAAAAACATAATGTGAGTATGAGAGAGATGGTTGTACAAAATTGTCACAAAATGGTTGTACAAATATCATTTCTAAAAAAAAAAAAAAAAAAATACAAGCTTAAATGTAGTTTTAACGCCCCCTCCAACTTTCATAAATTCATAAATGTGCGATTTTGGCCCCCTAGTTTTGTTTGTGCTATTTTAATCTCTCAAGTTTACTCCCTTTATGATTTTAATTCCCCCTTACCAATATGCGGTTGGATTTACTTGAAATATACAATATCAAAATATACCATTTATACTCAGGACCATTCCTACGAATCTAGAGGCTCGGCTCTGTAAATAAAAAGAGACCCGAAAAAAAATAAAAACACAATTTTTTTAGAAGAGCAATCTCCTATTTAAATTGAAAATGAAATCCATAAACATAAGAAATAATGATGATAATTAAAAATTCTTATGGTACATAGTATGAATATGATAGTACTGTATTATAGAAGAGTCAAATATTTAATGTATAAAATGTCACATCATGCCAAGCTATGAGACCATAGACATCTTTCTTAATTAACAAAGCATGATGGTGTAGTTTTTAATTAAGAGAAGCATGGTGGTGTAGCTAAACATATTTATATGTTATGATATTGGGGTATAATTTTTTCTGAGGCTCATATCTTGGGGAGGCCTAGTTTCATTAAGCTGTTTGCACCTCCCAGAGTTTGGCCTTGTTTATACCCAATCGTCTCTCTCGTTCATCTCTTCCATACCCATCTCCTTATTTCTTTAACCAATCAACATCCCCACTAATCTCTAGCTTCTTTGTGTGAAAAACAACATCATTTCCTAATACAAAGCGATGTGTATACTCTAAAAGACAAGGACATAAAGTAGTTGACGTCCTAGATGGTGTTTTCAAAGAGATTGAAATCCAATTTTGTAGAATGAAAATTAGGTGGTTCTAGGTGATATTAGGCGATTTGCGAGTAGGTGAGAGACTTTTGCTAATTTCGATAGGAAGGCTATGATAGCGCCCGAAGAAATTGATCAAAGGGATTGTTTTCAAATGTGTGGGAAATTATGACAATATTTTTCGAAAAAATATAATTTTTTAACAAAACATGAATTTAATATGATTTTTTTAACATCAAAAACATAAAAATTCATATTAAATTAATGTTTTGTCAAAAAATTCTAATTTTTTTTGGAGAGATTGTTATAATATTCTATCTATTTTTGAAAAATGTTAATAAAAAATATGAAGGTTAGACATGAGTTGACAAAATAGTAGGGATTAATTTCATGAATGAAATTTTTTGGAGGATCAAAAACCTAAGAAATAGTTTAGGAGGACTAAAATCAAATATTGATATATTTAGAGGACCATTTACTTATTTAACCCATAAAATTAAGTAAACTTAGTTGTTCAAACATGTAGTAAATAATAGGTCATATATATATATATATATATATATATATATATATATATAAACTTACTTTTATACCCATAGATTTAATATGGATTAATGTTAATAAATGGATCTTTTTGTTCAAAGATAAAAGGTACACGGAGTTTAAACCTTTTTGGATAACAACAATAATCCTTGTAAATATAATATTAAAATGCATTATTATTTGAACTTTATGTAAAAGGAAAATATTATATTGAAAAGATAAAATTACAATCTTTTGAAATAATAAATACAGACGATTTTCAAAATATTTTTTCATATTGGATTTCTTAATCTTAACGTGTGGTGGAAGTGCAAAATTTAGCCTTTTCTATAAATAAAATAAAGATAAATATTAACGAGTGTCTTTGGGACACTTTTTAAGCACTTTAAATTGTAAGTCTTTAATGAAAAGTTGTGTAGTTTTTTTTTGAAAGAATGAAAAGTTGTGTATTGAATGCATCGGAAATTATAATAATTGATTTTTTAAAAGAATAATTACTAAATTTGGGATGTTTAAAAAGTGTGGGGCATCCATTAACAAAACCTTAAGATAAAATAAAATAAAAAGTAACATTCTCTCTTCGACACTTTCTCTACTATTTACTATTCGAGGGTTGTACTTTAAAAATTAAACTAGCAAGTATTAGAGAGAGTGTTTAAAAATAGGGCCATGTTAACTTAGGGCACAAGTTAAGAAGTTTAAAATGAAAATTAAAAATAAGTTTTATATTGAAAGTGTAACTTTTTGCAACTTTTAAACATTGAATGCACAGGTTCCAAAAAAAATCTTTTACATTTGATTTCTTAATTTATACTCCCTCCGGTCACTATTATAAACAAAATTTCACTTTTTAGATACATTGAGTAATTAATGTATCCGGTCTATAATAAAGACTAGATACATTAATTATTCAATGTATTTAAAAAGTGGAGTTTTGCTTATAATAGTGACCGGAGGGAGTATTTGAAGGGCATAAGTTTATCTTTCCCTTAAAAATAATGGTTGCTAGCATTCCTATGAAATAAAAGAAGAGGGAGAGTGAGAGTGAGAGGGAAGAAAGTAATTAGTTGTGTTTGTCTTGTTTGTTTGTAGCGCATATATTGATTGGTTCGTTGCCTTGGTACCTGAAGAATTATGTTCTGTTCCATCGCACACGTAACGTAAACCTCTCTTTCTTTTCTTTTAAGACTAATAAACCAAAGAAAAGAAAAGAAAAGAAATAAGCATTTGCATCATTGCATGTGATGTGATGGATTCGGAGTGGAGCTATCTGATTGTGCGTCCTGAGAAGGGTGGTTTTGTAGAATTATTATTCCGATATGCTTTTCTTGGTCGTGACTTTCACCGCTTTGTCGACCAATATTCTTCATCTTCTTCTGTTGATAGCAGCTGGAGATGGGTCATCCTCGTTTCCATTCTTGTTCGCAAATTCATCTCTTTCTTTGCTATTCCTATCCACTGGACTGGCTTCTTTCTTGATTTTTTCCTCAATCTTCTTTCCCTCAACGGTGCTTCCTTCTTTGCTCTTCTCAACAACTTCATACACGGTATGCTACCAGTAGTATAGTCTATTCTACTCTTTTTGTTTGTTTATCTAAAATCAAATCATATTCATATATGTGGAATGGAACAGGAAGAGTCGTCATACCTGACAGAGGTTCTCAATCTTTTGTAAGCACAATTGGCCACTTAGACGCCAGGCTTGATCTTCTTCACTTTCTTCCAAAGGACCCACAAATGGGCAACCGTGCTTTAATGGATCTCTGCGTTATGTCTTCCAAGATAGCATATGAGAACCCAAAACTCATCAAAAATGTCGTCAACCACCATTGGAACATGCATTTTGTAGATTTCTATGATTGTTGGAATGGTATGTATTGTATTATATCACATTAATTATTTCATTCAATTCAACTTTTCTCACTCCTTCCTTCATCAATCAATCATTCATAGATTTTGAGAAACAGATGTCCACTCAAGTCTTCATCCTATGTGACAAGCTCAAAGATGCAAATTTGGTATTAGTCAGCTTTAGGGGCACTGAACCTTTTGATGCTCATGACTGGTGTACTGATTTTGATTATTCCTGGTATCAAATCCCAAATGTCGGAAAAATCCACATCGGCTTCCTAGAAGCCCTTGGTCTGGGAAATAGAAATCAACCCACCACCTTCTACTCTAATCTCCAACGGAAAGATGCAAAATTAACCAACTCGACAAATGGTGCTAATGTAGTTGGATCTAATCACTCTTCAAAAACCAACTCTGGTTCATTGTTCTCGGGCACTGACTCTGATGAGGATCAGCCTTTTGTGCCTGAGAAGACACCAGCGGAGAAAACTGCATATGACATTGTGAGAAGCAAACTCAGAAGCTTATTAGAGGAGCATAAGGATGCAAAATTCATAGTTACTGGGCACAGCTTGGGGGGAGCCCTGGCCATATTGTTTCCAACAGTACTTGTGGTGCACGAGGAGATGGAGATAATGGAAAGACTGCTTGGTGTATACACATTTGGCCAACCTAGGATTGGGAATAGGCAGCTTGGGAGATTCATGGAACCTCATTTGGATCGCCCTGTTCCAAAGTACTTCAGGGTGGTTTATTGCAATGATATTGTCCCCAGGTTGCCTTATGATGACAAAACCTTCTTGTACAAACATTTTGGACAGTGTCTTTACTACAACAGCCACTACATTGAAAAAGTAGGTATTTTTATCTTTTTTTTTATTTATCGAGACAAATTTATTTTTTGAATCGGCCATTTGCTATCTTTCAATTTGAAATGCCTCACATGTCAGCAAAGAGGCTCATTAAATTATTGCACCATATATTGTTTTTTCAAACTTGATGACAATATTATAGTTCTGTTGACTGTTGTATTTGCACACAAATTCATTTGATACTAAATGTGTTATTGGATAATTAAATAATTTTCCGTTCTAAAGAAGTTAGTGTTTGTTATGTCACATTATCAGATTCATTAACTCATTCTTCAAAATATTTAATTTTACTGTTTTGGTGTTTTATCATCACCAAAGAATGTGAAGGAGGAGCCGAACAGAAATTTCTTCGGAATGAGATTCATATTATCACAACATTTGAATGCTGTTTGGGAGTTAGTTCGAGGCTTGACAATGGGTTACGTTGAAGGAGCAGAGTATAAGGAAGGGTGGTTTCGCATACTGGTAAGGATAATAGGACTGGCACTTCCTGGTTTTTCGGCTCATTGTTCCACAGATTATGTCAACTCTATCAGACTTGGGAAGGAAAGCTCCATTCACATGTCTTCTATCTAAGAATTCTAAGAAGGTCTCTCATGTATTATGTCGGCCTTGTTCTCTGTTCCCGGATGTTGCTCGGTTTTTCAGGTGTCTAAAATTCATGCATGAACCCCCCCTTATGGCTGTGGTTCTTTTCTTTTGCAATATATATATATATATATATATATATATATATATATATATATATATATATATATTTGAGTAGTGATATTTGAACAACCATTTGTAACAACTTTCTTTTTCTCTTTTCAAATTGGTCAAAAACAATAGAGAGAGAAAAAGGAAGAGAGAGAGAATAAGACAATTATGTGAGTATGAGAGAGAGTTGTCAAAAGGTTGTCACAACATAGTTTTTTTTTTAGCAAAATAGTTGTATAAATATCATTTCTCTATATTTTTGTAGGGGTTCTTATGCATGATATTGTTATCCCTATTATGTGCTTTTTATGTTGGTGATGAAGTTCTCTCAAAAAAAAAAATGTTGGTGATGAAGAGTATGCTATAATTACTACCATGTAAAAATTTGAAGTTGAAATAAATGTATCCGTGGCAAGTTTTTGTTTAAAGCAATCATGGTATAACCACTTATTTTTGTTTTAACTAGCTTTGAGGAAATACTTCCATGGCAAGAAACCAACATCTAAATTCTAAACTATAATAAAAATGGAACTCGTAACAAAGGTATTTGATTCAAGTATCAGGTTTTGAATTGTTGTCTTTGTGACATGTTTTTCTAAGTGAAATTATTGAAGTATCATAATGTAAATACAGAGTGAAAATTCATCAGTCCTCCTGCACACTTGGTCACTTACATATATATTGCGCACATATGGTACATATATATTCCCTAAGAATAATAAAATAAAATTGCATGCACTGCTGTCAGTAGCAGAGGTTCTTTATTACTCCGTAACACAAGAGTCTCAACAATAATAGTTTCTGATTCTGAATCTCCATCAGTAATCCTCTTACCAAATTGAGAATATTGGTTTCCAAAAGGCCACCTCGGCGTTCAGTGTTTAAGTTAACAATGTAAATTCTACTACTTACAATGGTCCAAAAACTTACTCAACAGCTTTGAATGGTGGTGTCTCTATCTTTTAGCATTGCATAAAAAAAGAACATAACAACCAATTACTTCAATCTTAAATTCACTCAAGTAGGTCCGTGTAAGGTTTACGCCGTCGCATCAGACTGTATGGGCTGATTGGATCGCCTTCAGGTCTAAATTTTTGAGTCTCAAAACAGATTCTACATGTCCTCTGAGGGTGTGCAACTCTCCCAGCCTGCAATGCATTTTAGAATTTAAATTATGAAAATGTTTGCTATTCCAATACCTCTTTAGTTTTAATCAGTAACACAACTTTAAGTGGGGGATCAGGGGTGTTATGGGGAAGCATTTGCCAAGTAAAAAATGTGAGTCAAATAGTAGAGATCATTCGAGAGAAACCGGTAAGAAGGTGATTACTAATGAGCCAAAATTGAACGGACCTGGCTATTTCAGCACGTCTTCTGGCCTGTTCAGCTATCATAGAAGACCGCCTTCCACTGACCTCCAAGCCTGAGGTCATCTGATTTAGTCCTTGCAGACTTCCCTGAGAAAGAACCCACTTTGCTGCCCTATCTTCTGTCCCATAGTCTTTCTTAGATGTAAAAGCAGTCTGTTGAAATACACAAATCAATAACTAGCAAAGGCTTATCTAATTGGGACAACATTATAAGGCGAAACTGGAGGGATTCTTTACTAACCTTTCTGTCAAATAGGAGACTCCATGCTTCTCCACTCAAGGCATAGTGCACTGTGAACTTGATGATGTCCAATGGTACATAGAAGATTAAACTGAACAACCATATAACACCTGCCCATCCCCATCCAATCCCTCGAATTTCAGCAAAACTGATATTTGCATAGACTGCGATCAAGGTGGCCACCTGACCATAATCCATAAAACCCAATCCATTGTTCAACAATAGTAAATATTCTAAATTTCCCAATCAGATTCACATAATGGACATATTAAAGCACCTTGCAGGAGCTACATATAATTATAAACTTTACCAGCTGAGCTATTACAAAGGCGCACATCAGTAAAGCTCCAGGTCTCTCCAGAAATGACCAACCACGGCTACGAGTAACAAAAATTAGAGCCTGGCTAATGATGCTAACTTGCAGATATACAGCTGATGAAACTTTCTCACTGTCACTAGATAAGGTGGTTACATGGAAGTGGGTCTGCAAAAGATGTTGGTTGAATGAAATCAAATTTTTTATTTGAGGGTTTGAAAATAAATAGAGAAACATATAGTTTTGTACCTCAAAGAAAGTGGTCTTGGCTACTGCCCAGTAGAAGAGGACAGTAACCAAAGCAAGGTAAGTGCCAATCACTACTCCTGTTGCAAATATCTCAGGCAGCTTCCAACTGTCGGGTGTTGGGGATGGCCTTACTCTGTCTTTAGCTATGGTCATGATAGTCCCTAATTTATAACGGTTACATATCAGTATACCGTCTTCATTTTTATGTTGTCATTTAGTCACACAAAATTGTTGAGTACAGTTTCCATCTATCACTTATGTATGTATTTACAGAAGAAAAGGAAAATAGAAGCAAGTTTTCGGCTGGAAACGCTTATCTGTGATGTATTACCATCATTTAGGATTGCAATGATCAGGACCATGAATGGTGGAAAATCATACTCCCAGATCGATGCTAGGAGAACAAAACCAAGCTGAAAGAGGATATAGTTTGACAAATTATATGCATGTACAGAGGGATTTATTTAAAGTCCAATATTATGTAAAACAAAGCATAAAAAATATAACACTGAAATAGGTGATAGGAACTTATCTTACCACTATCCTTATTGTGATGGAGACTGCATATATCTGCAATCATGACAACTATGAAATTTACTTGAAATAAATAATAAAAATCATGAAAGACTTTAATTGAGTTATTAGTTATTACTGGAAATTACATTTATAATAACTGGTGGTCTGAACAATATATTTACCTGATGATGCTATTTTCTTGGAATCAAACTTTCATATTGAGGCTATATAGTATATAATATATGAAAGTAGAAAAGTATATTTCTTCAATGGTAATATAAAGGAGAAGAGGATTTTGTATACTCAACTGTATAATTTTTCATCCTTTGGAATATAGCTCGGCTAGTTAACACAGCGCTGATAATAACACTTAAGCCAGGCTCAGTTAAGACTATATCAGCAGCACTTCTTGCGGCATCTGTAGCATCAGACACAGCTATTCCAATGTCAGCTTTCTTCAATGCCGGGGCATCATTTACTCCATCGCCAGTCATTCCAACAACATGCTGTTTTTCTTGTAAAATTTTAACTATTTCATATTTGTGTTCTGAAAGTATTCGTTGACAAAACTAATCATTAAGCAGATTTGGTGAAAAATAAGCATTTCTGAAAATAACAGGTAACCACATCCGCAAGATTACTTCGTATTTGGATGGAAAATATTAACTAATGTTGACTATGGATTATTATACAAGGTTCATATCTGATCAGTAATTTATCCATATTTTCTGGGTTATATTTATAGGTTATTGGAAGCTGAAAAGTGTAACAAAGATCAATTGCATAAGATTTTGCTCATCTAGTTCCTCAATGTTGTATCATTCTCTGAATTTGTTTGCTGGGATAGTGAGGTTGCTTTATGTTTGTAGTTATTATTTACTTATTTATTATTCTGATATAATGGAAATGATAGGATAGAAGAGAGTGAAATATATGATCCGAGAGAAACCACGAAATTTCTGAAATATCAAATTCAAATACCAGGAAATACACCAGCAAAGCCATCTGCCTTTTCAATGAGCTCGTCTACTGGGATAGCTTCATTCTCATCTTTGTCGCGACCCAACAAAGATGAAGAAGGGTACATATTTGTCCCCATGCCAAGTCTTCTTCCCGTCTCCTTTGCAATAGCCAACTGATCCCCTGCATTGACATGTAAAAGTTTAGGAATCAAAAGAGGATCACCTGACGTTAAGCCGTCATACTATCAAAACTACTTATATATTCAGTATTCACTCAGAAATGACAAAAAAAAACTATAAAACAATACTCCCTCCTCCCCGCAATAGTTGACACATTTGAAAATCTGAAATTTTGACCTAACTTACTTTGACCATATTTTTCTACTAATGTACAAAGATAAATAGTATTATGTAAGATGTCGTTAGATTCGTATCGAAGAATATTTCAAAATATCAAATTTTCATAATTTTTTCTGTTATATTATTCAAGATATTTAAACTCAAAATTATGCATTGGTATGCGTAATAGGGTCAACCGTGTCAAGTATTATGAAACGGAGGGAGGGAGTATATTCCAGTCTAGAAATAAAACTGTTTATAATGTGCATGAAAAGTAACAAATGACTAAACTATATTCTATTCTATCATTAGAATATCATTATTACCTGTAATCATCTTAACACAAACACCTAGGTTAAGTGCTCTTCGGATGGTCTCAGCACTATCATGTCTTGGTGGATCAAACAAAGGCAATAAACCACAAAACGTCCAAGGACCTCCAGGGCTATCCTTTGATTTTTCAGGTACTTCCTGAAAGCGGTTATAATCCATCTAAGAGTATAAACTAATTTTTATGTGATAAGCCAATGGTTCCATCAACTACTGAATTAAAACACATTATTTAAAATAATCCTTCACGCAAAGTTTGAAGTCGTCACAATACACAGGTTCATTTCCCTTGTGTTAAAATTTATCTTCGATTTAGAGGTACAAGGGAAACAAGGATCAAACTCTATACTACATAGTTATAGAGACTCTGCCACCATATCATGAAAGGTGAAAGCACATGAGTAGTTTCATATCTAAAGTTATGTTTGGATTGAGGGTTTTGAAGGGCTAAATCTATTTTTTGGTCTATATTTGAGGTTTTAAAGAAATTGAAAGAATAACATATGATATATTACACTTAATTTATTTTGAGAAACATTTTATAGCTTCCTTAATTTAGAAAAGAAAAATAAACTTTTATCTCCCTCCAAAATCCTCCATTCAAACATACCCTAACTTTCTAAAATTGCTCAAGTTATGACCGTGTCTTCTATTTTGGAAATCTTGCATCAGTTAAAAAATGAATTGACATCTCTTCATTAAATTCTCCTTTCAGCAGGAAACGAAAATACAGCAGGATAACTGGCTGCTATACCTGAAAAGCAACTGCAAGAGATCGCAATCCCCTTTCAGCAAATTTGTCTATGATTGTATGCACTTTTCTGGAAATCATGTCTTTCTCTTGGCACATATTTAGAATCTGATATTCAGGAAGAATACAAAGGAAATGTGAAGTTCTGATACAAAATTAAACGGCACTTACAATCATCCCGATATAAATAATTGTTACAGTGTAGTATATGAAATAAGATTAAAAATTTCAAATTTCTTCATTGTAAATAAATTTTCTCTTTTGGAAAAGGCTCCTATGAGATAAGCTGTGATTTAGATTTGAAGTAAAATGAGAAACCATTAAGCAGTTAAAATATTCTATGCGTATTCAGCATCTTTCATAAAATTTTGATACCTGTTCCGGTGCTCCTTTGCTAGCCCTGTAAAAGTTGCCATCAGAATCGATGTATGTTATTGCTGTACGTTTGCCTACAGGATTGAATGGTAGAAAATGAATTTCAGTTATATTTTCACGTGCCTGCAGAGAAAAAGGGGAAATCATTTTTCTTTCATTAGTATTCCATTGCTTCCATATTGTTGAGGAGTGTTGGGAAAACTTTTGTAATACATGTTTCTTTACACTCTACCTCCTTTGGATCAGCTAGCATATTAACGATGGCAGCATCAATGGCATCCTGATTTTCCAATCTTGCTGCCCTAGCTGCCAGTAGAACAATCATATCTTTGTCCATATTGCTGTTGAAGACCTGTTTTTACAAGTAAATTCTTCAGGTGAAGCTCTAAGTAAGGAAAACACTTCCCAGCAGTCCTCTGAAAAATAAAAAACTATCTAGAAAACTAAGAGAAAGATTATCAAAGTTTAACACTCTTATATGGATATAAAGGTATTAAACTATTCACATGCCTTCACCTAATAACTTAAGCTAGTGGGAAGGTTGGTTCATGACAAACAGTGGATTTTTTATTTTATCTTTTCAATTGTATGACTTATTTGGACCTCAATTTTCTTAATTTTTTATTTTTTTTACAGTGCTTCTTTAATACTTTACTGAGGGTGGGGAATAATTTCTTGTCCTCTAGAATATGTCAAAGTAGGGCTAAGTAATATGCTCACCTGAGCAGTTCCATACGGCAATTTAAGAGACTTTTGTCTGATAACCAAACAAAGAAAATGTGAAATGAAAAGAAAATCGGAAACAACCTAGTTACAATCTCTATTTCTACCGTGATGCTTCTGCATATACCATTTTTCTTAAACAAATAAAAGAGAGTAATAGCCGTTACAATATTTAATACTGTGAAGCTTAAATGGCTTCAAAATTCAGCATATACTCTCCAAACATGATATAATATGGAGTTTCAATAGTTATGTAAACGACTCACGGGGACTTCTGTCCTAGCTGATGATTTAGACATTAGGTCCTTATTGGCATTTTGTTTCTTGATTCAAAAGCTTTGCACAGAAATTCGTAAAAACAACTGTTTTCATTTTTAAACTTTGGAAACAGTCAACAAAATAAATATAATGACAGAACAAAAAATGAAAATAAAAATCAAATGGGCCGTAAATGTTTTGTTAACATCATGGATAATGTATTTTCAAATGTACTTTTGAAGTACCTACCTCTATAAGATTCCGATCAACTGACAGGCGATTAAGCGTAAGAGTACCGGTTTTGTCACTGCATAGGACATCCATGCCTGCCATTTCTTCAATTGCTGTCATTCTTTTTGTGATAGCTCCCTTAAGAATGAAGTCAAAAAAATAAATAAAGAAAAAGCACAGTCAGCTGTGGAAACATCTGCTGTAATTCTGTAGTTGCCATATGCCCTATGTGATAACTTTCCCCAAATGATTATCCTTAGGAGTATTACAGAATTTGCCAAACTTAAAATACAGTTATGAGTAACGCAGACAAAAGCTTAAATTAACTTCACCCCATTTGTTTGAATCTTAGTGCCAAACATAACTAGTATAAGAAGAGGGAATTTGATACGGATTATACTACTTTAAGCTAATAGATAAAAACTTGCAAACCTGCTGAGAAAGGCGATGGGATCCAATGGCAAGTGTTACAGATAATACTGTTGGCATAGCTATGGGAATTCCTCCAATCAGGAGAACAAGAAGGTTGTTGATTCCATCCCTGTACGATCGGTGCTCCACAGGGAACATTATAATTATTTCAAGAATCATCCCTATAGCTATAGAGCAAATGCAGAAGTTACCAATTGAGGTAAGAACCTACAGAAAAGTAAACAATTAGATCACAGTTTAATATTTGAGTGGTTAATCAAAAACTTTGCAAAAATAATTTTATATTCAAGTGAATTTCCATATATAATAAATAATTTAATCTTCCTTACTCCTCTGTGCCAGTTTTTGTCATAAGTAAATCAAGCCAGGAATAGTATTGCAACACCCTTTGTAAATATCTTGGCTTGGTCATTTTTTGTATGAATGAGACGGTGCTAAAAAATGTTGAAAGTTTCTGAGAGTTACCTTCTGAAAATGTCCAACAACTTCAGTACTGTCAACCAAGTGTGCTGCTTTTCCAAAAAAGGAATGAACCCCTGTTGCTATCACCACAGCTTCAATCTCTCCGTGTTTACACGTTGAACCTGAAAATACCTCGTCACCAGTTTTTTTGGTGACAGGTAGGGACTCTCCAGTAAGGGCTGACTGCATGAATCAAAACCAAGTCATCATATGAACTCCGTCCTGATTCTTGATCAGTTATATACAGTTTATGTCATGAAAAAAATATATAGTGAAAACATTAATGAGAAGAAACTTGTAACACAATTTTTCTTCATTTCCGTCTAACAAATTAAGACTTGCCTGGTCAATTTTGAGAGGGTCTCCTTCAAGCAAGCGAGCATCAGCTGGAATGATATCTCCTAGCTTTATGCTGATTATATCCCCAGGTACTAAAATAGCCGCATCATCTTCTTGCCACTGACCATCTCTTAGAACCTGAAATGGTATATGCAAGGAAGGTACCATAATCAAGTTCAGGAAGAAGGTAATTTATTTATTCCCCAAAAACTCTTAGGAGGAAGGTCACCTTTGTTCGAGGAGCTAAGCGAGCCATTAGTGCTGCTGCAGCAGTACCAGCATTATTTTCTTCTATAAAACTAATTGTTGAGTTTATTACCAGTAAGCATATAATCCCTACAAAGTCTTGCCAATCAGGACCCTCGTCCTGAAATTAAAATACCTCTTCAAATAAGAATCAAGAACAAAATTGGAATTAAATTAATGTTGAAGGTTAAGTTTTGTACTGACTCCGCCATTGGCAAGGACAATTGCCATCAACGCTGCTGCTTCCATAACCCATGAAAGAGGATTCCACATAAAACTAAGAAACTTCAATAGTTTATTCTCCTGCATCAAAAGTTGAGGATGAAATTAAGGTTAGAATTACTTTTACTTGCATAATGCTAGGTATGGATAGTAAATTCTGTATATGTTGCTTCATAGGAGAAGGGGTCTTACTTTCCTCTCTTCGAGTTTGTTTGGGCCAAATATGTGAAGTCGGGCTTCAGCATCGTCGGATGAAAGTCCTTTTGGTGATGTTTTCAACTGTTCGAAAACTTGTTCTAGTGGTATGCGCTCCTGAAGTCACGAACATGTAAATGCAAAAATTACAAAATGAAGTTGAAAATGCAAGAAGAAAGCTAGTTACCAAATCAATGCCCTCTCGGTTGAAATTGTCAGGATCAAGCAAAGGTTTATCCAGTTCCTGCTCAGCCATGTTGTTTACAGTTTAGTACGTACGTATAGTATAGTATAGTAGATAAATATGAATGTGAGTTAGTTAGTTAGTTAGTTATGTTATAGTAACAGTTGACTATTTGTTAAGAGTACATAAAATGAACGAACGATCACTCTCACTCATTCATCACTCACTAGCTACACCTTCCAACATTAGATTAGTTTTGCAGTGTGGGTTTGGTTGGTAGTTGTATACATTTCCATTCCCATTTTCAATGCAAAATGCAAATGTCTCAATTTTTATTGGCGCCGCACCTTCCAACATATAGATTAGCAGAAAGGACATACAAAGAAAGACCGTTGGCTTCCAACTACTTTTCAAAACTTCCCTCAAAATCTAACCTTCTTCAACTTCTACTACTAGTAATAGTAATAATGGTACTGCTACTGCCAAATTCTATTTATAGCTTCTAATTTCATTGATTACCGTTTTATTTTTGGTGTTTTAAGTAAATTTTATATTTCTCTTTACTCAGCTAACAAAAAATTCGTTTTATTTTGATTGATTGAGTTACAAATACAAAATTTTTTGCTCCATTACATACACAACTCTCCTTTCAAAGTTAAATTACATTTTTTATTTTTATTTTGAGTTACGCTTTGATCCTTTAAATTCTTTAAAGTTTCAATTGCATTTCATATTTTGACTTTAAAAAAAAGTTGAATAAAGTTAAATGCATGAATTTTAAGACAAATATTTTTATATCGAGTTCTTTAACACATGCAAACCAATTGTGCCTCTTATATACTATGTTTTAGTTTTGGCAAACCCGCACAAGAGTCTTTTAAACGTAATTTAAAATTGAATACACTTTTTTTTTCATACTCCTATTATACACCCTCATGTAGCACTAGGGACATTTTTGTAATTTCACCTCACCACCACTCTCACTTCACCCTTCCTTACCACCACCACCGTCATCACCCATCTACCACACCCTCCACCCTCTCTCGCCACTGTCGCCCATCGACCACACCCTCGATCACCACAACACTCATCCTTGCCCTCCGCCCTACCCTATCTTCATCTCGCATCAGCAGATGCACACCCAAAAAAACCCTTATATTCTCCATCCATTACCACCACCACCTATGCTTCGATGTTAGTCGCACCCTTAGGGAACACGAGCACTCTGCAATACATTACCGAGGACCATAGACCTTCAGATCCACACTGAGGAAGAGAAAAACATTAGAGGGGAAGAGAGATGGTGTAAAGGGTGAGTCCGGAAGCGACGAGTCAGAGGGGGCAGCAAAGTGGTCAGAGAAGAGAGAGCATTAATTTTTATTTTTATTTTGACATGGAATAAGCCTAATTTTTATTATTATTAAGTTTGCTAACTAAATGGTGGTAGAAGAGTGGTATGTCACGTATGAGTACGTGTATCTGAACTCTTTAAAATTTCAAACAAGAGCTATATCTTCTTTCTTTTTGTCAAGTTAGTCGTTTATCTCTAAACTGTTTACATTGTTAACAAATCACTTTCATTCTTAGTCAACTTCTCTTTCAAATTTGTGTTATAATCATTGAGTGTAGTCTTCGTTGTCGGTGATGCGACACGCTATACATGTTCTCCATATCACCATCTCCAAACCCCTTTCTTAGGGTCATTCAAAAATACGATCCTCTAACTACGGTGGTTCAACATGCTACTGTTTCGTGATGCCCGAAGATGCTTCCGTGTTTGTGTTTCTTCATGATGTGAATTTTTTCTTCAAATTTGGTTGCTTCTGTTCCTTTCCTTTCATACTGTTTTATGGTGAGATCTATCGAGATTTGGTTCCTTCTTGTGACCGCCACTATTCTAGGCTGAGTTAACCCTCCTTTGTCTTTGTTCTATATTAGTCTGCAAGATTTGTCATGAGTGGTGGTGGTTTTTCTTGATTTGATTCAGACATGGTGGATTGTTCTTTGTAGCTTTCGACAATATTCTTTTCACTGCAGTATCATTTTCAAATATGTCCTCGTCGCGTTAGAGGTTCGAGGCTGTTTTAACTCTTTTAGATTCGGGTCACCATATTAATGTCCTCATCAATTCTTCGTTATTGAATATGGACCGTATGTCTAGATATGGCTGGGACTTTGATGTTGTCATAGTAAATTATAGGTGACTGTATTCGTTATCGTGTTGACAATCAAATTCTTTCGTCATATCAAAGTTATGTATCCGATGCTCGACGGCTTACACACCACATATCAAAGTGGTGCATGGACGTTATTGTTTTCTTCGGATCAGGAATGTGGCTTCGTTACTCATTAGGGATGTTATATATTATCCTATAGGGTTGTTTTGTTTAATTTGGGTCAGGTAGAAATTGTAAAACTCTCAAAAACTCAAAATACATAAACATCTTTGTTACTTTCTTCAATTGAAAAGCAACAAAAAAATTATTTATTCAATCACATCCGATGGTTTGTTACTTTGATTTCTGAATTAAAGTTTAATTTAGTCTTAGTTTTGATTTTGGATTTTGTGCCAGAAAATGTAGGGGTTTTTGAGTTTTTTGAATATGACAAAAGGAAGATGATTCTAGTTTTCTTTTTTCTTCTGGATTTAACGACAACATATTTTTTTTAATGAAATGTCTTTGAAAAGAAAACAATTATAAGGATGCAAACGAAATGCAACTTACAAACAATTAAAAAAACTTTAATGGCTTAACTAGGAAATGAATCAAACTTGCATAATTTTGTCATAAAATAATGTTAGTTTGGAAAATTTAGTAATTTTAATGTCATTGTAGATGTAATTTAGATGGTATTTTAAAATGAATTAAATTTGTAAGTACACATAAAAAGTACTGTAAATTAAAAAGAAAAGAAGATAAAATATAATTAGCTAGGCATGAAGACATGAAGTGAGGAAAAGTAAAGCAACCCATTAGGTATGGGTGATTGAAGATATTACAGATGGGCATATTGTTCTTTTCTTGTACTGAGAAGTTAGAGAGAGAATGAAAGAATCTGATGAATGAAATGAAACACCTAAATAAAGAATCCGAATGCGGATGCAGAACAGATGAAATAATAATGTAGCTGCGTGCATTCACACCCAACCCAAGCATATGGGTCCATCCCATCCATGCATGCCAACTAATTAAGCTCCTCTGACTCACACCATTACCCTTTTGAAGCATTCACCCGTGCCAACTGGACCTATCAATATTCCACACCCACAAAGACAAACTGTCACTTTAAACTAAAATACATAAACAAATCTTCAAGGTTATTAATCTCACAGCCTAAAAAACTATTACAAAGATAGAAGTAGAAGAACTCCCTTGCCCTTCTTATTTTACTGATGAGATTAATTAATTAATAAAAGGGTATTAAATTAACCTGTAGTAGTAGGAGTGATGGATGGGGCATATGGGTGGAAGATTTGAGGTGGAGGGACACCCATAGCCTCGGTTGATCTGTAGAAAGGAGCAGGGTACATGATTGGCACAATACCCTGTCTCGGCGGGTACACGTAGCCCCCACCCATTCCATAGCTCAGTTTCTGCATTATATATGTACAAGTTTCTCAAATTAAAATTAAATCCACATAAAAAAACATATTTCCTAGCTATATTATTGAATTGGGCATGCAAACGTAATAACCACCTGATTGTAATTGTAACTGTAATTCATATGATGATCTGTTGCAATGTAGGTGGGAGTGTACCTGAATAAATATATTACAATGAAAGGATTAAAGCGATTCATTAAGTCACATTTGTTAATGGTGGACGTTGTCCCTTTCACCCAAAATAAAATGAAGGAGGGAGGAATATATACCCGTAGAAAGGAAGGGCGTGAGCGTGATGATGATGATGGAATATTGGGGAAGGAGGTGTGGGTGTTCCCACTGGATAATACCATTGAACCTGCTGCTGCTGCTGCTGGTTGCTGCGGTGGATCTTTGTTCCTCCTTGTGTGTATGGAGGAGGAGAAGGTGGAGGAGTGATGGGAGAAGACCTTGGACGCGGGCGAGCACCAAGAGAAGCGATATTGCAGTTGGCTCGGCGACCATTGATCATCACACTTGGTTCTTCGCAAGCCTTCTTTGCCGCCTCTGCTTCTTTGAATGTTACAAATCCATACCCTTTGGATCTGCCAGTAACCTTATCAGAAATTATCACAGCTTCAAGGATGTCTCCGTATTTTTCAAAGTGTTCTCTTAATGTGTCTTTCGGAGTTTCCCAGGCAAGACCTCCAACGAACACTTTTGTCAGCGTTGTGTCCCCAAACTGTGATGGTGATCCATTGCTGCCCATTATCGTCATGATCATCTATCAATATATCAGTTGGCTCACCCAGCTGCTACTGCTACTAATTAATACTAACTAGTCAGTCTACAAGAAAGAAGCTATTTGATGAATGATGATGAGCACTCACTCACTCACTAACAAAGTATTTGGGTGCACGTTACTACTTATTAGTATCTCTGAGAGATAAGAAAAGAGACAGAGTAATATGGTTAGTATTTTAGTAATTTATAAAGGCTGGCAAGGAGGCAATGACAGATAGGAAGACAGGTAGACTTTGATTAAGTATTAGCAG
This sequence comes from Medicago lupulina, assembly GCA_958299785.1. Taxonomy (NCBI): domain Eukaryota; kingdom Viridiplantae; phylum Streptophyta; class Magnoliopsida; order Fabales; family Fabaceae; genus Medicago; species Medicago lupulina. The sequence goes on from OY283140.1 coordinate 158,296, forward strand.
TCATCAACGTGACCATTCTCAATTACCGCTCATCATGCAGGACTTCCAGCCAGCCAGCCTAGCTGTAGAAGAAAAAAAATGAACAAAAACGCCCCCTGTTTCAGAAATAGGATTACGTGCATTCTACTATATTCAGACACTTTGAATGTTTGATCTTGATTCAACGATCATAATTAAACTGATTTAGTTGATACATAAAATAATTAATTACATTCAACCTCGTCACATGTTTTGGTCTCACCTTCATTGTTTATTTATTAGTGGGGTTAAATAATGTTTGCCTCACAGCTATTTGAGCAAATTTTGAATTAACTTTTATAAATAATAAAATTTTAGATTTCATTTGTTATTTGAAAACTCTATGATATTAGATCATTACCTCATTTAAGTGTGCAAATAAGCTGACGTGACACGCTAATTGTGTAATTAATTTTTTAAAAAAATATTTTTGGGTAAGTATGGCATTTTTGGTTAACTTTTAAAAAAAAATTAAATAAACAAAAATGCAAATATTTTTTGAAACAAAAAACAACTAAAAAAATTAAAATCTTCATCTTCACAACTTAAATGTTCAACAATATAACTTAAACCTTCCTCCAAACCCATTCAATAAACATCATCCAACATCAACAAAACCCAACAATTAAGATCATTCAAACCCAAACATAATTACTATGTTCATCTCAAATCCAAGCATCACCAAACGCTATTCCCAAACAAAATCATGGAAGAAAAGAAACCTAGATTCATCCCAAATCAAAGGGAGCGAAAATTGAAAAAGTTAAAGTAGAGAAGGTTTAGGGGTAAAGGGTTCAGATTGGTCAATTTGAGAAACAAGTGGAAAGGATGAGAAGGAGGTAGTTTGATAATGATATTCATTAATGGAGTGGTGATGACAATGGAGAAGATGGAAGGAGAAAGAGATGAAGATGTTGTTGTGAGAGATGGAAGAATAACGTGTGGTGATGTTTTTAATTTTTATTTGTTTTTTTTTTTTGAAAAATTACACTCATCTCCTTTGAGGTATTTCTAAATGACACTAACACCCCCTCTAATTTTTAAATAAACACTAACCTCCCTTATTTATTATTTAAATAGACAAAGACCTCCCTTTATATTTCACACGTTAGTCTCTGTTAAATAACTCTTGCAATTTCACTCTCTCATCCTCACTGTCAGTCACATTTTCTCTTTTCCATACTGCTGAGCAATCTTCTTCCACCGTTGCAAATGTACTCATGAATTTTTTTTTTTTTTAATGAAAATTTATTTTAATTATGCATCTTTTATAGTTGTACTTAATTTGTTGGCTGATAATTATTGTCCTTTATTTGGTTTACACCGGATCAAAGTTTTCTGTAGAATATGAAGAGATACAATTCATCTATCTCAGCCCAAAATTCTGCAAAACCATCAACATCAAAACCAAAAAAAATATTAATTTATTCCACTTTCAAAACTCATCACCTAGCGAACAACAAACTCCAGGAAAGGCAAGAAAAGAAAACCCAATGTTTATGAGATAATTCATGGTGTTTGGGAGAGACAGAGATAGGGAATTGCATGAAAATATTTGAGGGATTTTAGTGTAGTTAAGGAAAAGAATCGAACCGATAAAGAATTGGATTGGAGGGTTAAGATTTCGAGGTTTGAAAGGGAAGAGGTTGAAGAGGGGATTGAGCCAAAGGTTTGGAGATGTCTTAGAAATCCTAATACAAAGACGTGAGGAAGAGTGAAATTGGAGAAGTTATCTAATAGAGACCAACGATGTTAAGTGAAAAGGGAGGTAAGTGTTTAATTAAAAAGTAAAGGGGTGTTAGTGTCATTTAAGAATATCTTAAGGGAGGTGAGTGTAATCTACTTTTATTTATTTATTTTAATAATGACTTGTAAGGGTGTATCCAACTGGAAAAAAAATTGAAAATAAAAATTAATTATACGATCAACATCCCATATCACCTTAATTGTACAATCAAATGGATTAAAAGTCTAAAATCAAATGATCTTCAAATTGACACAGAAGAATCTCAAATTTTATTTTTAACAAGGGGATAAACCAAAAACTGCTCAAATGGTAGAAGGTAAACGTTATTTAACCCTTTATTAGCATGCAAAAACCTCTCTTAATGACATGAAAGTTTTAAGTTTTAAGGTTAATTTATGTTTACCTCCTATTATTTGGACCAGTTTTGGTTTACACCCTTATAAAATAAAAAGTTTGAGATTTCTTTTGTCATAACAAGATTTTTTGATCACGATGTTTGTGATCGTGCAAAATGTAATGGATGACATGACATGCTGATTGGATAATTTGATTTGTTTCAATATTACGTGACTTTTCTTTTAACTAAAACCTTAATTTTAAATCCTAAAAATCATTTAAAATTTAGATTATAAAAATAAAAACTATTAATTATTTTTAGAAAAAATAAATCATATGTAAAAATGAAAAGAAGTAAATATGAAATTTTCTTCTTCATTCATCGTCTTCATCAAAATTTCTCATCCCAAAATTTCTAAACATCTTTACATCATCATCATCAAGTAACACAAAATCTCTTAATATTCATTCACTTTCAAAATCACTTTCTCCAAAATTAAAGAATCAGATCAATTTTAAAATCCCTTTAACTTTCTTGTTCTTTGATATTAAAATCGTATCGAAACTTAAACCCAAATTTTTAGAAAAATCAAAACTTGCATATTTGAAAAGTTAATTTTTTTGATCTTTCATTGAGAGAAAGACGAGGACCAAGAATAGAGTGATAGTTCACCAGAGAATACAAATATGTTGTCTTTCACTATTGCAATCAAATATCATATATAACATAAATGATAGTAATCTCCGTTAAATTTGTTGAATTCTTTTTTTTTTTGGACAAAAATAAATGATATTCATTCATTTAAATTGATAGAGTACATCGCTACAATACAAATTCAAATTCGCTAAAAACAAAAGGATGAATCTGTGAACAAACTCACAACATCCATGTTAATAGCATAAAACGGCAAAGTACCTATGCCTACAAATATGACTATATTAAAGTCTCTGGAATATTCATGTCTCCGGATCTGCAACGTTGACGACGCCAAAGTCATTGTCATTGATCGGATCTGCACCTGCTCAAAGCTAACCTTTCAACCTGAATCAAATAAACACCGCATTAAGACGGGAAATCAAAAACACACCGCACAAAGACGGAAAATCAAAACAAACAAAGTCGTTCAGAGACGACAAAATCACAAAAACAAACGAAAGAAAACAGAAAATATGTGAAATCACTTATTCAAGTAGGATATAATGAAAAACAACTCGGAGGGGTGATTTTTGGGTCAAAAATGACCCTAAATCACCCCTCTAACAAGAAGAAGAAAGGGAGTGACGGCTAGAGTTTGAGAATGAGAGAAGAAAAATTCAAATTAAAAGATTGAAATCCAAATATTCAGAACTCAAATCTGTTGAATTTCTTGTAACATAAATGGTAGTAGTCTCAATTAAATATGTCGAATTTCAAACAGCAAAAAAAAAAAAAAAGGAAAATTGAAGAAGATGAAGCAACATAAAATAAACAAGTTTTGTATTCTCTTTTTAATTTTGTATTCTCTTGTCAAATCTTGATATGACAAGAGAAATTTCAAACTTTTTATTTTACAAGGATGTAAACCAAAACTCGTTCAAATGATAGGGGATAAATATATATTAACCCCTAAAATTTTAAAAGGAGCTTTTTTTCGTCCTAAAAGTCACTTGAAAATCAACGAAGCCTATATAGGTAATCTTAGAAGCTAGTCAAAATCTATTGCGATCCTCCTCAAAAGTACTTCATTGTGAATAATGAAGATAGTGTAATTATAGCTTTAAGGAGAGTGAAAAATGAAAATTATGAGAAAATTGTTTTCCTAACATCAATAACTTCCTAAAAACATATGGAAAAAACTTAAATGTTCATAGCGGTAGTTAACAACTGTTGACTTATAACTAGAAAACCGATAGTAGTTAATTACCGCTGAATTTTTTTAATCATTTTCATGTGTTTTTAAGAAACATTGGATGTCAAAAAAGTAAGCTTCAAATTAGGATTGTACAGTCGTATGCTGTGAGAAATCACGTGGCCCGTACATGTAAAGAGACAGTTTAGCCCTTTTGGTGCTTAATAAACCATATATATATATATATATATATATATATATATATATATAATTTCAAAAAATACAAAAAAAAAAAAATTGTCTTCCTGAAGTATATTTTTGAATAAAAATCAACTGTTTCCATTGAAATATTATTTGTGACATAAATGCTATTAAAGCGTAAGATAGAAAATTTAAATTTCCTTTTTAATAATCTCCAAATTTTAATTCAACAATGATCAAGGCCTCAACGGCCATTTAAGCGGCCCATGCATGCATTCAAGATGCATAATTATGGTATTTTTGTTTTCGCGGCACATCAAAAAATCAATGAACCAACAAAAACGATCTATTTTGGTTTGATTATCGAATTGAAGTACGTACACATGCGTTTGTGCACACACACATACACTTATGATTATGACTAAATTAAAGTTCAACATAAAATACTTTTTAATTCATTCACTTTCTTCCATCATCATCCATCACCTCACTCGTCTCATCGCTCAGACTATATTTTATTTCTACTAAAAAAGAAACCTTAGCTACAAGCCAAACCAAACTCATTGTTTCTCATCGCCGTGGAGGTTGTTCATCTATTGATTAGTTTTTTCATGTTAGCTATACAAATTAAAGTTGTTTGAAAAACAAACTAACATGAAAACTAAAATATGAAATACAAAGTTTCAATAAAACACTCAAGTAAACAATGAAAACTGCGTTGTTACACCTTTAATATTTATTTCAGGCCAATTTTTTGTTGGAATTAATTGAATTAACTAGTTTTTAGGGATTTGCTGTAATTTGGAATTCAAATTATAGTTGACTCATATCCTTGTATATCTTTCCACTTATTTCTTGTAGTTATGTTTTCATTTTTTATCTCCTATAATCATGGAGGAAACCTTGTATATATTTCCTACTTTCATATCAATGAAATATACCAGTATACCATTTTCTTTTACATGGTATCAGAGCCGACTCCAATTACCTCTCATTTCTAGGAATTGGAGATTAGCTTCTGAGTAAGAAAATGGCGAATGGGTCAGATAAATCAGATTCTGGTGATAAATCAGATTCTGCTCAAAAATCAAATTCTGCTCCACATACGCATGATCTGTATTCATCCCTCACACCTGAACGTCTTGATGGCACAAACTATACCGAATGGGCCCTAAATGCAGAAAACAAGATCAGAGGTCGTAAACATTGGGGTTACATCTCTGGAAAGAAGGTCGCACCCGCAACGAAAACCTCTGATGAATATGAAACTTGGGAAGATGAGAATTGTTTGGTCAAGTCTTGGCTTCTGGATGCAATGACAAAAGATGTTAGGTCGCTTTTCATCCGGTTACCTACAACCAAGAAGATCTGGGAATCGGTCAAGGAGACTTACTCTGTCAGTCAAGATGCATCAAAGGCATATCACCTTTATTGTGAGGTAATATCTATTAAACAAGATGGTGGATCTGTTGTTACTTACTTTGCAAAATTACAGAAACTATGGCAGGAAATTGATGCAATTGAAGATTGTACCATGGTGTGCACTGAAGATGTTGAGACATATACCAACAAACTGAATGCGCAACGTGTATACATATTCCTAGCAGGACTTGATTCACACTTGGATGGGGTACGTGGTCGAATTCTTGCAACCATACCACTTCCAGGTATACAAACTGTATATGCAAATGTCTGTGTTGAGGCGAATCGCCAAGAAGCCATGCTTTGTACAACACAAAGTGAAGGTGCTGCAATGGCTATGAAAAAGCCATTTAATTCCAATAAAGGAAACCGCAAATGTACACACTGTAATGGAAACAACCATACCGCAGATACTTGTTTTAAGATACATGGTTATCCTCAATGGCACCCAAAAGGGAAAAAGGAGGATGCTCTCAATAGCAATACTACCGGTGCTTCTGGATTTGTTGCAATGTCAGGTACATCTCAATCTGCTTGTTGTTTTTCTGCTGTTACTTGTGGTAATGAATGGATAATTGATACTGGTGCAACTCATCATATGACTTGTAATAAATATATGTTTACACATTTATCCTCTAATAGTCCTGTTCGAGTCATTATAAATGCTAACGGTGTTTCTTCCCGTGTTATGGGTATTGGTACATTGTCAATTTCACCATCATTATCCCTTTATGATGTTCTCTTTGTTCCCTCTCTCAATTGCAATCTTCTCTCTGTTAGCGAACTAACTGAGTCCCTCAATTGTGCCTTCTTGTTCTTTCGCACATATTGTATTTTGCAGAATGTTCATACAAAGGAGAAGATTGGCAGTGGTAAAAAAAGAGAAGGATTATACTATCTTGAAGGTAACTCTCAACATCCCAAAGGAAAAGCACTAGTTCACTCTATGAGTGATGGATTACAAGCTAGAAATATAGAAGATATTTGGCAATGGCATAAGCGATTAGGACACCCATCTTTTAGCTATCTTAAAAGATTGTTTCCTTCATTGTTTAGTCATTGTAATATCTCTGATTTTAAATGTGAAACTTGTGTAATGGCAAAAAGCCACCGTGTTTCTTTTCCTATAAATAATAGTAGAGTTGATGCTCCTTTTTCAATTATTCACTCAGATGTTTGGGGACCATCTCCCTTTCCCACAAATAATGGAATGAGGTGGTTTGTGACCTTTGTGGATGATTGTACAAGAATGACTTGGTTATATTTTCTTAAACACAAAAGTGATTTGTTTAGTGTCTTTCAAGTTTTTCACAAAATGATAACAACACAATTTAATACTCCAATCAAGATAGTTAGGTCTGATAATGGAGGAGAATACCACAATAATAAATTGACAACTTTTATGAAATCAGTTGGTATTCTCCATCAAACATCATGTCCTAATACCCCTCAGCAGAATGGAGTAGCTGAAAGAAAAAATAGACACCTTTTGGAGATTACTAGGTCACTCTTGATTGGGAGTAATGCTCCTTCTTATCTATGGGGTGAAGCTTTAAGCTCTGCAGTTTACCTTATTAATAGAGTCCCCTCAAGTGTGCTAAATTTTAGAAGACCTATTGATGTTCTTTCTAATCACTGCACACTTAACTCTATCAACAATTTACCACCCCATATTTTTGGTTGTGTTGTATATTTACATTTACATCCTCACCAAAGAACAAAATTAGAATCTAGAGCAATGAAATGTGTTTTTGTGGGATACAGCACCACTCAAAAGGGATATAGAGCTTATCATCCATCTTCAAAAAAATATTTTGTTTCAATGGATGTTACCTTTCATGAACATGAATTGTTTTTTCTTTCTAAAACACTCCATTCTTCACCTCAGAGGGGAAGTGATGTAGAGGTGCAGAATCATGAAATACGCATCCATGAAATCATGTTATTTGATACTATGCCAATAGAAAATCAAAATGAAATTCAAGATATTGAAGATGAGAATCAAGATATTGGAAATGAGAATATGACCGAAGATGATAGTATAATTTCCTCTTCAACATCAAGCCCACTGCTGATCCAATCCTCAGAAAATTCTGCAGAGGTACCATCTGAAACTATTGCTTCCATTCATTCTATTGCTGATACAGAAAATTATGTTTGTGCTGATGTAGAAAATAATGACTCTTCTTCTAGTCCATTAAATTTTGACCCTGTTGTTAGCACTTACACTCTTCCCCCTCGTACTAATAGAGGACAACCTCCAATAAGGTATGAACCTGACCCTAATTGTAAGGTAAAGTACCCTATAAATAACTATGTGTCATTCCAAAAGTTGTCCAAGTCATATGCTAATTATGCATCTCAATTATCCATTGCATCTACACCTAGTAACATGCAGGAAGCTCTAGCAGATTCAAGATGGACACAGGCAATGACAGCAGAAATGGAAGCATTGGAGAAAAATGCTACTTGGGAACTTGTCCCCTTACCGGTCGGAAAGAGAACTGTAGGTTGTAGATGGGTGTTTACTATCAAACATAAGGCCGATGGAAGTGTTGAGAGGTTTAAAGCGAGGTTAGTTGCAAAAGGTTACACTCAATCCTATGGAGTTGATTATGAAGAAACTTTTGCACCCGTTACAAAACTCAACACAGTGAGGGTATTGCTATCATTAGCAGCAAATCAAGATTGGCCGCTTCTTCAATTTGATGTAAAAAACGCCTTTTTACATGGAGATTTAATAGAAGAAGTGTATATGGATCCTCCCCCCGGCATACCAAGGTACTCAAATATTTCTATGGTGTGCAAGCTTAAAAAGGCCTTATATGGATTAAAACAGTCACCAAGAGCTTGGTTTGGAAGGTTTACTAAGTCTATGAAGTTTTTTGGTTACACACAAAGTAATTCTGATCACACCTTGTTTCTTAAACATAATCATGGTAAGATCACCGCATTGATAATATATGTTGATGATATGATTGTGACTGGAAATGATCCTAATGAAATTTCGAGCTTGCAGCAATATTTAGCTTCTAATTTTGACATGAAACAACTTGGAGATCTAAAGTATTTTTTGGGGATCGAAGTTGCAAGGTCCAAGCATGGTATCTTTCTTTCTCAAAGAAAGTATGTGTTAGATTTGTTAATTGAGACAGGAATGCTTGGATGCAAACCAATTGAAACTCCCATAGAACAAAATCACAAAAACTTTTGTTGTGCTGATGCGCCTAGTACAGATCGTCAAAGATATCAAAGATTAGTTGGGAAGCTAATTTATTTGTCTCATACTAGGCCAGACATAGCGTATGCAGTTAATGTTGTGAGCCAATTTATGCATGACCCAAGAAAACCGCATATGGATGCGGTTGAACGAATACTGAGGTACTTAAAATCTGCTCCCGGAAAAGGTTTGTTATTCTCAAACCATGGTCACCTCAAAGTCGAAGGTTACACCGACGCTGATTGGGCCAGATCTGCGGATGACAGAAAGTCTACTGCAGGCTACTTCACTTTTGTGGGAGGAAATTTAGTAACTTGGAGGAGTAAAAAACAACAAGTAGTTGCTAGATCAAGTGCCGAAGCAGAATTCAGGGGGATGGCAGTAGGAATATGTGAACTGCTATGGATTAAAAACCTTTTAAAGGATCTTGGATGTGAACAAGAGGATGCAATGAAGCTTTACTGTGACAATAAATCTGCCATAGAGATTGCTCATAACCCTGTCCAACATGATCGCACAAAACACGTGGAAATTGATAGGCATTTCATCAAAGAAAAGATTGAAGCTGGTATTATTGTATTTCCGTTTGTAAAATCAGAACAACAACTTGCTGATATGCTTACTAAGGCAGTAACTTCCAGGACTCTTGCTGGTTCTCTTGACAAGTTGGGTATGTGTGATATTCATGCACCAACTTGAGAGGGGATGTTGGAATTAATTGAATTAACTAGTTTTTAGGGATTTGCTGTAATTTGGAATTCAAATTATAGTTGACTCATATCCTTGTATATCTTTCCACTTATTTCTTGTAGTTATGTTTTCATTTTTTATCTCCTATAATCATGGAGGAAACCTTGTATATATTTCCTACTTTCATATCAATGAAATATACCAGTATACCATTTTCTTTTACATTTTTACCCATACAAAAACTTAAATCCTCCTATGTATAATTTTATGCTTCTAACGGAAAAGAAGCACTCTCACATTAACATAAACCGCAATCCATCCCTCACAAATACATCAAGAGAGAAAAAAGAAGTATGGCATATCACTTAGAGCTTGGAAAAGTTAGGAATTTTGTTGAGGTTGAGCATGTATAAGGAGGGAAGATAAAGGAAACACTCTCTATTAGTTCCTTCTATTTCATTTGTTAAAGGTGAGCATTCCTCACTTAAATTAAACACATAAAAAAAATGCATTTGAAAGAACATATCCTCTTGTTGCATGTATATTAGAAAATGATCTAATTTCATTATTTTTGTGTTCTTCTTGATAATCTATGGAAGTGTTCTGATTGGATAATCTATGCATTTGAAAGCTAGGTTTTGTAAATAAAGTGTTAAAACGTAAACCCACCCGATTTTATATTTTTAGGTGGCAAAATCGTGTAAACTCAAAGGTAAACTCGTCTTTTGGTAAAATCAAAAAGGTGATCGAGTTAACACGGCTTCAAATCGATAAAATCGGGTAAACTCGTCCGAGTTTGCGAGTTTACCTTAAAAAAATAGTTTTTTTTTGGGTCAGTTTGCAATTAAAATCCAATTCATTTTTAATGTCCAGCCTAATATCACAATGTTATGAACGTGCAACGCTTCTTTTCTTCTTCTAAAAAACGTACAACACAACATTTCTCTTCTCCTTTATTCTTTAGAGTCCCGACTTTATTTTTCTTTTCCTATATTCTTTAGAAAGATTGAACTTTTGAAGAAATTAACTAGTTTATTTTTTGAATAGTTTTATTAACAACTTTAGAAACTTGCTTTTGTGGATAGTTTAGAGACTTAAGAAACTTATGATTTTGTGCGTTAATTTTTGTATTTTGATGCTAAGTTGAACGTAACATTTTATTATGGTAGTTTGATATATTTTGCCTTTGTAATTAAGTCATATTTTGCACTATTGACCTATTTACAATATTATATTAGCTTTTATATATATATATATATATATATATATATATATATCATGCATATAATAAATTTTATATAATTTTAATTTTAGGTAAACTCGTATGAGTTCTCGAGTCGAGGTTACATGGGCAAAACGAGTTGAGGTAAACTTTCGAGTTGCAAAACCTTGTTTGAAAGAACATTTTCTCAAGATTGAATAATATACTTATGAACCTTACTTTTGACATTGGTGAATTTAGACATACCAACTTAACATTAAGTTATTTCAAAAAAAAAAAAAAAACACTTAACATTAAATGTTCACATAAGAACTTTTTACCTGAGTTTGATGGAAAAAGATTACGTGGTGCAAATGTTTTCTGAGTTAAAGGACCGATTTGTAAAAAAAAAAAAATTAAACAATTAATTTATTATAAATATCTAACTTAAAGGACCGCATATAGTATTTAGCCTATAAAAATCTCAATTTGATGAAATAAAGTCAAAGCGGGTAGATATACTATGATTGTTGTATTTTTCTTAAATTGTTGTAACTTGAGGAAGAGATCCACCTTGTAATTCAAGGTCCTTCCCCATTAGCTAAATATGATTTTCATAATTCAAAAATATATAGATTGAAGAGATTCCACCAATTTTGACCCCTCCATCATATTTTTGAACTATAAAAATGTGATGTGATAAATTTTAAATGTCGTAGAATATAATTTGAAGATGAAAAAAAAAATCAACATTGATGAAATTATAACAAAATTCTCTTAAAAACTTCATTTAAAACATATATCACAATATTGTAAACAAAAAATTTGATAGAGGGACCAAAATTGTCGAATTTTAAAATAGGGGACCAATTTTACAAAATGATGAAAATAGGGGAACTTTAATTTATTGTCATACTTTTGTTAATAATATTATTTTTAACGTTGAAGTAAAAAAAAAAACCATGTAACCAAAGATGATTACGAACCATGAAGCTTTTTAGAAGTGAATCTAAATTTTCATGAATAAAAAATTGCTCGCGAATGAAAATATTTTGTTTGAGAAACGATGTTCGAATTGCTTCAGCTGTACTCTATTGTTGCATAGTAGAAGTTGACGGCTTGTGAGACACTTGTGGAGGTACACCGAATGCATTGTTTATGAATGAATGAATGAAATCAATCAAGCCTTGTTTGTTTGTAGTAGAAGAAAGGCATTGTTTATGTATTCAGCTTACAACATGTGCTTCAACTTCGATGTTCACCCCTTAAAGATAAACAATTGTATCAGCAAAAAATTACTCGTTAAGAAGTATCCTGATTGATCTTTGTCGACGGTCATAAAGCTTTATGGCAATTAAGGAAGAACGAAAAAAAATCTTATATATCCACCTTGATCACTGTTCTGTTCCTATTTTTATGCTCACCTTTGCTACTTTTCAAATAAATCTTACGATATATATTCACCTTGATTTCATTGACAATACAAGTAAGACCAAAGGACACTATTTTATTGCATTATTAAGTTAAATTAACAACATTCACTCCCCCTCCCTTCATTCAAATCCAACTTAATTTGCAAATCTCTCTTTTTGCCTTAGTTTCCGAGCCTCCCCACCCACCGGTTCCCTTCCTTTACACTACATTCCTTTCCATTCCGTGCAACCTTCACCTTAATTTCTCACTCTCTCTCTCTCTCTATATATATATATATAGAGAGAGAGAGATAATTAGTCCATCTCCTCTAGTCCACATATATACTCGTTTTTTCTTTTTTTGGGTGTTGATTGGCCTTTGAAGAACAGTAATATTCATTATGGATGATGCTAAGGTCCATAGAAAGAGAAAGGGATATGGTTTTAGCAACAAATGCACTTCTTTGGTTAAGGAGCAACGTGCTCGTCTCTACATCCTGCGCCGTTGTGCCACCATGCTCCTATGTTCGTATATCCAAGGAGATGACTGAACTATAAAATTTAACATCCTTCTTTAATTATATATATATATATATATATATATATATATATATATATATATATATATATATATATATTTAAGTTTAATGTTATCTTATATATTTAATTTCTATCATGTTGATTGTTTGTTCAGTTAGGTTGTATGAGCTTCACTGCAGGCTGCCACCTTAATTAGTCTCTCCTTCCTTCCCCTATTATTGTTTTTTGACCCATTTGGGCTACCAAAAGCCCGTGGTTTTTTTTCTTCTTTCTATTATGGATAGGGGACAGACAGGAGAGTTTTATGGATACCCTCAGTGTTGCTTTTTCCACAATCTGCTAAATGTACAATAATTGACGGATCAACCAATTTCACTTGTTGCTGCTCTTCTATTTTTTTTGTCTTCTTGAACTACTTGATCAGGCATCATAACTATCCAGGACTTGTCTCATAAATGCAAGTGAAGTGACCAAGGGAAGCTTTCATGTTGTATGTTACTACTATGTTATGGCAAACAAGTTGTAAACTTTCAAATTATTATTACTACTAGGGGAAAGATGCACATAGACATATGCTTGTCTATCAGCTTTTTTCGATTGTAATTTGTTGTTTATATTTTACCATTTGTTTTAATTTAATTAGTTTGTTTCCGTTTTATAATATCTATATTACTTTATTTTGTAGATGATGTAGTCTTTATTTTAATGTTGAGGCAAGAATTGAATGGGGTGTTGGAGATTTGGAGTCAAGTCTTAGAAGCGGAAGACTTTTGTTTGAGTATAAGCAAGACATGGTATATGTAATGTAACTTCAACAAAAGACAAAGTAGTTCAACCTTAGAGGTGAAATTTGAAGATCATATTATATAAGTTATACAGTTTAGATATCTTGGGTTCATTCTTTCAACAAAAAAAATCTTGGGTTTTTTGTGATACAAACGTGCCGTTTAAGTTGAAATGAAAAAATACCAGACAGTTTGTCAGAACAACGATGTTTTATGGAACAAAGTATTGGCAGTTAAGAACCAACATGAGAATAAAGTAAGTGTGCGGAGATGGGAATGTTGTGTTGGATGTGTGGTAAAACAAGATGTGATAAGATTAGAAATTGCAACATTGTAGAGATAGTTGGGGTAACACCTATAGTATTAATATTGTGGAAAATAGGTTTAGGTGGTTTAGACATGTAGAGAGAAACCTTGTAGATTCTATAGTAAGAAGAGTAGATCAAATAGAAGAGTCATATTACAAGAGGTATAGGAAGACCTAGAAGAACTATAAGAGAAACTATTATGAAAGATTTATAGAGTAATGAGTTGGATTTAAATATGGTTTATGATAGAACAATATGACATATTTCGATTCATGTAGTCAACCCCACTTAATGTGATAATGTTTGATTGTTGTTGTTGTCGTCGTCTTTTGGAATCATTAACTAATGTTCATCAAAACTATTATTTCATTTCATGATCAACTACAACATTTATTAGTCAATGAGATAATCAACTTTCCGTGCATCGCATGGGTCCAAATACTAGTTGTATATATAAAAGTTCTTAAGTCTCTTAAACAATTTTTTGAAGTCAAAAAAGTTGTTGCAAATTTCCTTTCTAATTTTTTGTTTTTTTTAAAGATGTCATATCTTATGTACAGTGTTCTTAGAAATCTTAGACAACTTTTTGTTGTAAAAAAAAGTTCACCTAAAATAGGTAGTTAGTTTTTAAATTCTCAATAATTTTGGTGTCGATTCAAAAAAAATTATTTGAAATTGAAAAAAAAATAAAGTAGCTAAAGGTAAAATATGAGCAATGAAAAATTCACTCAAAAATCTCATAATCTTTTCCATGTTGTTATATAAATATCAACTTATAAAGGAAACGTATGAGTTAGCAACCAAAGCCCAAAGAGTAAGACTAAATTGAAGAATCAACAACTAGCATGCTCTCACTACATTATTATATGTGTTGTGTAAGTGACTTAAAATTTGAGGATGTAGTTTTTGGAAGTTTTGTTTTTGGGAAAATCGAGCCTCGATTTTGCACTGATGCATAAAAATAAAACGTACTTTTATGCGTGAGATTGGTTCCAATTTTTTAGGGATTCTTTTACTATACAAAAGTAGTTGAATGAAATCCTTCAATTTCTATTGTGATTTTACGATTTTTGATTTTGTTATTCTGTTTTTATCTTAAGCAAAATTTCAATTTTGACAATCTTGCTATCCAATGTATAATGCCAAACATACATGCTACTTTTAAGAAAATCAATTTAAATTTAGCAGGAGCTACTCTGCGCATGGTTATGAATAAGGAATGTTGTCTATAGTGGGTGGAGTAAAGCATTGTTCTTTAATCTTTACAAATTATTATAGAAGTGCATACACAGGGGGCATTGATGATGATGTCAATGATGGTGCCTCCAGCTAGCAGAGAAGCTTGGTAAAATCTTTTACTACTTTCGTTTTTTCTGCGTAGATTGCGGGGAGGGAATGGAAGCAAAGAAGAGAGGGAAGTGGGACCCTGTTTTCTATGGAAGGCAGCAAGCAAAAATTTATAACCCTAATTGATTACTTGATTGTGGCACTCGATCTTTATAAAAATATAATTTTTTCATTAAATCGGATAAATTAATCTCACAAATTCATTCTTTAAATTGAAATCTATTGACTATGGTATAATTATATTACAAAAACAAATTAATTTTAATCGTACTCCAAAAAACAACAGATTAATTTAAATCATTTATAAACTATTTGTAAATATAATAAATTATATGTTATTAAGTTGAAATTCCCTAAAGAATTTGTTATTAAGTTGAAATAATATAAAGTTTTTGGTCACACCCTAAAAAAATGTTACGTATAAAGAATACTTAAACTCATTTTATTTGAACAAGGGTAATTTTGGTATTAACAAAAAAATTAATTAAAATTAAGTGTAACAAATTATCTTTCACTATCGTCATGGGCTGGGGTTCGAACCCCAGACATCCATATCTCTGCATTTAAAGTCTGTGAGCTCTAGCCACTAGGTTGCTGGACCAATTTTTTTTCTTCTTTCAATCATTCATCTATGTATGCAGTTTCTTATTCGCTAGATGTGCTGCCTGTGCACACATTATTATATGGGATAATGTTTCATGTACACACATTTTTCCATACACACATTGTACCACTCCCATGTGATAGTGTATGAGAGACATAAAATGTGAGTTTTGTGTGTGTGTGGGGACCACATGAACACATGTCACAATTGTATGTGGGTGTACAAGTGGTACATGCCACCTAAGGTGGTCTATGTATCACTACCCTATTATATGTAAACGAAATTTGCGTAAATAAAGTAAACTCAATTTAACATGACTTTAGTTGAGCGACTCACTTATATGACTATTGACCATTATTCTTGATCATTGATCATATGTGAAAGTAAGTTGTTAGTAGAATTTTAGGATTAAGATTTTTGTTTGTTAGTGTCTGGTTGTTTTTTGCACCTTTTAATGTAAATCTTTAATGCGTTCTTTGCTTTGATTATCACTAGGATTGACTTCAAAATATGGATGAGGCTTGTCCCAACACATGGTCATTTTAATAATACTATTTTATCTTTCAAATGGTGTTTACTTTCTTGTAAAAAAAAAGTTGAAGAACACTCCACTTATATTGTGACTGAAGTAGTAATTTTTCATGCAGGCTGGTTTCAACTCGAAAAAAGCGGTCGCTACTTTTTGAGTTTAATTAGGATAATCAATCATTGTGTGGGATTCCATAAGGATCATCTAATTGATAACCAGGGTTTTGGCGTGGCTAAAGAAAAGTAAAGTTTGTTTAAGAGATATATCTATCTATCTATCTATCTAGCTACTTAGCTATAATATATAAAGCGGAAGGCACAAAGAAATTTGAAACATGAACATGGGCAATTTGAAGAACGCTGTAATAGCATTCTTGGCTCCTCTTCCCTCCATTCTCTTCTACCTCTCATTCATTAATAATAATGCCACTCACCCATTCTGCTATCGCCACCCCCTGCTATTAGTCAATCTACTTTTCTTCTTCAACGTCAATGTCCTCTTTTGGCTCATCGCTCTAATCCAATCCAGCCACTGGGTGGGTATCTCTTCTTCCTTCCTTTAATAATCACTTCATTTTCACTCACTTAGTTTTCGTTGTAATTAATGTTGCAGATGATTGACCCTTATTGGACGGTGATACCTGTGATGCTTGTCCATTATTATGCAGCCCATCCTTTGGCTCACTATGATTGCTGGAGGTCAAGGATTGTGATCCTGTTGACTTGGGTGTGGAGTATTAGGCTCATCCACAACTACTTCAGACGAGAGAAGTGGCAATGGGGTGCAAGGGAAGATTGGCGGTTCACTGATATGATTCAACAATATGGAAAACATTGGTGGTGGGCTTCCTTCTTTTCCATCTACCTACCTCACCAGTTGTTGCTCATTGGATTGTCACTTCCCTTTTATGTTATCCACTCCGTAAATCAGCCTTTGAACATCTGGGACTTGGTAGCAGTAGTTGTGTGTTTATCTGGCATCGTCATAGCATACTTTGCGGATAATCAGCTTTACAATTTTGTGATGAGTAATGATGATGAGAGAGTGATCCTTGAGAGTGGTTTGTGGTACTATACTCGGCATCCTAATTACTTTGGTGAGCAGCTATGGTGGTGGGGACTTGTAGTATTCAGTTGGAACTTGGGACATGGGTGGACCTTTATAGGAGCATTGGCCAACGCAATGTGTTTGGGTTATGTCACCAAACTTGTGGAACAAAGAATGTTGAAACAAGACAAAAGAGTAGAAGCATATAGGAAGTATCAGAACACAACTTCTGTATGGATCCCCTGCTTCAAGTTCAAAACTAAGAATGCCTAATCGATCCATCCTTCTTTTTCTATTTTTTCTTGTTTCTTCATTATCCATGAGACACTTATGAGCTTTAGCAATACAACCCCATCCCCTGCTTAATTTATTTATATTCAATTTCGTGGGATTTTAAAATCGTAATTCTTTTTGTCTATGAATTCAATTCATTTTCAATATTTTATATTAAATTTCCATATATCTTTTACATAGATAACTCTAATTTCTTACACTGAAACAGAGAACTCTAATTTGCTTTCAGCTAATTTTTAGCATATTATTAAATCAAGGAAAATGTTGTTTATAGCGAAAAGAAATTCGCATAATTTCATGTTTCCGGCCTTCGCGAGATTTCTCTCGCTGTATATGGTCGAGCATGACTAATTCTCCACATTACATCGGAAAATTTGCCTCCTCCAGACTTTGAACTCCCTACCTTGAATCGCCTTACATTTGATCTACTCACCAGGCAAACAAATTGATTGGCCTCTTTTTAACCTTTGCTTTTTCCACTTACTACTTTATTATAATTTAATAAGGTAAAAGTACAAGGAATTCAATATGGACTTGACTAAGTAATATTTACAAGAATTGGAGATTTTTTATAGGGTTTCGTAAAATATAAGTCAATAAGTGTCTTGAAATACATAGGTAAGCTAATGTCAATTTAACACTTATCAACTCTCATCAGCTTAAAATTTTATTTGTACTAAAACTAAAGTCCTAAAAAAAGTAGATTCAAGACATAAACCTAAAAAATTCTATAATGCATCATTTATCCTAAGGTTTATGATGAATCAAAACTGTTTGAATCAATTCTTTTAAAAGTTTGCATGATTTAAGGAAATGCAAGATATAAATAAAATTTCATGAATATCCTTGAATCAAAAAATAAATATGAATGAACTGCTTACTCAAAGTAGGATTCTAAATTTCAAATGCAAAATCAATCAATTCAGGTTGTCATTTTCAAATTTCATGTTGTAGTGAAGTATTGTTGGTAGGAGTACATTGTTGTCGTTTTGGAAACATTGATATTTGAATGAACCGTCGAAGCATCAAATGATAGTCTAAACGTTAGAAGTAAGATTGACAATGAATCGAACCAACTCGAACAAAGTTTCAGTTTCGACTCGACAATTGATTTGTTGAACTTGGTTCGTGGACCAAATAAGATGCACTTAAGGTATATATATGGTTCAACTCGTTTAATTCATGAGTTGACTCGATTATCTATAATACTTAATAAATAAATATAAAATTAAAGATCGTGAACATGAATATATACTTAAAATAGTTAGCTATTTTTTTATACAGAAATAATTAACTAAATTTAAAATTTGTTAGGCAGTAGTGAGTCAATTAAGAGGATGGCTTCCTCTGATAGTTATGTATGTTGTTTTTAAAAGAATTACTATTACCAATTTAATTAACAAATTAGTAATTATTTACTTTTTTTAAAGATTTTAGCAGTTTTTTAAGACCATCCATTACGGTAAGGTCTTAATCTATAAGACTTGTTACTTATTAGATACCACCATTTTCGCAAAAAAAAAAAGGAGTACTTAATGAATTTGAAGGTCTCAAATAAGCATCTCATATACGTGTGGGTCCCACACATCTTTGATATTAAAAAACGGAATGTAATGATTAAAGTTGTTGATAGATTATTCGTGGGTTCCGTTTAAGAAACTTGTGTGATGTGCTGACTTGGAGAGATTTAATGCTTATTAAGTACTACAATTAAAAAAATTATAAATGAGTGATTTGTACACGTGTGACCAATTTAAGTACCCAAAAATGAATTTCTCCATTTGAGTAATGTGATTTGAGCTAACTAGGGTTTTCAACCGGTCAAATCCAAACCGATCAAAATTAAAACCGTAAACCGATAAAAAAACAAAAATCACACAAAACTGAATTTTATTGGACGTGTTTTGAAGTTATTTTGTGAAAGCCGCTCGAATTTTGGATTGATTCTTAAAAATCGAACCAAATCAAACCGAACCGCATTCATTTATCTTAATACATATTTCAATTATTTATAAGTATAATATATTATATTAAACTATTAGTTTTTTCTTTTTAATTCTTTTAATACTACATATGAGTTTAATTTAATGAGTTTTGTTATTATTTCATATGTTTCCTTTTTATATCATATGCTTCAAAAATATAACCATATTTTTATAAGATTATACTTAATATAAAAAGTTACAATTTATAGTTTGGAATCCAAAAATCGATCCAAATTAAACCGCATTAAATTGGATTGGATCATATCAGCTTTTAAAAAATAATTATTCAAAACTTAATTGAACCGCATATAATTTTATCTTTGGATCATATGAGTTTTTGCTTAAAACCAATCCAAACCCCACGACGAACACCTCTAGAGCTAACGAGTCAAACTGCGTTATCCGTAAACTTGAATCGAGTCGAGTTCGAGCTAAAGTAAAAAATCTAAATTTTTGACCTTGGAGTAATGTGATTTGAGCTAACCAGTCAAACTAAGTTACGTAAACTTAAATCGAGTCAAGTTTCAATTAATAATAAAGTTTGTATGAGACTCAAGTCGAATTTAGAATTGAATAGATTCTTATCAAACCGAGTTGTGTCTAGTTCAATTCGACTCAACTTATTTCTAACCCTAACTTGAAGCCACACAAATCAAAGAGAAAATGCATTAAAGTTACTTGAAAGATAAAACAAAACAACAAAAGAAAAAATTAATCTTTGGAATAACGAAGAGCTGCTTCTTTGTTTTTGTTTATTAAAAAATTATGATAATGCACTAATATTCTAGCTACTTTATTCAAATTTCTTTTCAGTATGATAAATTAATTCTACTCTTAACTATGACCTAATAATAAAAGGGTTAAATATGTTATTACTCTTTATAAATATACAAACTTTTTTATTTTAGTTTTTCTAAAATTTTGTCTTCGACTTTTAATCCCAAAATGTTTTTCAACTTCACTTTTGGTTCTTCATTTTAAGTGAACTCATATATAGAATTTTTAATTTTGAATAAAGTTTAGTAGAAAAGTTTAAAATATTATAAGAATCTTTAACAAAAATAATTAGAATTTTTTAACAAATCATGAATTAAATATGAATTTTTAACCGCAAAAAAAAAATATTTAATTCATGTTTTGCTAAATAATTCTAATTTTTTGAAGAGATTTTTACAATATTCTAAACATTTATGCACAATTTCATTAAAAAAAATACAAAAGATATGTATGAGTTGGTATAAAAATAGAGTCCAAAAGTGGTGATTGAAAATTTTATAGAGACAAAAAGTTGAAGGAAAATTTTAGAAGGATTGAAACGAAAAATTGATATATTTATAGAGATGAAAAACATATTTAACCCAAAATAAAATAAATGTTTCCCTTCAATATACACATGTCTTCATAATGACCCTGTAAAAATAAAAACACATAATTTATCTTTTTAATTTGAGATTTTTCTTATTTTTAATCAAGTAATATACATGAAGTCTAAAAAAGTGACTTAGAGGTTGAATATTAAAAGGTCCTTAACATGCATGCAAAAAATCATGATAAAAATTCAACATCTATGACACTTTTCTAGACTTTTCGTATATTAAATGGTCAAAAAATATGAAGTATCACAAATTATTAAAATATGTGTTTTTATTTTTACATTCTCATTTTTCAGATTTCACTAATATTAGAGGGTTCCCTAAAAAAACGCACATTAAAGGATCAATTTAAAGAAAGGAAAATGATAGATACAGTGACAAACTGTATCAAAAAAATTTCAAGACAGTGTATTTGCTAACACATTTTCTTAATTACACACCATTACTTCCTTTGATTTCCAACAAAGAACAAATTTAATTTGCTAAGATCTTTTCTTGATAAATTCTTAATAAATACTCTCTAGATAAATAACAATACTCTTAAACAAATTACCCCATATTTTATCCGACGGTGCTATTTTTCACGAAGCTTTTTATCGCGAATTTCATCACAAAGATTTTTACTGTGAATTGCATCATGCAGTGACAAATAGCCTTTGCGATGATATCATGATTTTTTTTGGCTATGTTACGCACCGTTGTATACTTCTACATTGGTAGGAAATCAAATTTGAAAACACATTTATCGCTTTTCTTTCACTTCAACCACCAAAACAACCTTATATTTCATAAATTTATTATATATTTAATTGAGTTTAATCAATATAGGCCGATTACTTACACTAATACAACTAATACCGAGAGATAAGAATAGGTTGGGTCAAACTATACAATGTTTAAGTTTGAACGGTAAAAAAATTTAAGATTTAAATCTAGCATGTAACTTGTTCATAAGCTTATTTCTTTAGTCTGAGTTTAACTTTTCAAAAGTCTGATATGGCATTTATTTAAAAAAAAAAGTCTGATATCGCAAGTTAGCATGTTTAAAATTCTATTTTATATGAACGTATTTGAATATGTGATTTGATCTATGTTTACATAGTGACAAACTATTAGATATAGAGTGACAAACTATTATATCAATAAGATTAACTCTCATTTGTTATTTAACATGACATTTAAATTTTTTTGATTATGTAAGATATGATATTTCAATTCTAGTTTATAATAATATTTTTTTTAAGGATATAATAATAAATTTAAGCCTTAATTACACTTTTGACCCCCTAAGTTTCTCAAAGTTGTGATTTTGATCCCCTAAAAAAACAACTCTTTTCAGGCCCCTTAAATTTACTTTCTGTTGCAATTTTGGCCCCCCACGCCAATTTTGACCCAGTCAACGCTGACGTCACGTGTGTAATGTTTTAATTATTTTTGTATTTTTTAATATTTTTTATTTTGTAATTAAAAAAATAAATAATAAATAAAACAAAAAAAAAGTTGTAATTAATTTTTTTTATTTGTAATAAAAAACAAAAAATATTAATTTTTGTAATTATAAAAAAAAATTGTAATTAAAAAAACAATTTTTACATTTTTTTAATTACAAAATTATTTTTTATTTTTTTAAATTAAACAAAAAATAAAATAATTTTAAAAATTAAAAAAAAATTACATGTGTGGCACCCACGTGTCCGTTGACTGGGTCAAAATTGACGTGAGGGGGCCAAAATTGCTACAGAAAGTAAACTTAGGGGCCTAGAAAGAGTTGTTTTTTTAGGGGGCCAAAATCACAACTTTGGAAAACTTAAGGGGACAAAATTGTAATTAAGCCTAAATTTAAATATGAGAAAAATAATGTAGATTAATAAACATAAACTTGAAAGGTTAACAAATTTATAATTTAGTTTGAAGTACAAAATATAATATAATATATTAATGTTAATAAAAAAAATTATTCATATTTGTTTAAATAAACCGGTTTGATTGGTCTAAAAGACTTTTCTTATTCTTTGTGATCCAGTCTTTCTTGCAAAATGTTTTTTTTTGTCTATACTATTAAAAAAAATTGATTTGGTTTGGATTAGACGTAGACTAGACTATAGATCTTTGTAGACTGACATAACTTATTCTCACTCGTAGTTTCACATATATTTTATTAGGAGAGACCAAAATAGATCTCAATATTTTTGTCACAAGGAAAATTTGAGTTTTTTTTTTTTTTTTGGCAAGGAAAATTTGAGTATTTACTCTTACAATAACAACAACATAATAAATGTATTACTTATACTCATTCATTAAAATATAAGTCGTTAGATTTTGGAAAAGACATTCAGATAAAAATAAAAAAATAAAAATATAGGGGACATTCAGATAACTTAAAAGGTGACGTTTTTATTTAATCAATCAACAAACTTTGTTGGAGCCTATCTAATGTCAAGTTTTCATTGACAGCAGATCAACAAATGGTCACGATAATTCGTGAGGAAAGATTGAAGGTGGCATATATAATATTTGTTATATGTTAGGCTGAGTCACACGATTATTCGTATGGAAAGATTGATGGTACATACATTTGCATAAAATATAAAAATTGTCCCTGTCTCTGTATCTCTCTATAAAATAGGCACCAATTAGCAAAGGTTAATTATGTTAAAATTATTACAAAGAGAGAAAGAAGATGGTATCAAGAGATTAATCAAATGGCGAGGTCATCATCTTCTTCTTCTGGTGGGTTTGAATTTCAGATGCCATTGCACTACCCAAGGTACACTCAAGCTGACTATGAGATAATGCCTGAGTGGAGGCTTGATTGCTTGCTCAAACAGTATGGCTTACCAATCATTGCTGATCTTCAACAAAGGAGAATCTTTGCTATGGGAGCCTTTTTATGGCCTCATTCATCCTGATCGATCATCTCTCATACGTACATATACATAATATCATGTCTATTATATTATAGCAGTTTTTATGTTTTATTTTGAATTTAAACTTCTTATGTGATTTCACTATATATATACACACACACTAGGTGATCCTCATGCGTTAATTTATTGCTTTCTTGGTAGATAAGATATAGAGGAAGCTATATATTGATTAATGGGTTAATAGTATTTTTCATCTCTGTAATATATGTCATTTTTTGTTTTCACTTTTGAAAAAATTTCGGTTTGATTTGCACCCCTGTAAAAAAAAAAAATCCGGAAAACCCCCCTCCCCCATATGACTGTGCATATTTGCTGACGTGGTACACTGTGTGGCAGACTGACCGTATAATATTCTTTTTTTTTTTAAGGGTACACGTGGCATTTGTACCTATTTTTAAAAATAAAAATAAAAATGAATTTATATTAATTTAAAATTATCTGAAAATTAATTTTCGAAAATTAAAAATTGTAAAAAATTGATTTTTTTTAAAAAATAAAAATATATTCATTTATATTAATTTTAAAATAAAAAAAATTGTAATTTTTTTTAAAAGAATCCAAAAAATAATATAAATTCATTTACGAAATTTTTTGTAAAACCAAACTTTTTTTAAATTTAAGAAAAATCAGAAAAAAAACTATAAGATTTTTTTTCGAAATTTAAAAAATCAAGAAATATAATCAAATTTTTTTCGAAATTAAAAAATTCTGAAATTCAATTTTCAAAATTAAAAAAAAATCAAATTTATAAAAAAAAATTATAAAATGTCAGATTTTTTTTTTCAAAAGTTCTGGAATTTATTTTTTAAAATAAAAAAATTGTTAAAATTAAAGAAAATTTCAAAAGTTGAAAAAAAGTCAAATTTTTTTTTGTACATCTGTGAAAAAAAATTATTTTTAAAAATTTGGAAAAACAAATCATTTTCGAAAATTAAAAAAAAAATTCCAATATTTTTATAAAATCTTTTTCGAAATTAAAATATTGGAAAAACATCATATTTTTTTACAAAAAAAAAATTGGTAATAAAAAAGTTTCCATATTTTTTAAAATTTTTAAAAATTAATTTTGGAAATTTTTAAATTATTTTTTAGAATTTTTAAAAATTAATTTTCTGATGTGACCTACAAAAAAATTAAAATTAAAAAAAAAAAACCAAGCTAGCGCCACATAGGCGGATTTGGTGAGTTGGATGGGGGAGGGGGGGTATTCTGAAGATAAAAAAAAATTTACAAGGGTGCAAATCAAATCGAAAATTTTACAGGGATGAAAACCGAAAATGGCATACTATATTACAGGGGTGAAAAACACAATTAACCCTTGATTAATTATCAAAAGTTTGAGGAATAAGTTGGCACGATTTCCAATATATATTTTATATTTTTAGTACTTTAACATGTGATTTAAGTAGACTTGTAATTTATTTTATTATTTATCTAAAATCTACCCATTTTTTTATTGATCGTAGAGACGATAAAACTACTCATCTTTAAGTATGATTTAGAAGTTTCATATTGGAGGGTAAAGTGAATGTTTTGGTACATCATAAACGATATTCATTTATTCAAATTGATATAGTACATCGATACAATACAAATTTAAAATCGTTAAAAACAATATTATAATATCCATGTTAAAAACATAAAACAACAAAGTTCATATGCCTACAAATATAATTATATATGGTTAATTAAGTCTTCATAATACTTATGTCTTCCGATCTAAAATGTTGACGACGTCAAAGTCATTGACTAGATTCATATTTGATCAACACTAATTTTTCAACCTAAATCAAATAAACACCACACTAAGCTAAGAAATCAAAACAAACAAAGTCGTGTTAAGACAACAAAATCACAAAAACAAACGAAAGAAGACTTAAAACATGTTAAATCACTTATTCATAAATTATCTTTACACAAATTCTAAAACGGTCACTTTTTTTTGTCAAGTAGTCTAGTGGTTAGATTTCAAGGTGAATAAGTGGGGTGTCTGAGTTCGAACCTTGACCCCTGCATATAACAATGTATGTCCCTGCCAACTGAGTAAAGTTCACGGAGACTGGTCACGTTTTTATTTATAAACAAATATATAAAATAATACTTTCTGTACTATTAGGATTATAGTTTTTAATATATTTTTGCCATTAAAAAAATCCCTTAGGCCTTATCTTAATTATCATTATTACAAACAGCGAATTCTTCTCCCTGAGATCAATGGTCATGTGTATCTGCATGCTTTACTGTTTCACAAAAGCGTGTCTATTTTCATACCTATGATAAAGTTAAAATGGTACCTCTTTAAAAAGCTAAATGGGTTCATAAAATTGTTTCTTCCTTGCATTAGAAGAGATAAAATGATTTGAAATGATATGTATATAAATTTTTTTCATATATCTGTTGCGATATTAAATGCTTTTTTTTTAGGGATGTCATTATAGATACTGTGATGTGGTTTAAAAAGTTTATATATATATATATATATATATATATATATATATATATATATATATATATTCATCAAGTCTAGCTAGTGAAACTTTACTACATTAGTTTTTTTTTTATGTTTTAAAAAACCTAATGAAACTTATAAGTTTATTATTAGTGCAAATAAATAAAAATCGTTAGACTAATAAAGTTCAAATCTCGACTATAAGAGGTGTCGACGTTTAATATCCTACAACATACAGACACTTCAACGCTCAAGTCAATAGAGGTCAGAAATTAGGGTTAAGAAGTGAGACATATTCTTCCTTGAAGAATGCGAGGAGACTCCTTTATATAAAGGTGGGTGAATGCAGAGTCATTGTAATGACACACGTGTGTCCAGCGGTTACGAAATCGTGGAAAGTGTAACCGCCGGTGAGAGATTCACATGAACGTGGAGAGAGACGTTACAATACATTTGAACTGGTCTCAGTTGCTCTGTGCACCCCTTCGTAGAGAAGGAGTGTGTTGCGAGTAAACTATCAAATGTGATATTGGGCTTGTTTTGATATTGAGCCTAAAGCCTTTGACTGGTCCATAACAGGACTAAAAGTAAAAAAAAATTATAGATAAATAAAACAAAATGTTGATATATTTATAAAAGCATATCGAACCCTTACTTGAATGTGTCTATTTTGTAACGTGGTCATGTTTCAGGTTATAGTTGGAGTTGTTGAAAATGAGGCAGGAGATATATCATGTATGTATGTCCTCTGTATATAGTATAAGTTAATTTTGAAAGATAGCCAACTTGATACATTTTGAGAGTACTCCAATCCAATACATTCATGTTTTCTTTGTTGATCATGATAATACATGTCATCCAATGCTACCTGTACTTTCTCATTCGATTCTTTTCATCTAACAATCGATAATATTCAAGCATCGTTACGGTAAGAAAAAGAAAACCAAATAAAGGGACATGCACGAAGTAGTGGGATGTGGTCCAGTTTAGAACAAAATTATATGATGATTTGGATTGATCACTGATAGACACCGCATTCGACCAATGATACATTTTTCAATTGATTAACTAATTATTGGAAGGTTGGTCGGTCGGCATGAGTAAGTAGCTAGAGTGAAGAACTTGGGCCAACTTTATGGTACAATTTGCTTTATGTCATCGTAAATAAACATGCAACCCCCCATCCTCCTCTTAATTACCCCTAACGTCTACTTTTATAGGGTGGGGACCCTTCATCGAAGGTTATACGAGGTCAATCTAGTAGGATTATACAAGGTATTGTTGTACATATTTCCATTAACATGTTATTATATAACTGTTTGGACCTAAAAAAAATTATGTTGCTAGTAAACAAGCTAGCAGCTGAATTTAAGGTCAACATAATTCTCTTGAGTAGAATGAAGGATAATCGAAACATGTGATAGGTGTAACACCCCGTTTTCCCAGCATAAAAATTTCTTTAAAAAGATAATCATATATCAGAGTAAACACGTAAACAGGGCATCACATTCTTAAATCATCTCGAGTAATGAATAAATAATCATTTAATCCTTCAGAAAAATAGTCATAATTAATACTTAATGTTGCAGCGGAATTCATAAAAGTCTATGGCACGCAGGCCTCGTCAACGTCTTAGATAAATATCCTCAAATAACATAATCATAAATAATTAATATAATACGCAAGGAACAGAGAAAATGTAAGTAAGGTTCCCCCATCCCGTTACGTATCAGAGCACCTAGACACAACCGTAGAACGCCTCACATGACTGCACCTAATCTTGGTTACCTGCATTTGCCCACAAGGCGGCAATTCCAGCAGAAGGGGTGAGATTCACAAATAATTATATTAAACATGTAATTCAATAATCACAATCAACAGTCAAATCATAGCTCAACATATCACAAGCAAGACATTTAGCATTTTAAGCATCATCATGTAAAAACATGTCCCCTAGCATCATATCATCATCGTAAATCATCATCATAGACATCTTAGACGACTCGATTTGACAACATCACTTGACTATGCAACTCTAACATCTTATATGCATGTGGTACCAATCCAGGGCATAAGCCCTCGTCGCTGGTGAGTAAAAACTCCAGGGCATGAGCCCTCGTCGCTGGTGAGTAAGAACTCCAGGGCATGAGCCCCCATCATAGAATGAGTATGCATGAGACTCAACACTTTTTAACTTAAACAAGTTAACATCATATACGTCGTGAAACATCTTAATCATCATAGACTGACACATGCAGCAACTATACATAAGTAAACAGCAACATGGCAGCAAGTACATCACAAGTATAACACCAACGTTACAAACATCGCATGTATTCAAATATTCACAATTCATGTAATTCATATATCACACAAATGCCTCATAGATCATCATAAATAATTCCAATCATCAAGTTTCATCATTACAGATTGCATTACTCATTAATAAAAGCCTCTTAAGCTATCCCAAGTTCAACTCTCAAGGTCTTATGCGAAAACAGATCGCAAACAGAACAGGTTGTGACTTCTGACAGAACTCGCTATGGCGAGTGGGATTGCTCGCCTCGCGAGAAACTACAGGTCCTGCTCGCTATGGCGAGTTGGGTTGCTCGCCTCGCGAGTAACTATGGGTCCTGCTCGCTATGGCGAGCTGGGTTGCTCGCCTCGCGAGCGATGAAGGTCTACTCGCCGTGGCGAGTTGCTTAGCTCGCCTAGGCGAGCGATGAACAACAGCTACGGGTTCTGCGAAAATCTCACTCAAAAGTCCCAAATTTCGTCATACTAATCAACAAAACTCTCTGAAACATCATTACTATGATTAATCTACGTTCTGTACTCAATCTCTACCTCTGTTTCGCAGTTTTATGGCTTAATTCATGACTTTTTCCCAATTTTAACATAATTCCAATTCTCTCAAAACAACCCTAGGTTTAGTTAATCCTGATTATATGAACTACAGAATAATATAATTGAATTGCTAGGCTCACCCTTACCTTAAAATGCAGAAAATCGCAGCCCCTAAGCTCTTCTCTCCTTCACGTGCTTTTCTCCCCTTTTTTCCAAAATTCTGATAACGCGTACTGACTCTCTTGACCTAATTTCCCTTTATATACTCCCAACAAATCTTATCTTATTTACTCTTTCTCCCACAAAACTCTCTAAAATCCCAAAACTAACCCACATCTCTATATTTATTTTATTTTCAAATCTTATTTTATTAAACAATAAAATAAGTCACCACGTCGCATAAAAACATATAAAATCTTGATTCAACATCTCATAATATATTAATAAATATATCTAGACTCTTCAAATAATTAAATAATTAAATAACTAAATAATCAAAAATGGGCGATACAATAGGCAGATTTTATTCAGGTCTACAAAGGTTCACGAGTCAAAGTTGAGTGAAACTTGACATTTGACTTGTGTTGTGTTTTTTGTTTGTAGTGTTACTAACTGAAACAACTATATTTATTTGAAGGCACGTTCCAAGGGAACAATGCATATATGGATAAGAGAAACAGAAACGCCACAAAATGAAAAGAAGCAAGACATATGTGAGGCACCACGTAATCCTAATTACGAGAAGAATTTCATATTACCTTCAAAAATAGTTGAAAGAGGCTAAATTCGGTAGGCCGTGTTGTTTTGGCCCAAATATTTAATTTTCTCTTTGACTACCACACTAGTACATTTCATTAACAAATTCAATCAATCAACATAAGCTTAGTTACGTAAATTTATCTTTTTTTCATTTTGCTTTTCATTTTACTTATACACATTTCTTAGTTTAGCAACTCTCAAAAAACCTTACTCCATACTTAACGCTATTTTGAGGAGTTAAGGAACTCATAATTGAGGGGCAGAGTTTCATACTCTGCATAATCGTTTGAAGCGCAATGGGAAATACAATTGAGATCTATTACCCTATCACTTAGCTAACTTAACAAATATGGCACGTCTTGTGGAACACTACAATGAATACCATTAATACATCAATTATCTAGGCCACGACTACATTTGTTGTATGCACTTATGCTTGGGTAGAAGTCTTAACAACATGGAGCAACCATCAGCTCAACATCAAAGAGGATGGGCCCTCATAGACCTAATACGGAAAAAAAATTCCATAGACACCAAATTTTATTCCACATCATGACATAAGAGAATCACGAGAGATGAGTGAGTGACGGATTCAAAAATCACCGCTCATGTTTTGCCAATCTACAATGAAGCTCTCCCTGTGCATGTTATGGTTAATATAGCTGACCTTGTGCATGTTATTTGACAACTCATTGATATTTTTTTACCGATCGTTGCAATAATAGTAGTTAGCTAACACTTATGGAGCTACTTACAATTAGACAATAATAGTTGCAGGCATTTTCTTTTACTTTTATGAAACGTAATATCTTTTTATAAACTAGAATCAAGTAACTATATATATTACATTGAAATTATCGTGTGAAGGCATTAATCTTTCTATTTTCTTTTTTTGGCAAATCCTTCAAGTTCTGAAAAGTGCAAACTTATTTTTATTAATTCTCATGTTTAATTTTCTTTAGTAGTGTGTGAGGTTCTTCTATTTATATAATTAAGGTCGCATTTATTACAAATAGACTGTTCATGGATAGCACATAAAAAGGAGAGATTAGTTAACGGAACTCACAGGGATTATTGAAAGCAATATATAGAGGGAAGACTGTTAGAACTACAGTAATAAGCGAGACAAGACAGACATATATATATATATAGAAGAGGCCGAAGGAGGAGTAGGACTTGAATGTACTACGTGCTGCTTTTCTGTTGAAATCGTTGAAGGTATCTCAGATCCCTTCCCTCCCTCCCTAGTGTCAATATCCACCTACTCGTCTCGAATCTGATGATGCGAAATAAAGGAAAATATTATTTTCTCGAACAACCGAAACTTAATATGCCACAAGTAGAATATATATCAAACTACTATTTTGGAAAGTATTCCTTACTAGGGCATGGGGGCACTTACCTCTATTATCAACGATGGGGTTAATTCCCTAAAGTGCTTGTCTTGGGACTAAACGCTAAATCTTTATGCTTCACCTCTTTAGCACCTAGAGCATCAATAACAGTGGGTGTTTCACCTCTTAACACCAAGTTAAATGCTAGGATATTTGATGTTCATGGAGAATGGAACATATGTGGTGGTGCATACGTGGAAGGATCGTCTCTCTTCTCTCTTTTTTTATTTTCAATTAATAAATTATTTTTAAAATAAATGAATATTGTTGAAAGGCAATCATGCAAATTTATTAGTTCAAATGGCAAAATACTGAAATTGTTAAGTTGAACGTCACAGTAACGGTTTGAACCTCAGTATCCATACAATGATAGATGTTTCGTCTATTTACCATCATGTTAAATAGACACTCTTATTGTGGTAAAAAAAAGTTGAGTGTTTGTAGAAAATTGTGTCTTTGAAAGCGCTCTCTCTTTAAATTTTTTGTTGGTCCAATTAAATAAGTTGTATGAAAATAAATGAATTTTGTTGAAATATATAATGATTAGAGTTATTGGTGAAACCCTATCAATATTTTTTTTGAGGTGTTAAGTTGGAGAATATCTTTTTAAGTAATAACAATAAAAAAATTATAAAATGAGTCATTTGTATGTAGGAGATCCACTTGACCCAAAATGGTCTTAAGATGGTGTTACAAACTTACAAGTATTAAAAGATGAGTGATGTGTGTGTAGCACATGCTTTATCTTGGTACACATATCACGCTTCATTTCATGAAAGTAGAAGAAAAAGCATGCAACCTTTTATTATTATTATTATTATTATTATTATTATTATTATTATTATTATTTTGAAGGAATTATTATTAGCATCAAATTGTATAAGTTGATGTTTTTGTTTTCAGTAATGTATTAGTTTTTTTTTTTAACTGAGTAATGTATTAGTTGATGCTGATAAGTTGCTCCAAAAGTATTAGCTAGTTACTATTATTGTATCGGATGCAGCACAGATACAAGTTCACCTAATTGGGGGTACTTGACCCCACATGCTCTATTAATTTTACATAAATTTGTTAAATAATTTACATTTTTTTTAAATAAGTTTTGCCCCCACAAAATATTGCAAAATAATTTTTTTTTTTAAGAAATTAATATGCAACCGTTTGAAAAATAATATTATTGAATAATCAGTTGTTGACGTACAAAGAAAAATATATTCGACAATACTCAAAATGATGAAATAAACAATAGTTTTAAAATATAAAGTCAATAGAGAAATATATTTCATAAATATTTAAGTATATTCAATTTTTTAGATATAAATACATACATATGGATGTAACTTGAACATCATTAAAATAAGTTCTCTAACAAAGGTATATTATGTCGGAGTCCGTGATTCTTATAAAGATGGAATACAAGGGTATTCTACTCAATTGTACCTATGCAATTAGCAAATATATGAGAAAGTGTGCATTGAATCCACTGCAAGTAACAACAATATATATAGTATAATGTGATAAAAAGAATGATGAGAGCAGAATTAGGATATATAGTTATTCTTGGGAGAAAAAATGAATGAGAGTGCACAGTTGTTAAACACGTTTGTGAGCAGTGACGATCCAGACAAGAAGGTGACTGCTGAAAGGAGAGAAGACAAAAAGTTTCAAAGGTGGAAAAGGATTCATTAATTATATATAAATGATACTCCATACAGTACAATATATAAATGGTTGGATAGAGCTTAAATGAAGGAATTAAGAACAGGAAAAATGAAAATGAGCACACTAGCTAGTAAATTATTTGACAGGTGGACAAATTTAGTTCTGCACCTTTTTATGATCTATCTGCAATCTGCAAAGCGAAATGTCTAACTAAGGTGCAGCAGCAGTGTTGTGATCGACATCAACCCAACAAGGCTAACTGAAATATTAGATCCAAATACAACAAAGCAACAATCTTTTCTGTGTATCATTAAATGTAGTGATGAAAGGAGAGAGAGAGAGCATATTTGTATTGTACTACCAGTATTGATGCTGAACAACAATAATATTTATACACATTTAATTTTTTTTAATTCATTCATTTTCTTTCATCTTTCTCTAACCTATTACACCATCTTCTACATTCCTTTCTCACTCGAGATATTTAGAATGAATATTGGGTGTCCATGAAATATTTTCCATACAAAAAATAACATAACTATAAAATAATAGATAGATTATATATTATATATACGGAATTGAAATGGATTTCATTCTATCATTGGACTGCAAATGTTTTTCATTTCTTCTCCCCCCGGCTAATTATCAATTCGAGCAAAGAAGTTTAGACAAAACGTACAGTACTAGTACTATACTATGAAGAAGTTCAAATACTAATATATAATATAAGTATATAAGTACCGATGAAAAGATAATTAATAATAATAATAATTTAATTAAGAAGAAAGTTGAAGGGCTCTTTCTTGCCTTAATTTGTAGCGAAAATGAGAGACAAAAAAAAGTAAACAAAAATAAAATAAAAATGCTGCCAAGGAGAGCTACTTAGCCTGTCCAAGCCAAACTAACTCTAACTAACTGCAAAACAAAATGATATGATCTTCAATGGTGCCGGCGATATTGGGAATTAGAAGGATCCAAATCAAAGTGCAGCGAAGTTCCCCCTCTGTGATGATGATCATGATCCCCAGAAGTTGTTGGTGGTGGTGGTGGTGGAGAAGAAGAATCACATTCCATGTTAACCCCAAATAGTCTCAGCCGTTTTCCGCTAGTATTAACATTGCCTCCACGGTGATGATGTGCAACCGGCACTGAATCAATTATCATATTCATAGGGACATTCACATTTCTCTGATCTTGTTGGTGCCCTTGCACCACGGATCCCTGCAAATGTTGACCACTACCAGTTGCGGTTGTTGATGGTGGCGTAATTGGCGAGGAGGTGAGATAATAGAGAGGGTTCATGCTATTATTATTATTATTATTATTAACAAGGTAATCAGCAGCAGCAGCAGCAGGGTGGTGGAACTGTTGTTGTTGTTGTTGATGAAGTGTAGTAGTAGTAGTATAGAAATTGGGGTTGTAATATTGAGGGTGAGATATTGTAGAAGCGGCAGTGTAATTACTAGGATTAGGAAGGTGGGAATATTGGGGGGAGGTGTATAATGATCTAGCAGTACCACCAGCAGCATACGATGAATAGTGATGATTGGGAGGAAGATAGAAAGGTAGAGGAGGAGGAGGAGGATATTGAGGGATGAGGTGGTGGTGGTGATGAGAGTACTGAGAGTGTGCCCTTGGCCTCCAATCTATGTACAACCTGTGTCTGTACAACTCAGCACGTCCACGATGGAATGATACAATGTCACCAGCATCAAGTTTCTTCTCCTTAACAAAACGGCTCCACCCTTTTGTCATCACATAACTCTGGCTACTGTTCCAATAAGAATACCTGAACCGCCACATCTTACCATTTCGATCTTCAAAATTTAGGAGAAGCCCTTTCTCGTTAGTAGAAGAATCCAAAGGGAAGTACTTCTCTGCGTGCTGCTTTGGAATCACAAGTCGATTCAGCTTCCCTACGTCACTCGGTGTCACCACTTTGTCAAACATGTGCTCTTTCTCTACTACTACTGCTGTTACTGCCTCCTCATCCTCATCCTTTGAATTTGAAGAACATCCTATTCCTAATCCTGATTCCTCACTGCCCTTGCTCTTGCTTCCTAGTCTTAACTCCATCAAATCTACCTCCTCTTCATTCATCCTATTCAACTTCCCAACCCCACCATCTTCTTCTTCTTCTTCCTGCTGTAACTGTAACCCTAATTATACCAAGTGAATCAAATTAATTCAATACTAATCAATAGCTCCATCAAGATATAGATTGAATATTGATTTATCAATCAAGATCTCAAACCCCAACCATGGATTGGTTTTGGTCTGGATCCAGTATTTATTAAATTAAATAAATGACGTATAATTAAGAAGAATAGTTTGATTATTTGCAAGTAGCTAGCTAGCTAGATAGATAGATAGATAGATAGATATGCATGGAGTCATGAAATTGAAAAAAGAAAAGAAAAAAAAAATGGGGTACTATGCTACTTACTGCTGCTGCTGCTTTCTTCTCCTCCTCCAGTGATTGCAATGATATCATCTGCACCTTCCTCTTCCTCCTCTTCGTCCCTGCTATCAGAACAATACCCTTTCACTTGTTCCATCAAATTAACTCTCAACTTTGATTTTGATCGGCTAATATGAATGGATCTCACTAAGGAATGAAATGTTGATCAGAATAAGTTAATATATAGAGGATGGAATTAAGAGGTGCTGGGAAACAAATATAATAATTATTATAGTGCTAATAAAAGGAAATTTGAGAAGAAACGGAAATGGTTGTGAAAAAGTAGAGAGGTCAAAATGAATTAAAGGAAAAATAATTAAGGTGGAATGGAAGATATTTTACCTAGATTGCAAGCTGACTCTGATGGAAACCAAACAAATTGCAAAAGAGTACTGAGTGGGTGCCTTCCTATTGTAATTCACAAATTAATAAACCCTAAACAAAGACAAGCAAGCCATATGGAGTGAATGAGGAGGATTCAATTTCAAAGTTCGGTCCAAGTTAATTGTGGCTATTTACAGTTGACCTCTACAAATTACTAGTAGCATATATATATGACGTGAGTGAGATGTATATTGTTTGGTTTTGGCTAACAATTATAGTTTAGTTACCTTCTCAAGGCAAGCTTCTTTAATTACAACTAGGAAAAGAAGAAGCATAATTTTTTTTCAACCTGCCCAGTTTCATTCGTCAAAGAGAGAGAATGAAAGGTAGATAAAGAGGTTTACTACTCTTACGTGGGGGCCATGAATTATGTCCCTATGGTGCTCATGTGAGAGCAACTTGTCCTTTTCATCATATTTGGTATATATAATCTCTTCAATATATATCTATCTATCTAATCTACATATGCTTCCGCCTTCACACCAACAAAAGGCCAGTCTCTCCACAACTAAACACACCTTAACCCTCTTGCTTTACTTACTTCAATTTTAAGTCCCATATATTTCCTTTATTTAGTAAAAAAAATAATTATCTAATTCAAAGTTGCATAGGGGATAAGTGAAAAAGCAAAAAATGGAATAGGGCAAATGATATATATATATGTATTTTTCATGATTTATTATATATATATATATATATATATATATACACACACACATTGATCAAATGTATAAGGGTACGGTAGTGTATCAGAGGAGAGAGGATAGACTGTCCACTAATATTTTTGACTTTTAGTGTTATTGATTGTGTGTGTTGTGGATGGTTCCCAACCGTAGTGAAAGGAAAGGAAGATCAAATAGTAAAACTATGAGAAAATTAAAACAAACCACCCTGCATAATACAACATTTCCTACCCTTACCTAATTCCAATAATTCTTTGCCACCATATATTCAATTTAGTCATAAAATTGTAGGATTAGTTATCTCAATATCTAGTATCATATCACATATTATAACTCCGCACCTCCGTTGACATTTATTTATAGAGACCCTTATACTTGGTTTGCATATTCTTTCAAGGAAAGCTAGAATTTCTTGTTCTTATACCTTGTTATTTCATCAATAAAGTAAGGAATTTCATTATATTTATTGTTTATGCCTTTAGTTTATCTTGTTTTGTTTATGATGGGATCTAGTGAGTAGACACCTTTATTTTGGAATTATGGAAAGAAGTTGCAACGAATATTCGATAAAGTGTCTACTAACGTGTATTCAAGTGTGCAAGATATTTAATACCCACTACTCACCAGAGTATGAACATAAAGCAAATATGTGTGTTCAAGTGTGCATGATATTTGAAACACGCTACTTCTCAGAGTATAAACGCAGATCATATGATTTCCATGTAAGTTGATCAAGCATATCCTTTTTTCAACACAAAGTCAACAAGAAGTTAAATACATCAATTGTGCTCAAACATAACTCTAATATTCAGCATATAAGGAAATCAACGAAATTGTTTAAACGAGACGATCATCTAGACAACGACTCTTTTTGGTACACATATTTGTCATCTTATGAAACTTCTCTTTTACCAACGGTAATATTCTTTTCATTATAAAAGATAAAATATTCAAGATGTTGAAGATGTCTCAGCGATCTTAGTTATTTAACTGGTTGAAGTTGTCAAAACTGATATCTTCCTTCATCACAACCTCAATGAAATCATAAGAAGAAGAAGTAAGACTGGTTTTGATGTCACAATACCACATTTAAAAAAGAAAAAAAAAAGGCTATGTTCTAATTTATGCAAATCAAGTACAAGCATAAAACATGATTTATGAACTTAATGAAAGATCCTTTCAAGTGAGAGCATTCTAGATCATGAAGTAAATCAGTCAAGTAGTCTAAATTTCACTTTGAACCGATATAGGATTTCCACTGTATTGTCCTAGAAATGTAAAGTAATTTTATATATTTTCCCTTTTATGATGATTTTGTATATAAGCGTATATAAGTATGAATCTAGGTACATAAGGTAAAATAGCAGTTACCGAGAATTTGTTCCGATGAAATGTCACATGTGGACGACAAAAAAGAAGTGGATGCATACCATTGCAATCGATGCTAGATTCCAGTTAAAGAGATCTATCTAGTAGCTATAAGCTAGCTACTATTTTGTTATGTTTATGTATGTGCGGCCGCCCTCACGCTTCTCTTAATAATAACACAAAATTTTAAGCCTTAATTTGCATATGAATGAAACCCCACATATCGGAGTAGTGAATATGTTGAGCAATTGGTAGATTACATTTAAAATATCTTCTTTGAAATAGTTTTTGGGTAAATCAGTTATGTCTTCTTACACCTTTTATGAATGGATAATGTGACTTTGTTGAAATAATTTTGGATGATTTATCGGGTTTTGTGCTAGTTTTTGAGTTCTTTGTAAAGAAATGATATTTGTAATGACAATTTTCTATATTATATTCAATTTTATTTTTAACTCTTTATTGTTTTGGTTTTCATGTCAATATTTATTTTTCTTCGTATTTTTTTTATATCGTTTTAGTTCTTCTTTTTTATATTTCTTTTTAAACATTGTATTAGATAGGAGTATCTTTTGTACTCGGTTTATTTATTGAGAAATGATATTTATATAACTATTTTGTGATAATTTTTGGACAACTCTCTCCTACTCACATTATGTTCTCACATGGCCGGTCCAATGTATTTGTAGGCCTAAAGCGAATTTTGAATTGAGGCATTTTAAATAGGTTGACAAAGAAACATAAAAATTATGAACCTTAGATATGTAATTTTATTTGTGGTACGTCGAACACTAAATATGGGTATCCCTTATAGTCAGCGTTATAACATTGAACGGCCTTGGAGATTTGGAGGCCTAATATGAGGCATAAAAAAATTTGGAGGTCCAAAATCCTTGTTTCAGTGGCAATCCCCTTGAGTCGGCCCTGTATTCTCACTTTCTCTTTTTTTTTTCTTTTTCTTTCTATATTGTTTTTCTAAAAGAGAAAAAAATTGTCATGAAATAGTTGTACAAAGATATTTCTCTAAATATAAGGGTTGTTTGCTATAATATATATATATATATATATATATATCGTACAAGTACTCCCTTTTTTGTCTTCTCTTGTAGTTCAACTGTAGGAATGTGCTGCTTAAATTTCTCTAAAGCTTAGATTTCCATTTACAGAATTTGGGGAGGCTGTGGACCAGTTTCTATTTCTAACCATCTCTGCAAAGAATTAGGACACAAACCATAAAATTTGTATACAGAGACAAACTACATATGCTATAGTAGTAATTTTGAAATAGTTATGGGCCATTCGTTATACCGCAAAAGAAGTTAGATAGCTAACCCTTCGTCAAATTAAAAAAAGTTAAATAGCTAACTCATCCTGAAGTCAGACTTCTTCTTCACATTTAATTCTTCCTTTTATTATTTATTAGGTGCCCTCTTAGCCATTTGAGTGAATTTGAACTTCATTCTTTATGGGATTGTTGGATGTACGAGATATAGACAGATAAATAGTTATCACACACACACACACATATATATATATATATATATATATATATATGGTTTTGCCAGAAGACACTTTTTATGAAGGTGTCTTTAAGCAAGTTATTCTATAGGCATTTGTTAAAAGACATCAACTAATATTTATGAAGGTGTCTTTTAGCAAGTTTATAACTAAAAAGTGGAAATCAGACCTTAAAGTGTGGGTGTGGGTTGCTAAAAGACACCTTCATGAGTGGCTTCTAGCATAACCTTATATTATATATATATATATATATATATATATATATATATATATATATATATGTCATATTTAAATCACAAATTTATTTTTGTAAAACAATTGCATTTCTTTTAAAATTATCTTCAAATATTTTTAAAATTAATAAAAAGTTTAAATTTTATATAATTTAAAAAAAAATCATTGGATCTATTAAATAGAAAATTTCAATTTTCTATAAAAATCATGGGTAGCAAAATAACTCTATTATAAATGTTAGATAAGGCAAATAAAGGTATGATATATTATATGTAAATGACAAAACCAGCCTTGTGCGAGAAAATACTTAATTTGTTAAAAAATTAAATTAATATTCATATTTTTAAAACTTTTAATAATTATTTTATTTTTAAATACTATAATATTATAGTAAATTATATATAAATAGAGTTAAACAGTATTAATATATGTCATATTCTATTGGTTTCTAACTCAGCTCATATACAGGATAAGAATTTTAACTATAGTAAGACATAATATGATAATTTTTAAGATTAACTTATCATATCATGTTATGTTAAGTATATCAATAAGTGCAGGTATTTCTTCAGGTTATGGTGTTGGTGCGAGTTCTAATTTACGTGTTTTCAATTAGCATTTTGCTGATGATACGTTGCTTTTGGGTAAAAAAAGAAAAGTTGGGAAAATATTATAGTATTGAAGGAAGGGCCGGACCTTGGTGTGCAAACAGCTCAATGGAGTTGGGTCTCTCTAAGGCATAGGCCTAAAAAAAATTATAGCCCAGTAGTACTACTAAGTACTCCCCCAGGTTTCCACTTTCCTTTTATGTTGTCTTGTTTTAGGCCTATTAGAATTGGGTCATCTTGTTTTTGGTGTTAGGTGGGTGTTTTTTTGGAGGGTGGTTTGAGGTTTCTCATATATACGGTACTGATTTTCACATTTGGGTGTACCGCATATATAAGGCACATTTGTATTCATCTTTTAAAAAATTTAAATAGAACATTGTTCTTTTAAAAAAAACATTTTTATTTTATTACGGGCCTCTTTTCACTTACAGAGCCGAGCCTCCGAATTCGTAGGAACGACCATGATTGAAGGCTAACTTGATCCCTTATAGTCAGTGAGACGAGCGGCCGCCCAAACCACCAATTTTTTTAAGGGCATTATTATTTTTACTTAGTAGTTTGTAGTATATACATATAATTTTTTTAACTCGTTTTGATTAATTCAATTGAAAATATTTTTTTAGAGAACCTTATTTATGAATGAATCTTTTGCAACATAAAATGTGAAAAGAAAGGCATTTGAATAATTAAAATGACACAATTTTATTGATTCGTTTAGGTACCAAAACACTTAAGATCAACCATGTCTATGGCTAACGTACATTCTTCTCTATTCAAGATGAGTGGATATAGAGAAATAGGAAAGGAAAAAAAAAACTTTGAGAGAAGAATCTCCAATTAAATAGCAAAACTAGTATGTAGAGAAAATGGCATACAGCTGATCTAATTCACAAACCTGAGCTAGGTTAATAGCAAATATTCAACCCTCCCACACATGGTGGTCCAGTTTTTCTATCAGTGCTAAGCAAATAAAGAATATCTATGTATGTATAGTGTAAAAAAAAACATTTCTTAACTGACCCATATGAGGCTTAAATTGATTAAGGTATAATTGTCTTAATTAAATACTATGAATTAATTAATATACGTATGCAGATATGCAAGGAAGACTTGTGTGATGGGAATTTACTATTCGAGAGAGGGACAGAAAGAAAAGAAAGGGTACCAAAATGGTGAAAACTACCCTTTAGCGTTAGAAGAAGATAGCGATGTATATATGACAAATGAAAGGGGGGCTGAGAGTGAATGTATCACAATGTATGTATAGGTAGATTAGATAGAGAGAACAGAGAAGGGAGAGGGAGACCACAAGAATAGGAGTGGGACCATATGTAAGGGAATGGGGACACATACAATTATACAAATCAACCAGATTACTGGAAAAGGAACATTATTCAGTGGTGGCGAGTTTACCAAAATAATTCCATTTGAGATGTATATATAACTATATATATGGGGCACAGTATGGAGGTGGGGGAAGGAAGCAAAATCAATCGAGTATATATGTATGTAGGCCAAATAATAGCAGCTGCATGCAGCTTGCAGCTATAATAGATCATAGGTATGTATATGTATATATGAATGTGTATATAATGTAATGTAATGTAATTAGAGTTCAGATTTTTCATGCTTAAGTAAGGAAGCCCCTCTTCCTTGTTCATTACAACTCTTATATCCTTGTACAAAAATATGAAAACTAACCCCACACTAGGAGTCTACTCACACATACACACACTACCCTCTGAGAAAACCGTTGGGCTTTTCGTGCTGTTAGGTCGCTTTCTAATCTTCAATTGCATATAGACTCTAGTAATTGGATTAGGCCAGTAGGTGCCACAGCCCCCCCACCCCAACCCTTCATCATTTATTCATGTATATGTTTGCTTTTGTTGCTGTCCTTCCACTGCATCTGCAACTATTTTATTTTATATATATCTATCTCAATGACTGTAAATGTAATTATGGTCGACTCATCTGCCTGCCAACCTGTATTCTTCCATGCCAGGACTGCACTCTAGCGACGTATGCATTTTATTTATATTTCTTACTACATTGTATTTTTTTTCCTCATTAATACTTTATCATAGGGTGTGTGTCAATGTTTCATTTCATACACGCCATCTAACTATTCAATTTCAATTACGGCATGTAAGTATGTATACGTAGTACAAAAAATTTAACATTCATAATTTTAATTGAAATGTGGACTGGTAGGGAGGATCATACCACGTGGAATCTCCTATACATTGATTATTCAACATGTATAACTCAGCTTGATCGTTCAGGTCACGCGTGCTCCACCTGCATAGCTTAGTTTGATTGTTCAGGTCACGCGAGCTCCACCTGCATAGCTTAGTTCGATTGTCAGCTCACGTGAGCTTCATCTGCTTAACTCAGTTTGATCGTTCAGGTCATGTGAGCTAGCTCCACCATCAACGTCACTAGCTCTCTCTCAAGTCGCTGTCCAAGCAACATTGGGGTCCTCCTCTTGAGGGTATCTCATAACGTGCCACACATCCTGACAAGTGATGTGAGCTATGTGTACCCTTGACTCCACGGGCCTGGTACAGATGAGCCATATGGACTTCAGAGAGTTAATGGGCCTCAACATCCAAAGAAACGCCCATTAGATCAAGAAAAATGATGACCGTAAAAGATGACAAGCAAAAGGGGATTCATTCATTCTAGCATACACCTTGTATTTTCACCTTAGTCATTTTAGAGTATTCTGGGAGCTCCTCATAGACGGCTTCACTGAATATTTCATCTATTATAATTTATGTTTACATACGTGAACAAAATATATATTTTATATAATATAAAAAACAGAACATTTATGAATTTAGGAGAGACAATATTGCTATGCATAACAAAATGAAATCCAGGAAACCATTATGCCTTGCTTTTCTATTCAATGAATACATAAGAAGTTGGTTCTTTTGCACAAAACACGCATGGTCAAATGTTTAGTTGACTGAGAACAAAATTTCAGTTTTTTCGTGAATTGTTTTCCATATTAAGAAGCATTTTTTATATATGTGTGTGATAGATTTGCTAAAGCACACTTCCTTATTTTTTAGAATGAGATTATGAGATGTAGTTAAACCCGTTGTAATACTTTTTTTGAAGGATAACCCGTTGTAGTACTAAAAAGTAAAAACGCACATTATCATATAGAGAAATATGAATCAAAATGTATCTACTAGCAAAGTGTCCTTTAGTTTACGGTAAGAGTTTTCCCATTCTTTTTAAA
This sequence comes from Medicago lupulina, assembly GCA_958299785.1. Lineage (NCBI taxonomy): Eukaryota > Viridiplantae > Streptophyta > Magnoliopsida > Fabales > Fabaceae > Medicago > Medicago lupulina. The sequence goes on from OY283140.1 coordinate 201,731, forward strand.
TGTCGTTTTTTAATGGTTATGCCAAATTAAAAAAGTTGATTTTTGCACCTCTTTTTTTTCTATTATATCCACTTTTAATTTACCAATAAATTCCTATTTTTTAAATAAAATTTCCGTTTTCAATAAATTTAATAAGTTATTTTTCTCTGATAACAAATAATTGTTAGTTATTCTTTTTTTCTCCAACAAATTTTTATTTTTTTCACACACTTTATCTCTTCCATAAAAAAATATTAACAATAATCTAAATATTGTACACATCTTTTTTAATAATTGTAAAACAAAATAAAAATTATTTCGACTTCATATTAATCAAAAGTTAAGAAAATTTTAACTTTCTTTCAACTTCTTTAATCAAAATCAAGACCTCAAATTTGGTTTTAACCAATACTAGATTCAGACTAAGTGACATAGATTTGAATGTTAAAGATAACCAAAAAACAAACTTTCGTTTTTCAAATACATGGCGTTTAAAAAAAATCCAAATACATAGAAAGGGTATAATTGACAAATTGTTACGCTAAAATACTAAAATGATAGTTAAATAAGAACGTTAAATCCACAGTTGAAAGATACTTAAAAAACAACAAATAAAGTATTATATAAGTCCATGTTTAGTACCGTTGTATGTTGGAGGGAGGGAGAGAGGTTGACCCAAGGGCAGCCCAAACTAGGACTTAGGCATAAAAAAATTGGGTAAAAAATGTCTTGAAATTTTTTAATTTAGTTATAAATATTTATTTGCAATGATAAATTAGTCACAAATGTTTGTTCAACTCGTTTAATTAAGTTGAGTGCTTAGCTTCGAATCCTCTATGACTCAAATTCAATATTGGAACTTTTGAGTTTAAGTAAATCATTAAATTGGTTTCTATTTTTGTAAGTCAGACTTAAATTAGTCTACGACTTTATTAATATTTTAAACTAGTTTTTGTTTTTATCAAAAGTTTTTTAATTAGGTCTCTCGTATTGTGACAAAAATATAAAGACAGAAACCTGATTGAGAAACTTTCGTCAAAGATATAAACTAATTTAGAATATTAATAGAGTCAATAACTAATTTAAGAATGAGTTACACAAAAATAGATCAGTTTGATTGTTTACTCATTTGATTTTTGCAAGAAAAAAGGCAATGGAAGAGGAGAATGGTTCGGCCATTACAACTTCAAATGTAGATGTTCATTCATATGGTAGTTTGTTTTATGTTGAAATCAAGTGCTAACTAGGGAGATGGTTATTTAATAACAGTAACATGTTCATTCATATGATAGTTTGTTTTACGTTGAAATCGAGTGCTAACTAGTGAGATGGTTATTAGAGAAATTAATATTTATGAACTTGACTTAAAATGAATTGTTCAAAATAATTTAATTTTTTTTTTCAAGTAGTCTAATAATTAGAGCTCACACAATTTAATTGTGAAGAAATGAAGTGTTTGAGGTTCGAATTCCGGCCCCTATATATAAAATACAATATCCATATCAACTGAGCTAAGCTCACAGAAATTTAAAATAATTTAAGTTAATTGACAAACAATAATATTATCAAATTTTATATACATTTCATTTGAACTTCAAGTTAGTGTTACAAAACAAAAAAAAGTTATGTTATTTTATATTAAAAAATTAAAGACATCAAATAAACATTATTAAATATTTTACAACAGAATAATTAAGTGAGTGGGGGGCGCTTGCCCCGATGTCATATCCCCAATGTCATATACTACATATAGAATTGTTCCTGATTGTGGTCCTCTTCCTCCAATGGCAAGGGTTAACAAGTATACATTGCTAAAAAAAACATATAGTTTGTTTTTTTAGCCTTTCTTTTTTAATCTTTTTGGATAAATTATATGGCTGTTAAAAAATTTCAGTATGTAGCTAAAAAAAAAAACTATTACTTTTTTCATCCTACTTATTTTTCGTGCATCATGTTTTTTCTTATGAAAATGTTTATGTGATTTTCCGATTTTAGAATCCAAACTGAATTTTTCCTTTGTTATAGGGTGAAAAAAAATGAGTTTTTCAACAATTCGGTGCATTGCTTTTTTTTTTCGGATTATAGAATTCGACCACTCAACATCCTTGTTCAGGGGAAAAACAGTTCAGACTATATAATCTGTTTGTAAATTATGAGTCTGTTTGTAACATGAAAAACTAGTTTAGAGACCATATTATTCTTTATAACTCTCATTCTTCTGTTTTAGGTCATTGTTAGTTGTTTTTAGTCAAAAATCCACTTTTCGAGCTGCTTGATCATATTGCCCCGAAAGTTCTCCAGAAAATCAAGAAAAAAAATCAAGGATCAAGAATCCCCTAGAAGAGACTCCTTACAGGACTTCGCCCATCAAAATCCAAAAACAGAAGAGACCATTTAAGCCTTTATTTGTCTGATTTTTATCATTTTTTACTTTATTTTTTGTTGTTTTTAAAAGAAAAATTCAAAACTGTTGAAATAATAGAGGTTATGATTGATGGTTATACATAAGAATATTTCGGATTATAAATCTGAATTCAGTTTGGATATTTTTGGATTTTATAATCCGAAAACCCAGAGACATTTTTAGAAATTTTACAGAGCGCACGAGAATATTACATAGTGAAAAAAGTAATAGTCAAACAAAAGATGACGAGCCTATTACTTTTTTTACCCTGTATATTTCTCGCACTCTTTTTATCTGAAAATGCTCTAAGGAATTTTTGGATTATATAATTAAAAAATAGTTTTTCCCATATTTTGGATGGAAAAATAAGTTTATCACTAATTTGGATTATAAAATCCGAACAAATAAGTAGTTTGATTTTATAATCCAAACACCCCAAATAGTAGGGTGTGTTTATTGTTTGTTCGGATTATAAAATTTGAACTACTCCTATAACTCCTCTTGCACCAAGAATTTAAGGGAAAACATGTTCATATTATATAATCTGAATTGTATCAGCACAATGACCGAGCTTATTTCTGACAGGAATAGTTAATTTAAGAACAACCATACTAACCTTCCTAACCCCATTCTTGTATTTTATGTCATTGTTAGATGTCTCTGTCGTGTCTCTATTGAAAATCCAGTTTTCAGACTGTTTGATCGAATTGCTTCGAAACTTGCACAAAAATAAGAAGAAAAAATCAAGAATCAAGACTCCCTTAGAAGGGACTCCTTACGAGACTCTGCCCCTCAAAATCCAAAATCATATTGTTTAAACTCACTTATCATTATTTTTTTATCGTTCATATTCTCAATTATTTTTTTTGCATTGTGATGATATGATTTTTGGAATATTTTGGTGGTATTTTTTATTTTATTTTATTTGACAGGTTTTATGATTTACTTACTTTGTTTTTTGGTTATTTTTAAAAGCTAATAAAATGGGAGGGATTTTAATTTTTTTTTTATATATATATATAAGCATATTTTAGATTATACAATCGAAAATTCATAAAAAAAATATTCAGATTATATATTTTGAACAAGAGGTATTTTCGTAAAAAAAAAGTAGGATGCGTAAGAAATGAATAACGTAAGAAAAATAATAGACTAAAAAAATGTCAAACTTATTACTACAATTTTGAGAGGTGATCACATGTTCCACTTACATTTTTCTACTCAAATGTCCCATTTACGTAAGAGTATTTTTTCTTCATCTTCTTAATGAGTTATATAGAGGAGTGCTATAAATACTCTTGTAACACTCTCTCTAAATGTCCCATTTACATGAGAGTTTTATTCTTCTTCTTGTGAATGAGTTATACAGGGGAGTGCTACGAATACTTTTTTAACACTCTCTCTAACACTCATTTTTTATCGGGTAATATCTACGCGGATATTATCCATTGAAAATGAATCTCACATAAAGTGATAAGACTCAAATGAGTTTTACTCAATAGAAGAGAAAGTGCTAGAAAGAAAAAACTAATTAAATGGATCTCACATGTTACTAAGTAAATGGATCTCACATTTTCTTAGAGAGAAAAAAATCACCTTATCTTTATAAGACAATATTTGCTTATGTGGGTATTGGACTTGGATTTAAATTAGTTGTTTATTGCCTCAAAGTAGGGCTGACAATGAATCGAACCAACTCGAACGTAACTCGATATTCGATTTAATATATGATTCGTTAAACCTAGTTCATGAACCAGATGAGCCAAACTTGAGTTGAAAATTAAACTCGTTAAATAAATGAGTTGAACTTGAATTAAGTATGGTTCGACTCGTTTGGTTCATGAACCAGCTCGATAATGTGTAATTTATCACAAGCTTCTTTTAATAATTAAATGCTTTTTTTTCATAGGAATTATTCAACGACAATTTTAATAATAGAGAGAAGAAAAAAATTAATACCTTTTGAATGTTTTTACACAAACATGTGCAAAGAAATAGTCCCACATCAGGGAGGTTTGGAGATATTAGAGTAGGAGGAGTGTATATAAAAGCGCGGTGCATGTCAACTATGCTGCAAAACAAATACTGGTAGTATCCTGACAGTAGTAAATAGCTAATGGTCTTAGACTCTTGAGACGAAATGCTTGATAGTTTTATTTAAGTTATTATATATATATATATATATATATATATATATATATATATATATATAGGGTTTAGGGTAAAAGTTTTTTTTATAAAAAAAAAACTTTTGAAATATGTAATTTAAGCAAACGCGTTGAACCTAACAAGCTGAACCGAGTTGTTCGTGAACTTTAAACGAGTCGAATTCGAGTAAAAAAAGGTTTGTTTCGAACTCGAGTCGAGTTTTAAGCCGAACTAATTTTTATCAAATCGAGTCAAGCTCAGACAGGTTCGATTTGACTCGACTCATTTCCAATCCTACTTCAAAGCTTCTGACTTGATTATTATTTATTTATTTTTGTTGAAATGACTTGATTTTTTTTAGAGGATTGCTAAATATCACGAAAATTAATCCATGAATTCTAAGAATACTAACGTGTCATTGTATTAGTTAAGAAAGAAAGTTTAATTTTCGGATTTGGTGGAATTCACATACGATTGTACGTACAAACATAAACTTTTGCTGATTTTGTTGGTTGACTACTTCGTGGGATTAATCATTTTCCTTTTATTTTTTATCGTGCCTAATGAATTTTTGGGCGCTATTTGCTTTACATATGTTTTTTTTTATTTAAATAAGTCTTTCGTCCTTGTAAATAAATGTCATTTGAATTTTCGTCCCTGAAGTTACTAATTCTTCGAATCTGCCACTGCAAAATTTAACCATTTGACTTTTGATCCTAATTAGGTTTTTTTGCTAAGGTGGGTTGTCATTAGTGACGTGGTGCCCATGTGGCAAGTGATGATTGAGCGAGGTGATTGGCTTAAATAAGTCTTTCGTCCCTGCAAAATATAGGTCATTTGAATTTTCGTCCTTGAAGTTACTAATCAAATGTAATTAGGACCATTTTTGAAATAATTAATATTTGCAAAGGTAAAATGGAAGGATTAGTAACTTCAGAGACGAAAATTCAAATAGCATACATTAGCAAGGACGAAAGACCTATTTAAGTTTTCTTTAAAAAACTTTACTTATGTTGTTTTTTTTAGGAACTTTACATGTGTTGTTTTATACTTATCTTTATCATTTTCAATGATATGCTATACATGCGTCATTGCACCATTTGGAGTTTGTCAACAAAACTAAAATAATTCTTTGTGTTTGTGTGGAAAATCTGAAGTGGAGCAGACAAAGGTTCTATCATTACATAAATGGTGCAACAAGGATTTTTAAGGATAACATATATATCTGTGATGATCAAGGAAAAAATTGATGGTACACTCCTTTATGCGAACTGGATGTTCAACTTTGAATTGGATGAAAGATATTCATTTGAGACTTTGAGTCTGGTTGATTTTGATTGAAATAGACTCTAAGAGAGTTGTTGATTCTCTTATAGTATTAGAACAAATATTAATTAATGTGGTTGTATTACCACTAGTTGTCGTAGCATTGTAACACTCATTCTCCTGTATAGAGTTTATCGGGAGGTAAGATGACGAGACAATTCATACTCATGCATGGATAGCCACATCTTGAGTTAACCTTTAAATTTTGATTGATATTTTAACATGTATCTAAATTATTATCATAAATGAGATGTTATGTGACCACTTTATAGTCTAAATAGAAACCGAAAATGTATTTTGATTTAATTTAATTTTTGAAATTGATTTTAGTTAAAATTGGGTTGAAAGTAAAATGATCAGTGTTTGAATTTATTCATATAAAAAAAATTATTTTCATCAATTAATGGATTATAATTGCTTTTGCGTCTCTATAAACCTCTATCACTTTTACTCCATCCATCATAAAATATAAGTCACTATAGCTACGTGGCATATTAATTTAAAAAAATCTTAAATTTTATTTTAAAAAGAGAAGCTACGAATTACTTTACAAAATACCTCTTAAGTGAATGGGAAGAATAAATTCATAAAATATAAGTTACTATGGCCACATGGCATATTAATTTAAAAAAATCTTAAATTTTATCTTAAAAAGAGAAGCTACGAATTACTTTACAAAATACATCTTAAGTGAACGGGAAGAATAAATTACAAGAGTTGGAAAAAGATCGAGTAACAAGTGGTTAGGGTATCCCTAAAAAAAATAGTGGTCAGGGTATAATAGGCAAACTAAACATCATTGTTATTTTTTTACAAAACAAAACAAGATTAAAATAATGTTTCATCAATATTATAAAATGATACATATAAAATAAAAAAATTACAAAAAATTATCTTGACCAAAATTAATGACTAATATAATCATGGAATAGTAGAAGTGATAAATTTGAGAATTGATGCAATGTTATTGTTGAAGTGGCAAACCTTGACTTTTGGCTAGAACCAACTTTATAATACTTTAGCTTTCTAAGCTTATTTTAAATATATTCGGTCTTTTTTTTTTACTGAAACAAAATTAATTGTTATCATTAATCAATCAATATTCAATACAAAAAGGATAAGAATAAAAAATACGGCGACTAGTTCAAGAACATGTCGCCTTAGCTAAAGTATAAGCAACTATGTTCGCTTGTCTCCTAACAAACTCCACCTCGAAGTTGAAAGGCAAAGATAACTGATAAACAATACTACAAATAATAGCATAGACTTTTGAATTTCCATGGCCCGGAGATGATAGAGCTTGCACTAAAGTAAATGAGTCGGACTCGAATATAACCTGATTTCATCTGTTCGCATCAGAAAAGTGAACTAAAAGTAACTAATAGTAGTAACTTTTCATTAAAAACCAATAATTATTTATTAAAAGTTACATATACTTGATATAAAAAACACAAGTTTTAAGTCAAAGTTACTACTTTAAACTTCTTCTTCTTTTTTGATAAATCTACATTAAACTTTTTAACATGTGCAAATTTGCACATAATAGAAAAACTCAATTATAAATTATAAGAAATAATTCACTTTTTAGATTTATTGAGCAAATGATGCAACAGATTTATATATATACCAAATACGTTAGTTACTCAATAAATAAAATTAATTATTTCTTATAATAAGGATTAAGATTAATATTTACATATTTTAAAAAAAAAAAAGAAGTAATATTTACATTAAATGTTTTCACATTGAGAAAGTAAGAAATTCAAACACATTTACTTTTTTTAGGGAAGTTAAATACATTCGCTTATTGTACCAAAAAAAGAAGAAGAAAAAATCTTAATTTGGGTTTTTTTTTTTTTAACAACCGATTCTACATATTATAAGTCCAACACCACTTAAGACAAGCAGGTCTCGAGGGACAGAATGAGAGAACTGATTTTGAACAACCATTTCTTAAACAAGTTTTAGGACAACTCTCTCTTTCTTACTCTTATTGTACCTTTATTTTCTCTCTCTCTCTCTCACTCTCTCTCTCCCCCTCCCACTCTCTATTGTTTTTATCTAATAAGAAGAGAGAGAAAAAATTATCACTAAAGTTGTTTACAATTGATTGTCCAAATATCATTTCTCCGAAAGAATACAAAGAAAGTTACCAACACCTAAAGACCTTTACCCAAAACCATAACACCACAAACTTACCAAGGAGAGATAAAAGTGTAAAAAAGCAAAATCATTAGCTGCCTAGAAACACTAACCACATGGCAAGGGAAAAGAACAACAATGATACTTGAATAACCATTTGAGACAGTTTTTGTAACAACTTCATTTTTCTTTATTTCCATTGGTCACAAGCAATAGACAGAGAAAAAGAAAGAGAGATAATAAGAACATAATATAAGTATAAGATAGAGAATTGTCAAAAAATTATCACAAATGATTATACAAATGTCATTTCTCAAAAATGAAATACAAAGCCCCCTTAGCAGAAAAAAAGTATAACAACAAAAACTCCCCGTAACAAGCCACCCACACGCCCACCACTAAAATGAGTGATTATTGGAGCAAGTTTACGATGAGACATATAAATATAAGGGCAAAATTTATTAGGATGTAAACATGTTATTTTAAAAAAAGATGTAAACATGTCATTTTTTTTATGATGACTAAAAGCAAAATTTGATATAATTAAAAACTTATTTAATCCAGTATTTTTCTATTCTTGTAAACATGTCTAACATAGAGAATTTTTTTGTTTCGAAGAACATCTATAAATAGATTTACATTCACCTTTCTGTAAGGACATTAAAAGGATTCAAATCTAAAACCTCTAAATCCAAGGTTTTTTTTACCACTATACTAAATCATTGAAGTTAAAAACAAGTTTATTCTACGTAACGACCAAAATCCAAAAATCCTACATAAAACACCACCTAAGAAAGGGCTATCTCCAAAATCAACAAAAGAAAACACAAAAAACAAAGCTAACACCAAAATCAAAGACAAACCTCCGCACAACAACATAAACAAAAGTTGTACCAAAACCTTCAAACATCATCACAAGCTGCCACAAAAACAATTTCCAACGCCTACATTTCGTTGCTCGCACACAACTCTCAAAGAAGAAAACACACCGACGGCCACTTGAAACAACCCCAGTCGGAGTTAAGGGCGGTAGCGTTGTGAGTAGGTGATCGCACCATTACAATCATATATCTACATGGCAAAGGAGTTTGAATTTAAGTAAAAAAGTTAATAAAATTCTAACGATTACCTTTAGGATACTTGATAAGAATTTTAAAGTCAACATTTTATTTTAAGATTTGTGTATTCAACACATTAAAATATATAAAAAAAAAAACTTTTTCTACATGAAAATTATCATCCATCTTCATTTTTAATCCTTAACAAGACCCAAAAAATTATATATTTGTAAAGTCCAAAAACAAAAAAGTTATTTCTACATAAACTAAAATCAACCTGAACAATTTCATTTTTAAAGCTTATTTTGAATGTAATATTTACATTTAATATTTTTATTGAGACAACAAGGAATGCATATATCTATAATTATATTTTGACCGCTATATAAAGAATATTTGGACAATAAATTTATTTTAAAATGTTCTATAAAAAAAAAAGTAAATTTTTAATTTTTTTTTTACAAAACTCGCAATTTTCATTCTATTTGAAATTTAAACACAGTACAAAGGTGTGTGAAAGAGTCATGGAAGATTTGCAGCGCGTAATCATTCTTGTTTCGTGTTTGAAGCAGAGTTTTAGGGTATTTACTATGATCTTAATCTTGTGTAGAGTCGTAGAATCCATAAAGTTTAGGTTTTATCAGACCGTTATTAATGTGCTCAAAGATGGCTGGTCAGTAACTTATCTCCAAGCAATGTTAGTGGAAAATGTTCACATCAAATATATTATAACTTAGGTTTAGGAGTCCATCTTTGCTCCATTTATGTTTCCTCAATTTATCCCATTTCAAGTCATAGATGTATGACATGTGGAAAAAATAAAATTAATGGTTGGGATTAAAAGGTTTAGAAAAAACACTTTGTTTGATGAATAATAAAACCCACGCGTGTTTACGCACCCACTTTCCTTTCCTTCTTCCTCTTCCCATAATCATCGCCGTTTCTCCCTCTCACCGTCGGCGCCTACGTCGGCGCCGCCCCTTTTCCTCTATTAGCCGGCGGCTCTATCCCTCTTTTGTTGCACATCGCGTCTGGCCAATTTTGGCCTTATTTACTTTATACAGATCCATTAATCACTTGCCAAAATCACCTTCCTTCTCCAGCAAATTGAATAACAAATCATATGCTAACTTCATGACTCTGTTTCTTCTTCTTTCACATTGAATTTTTGATCAGCTCATGTTAAAGAGATTGGAGACAACGACGATTTTCCTTTTTAGCCGTCGGATTTGTGTTGTTCCAATTCTTCAGTTTCTCTCTTGATTTGATTTTTGAGTTGTGGTATGTGGTTCTCTCCGGCGACGTTGCGTTGCTTTGCCACCGCTTTAGAGCGGTAACCGGAAGAAGAGTGTCAGCGGTGATTATGAGAAGGGGAAGAAGAAAGGTGCGTGTTGTCGTATCTGATAGAACAACAGAGGGAACGCGCACGTGGATTTTCTATTCATCAAACAAGTGTTTTTTCCAAACCTTTTAATCTCAACCATTAAATTTATTTTTGCCGCCTGTCATACATCTATGACTTAAAATGGGGTAAATTGAGAAAACATAAATGGAGAAAAAATGGACTCCAGATCTAACGATTTGGAATCACAATTTGAGATAAAACAATGAAATGACATATGCTTTAGTAAAATTTGATTAGACCATGAATCTAAAAGATTTTTAATACAAGTTGGTTTGGATTATTCCATTACAAACCTACCACTGTGAGTTTTTTTTTTTTTTTTTGTGAGTTAGTATAGTGAATAAAAACTTTTTATTGAAAGATTGGATTAGTAAAATAAATCTAATCTAATCTAATGTTTATAATGAGTGATTAGTAGAGCAAGTTGACGATGAGACATATAAATATAAGGGCAAAGGACAGTAATGTGTGTGGAAGCGAAGAAGAGCAGTGAATCGGAATGAATTGAATTGAATAGAATAGGCGTTGATACACAGCAATAGGGTTTGTTCTTTCTCTTTTTCGTCTCTTCAATCAATCAATCATATTATGGAGGATGATGCCGATGCTGCCGCTGCCGCTGCTGCCGCAAATAACAACAACAGGGTTTCTTCGTCAAACCCTTACTGGCTGGATGCCTGTGAGGATATTTCTATATCTTGTGAAGATTTCATTGATTTTGATGTTTCTGATGACTCTGAACACCTTCAACAACAACAACCTAATAACAACAACAACAACAATCAAGACTTTTTTGGTGGTATTGATCGAATCTTTGACAGCATAAAAAATGGTGCTGGTCTCCCTGATCATCCTCTTGCTTCTGCTGATGATGGGAATCAACTACCTCCTACTCATCTTCAACTAGAAGAACAACACCAACAAGTAGAAGAAGATGAAGAACAAGGAAGGTTCAACAAAAGGGCTCGCCTCACCGATGGAGAAAGGAGAATCAATCATCAACCGAACAACAAGGACAGGTATGAGAGGTGTTTCAACAATAATAGGAAGAGACCAAGGAATAATAATAATCATAATCATAATCATTCTTTTAAAAGAGATGTCAAGGGTTACTGGGAGAGGGATAAGTCTTCTAATGAATTGGTCTTTCGCTCCGGAACTTGGGAACCCAATCTTCATATTCCCCAACACAAAATGGACATCGACAACCCCATCAAACAGGAAAAACCCAAGGAGACCGTTCCTGTTCCTGAGGAAAAAGCCAGACAGTATCAGTTGGATGTTCTTGAGCAGGCAAAGACCAGAAATACAATAGCTTTTCTAGAAACTGGAGCTGGCAAAACCCTCATTGCCGTTCTTCTCATTAAGTCTATACATGAGACATTACATCTCCAAAATAAGAAAATGCTTGCTGTGTTTTTGGTTCCAAAAGTTCCACTTGTTTACCAGGTAAATACGCTTTTGCCCAGAGACACTAATATAAGTGCATTGCAATTACTTTGCGTGTCCATTCCTAATTCCCTGTCTCATTACAGCAAGCTGAGGTTATCCGTGAGCGCACTGGATATCAAGTGGGGCACTATTGTGGAGAAATGGGGCAGGATTTCTGGGATGCTCGAAGGTGGCAGCGTGAATTCGACACCAAGCATGTATGTCTTCAATTTTCTATTTAAGATTTCTCTTTTTATTAACTTGTAAATTTTCCTAGGACGATTGATAGCGCATGGCCTTTTGTGTTATTTTTCATGTGTTACATATATGATATATGTTTTGTGAATTCTCCTATGCCACAACTTGAGGTTGGCCCCTTGGCTGTCTCCAAGACACAATTTATCCTAAATCAGAAATGTGTGCTTATTGCCTTATTTGTCGACCTCTTTTAGTTTGTTCCTATGAAGCACGAACACTCTTCGGATTAGGCGTGTCCCGGTGTCGGACACGTGTCGTGTCCGACACCGACACATATAGTTACACTGAATTATGCAATTTTCTCAAATTATTAGCAGTGTCCGTGTCGTGGCTGGTGTCCGTGCTTTTGTTCCTATTGTTTCACTTAAAAGGCTGTACATGTGGAGATGCTAGTAAATCATATTCATACAAGGTTTTACAACTCGAGAGTTTACCTCAACTCGTTTTGCTTAGGTAAACTCGACTCGTAAACTCGACTCGAGAACTCGTACGAGTTTACCTAAAATTAAAATTATATAAAATTTATTATACATAAAAACGTAAACTCGGTAACTCAGAGTTTACCTCCGAGTTAACACGATTTTGGTACCTAAAAACGTAAACTCGGTAAACTTGGAGTGTTAACACTCGATTTGCGGAACATTGTATTCATACATAAAAGACACGACTCTATCAGTTTAGAGATTAATTTTTTATTGATTTCCCTGACCTTGTTGCTGTTCTCCATCCTCGGCCTTGTGTGTTCACGACTTTTTGTACTGCAATTTCTCAATTGGTTATTCTTGCTGTAGGTTTTAGTCATGACCGCTCAAATACTTTTGAACATTTTGAGGCATAGCATCATAAAAATGGAAGCAATCAATCTCCTGATTCTTGATGAGTGTCATCATGCTGTGAAGAAACACCCATATTCGCTGGTGATGTCTGAGTTCTACCATACAACACCCAAAGAAAAGAGGCCATCTGTATTTGGAATGACTGCTTCTCCTGTTAACTTAAAGGGTAATTATGAAGTTGCTCAACTGAAGTTGGGTTCCTACACTGTTACTCTATTTTTTTCATACCATAATTTGCTTGGGGATTGAATCCCTAGTTCGTCAAATTTCTACTCTTTTAGTATATGTGATCAACATTACTTGTGTTAATGGTATATTCAGGTGTTTCTAGCCAAGTAGACTGTGCAATAAAAATTCGTAATCTTGAAAGTAAGCTAGATTCAATAGTTTGTACCATTAAAGATCGTAAAGAGCTAGAGAAACACGTGCCTATGCCCTCTGAGATTGTGGTGGAGTATGATAAAGCGGCCAGTCTATGTTATTTACATGAGCAAATAAAGCAGATGGAGACTGAAGTTGAGGAAGCTGCAAAATCTAGTTCAAGAAGAAGCAAATGGCAGTTTATGGGAGCTAGAGATGCTGGAGCTAAGGAAGAGCTGCGCCAAGTATATGGTGTTTCTGAAAGAACAGAAAGTGATGGAGCTGCAAACCTAATTCAGAAGTTGAGAGCTGTTAATTATGCACTTGGTGAATTGGGACAGTGGTGTGCATATAAGGTACATACTATTTCATGGGGGAGTTAGGAATCATGAATTTATTTCATAGCCATCATTATAATATCTCTTTCTTTTTCAGGTTGCACAATCTTTTCTTGCAGCTCTGCAAAATGATGAAAGGGCAAACTATCAACTTGATGTCAAGTTTCAGGAATCTTATCTGAGTAAAGTTGTGTCTCTTCTGAAATGTCAGCTGTCAGAGGGTGCCGTTTCTGGCAAAAATGATGGAGTAGATGACTCAGAAAAGGGTGCAGCTCACAGTGGGTCTGACGAACATGAAGAGATTGAAGAAGGAGAGCTTCCAGACAGTCACGGTAAGCCTGGTTGTTCAAATGTTGTAATGGCTAAAATTACATGTCTTGAGTAGTTCACAGTTTGTTGTAGTCTATCCTGATAACTCACTAGTATGCATAAAAAATAGGACTTCTCAGAATTTAGACAATTTTACATGCGCAAAAGCATTAGTATTTTGTGTACATTTATGTATGCACTTTCAGAACTTGGACACTTGGTGGTAGCAATCTCTATATTGCTTCCCATGTGGGAGTATCAAGAAGAAATATTGTCACCATAAGATCCTAAAATATACGCTGGCATTGTGCTTGTTGACCCTCAAAATCATGTTATTATCCTCGACGTCTCTATTTTATGCTTTCGAAATGTTAAGCTATTTAAATACCAATGATTAAGATGGTAATTAAGCTGGGACACTTGTGTAGTTGTCTCTGGTGGGGAGCATGTTGATGTCATAATAGGTGCTGCTGTGGCTGATGGCAAGGTGACCCCCAAGGTGCAGGCTTTAATCAAAATACTCCTCAAGTATCAGAACACAGACGACTTCCGTGCAATCATCTTTGTTGAACGTGTTGTGTCTGCATTAGTTCTACCCAAGGTTATATTTGTAGATTACATGCATTGTTCCTTTTGGTTGCATCAGTTGCATGATCAAGATCCTATTGGCGGCCCATTGTCTATCAATTTTGCAGGTTTTTACCGAGCTTCCATCTCTTAGTTTTGTGAAGTGTGCAAGCTTGATTGGTCACAACAATAGTCAGGAAATGCGGACCCACCAAATGCATGATACAATTGCCAAGTTCCGTGATGGGCGAGTAAGATTTATATTTTGCTAACTCGACTCCACAATCAGATTCCCATGGGGAGAATAAATCACTTGTATTTTCCCTATCTCATTTTACTCATTTGTAGGTCACGTTGTTAGTTGCCACTAGTGTTGCTGAAGAAGGACTTGATATCCGACAATGTAACGTTGTTATTCGCTTTGATCTTGCGAAGACTGTTCTGGCATACATTCAGTCTAGGGGACGTGCGAGAAAGCCCGGGTCTGATTACATACTTATGGTTGAGAGGTACTTGCTATGGCTGTGTCATCTGTTGGTATTTTCCTTTTTGTGTTGTTGAAGTATTATTTTCTAGAGCTTTAGTAAAGTCCAAGAAAGTTATAACCTCTTTGCGACGGAATTGCATGTGTTTAGCCTCTGGCTTTTGTCCTTCCTTGGATGACCTGTTTTGTTACTTATAGTTTGCATAAAATCAAGTTAATGATCTGCTATAATAGCATTGATTCTGTTACGGTGAAAGGTTCGGATTGCCCATTCAACCGGTGTAACTAGAAAATATTCTATTCATTTTTCAGAGCTTTTAAACTATTATTTTATTATCATAATGATTTTCCTCCAACCAATTGTTTTGGTTCTTTGGTTCAAGAGGATTTCTATGTATAATTAGTGTAGGTAAGGGGAAGGTAGGCTGAAGCTGTAGCATAGTTGTCCCATAGGATTAGGACATGGGATCAATTGGTTTTCTATTTGAAATAAAAACTAAACTTGTTTTTGATTGTGTCAGAATGATTTATTTGCTAAATGTGAGTTTTCAATCAATGATTAGTTATGCTGTCAAAAGTTACTGCTTTTCTTTCTCCAGTAGACATGCAGAAACCAACACTGGGGATTTGTGTTAGATATGGCATTGATCATCGTTATTTTCCTTCTTTTACATTTACACCTGGTGTTTAATATGACAACGGGTGCTGACTAACTGAAAACTGTTCCTACCCCCTGGATTGATTTGTTTTGTAAATAGGGGAAATTTGTCACATGAAGCATTCCTAAAGAATGCCAGGAACAGTGAGGAAACCTTGCGGAGAGAAGCAATAGAGAGAACAGACCTTAGTCATCTGAAAGACACATCAAGGTTGATTTCTGTAGATACCCATCCAGAAGCAATTTACCAGGTGAAATCTACCGGTGCAGTAGTTAGCTTAAATTCTGCTGTAGGTCTTGTCCACTTCTATTGCTCTCAGCTACCTAGCGACAGGTGCTGCATTTCTGTCCGAGATTGGTGATTTACTTTACTAGCTTTTGTATTTTGCACTTCAAATTATGATTTGGGTGTCTTCCGATCGTTATCCAGATATTCAATTCTTCGTCCCGAGTTTATTATGGAGAAGCATGAAAACCCCGGGGGTCCCACTGAATATTCTTGCAGGCTTCAACTGCCATGTAATGCACCATTTGAAAATCTGGAGGGTCCTATCTGCAGTTCAATCCGCTTGGCACAACAGGCATGTCATCATTTTTATGAACTTCCATGATTTTGCTCATCTTCATATGCAAGTGTTGGTTATTCTTTTGGTGTTTTGCAGGCTGTTTGTCTAGCTGCTTGCAGAAAATTGCATGAAATGGGAGCATTCACTGACATGCTATTGCCGGATAAAGGAAGTGGGGGAGAAAAAGAAAAGGCTGAGCAAAATGATGAAGGGGATGCACTTCCAGGGACTGCTAGACATAGGGAGTTCTATCCTGAAGGTGTGGCTGACATACTGAAGGTTGGTTCATTCTGCAAGTTATGTGGTCTAAGTTTTTTGTGACGCGAGGGTTTTTTGTTGCAAAAGTTAGAAATATACAAGAACAACCAATACCCTTTCTTACTGGGAGGGGTTGGCTAGATGATTCAAATGACACCATAATCTCCTAGCATAACAGTATCTAATGTCTTAGTAAAAAAAATACATGTCGAAGTAAAAAGAAAATCTAATGTCAGACGTTTAAATCCAATTCCTTTTAATGACCAGAACATGTCATTTATTATTTGTAAAGAAAACTTGTGTTATAACATCTCCAATCAAATGGTTTGAGTTTGAAGGCTTTGGAGATGAATCATCAATGGAACTCATAGAATTTGGGTTTGACAAAACTCAACCCCACAAAACCAACTTATAATGTGAGGGATGCCCAACACTACCATTATTCAGGCCATATTACTATCCAGTGTGGAACTCTCAATAGGAACAAAGGATAAATAGTGAAAAGTGCAATCTAGAATCTATAATTCTAGATATTTCCCCATATAGGAAAGGAAAAGAACAAGAATGCGTCTACTATGTATTTGTTCTGTAAAATAAGATTCTTTTATTGGTCTTCGGTTACAAGAAGGGGATTTATTCTCACCTTCATGTAAATGCTATCTGGATTTTTAGGGAGAATGGATCTTATCTGGAAAAGATGCTTGTAACAACTCCAAATTGCTTCATCTTTATATGTATACCATAAAGTGCGAGAATGTAGGCCATTCAAAGGATCCGTTCTTGACTCAGGTTTCAGATTTTGCAGTACTTTTTGGCACTGAACTGGATGCAGAGGTAGTAGTTTCTATCTGTATTACTGCTTCTAGATCATATTTGAGTATTATATAACTCGTTTTCTTCCTCTGATCACATTCATTTTTTAGGTCTTATCGATGTCGATGGATCTATTTATCGCTCGAACCGTGACTACGAAGGCATCTCTTGTCTTTAGAGAGTCAATAGATATCACTGAGAGTCAGGTTAACAGATTAACAGTTGTCTATACTTTTTTCCAAATGTTCATAACTTTTAAACACTTTATTTTCTGATAACTGGATGAAACCTATTCATTTATGATATGCAGTTGGCGTCCCTGAAAAGCTTTCATGTAAGGTTAATGAGCATTGTCTTGGATGTGGATGTTGAACCATCTACCACTCCTTGGGATCCTGCAAAAGCGTATCTGTTTGTCCCAATGGTTGGCGATAAGTCTTTAGATCCTATGAACCAAATTGACTGGCATCTGGTTGAGACAATAATTGGAGCCGATGCATGGAAAAATCCCCTCCAGAAGGCTCGACCGGATGTTTACCTTGGCACTAATGAGAGAACTTTAGGTGGTGATAGAAGGGAATACGGATTTGGGAAATTGCGCCATGGCTTGGCTTTTGGGCAAAAATCACATCCAACCTATGGAATAAGAGGAGCTGTGGCCCAGTTTGATGTTGTGAAAGCTTCAGGATTGGTTCCCAACAGAGATTCCATGGAAACACAAAATCATATCAATATGACTACCAAAGGAAAATTGATGATGGCAGATACCTGTACCAGTCCAGATGATCTTGTAGGGAGAATTGTAACTGCTGCTCATTCAGGGAAGAGGTTTTATGTTGATTCTATACGCTATGAAATGACAGCAGAGAACTCTTTCCCTAGGAAAGAAGGTTATCTTGGTCCTCTGGAATACAGTTCATATGCTGATTATTACAAGCAAAAGTATGATGTAGCATTCTCTTTTGTTTTTATTTTATTTTTATATCCAGCCTAGCCTACCTTACTCTTTTGTTTGTTTCTTAAAATATGTTACTGATAATATGTTGGCCACATTGCACCTATAATGTTGTGCAGGAAGACGAGGAAGCTAATCTTAATCTGTGAAGGAGGCATCCGTTGTCACCTGCAATAGTGAGGGCTTTATTGAGAATGCCCCACCGAAAGTGACAATAGCATGTTGATCCTTCCAGATTAAAGAAGCTTTTTGTCTCTTCCTGCACAACTCAAGGTGCATATGGCTACTGGTTCTCTTTTACTGCTTTTGATTAGATATGGTGTTGATTTGGCTTACAAGCAACAACCTCTTATAAGAGGGCGTGGTGTATCATACTGCAAGAATCTTTTGTCCCCTCGATTTGAACACAGTGAAGGTGCTCTCTCATAATTCCTATTCCGCAATTATTGAGCTTTTCCACAGATTTGTAGATCTTATTTAATGGAGAATGATGCGTGATTGTAGGACATGAAGATGAAACTGAAGAGACCCACGACAAAACTTACTATGTTTTCCTTCCTCCAGAGCTATGCCTAGTACACCCACTGCCTGGATCACTCGTTCGTGGTGCTCAGAGGCTGCCTTCAATAATGAGGAGGGTTGAAAGCATGCTGCTTGCAGTTCAGCTTAAGAATATGATAAATTATCCTGTCCAGGCTTCAAAGGTATCTTCTCAGCTCAAGGTAGTTAGCTTTTAATTCTAGTTTCTGCAGTTAACCCATGCCTTCTACATTAACAGATCTTGGAAGCCTTGACCGCTGCCTCTTGCCAGGAGACTTTCTGCTATGAAAGGGCAGAGCTTCTAGGAGATGCTTACCTGAAATGGGTTGTTAGTCGTTTTCTTTTCCTAAAACATCCACAGAAACATGAAGGCCAGCTTACTAGGATGAGACAACAAATGGTCAGTAACATGGTATTATATCAGTACGCATTAAGTAAAGGTCTTCAATCATATATCCTAGCAGATCGTTTTGCCCCATCCAGATGGGCAGCTCCTGGGGTCCTACCTGTCTTTGATGAGGATACAAAGGATGAGGAGTCATCTTTATTTGACCAGGAGCGTTCCATTTTTAAGACCGAGAGGATGGACAACACTGATGAATTTGAGGATGAAATGGAAGATGGTGAGCTTGAGAGTGATTCAAGTTCTTACCGAGTTCTGTCCAGCAAGACACTTGCAGATGTTGTGGAAGCACTGATTGGGGTATATTATGTTGAAGGTGGTAAGAATGCTGCTAACCACCTTATGAAATGGATTGGTATTCACATAGAGATCGATCCTGATGAGATGGAGTCTATAACAAAGCCATCCAATGTTCCAGACAGCATACTCAGGAGTGTTGATTTTGATGCTTTAGAAGGTGCTCTAAATATTAAGTTTAAAGACAAGGGACTGCTGATAGAATCCATAACTCATGCCTCCAGACCATCTTCAGGAGTATCCTGTTATCAGCGGTTGGAGTTTGTTGGTGATGCTGTCTTGGACCATCTTATAACAAGGCACTTATTTTTCTCGTACACAGATCTGCCACCAGGACGTCTGACTGACCTTCGAGCTGCTGCTGTAAACAATGAAAATTTTGCACGTGTTACAGTTAAACACAATCTTCACCTGCATCTGCGACATGGGTCCAGTGCCCTAGAAAAACAGGTTTTATTTCTCCCCAGTGACTTCATTTATTAGTTAGTACTTGGATATGGATCATGTAATCTACTTCTCTTAGTTTCTTGAGCAAGTTGTTGGTGATCTTTTGGTGTCCATGGTCCACTTGACATTGTGCTTTTGATTTTCTACAGATTAAAGATTTTGTGAAGGAAGTTCAAGATGAATTGTCAAAACCAGGGTTTAACTCTTTTGGTCTTGGAGACTGCAAAGCTCCCAAGGTCCTTGGTGACATCCTTGAATCTATTGCTGGTGCCATTTTTCTTGACAGTGGGAGGAATACCGCAGTTGTTTGGAAGGTTAGCACCCATAGCTTTTAAGCACAGACCCTTTCTTCCTATATTAAGTTTTACGCCAAAATGGGGAAAATTCGATGGAGAATATTATTGATTGTTTTTTTCAATTTTCCCAGGTTTTTCAGCCTCTTTTGCATCCTATGGTTACACCAGAGACTTTGCCAATGCATCCTGTGCGTGAGCTTCAAGAGCGATGCCAGCAGCAGGCTGAAGGCTTGGAGTATAGAGCAAGTCGTGCCGGAAATTTAGCCACTGTTGAAGTATTCATTGATGGGGTACAAGTAGGGGCTGCTCAAAATCCACAGAAGAAAATGGCACAGAAATTAGCTGCCCGAAATGCCCTTGCTGCTTTGAAAGAGAAGGAAGAGAGTAAAATTCAGGAGAGAAATGATGAAAAGGAGACAAAGAATGGGAACCAGACATTTACTAGACAAACATTAAATGATATATGTTTGCGGAGAAACTGGCCTATGCCATTCTATCGGTATGAAGTTATAAATCAACTTATATAACACTTTGATTGGATGGTTAAAATAGAGCTAAAATGGCTTGACATGGTTATTAATTTATATTACATGTAGGTGTGTGAGTGAGGGTGGTCCTGCACATGCAAAGAGGTTTACATTTGCAGTGCGAGTCAATACTACTGATAAAGGTTGGACGGATGAATGCATTGGAGAGCCGATGCCAAGCGTCAAGAAGGCCAAAGACTCAGCTGCTGTTCTTCTCTTGGAACTAATAAACAAACTATACTCGTCATAGATGAATGGATGGATGGAGTGTTTGTTATTCACATTCTATCTTGTCAAATCATTAATCTACCATGCCCCAATCAGAAGCAAGCAGTGGTTGTTTAATAAATTAGAAACCACTTAGATTTTACAAATTGGGAAAAAAATTTGTACCTAATTATTTGTGCTTCCAATGAAAAAGATATGGAAGTTATAATCTACATTGCCCTTTTTCTACTAGCATA
Organism: Medicago lupulina; assembly: GCA_958299785.1. Lineage (NCBI taxonomy): Eukaryota > Viridiplantae > Streptophyta > Magnoliopsida > Fabales > Fabaceae > Medicago > Medicago lupulina. The sequence continues at coordinate 223,000 of OY283140.1, forward strand.
TAAACCTGAGTCCATCACACTATCTTATCTTATATTAATTAAATTTATTAAAATAGACCCTCAAATTTGTTTGTTGACAAGTCATCAAATATATGTCATATAATCAAAATTATGCCACATTCTCCAGTAAAATCCAATGTATCATTCCTAAATTCGTCCTCGGCTTCATCTTGAGTTTTTTTTCTTCTCATTCTCAGCTTTCTATAACCACATATCATTAGCAAGCAATATAAATGACATTTGTGTCATCATGTCGGTGACAAACATCATCATTTCAGTTACAAAACACCATTAAAATAATTTGATACCTCTTATAAAACATCCATTTTGGTCTCACTTAGCCTCGTGTTTCTTCTTGAGATTGCAATCCTCCTAGCAATGTTTCTTAAGTTCACTCGCTAAAAAGTTCATCTCACTCATTTCAACTCTCTTTTACATGTATGCTTGCTTTGTTGCACAAACACAAATTGAGTGAATCGTCAACTTCGTCCTTAAATTTGTAAGGATCGGCTAAATTCGTCCTTCAATTTAGCGAAATATCAAATTAGTCCATGAATTTGTCATATGTCAATCAATTTAGTCTCTCTGTCCAATAGGGTGTTAACGGTGTTGATGTGGCCGTTAACCTCTCACATGGGTTGCATGTCAGATGCCACACAGGCAGGGACTAATTTGGCAGATAGAGACCAAAATTTCCAAGGATCAAATTGATTGATTTGCAGAAAATTGAAACCCTGATTTGCATAAAAATGGCCGTCATACAACGACTCTATCTTCCCCCAAATCTATAAAATTGGAACCCTAATTTTACGATATGTAATCTAGAGTTCCAAATACCCAAAATTTCTTCCATTAATTGATGACAACATTCTTCCCCAATTTTAAAAACTTCAAAACCTATTTTTTTTGATTGAATCTGAAATTCAAAAATCACCAAAAACATTTCAAGCTTTATTGTTCAAGTTGAATTCCAAATGATGGGTGGTGGGCGTATGGGCAAAAACAATTATCAAAGTCGATCTTCATCTTCAAGCTCTATGTTTAATGTTGATGTGAGAGTGCTTGAATTTAATGTTGGTGTCGCATAATTTGTGCTGTAAGAAAAGTCAATACTGTCAAAAACCCAAGAAGGCATCTCTGCCAAAGGTTTGTTTAACCATTATTCTACTTCTACTGATTCTGAATTTTCCTTGTACAAGACGATGTTGAAAATTGTGAATTTTTTGTCTGGGTTGATGAAGCTGAAGAACATGGAATTGGTGTTGGTCATGGAAGAAAGGCAAGATTGAAGTTTCAGTCCATGGATAAGCCTAAGGAAAGTGGCTACGAAGAGTTTTGAAGGGCAAGGTTGATGGACAAAGTTGACTATGCAGAAAGTGAGCTTAGGTTGATTAAGTATTTGATAGTCATAATTTGTTTGTTTGAGTTATTTTACATGCTATTGCATTGTACTAGGTGTGTGTAATGTTGTAATGAAAAGAGGTTAAAGATGAATGAATGCAACCATTATGTCAAAATAATTCCATCAAATTAGTCTTTAAATTATTTGCCTAACTATCAATGTGATCCTTAGTGCATATATGTGCTGAACAAAGTAAAAAATTAAAGAGACACAATTTGATCCTTGATTATACTATCAAATAAGTCGTAATTCAGTCATTAAATTACAAATGCAGGGATACTACATAGTCAAAAAACAACCCAACTATGGGGCATTAACAAGTCATAAGTCATACATTCCATGTTCTTAAATGTTACATATCCAAAAACAAACAAAAAAACCAACTAGGGGCCATAATTTAAACAAGTCTAAATATTACATTTTCCAAAAGCATAATTTGATCAAACATCAATAATCACTTCTTTGAAAATCATGGGGTTGGGACAAACTCCATGAATTGAGGTTGAGCAGAATCGGATGGCCAATAACTTGGATATGGTACTCTAATAACTCCAGGAGCAGTTGGATGTGCTGGAGCAGGACCCCAGACTGGTGTTTGCCTAGACCTCTTAGTTGAAATAACTAGTCCTCTCATGCCATACCTCATTGTATTCACTCCCTGCAATAAAATCAATCAAATTAGTCCCTAAATTTCTAAAATTTTCAATCAAATCAACGCTAAATTATGACACTTACTATCAAATCGATCCTTATAAGAGGGGTAAAATTGGAAAAACATAAAAAATTGAAAGTGAAATGTTAAAAATGAAATTTGTTGCGTTTCAATCAAAATGGTCCTTATACAAGTGGCTGACGTGATGACACATGTACAACACATCACAACATGCAGGAAGACACTTCATCACCATTAACGGAGATATTGGACGGAGAGACTAAATTGATGGACGTCTGACAAATTCAATGACTAATTTGATATTTTGCTATATTAGAGGACGAATTTGGCCGATTCGTGAAAATTCAAGGACGAAGTTGATGATTCACTCAACACAAATTCTTTTCATTCGTCAATTCAGCTACACGTGTCAATCAAATTAACCATGATTATGTGGGTAAGATCCTTTCCACTAAAAGTTTTTTTTTTTTTTTACAAAATGTTGTTATATCAGTAGTTGTCTTTGTCATTATGTGTATGCTGCAGATTTTTTTTATGAGAAATGATATCTGAACAACGGTTTTGTAATAATTTTTTATGATAATTTTCTCTTTTATACTCGTATTGTGTTTTTACTTTCTTTTACTATTGCTTTGATTTTTGTACCGATACCTATATTTCTTTGTATATTTTGGTTGTCCCACAAGTTTCAAAAAATTGTTGTTCAAATAACATTCTACTTTTTTCATTATGTTTCATGCATGAGTAGTGATATTTAAACAACTATTTGAGACAACTTTTGTGACAATTTTTATTTTATTTCTTTCTTTTAGTCAAAAACAATAGAGAAAAAAGAATAGAGATAATGAGTACAAGAGAGTTGTCAAAAAGTTATCACAAATAGTTGTACAAATAGGTCAAATCTAATTAAATTGAAATTGTAACAAGTATGTATGTAAACTAGTTTTTACACCCGTGCAACGCACGGACGAAAAGAGATATATTGTGGCATTAACGAAAGTTCACTCTAATCATATCGCTAAATTAAAAGCATATAATGCAATTTTTAGACAAATCAAATGTTATTGTCATCATGAAAACAATGATGTCAACCATCGTCATATAGTTGAATTTAATTTTAAGCAATTACATAACCTTGATCAATAATGATTAAATGACTACATAAGTTAAAAATAACACAAAAAAGTAGTCAACACTTGGAAGCACACACAAAGATAGTAAATATATAATAGAATTCATAAATAACTTGAATGAGTATGTTGTTACACATCAAAATGTTAAATGAGTATCATGTTACAAATCAAAATACTACACTGATAAAAGATAAATTAATCAAAAATGTCTTTCTCAACAATAGATTAAACCTCTCTTGATGACTTGAAATGTCACTACAAAAGAAATTAATGGAAAATACTAATGAATATAAATCCAGATTTTTTTATAAATAAAACTTATTGTATATATTATTTAAATATATCCAAATAGAAATGCTTTTTTTAGGAGTTATTGAATACGTATGTTAATAATTATATTAATATACCTATGTTATAAATAGAAACATAAATTAAATATCTATAGCCCACAATGTTTGAGGAATATATAACTTTCATCTTAAATCAAATTCATATAGCCTCCCGGTAGTCCAAGCGGTTTGGAACTAATATGGAGTATGTTGTTGTGTCTGCGTTTTTTCCAATGTTAAATGTGGATCAAGAGCTTTTTCTTAGAGCTGAAAATCTTTCTTGGTTTTATTCCTTTTGTAAAATATTTGGTTAAACTACATTTTTCACCTCGTAAGTTTCAAAATGTTGTAATTTTGACCCCCTATTAAAAAAATGGCAAAAGTGACCTCATGTTTAGAGAAATATGTTCTTTTGACCCCTTAACATAAGGGAAATATGATTTTTAACCCACTACATTTCCAAAAAGTCGCGATTATGGCCCCTTTTTGAGACACGTGGCGTCTTCTCAGCAATTTTGAGATGAAAGGGACCAAAATTGCATTTTTTTTAATAGGAGGCCAAAATCGCAACATTTTAAAACTTAAGAGACAAAAAGTACAGTTTAGCCAAAATATTTTTCACAAAATCTTCAGATTGCACTTTTCAAGTTCTTAATTGTTTGTGTTAATTCTCTCTCTTTTTCTTGTTCCAAAAGTGCAACATAGGCTCTTGCTTATGGATGTTTCACCAAGTTAGAAGGGGAAAGAGAAGTCTTTCACATGCACTACACACATTTTTCAAGCTAACCTTTTCTTTTTTATATGTTAATTTGATAATGTATTTGCCAGTATGTAAGGGAAGAAACTTGAAACATCTTGCAATTTTTTATGGAATGAAGATTACAAGTATGTTGAGTCAAAATTGATATAAACATAATAGGATTCTACATGAGAAGCATTACATATCAAGCGCAGTTGATAGTCATTTTCCACTTGATGAACCAATCAAGTGGTATATTATCCAACTAAATAAAAAATAAAAAATAATCAAGTGGTACTTTTGAACTGTGTAGATTACAGCTTATTCTGATTAATTAATGGAGATTGGAGAACAACATTCTTGTCTATCGCCTCAAGGTGTGCAGAATATATTCCGCGTAAAGATCCCTGCGCCAAATCATTGATAAGATGTTAAAGAAACAGATATGATGCAGATTGCAATAATGCAACATATGTTACAGGTATGACACAAGGTAAAAACTAAAGCAACAATCATCCATGTGACTGAAATGTTGTAATTTTTTGTACCATAAATTCTGTTTAAATTGGACACATTAAAATTAAATTTGTTGAGATATACTGACATTGAGTACTGGATGGCTTCAACAGCAGTGCTTGGAGGTAGAAAATCATTCACTGCCACCTCCTTGTTCTCATTCTTTTTGTCTTAGCACTATGTTAAGAAAATACACTCAAGTTGTGAAGAAAATATATTATTTCTTGTTTTCAAATTATTGTGTAGGAAATAGTAAAAATAAATGTCATTTTTATCATTTCCTATACGACAATTCGAGAACAAGTAAAGTGAAAACAATGTGGTATTTTTATGATTAAAAATAAATGAAGAAATCAAATATGTTCCTATACAAACAAAAAATGGAATTAAGATTTGTAGCAAAATCTTCAACCAAGATTGTCATGGATACAGTCTTCAAAAAAGCGTCGAATTTCCATGATGCGATGAGGTGCAAGTTCCTTGTAGTCAGTGAAGTGCTTATATTCTGGATCATCAGCACATACTGCAATGATTTTATCATCTTTTTCTCCCTGTGTCAATAGCACAAATTTGTTATTGGAAATGGGGAGAAAAAAAATTTAGGGTGAAAAACCAAATAGATACGATATGATACCTGATCAATCATTGGCATGAGTCCAATGGCTCTGGCTCGCAGGAAACAACCAGGAAGGACGGGCTCCTATCAATATCAGTTAACAAATTTAACTTAATACATTCTTTAAAGATAACTACGTACATTTTTAATAGGTTCCACACAACCTCACATGTGTTTAGGATTGAATTGAATAGAGTGTCGATGGTTAACAATTCAAGAAGAGTCATTATAATATGAGTATACAATACAGTGCTTTAAAAATTATGGCATTTTCCTCTTCTTATTAAGGTGAAGATAATTCAAACTATGATAATTATCTGGATGATCAACTAAGGACTCAAAAGTGATGTCTATTTGTCAACATTTATTTTAGCCGATCACTGTTTAATTTTAACCTTGCAACTAATAAAAGAAGGAGCTATATAAATAGAATAGGATATATGGTTTTTCATGGTTAGCATTACTGTGTTATTAGCATGATCGTCATGCTGTTTTTCAATGCTAATGCTACCCTTTAAAACATAATAAACACTAACAGGACTAATTGCCCCTTGTATAAAGTTATATGAATTTATCCCATAGATGCTGTTGTAATGGTGAATTTCCAGCTTTGTAATCTAAGAGTTTGAATGTATAGCCTAAAAAAATGAATATGAATTTGAGATGATAATTGTTTACCTGCATGAGAACCAGGACATCAATTGGATCATTGTCTTCACAGAGTGTGCGAGGGATAAAACCATAGTTATGAGGATAAACAACTGAAGAATACAAAATTCGATCAACCTGAGCAATATTCAAATGTTAAGAAGAGCAATCTAAACAAATTGATAAGGAAAAAAGTCATCTGTAATTGGAGTTCGGTGGGAAATCTGTTTCAAATTACAACATTTCAATAAGCAAGCAGGAAATTGGTTTGTACCTTAATTAATCCAGTTTTCTTGTCAAGTTCATATTTGACCTTGCTTCCTTTAGTGATCTCCACAACCTGTAACAATATTTAGCAGGTACTACAGTCAAGTGCAATGACTGCAACATAGACTCTCCCTAAATTTAATGTTGAAAACAACTGAACTTGAATATGTCTCTTGTCCCTCAAAATATGATACTTTTCATTTTTAGCTTCCCATAATTTTTTTCTTTCACATTTGGGTTTCTCATTTATGAAAATGTTTCAGTTTTGGACCTTATAGCTAACTCCGTCTGTCAACAAGCCTATGTAACAGCTACTGAATTTTGATATCAGAAATCCTTGCTTGGAACTTCTAAACGCATGTAACAAACAACTAAGATTTTGTAGCTTTTACACAGTCTCTCTGACTGACGGAGTTGGCTACACGGATCAGAGTTGACACCTTTTCAAAAGTGAGATGAAAAACCGAGCAGCATTAACAAAAATTATGATATTGTGAGGGACTTAAATCATGGAATAATGTTGGATGTCACGAAAATTGTTTCAACTCGGTCATGAAGGCATTTAAGGAAACATGTAAATATTATTCACTATACCCTCCATGTTTTCCAACAAAGACACTAGTTAGTTGGTTAATTTACTATTTGGAGTCTTTCATGATTAAATCAGACATAATAAATAACATCCATGTAAATTATATTTAAACCAAATCATTGCCTCATTTTCTACAGGTAACAGAAAATGTAATAAATGGAAAAATGTGGCAACAAGTACACATTTCAAAGGAAGCAGATGAATATGAACTTACACAATTGAAAATATGGGGAGCTCCAGGTCCTGCATATTGAATCGAAATTGAAATAAAGAACGTGTCCGACCTTATTTAAATCTTAAAATGTAGTAAATAGAATGCAAGTGGGAAGATAAATATGAACAAGATGGTACCAATTTCAAGATCATGCCAAGGGTGTGCAGCAACTGATCTCCTTGACAAAGATGAAAGAATCCTTTCATTCAAACGGGGTACTGGACGGTGAACTTCTTGAACATTTTCTTGAACTTCTTGAACTTCTTGATCATGCTCACTCATCTATAAACACATGTCATTGTAAAATCATAAATAAATAAAAATAATGTCAAGCATGATGCATGCAATGCAACAAATTAAAGAAAAGAAAGAAGCACACACCTTGACCAAGAGTGTGAATATATATAAATAAATTAACGAAAGAGAGAATAAGAGAAATTGGAGTAAAGTGTTATGAATGATATATTTATTTATATAGAGAGGGATTTGAAGGAAAGAAGGCAAACTTGGTCAAAACGCCTCTTTATAGGGACATCTTCGCTTATCATTCCACTTGTTTTGTCCAAATTTCACTGTTTGTTACTTCATTTACTTTTTCTTATATATATATATATATATATATATATATATATATATATATATGGTAGTATTCATTAATCCTCTCAACCCCCCAAAGCCAAGTAAAAAATCAAAATAATAATAATAAAGCTTGACTCCATTTTATACTTATTAACTTTGAATTATAGCCCAACTTAGTAATTAAGTAAGGGCATCCCAATACAATATGTGATGTGAGTATCACCTTAACAACAACAAAAAACTTTGAATTACATATTATAGTATATGATATGACGTGCGAATGATATGCTCTCTGGTTCATTTTTATTAATCATATTCTACTAGAAAATATCACTAACCTTACCGATTGTGAGTACGAATCATACACAACGCATACATTTGCAAACTTTGTAGTAAGGCATACCCAATGTCATTGTTATAACACAAGTGAGAACCATAGTTAAAAATTGAAGTAAATCAACCAAAATTCAATTGTCTTACATAACAGGCTTTATGTCTAAGTAGTCACCGATAGGATAGTTAGAATAAGAAAGATTAATATGGTGACTCCTCTAGTTCTAGAAGTAAGTATGACTCACCTTAATCTACAAGGATCTAATATGTATTTTGTAAGGGAGTATTATTGAGTACGTTATAAATTTGCCTATATAAGCATTGTATGACCTCATAATGGAATCAATGAAAAATATAACCAATTTCTTTTCTTTTATCTCTAGTTTCTTTCTCTAAATTTGGAGTGTGATCCCTCCTCAGATTGGGACGTATCACCCACAATATCTAGTTTCTCTCTCTAAATTTTGGAGTATAATCCCTTCTCTAAATTTTTGAGTATAATCCCTTTTCGAGTTAGGTCTTATCAGTCACAAAAATCAAAACATTTATGCTTGCAATCATTGCATATCACTGTTTTTTGTATATTAAAAGCAGAACTCGATGAAAAGAAACATTAAAAAATTGAAATTCGAGAAATTTATTTAATTATTTAAAGACTTTAAATTCGAGAAACATGTGTGAGGAACGTTGTTCCAAAATGAGTGATACTCCCTCCGTCCCAAATTGTATGTCGTTATAGGGCAAAAAATTGTCCCAAATTATATGTCGCTTTACAATACCAATGCAACATTACTGTTACCTTTTCCTATTGTAACCTTAACTATTTATTACTCTCTCTTCTTTCAATTCTTTCATTTATCTTTCCCGTATTATTTATTAAGGACAATTTTGTAAAACAACTCATAATATCTCTTTTTCACACAATATTAATTGCATTTCTTAATACGTGTGAAATGCCCAAAACGTCATACAATTTGGGACGGAGGGAGTAGAACACAAGCAAGTACCATGTATCAACCTAATATATATATATATATATATATATATATATATATATATATATATATATATATATATATATATATATTGCCTGACCCGATACAGATACGATACTGATACAAATTTTTTTTAAAAATTTCCGATACGATACGATCTCGATACGTTATTAAAAATCAAATTTAAAATTAATAGTATAAGTGCACAATGTATAAATATAGCTAAAAATGATACTCCCTCCGTTTCAAAATAGATGTCCATTTTGGAGATTAATTTTGTTTCACAATACTTGTCCATTTCAAGTTTCAATGCAACATTAATTATTGTCTTGTCAATAATACCCTTATATATTTATTATAGAGAGAGAGAAAAAAAAAATAGAATGAAATAATAAATGGTTAAGGGTATTATAGAAAACACACACATAATTTCATCAAAATTTATTTGGCTTCTTCGTTACAACAATTTCTCCAAAATGGACATGTATTTTGAAACGGAGGGAGTAATAAACAATAATTCACATTATAGAAAATGATCAAAACAAGTGACAATTACATATTTTTCCACACAAATTAGATAGAATATAGTTAAACATCATTAATACCATCCAAAAAGAACATCATAAGTACTATATGAAAAGAGCATCATTTTTTTTTTTTGAAGAGAAAAAGCTTAAAGCATTTCATTAATCAATATGTGTTCAATACAATCAGGTATTTCATACAATAGTTGGAAACTAGCTGACAATGTAGCCGCCTTTGCTAAAGCATGAGCTGCCTCATTTGTTTGTCTTCGTACAAACTCTACCTTAGAGTTTTCATAATAATTCCTAAAAAGAGATTGACAATTTTGAATGATATTTCCAAACTCAGTTACATCATGTTTTGTCGATAAGAAGTTATCAACAACCTTTTTCGCATCCATCTCAAAATCCATAGGACCAAGATTAAGCTCGTGAACCCATTCTAGAGCAGATAATAAACCAAGAGCTTCTCCTATATGAACATCACATATCAGACTAAACCATACAGTTTTCGCTAAGACAAACGTACCTGTGTCATCTCTTATACACATTCCTATACCAACCTTGTTTAAGTGCTTAGAGAAAGAGGCGTCGATATTGCATTTAAATCGACCTACAGCTGGTTTCTTCCACTTTGACGTATCAACAGCGGTATATTGTACCCTTGAAGGTTGCTGCTGAAAGGATTTAGCTGCTCTCCAATCTTATAAAAGTACTTTTGCACGTTCCAAAACAGCAACCTGCGCTTCAGTCACATCATTCCAAACCTTGTTGTTCCGTTGCTTCCAAATACTCCAAAGAATGCAGCAGAACAGCGCTGCCTCATCACCATTTAAAACCTGCAGCAATTGGAAAATAACACTTGCATTCTCCTGGCCTTGATTTATCACATTATTCTCAGTATTAAAGAAATCACACATGCTCCAAATATTGCAGCTACCAGGGCATCGAAAGAAAATGTGAAAGCTGTCCTCCTCCGTCAGATTACATAAAGCACAAGTCGGATCACAATTAACCCCTTTTTCTTTAAGGCGTAAACGTGTTGGTAAAGTGTTGCGACAAACACGCCATATGAAGTTCTTCACCTTGGGAGGAACTTTAAGCTTCCAGATCAGATCCCAGTTACCTTGTGCCTTAAAATGATTGACATCAAGTAATTCTTGCATACACATTTTATATGCACTTCTAACAGAATACTCACCATCATTTTCCTTTGTCCAAACAAGCCTATCATCATGAACTGAGGGATACAAAGGCGTATTCACCACCTGATTCACTATATGTTGATCAAAAATAAAAAGAAAGGAACATTTCAAGCTTTATCTTCTGGAATAATGCAATCCGAAACTTTGAGATTATCAAAAGGTGTTGAACCGTGATTTTGAAGCGTAAGGTATCCATTACCAACAAGCCAGTTATTATTCCAAATTGGAATTGAGGACCCATCACCTATCTTCCACCTGCTTCCCGCTCTAAGGATGAACTTGGCATTACAAATACTTCTCCAGACAAAACTTGGTTTATGCACCAAGGGAGCTTCAAAGAAATTACTATGCAGAAAATATCTTGCTTTGTACATTCTAGCAATAAGCGTTTGAGGATTGGTCATAATTCTCCACCCCTGCTTACCAAGCATTGCAAGATTAAAGGTCCCTAAACTCTTGAATCCCATGCCTCCATCTTTTTTGTGCATAGATAATCTGTCCCATGACATCCAATGGATACCTTTACTTTGAGCACCTGAATGACCCCACCAGAATGAATTCATCATCTTTTCAATCTCATCACAAAGAGATGACGGTAAAGTGAATAAACTCATAAAATATGTGGGAATAGACTGGAGGACATATTTAATTAAAACTTCGCGTCCTGCTTTGGAAAGACATTTACTGCTCCACGAGTTAATCTTCTTCCACACCCTATCCTTGATAAAATTAAAAGTTGTTTTCTTGCTTCTTCCTATCATAGATGGCAGACCAAGATACTTACCAGTGCCCAATACAGCTTGGACTCCAAGAATATTAGCTATACTATTATGAAAAGAACATCATTGTCTAACGTTGAATACTTAATGGTTAACACTAATTGAGATCAAAAACAAACAATTTTTTCCAATTAGAGAGAAGAACAGAAGAAACATATAAGTAAAGAGAAGAATCGGTGGTAATGGTTAGAAGAGGGAATAGCTATCTCTATGCGGTGACGAGAAACCCTATTTTTTGGGGTTAAAGGAGACAATATTATTTTGATAGCGTTGTCCGTCTTTATGTAGTTTTATTTCTTATTATTTTATTATTCATTTTTTAAAAGGAAATATGTAAGATATAAGTATCACTGTTGGAATATAAGTTAGCCATATGCGACACATATCTGTCATATTTTTTTTTGCAAAAAATATATATTAATTGCCCGACACTTCTCCAATACATGTATCAGAACGTATCGGTATCGGATACGCGTCAGACTTGATTCTTCATCATTTTTAGAGTATTAGGGCTTCACAGGTCGCAACGAAGTGTTGCTCATTCATCAAGAACCGGATCATCTTCCTCAATAAAGTTGTTCTTGTGTTTTCACTTCTTGAATTGAAGAGAAGAATATGTCTAGAAGAATAAATGTGATTGCAGAGAAAAGATTGAAGGAGAAAGGACGAGCTTGAATAAGTGTTGAGTTTGTAGAAACCAAAATCTGAATAATGAATATTGTATATATAACTAATTTATGCAACTGAATGAGTGTTGGGTATATACCGAACAGAAAATCAACTAACTGAAAACATAATGTTTAACAGAAATATATAACTGAATTTAACTAACTTCATTGTAAATAAAACAAAGAAACCGTTGGCAAAGTACGCTAGCTTTTTTTTTCTTGGACAGTTCTTGAGAAATTGATACATGCCCAATATCTTACTTTGCTTCTATTTAAAAGTTTCTGCGTTGAAATAACAAGAATTAAAATCCACTTTACAAAACTAATTATATTTTGTGTCTAAGCTAACCTTGTTCATCATGTTCCACTGACCAACTTGTGTCATGATATTTCATGAGTGATAAAAGATAAAAGATTATATGAATAGAATGTGATAACCACAGTGTATGGATGATCCTACAAACTATACACAACCAAACCATATAGTAGATTAATTACATAACAATTTCTTGCACTGTGATGCTGCTAGTTTTATGATTCATATGCATAAGATTAATTGCATCTAGCAGCAGTTTCCATCTTATTTTCTTGTTGAATCAATTTCTCAGTGATGCTGCCAGTGTTATGATTCATATGTATACGTGCCTTGAGCTACCAAATAATTATGATACTAACAGAAATATCTTATCTTATACACAAATAGTGTGACATATATCAATGCATTAATATTCCTGCATTTTGCATGACATTCCTGCATTCAGATGACATTCTTGCAGAACAACTTCATTGGTGCATTTATATATTTCCCGCACTACGTTGCACGAATGTGATAGAATGAGCAATACTCGTCCCAATGTATTGTGCTCCAATCAAAGTAGCTTTGTAATGGGAAAAATAGTTCATAGATGTTACACAGCTATAAGTAAAACGAAGAAAGTGATAGAATGAAGGATGATCATAAATTACTTAAATTTTCAATGCTCAAACAGTACTTCATGTTTCTTCTCTAATGCTATTTTATCGGAACTTTTAACTGCAGTAGCACCGGTCCAAGAAAGTAAAAGAACGTAGGTAGTAATTTAATATGGTACACACACCTACACAACAAGTTTCATGAGCTGCCGAATTAGAAAATAAACAATACAGACACCAAGAGGGAGTTAGAAATGATGCACAAAACTCAAAGATTTTCTTTGCGTGATTGCATGCATATATCAAGCATCAAATAGAAGTCCCCCCTTCCAGGCGTATCCTCTTGGGACCTGTCTCTTCAACTTGGTTGCAAGCCGTTCCGCCCCTGTTTTCCTTGGCCTCTACTAAACATCTTTTGTAAGGTTTGAACCCTGTTCGACGAGTCTTAAGCTTACCTTGTCCAAGACCCATGGTTAGAAATCCCTCCTCATTGTTATTTTGTACAAATGGTAGGTTTTGCTGTGCCTGGTCACAATTACAAATGCATTTCTTGCTCTCAAGGTGATCTTTGTGGTCTGTTTTTTGCTCGCTATCCTTCATGTTGTCCATCTGACTATCCTTATTTATCAAATCATGAGGAGGTGAAAAGCTTTGGGGCAACACCTCTCTGGAGAATAGAGCCCGAAAGGCAAGTCGTCCCTGTAAAAAAGTTGGCGTAAGGACAAAAGCAATACATGCATACAACACATTAAATTACATTTCATTGCGAGGTATATCGATACCTCTTCAGACACCTCCTTCCAAGAATCAAGAAGGTTGCTAATGCTTCTATATCGACGACTACTAGGATCGGTAGCTAAATGGTCCGCATCAGGTATTTTAGATTCTTCCTTTTCTTTCTCATCCTTCTCTAGCGCATCAGTCTCTTCACAGCTAGAGGTTGTGTTGGAACCACAAGAAGACCGGTCTATCAGTTTTCTGCCCTCCATTTTGTTGGAATCAGGGTTCTCCGAAATTGGTTGGTTTATATCAAGATTAATAGTGGCCTTTGATGAAGTATTTAACTTAGCATCTCCACTCTCCTCTGATTCAGATGAAGAAACAGCTGGTGACTTAGAACCTGAATGTTGAGCTTGCAAAGCTTCTGAGTTTTCTGGATCTAGTAACTGATCTTGCAGAGGAGGATTTTGTAGTGTAATATCTCCTTGATCTGTCTTAGGTGGTTCTTTACTAATATTTGTTGATGGAGCTACGGTAGTTGATGCAGGAGGACAGGCAAAAGATGTATGGAGTGGAGCACACAGAGGAAGCAGTCCATGAGCTGCCCACCATGCAGTTGCAGCAGCTACTGTAGCAGCTGCAATAGCTGTTACACTAGGAGGTGAACCAATTTGTCTAGATGGGAAAGATCCTTGAGAGCAAGCAGGAGAATCGGCTGAAGATTCTACATTTGCATACGGCCAAAACGTAGCAGCAAAACTTGCTGCAGCATGGGCTGCAGGGTGTTGCAGCAAGGTAGAGACAATAAGACTTGAAAATGTAGAAGACATGTTGAGAAAAGATTGGTAATCAGCATGGTTTTGTGCAAATGGAGGACAAGGAGGAAATGATTGATGAATAGAGGATCGTGCCATGTTATTTTGATTTTCACTTGTGTTTGATGCAGCTGGATTTGCGAAGAGATTAGGCTGCACATTAATCCCTCCTATTGGCTGAAATGTGGAGTCTTGAATCAACATATTTTGTGATGGACTTTGAGTACTAGTTCCAAGGTTCCCATCAACAACGTGCACAGTGATATGTCTTGGGTAATTCTGATTACTTTGCATCTCATCAATTGTTAATGCTGAAGTAAGACCATCTGTTTTCTCAGATTGAACCGATTTAGGAGAACATGAATTCTCCAACTTAGAGGTTCGACAAATGCCATCAGTCTTTTGTGTGTGTTTGCCATCATCTATCTTCAACATCTGATTTTCAATCTCAGTAGTGGGAAAAGATTCATTTGTTTCATCTCGTGTTATTGCCTCTTTCACTGAAGGTGTAAACCCCCTTATGGTGCAGGAATTTGTCTGTGGCACTGACATTGAGATTGAACTTTTGATTGCCGAAGATATAGAAGAACAGGGTGCCTCCTTGAGGATTGTTAATACTTTTAAGCAATTTTCATCGTTATTTTCTTTTACCGTCGTTGGCCTTTCCTCATCTTTATGGTCCTAAAAAATGAGGAATGCGTAGAGTGATTTCATTGAAAGGAAAACACAATTTATTTGACAAGTGAAATATAAAAAGTTAATATTGACCTCTAGAAGTGATTCTTTCTCAAAATCCATTGCTTGTTTACCATGTGAAGATGCAATTGCAATAAGTGGCTTTCCATACTTTGCTCCACTATGTAATGTTGATGTACCAACATTGGTCTTGCGAGGATAAGGATTGCTTGGTTTTCTTTTGGGCCGTGGAGGGGGAATGTCTATATCAAGAGCTTGTCCTAATGCAGCACCTTTTACAAGTGCTTCCTTCTCCAACTGAAAGTAAAAGTTTTTAAGAGTATACTCAGTGGTGAGGTTTTACAAATTTATTTGAAAATCACTAATTGGGGCAGTTAAGCATTGCTGCTCAAAATGCTATATAGATATGTAATAGCTCTAACACTAACATTCCAATGATTCCAACTATATGGTAGAAAATCCTCTTAAATAAAATTGACGGTAGAAAATTTGTAAATTTTCTTAGATGTCTTGGAAAATATTACTTTGACTAAAAACCTCTTAGATCTATATCACGTATAGGTGTAGTCAAAGCATCACTCATAAGGAGTTTGTGAGTTTGAAATTGACTATAGTTTAATGGAAAAGAGATACAATTTGATTGGCTCATTATAGACTCTAATGATGTCGGGAGTTATTGACTTCAGCTCATCCAAGCCAGAAAATGCAGTTATATGGAACAAGTAAGGTCAATTAAACAGTCTCCACTAAATAGCGCACAGTTCCATATATTATGATTTACAGAAGCCACCGACATTAACTTGTACACAAACATGACCCAAACTTCGATACGAATCGAACACAAAAGCAAGTTTGATAAACTAAACCTAAAATTTTTTTATAAAAAAATCAAATAAAAAGACTTTCACTTTATATTTTTTCTGAGGAACTGTTTTTCCAATAAAAAAATTTCTTCTTCTTTGCCGATAACTAGATAAAACAATCATGGGTTCAGAACAAACATATTGGACATTACTTTGTAGCTAACTAATAGAAGAATTAAACATGAATTTAAGGGAACATACAGCTTGTAAATTCCATTTAGATCTAAAAAGCCTTATAATAAAAGTAGGTTGTGAAATCCAGAAAAGGTATTAGAACGAGAAACAGAGCCCCATGAGATGACTATCCATATAAGTTGTATATCTAATCCTGTAAAGGATCTTCTGTTTTTAAAATCAAATTATTAAACCAAGCATAACAGCTCTTCTATCCACACATGACATTAAAGCTGGGGAGGGTGAATTGGACCTTCCCCTTATGATTACTAGTTAACCTTATATCCAGTCAGCAGTAAAAAAATTAAAAATAAAACTAATATCCAGTCAACAGTATACCCCAAAAGCAATGTCTTGAACAAATTATAGTTTATTATCTCATCAAGTTTTTCAACCATGGTTGCAAGCAGAAAATTCAGTGAACATTTCAAAAGGTTTCTCTTTGTGATGAGTTATTAATCATCAATTATTTTCTCATATTTAAGAAAAAAAATCTCATTAAGCTCGCTACTTTTCTTAAAACTCTATAAATCATATTTTTTCACAAAAGTATCAAGTTCTCATAATCAAGTGTACTTCACCCAATTGTCATTGCTATCTACCCCACATCTGAGATGGCACAAATTCTAGAGAAATTGAACAAAAAAAGGGGGGCTGGCTTGACCAAGCAATCAAATTGACTACTTGACCAAACCAGCCCCCCTTTCTCTTGTATCACTTTTTTCTTCTATAAAATAAATTATTTGTTTATGCATGTCTTCATTCATTTGCGGGCTCCATTAATTGCATCTCCTCATCTTGTCAATATAGGCACCAATAAAAGGGTTGAGCGTAATACAGAAATGATAAGTGCATAAAAAAATGTAAATCGTATGAAGTCCTAAGACTTATATATCTTTCATATTTTTCTTCACCCAAGTTACAAAGTTCGAACACATTTTGAGTTCTCAGTAATTGCAGTTTATGTAATGTATTCTCAGCACTGGTAAGGGATTGGTAAAGGCTGTAAAAATGAATAAGTGCTATACATTATCAGTGATTCAGTCGAGTTGATTACTGCCTCGTTATAGGTACCTACAAACTTTTGTTTATATAATATATATTTCAAGGGAAATGCTAACAAGTGCCTTGCCAACAAGTAGAAAAAATTTAAGAAGCTCGAAATAGAAACTTTGTCTTGGAAATTGTGTATTCAACATATTGAAAAATTAAAAAGCAACTTTTTCTACAAATTTTTTTTGCAATTGTTTCCTTTTTTTTATTCTTTAACAAGGGGTACTTGTTAACACGACCCTTCTAAATATAGCAAGAGTACCCCGAGGTAGCTAGAAAATTAAAAAAAAAAATGATTTAATGTGATATTTACATAGAAAACATGTGTCCAAGATGCTATCTAACTCTCTTCTCAAGCTGACTCATATATGTCATATGAAGCAGACTTACTATATGTTTGGTTTGTAAATAGAAAGCTGAATTCGATGTTATGTAAGTGTATCGTGTTTGTTATAGGTAAGTTTCGTATCACGGATATCTCCCAATTTCAATTGTAGGATGATTTCCCTAGTCATGTAAGTTTACACACAGCTACGACCATTTCACATTATTCATCTTCTGCACTTGATCTTACAACTACGTTCTGCTTCTCGCTGCTCCATGAAATCAGGTTTCCTCCAATAAGAACAATATATTCAAAAGTGGATCTCACATTTGATGGTGATCCTACCTAGTCACTAACAGAGTGACAAGTTACTTTGGCATTGCCTTTATCTTCATACATATGATAGTCCTTATCCAGAAGCATTTAGGAACTAGATAAAAGGCGATATTAAGTATGATGAAAGTGAGATAGTTGAGTCTACCCACAATATGCCAATATCTTCCCTGAGTGTTTCAACGACACCCCTGTCCCAAAAGAAGTTTGACATTAGGCAAAAACTGAGCACATTGGTCTCAGTAAGAACATTCAGAGCATACTTTGTTGGTTACCATAGGAGAATTGGAAAAATTCAATCCCTAAGAAGTATTTGAGAGGTCCCATGTCTTTAATCTGAAACTATTTGAAGAGATAGCATTAGAGCTGCCGGATATTATTCACGCTGTCACTAGTAATGACGATGTCATCAACATAGACAACAAAATAAATCCACAGGCCGAAAGGAGAATGAATGGAGAAGACAGAGTGATCAGCTTCACGCCTGTAAATGCCAAATCTTATTAATGCGGAGCTTAAACGTCCAAATCAAGCACAAGGAGAGTGCTTCAAACTATAGAAAGAGAGACTAAGCCGACAAGCAAGGCAAGAATCACCAAAAATTGTAAAGTCAGGAGGCTGGAACATATAAACTGCTTTGTGCAATTCCTGCAAGAAGGCATTTCTAATATCCAGCTACTGAATAGGCCAGTGATACATAGCATCCATGACAAGGGTAAGTCGCATAAATGATTTCATCCATATGGGGAAAGGTGTCACAGGAATGCACCAGTGTTAAATCTCTTAAAGGAGAGCTTGCCACCCACGGCGGACCTACCCGGCTCGAGGGATTAGTCTCTGCAGTTTTGCGCAGAGGTTACCCGGTTCACACATATAAAAAAAGGTGTCTCCATAAGATCTGACTATCAATATAACCATGCAGTCCAACTGTCACCCTATAAAACCAATTGCAGTCTTAGAAGGTAAGGGAACAAGTTCCCAAGTGTCGTTGGAGTGTAATGCTTCCATTCATCTAGCGTCACTTGGGATCAGCTATGGCTTCACTTATTGGCTTAGGAATAAACAAAGTCTTAAACAAAGACAAAGAAGACTAGGAAGGAGATAAACAATAAAATGAAAGGTACAAACATGGAGAGGATAAGGATTGCGAGAGCAATGAATACGTGTATGTAGTTCCATAGGAAGTTCAGGTGCATATGACGTAGGTAGGAGGGTGGTTGGGGTAGAAGATATGGTTAGAGGATCAGTTGAATGAAGTTTCGTTCGAAATTTGATCATTGTTGGTAGGTTAGCAAAGAAGGTGAGGCAGAAGCCACTATACTGGAGTTGGGACAACACCTGGAATATCCAGAAGGTCCGCAATGAAATTGGCATCAAGTACACCAAGAGAAGAACAGAAGGGGGGAAGTCTAAAATAATGGCGTCAGCAAAGACAATATATAGTTGATGTTGAGGATAAAAACAACGATAGCCCTTTTGGATGTATGAGTAACCCAAAAACATACATTTTAAAAATTTCCCAAAGCTTATCTTTACCTAGAGTGCAATCGTGAACAAAACGTTGTGCAACCAATGACACTGAGAGTAACACGGCATAGATCTTGTTGGAGATATAATGGAGAGTTGGGAGCCTGACTGTGAAGAATAGAGGAAGGCACATGGTTGATAAGATAACCTATTGTGAGAAGTAGAAAGAAAAATATTCGCACGTCTTAGAATTTGTGGTTGAGCCTAACATAGCCCCAGAAAAGCGGCTTGTGAGGTGAGGACTGCCCTCACTTATAAACATCCGTCCAGACCATCTCTTATCCAATGTGGGACTCTTCACCACACCCGCTCAAGCCCATCACTATTGGGCTTGGTGTGTGGATAAAAATGGTGGACGACCCGATAGCAGATGGCCCAGCAGATCTTGGATAGGCTCTGAAATAATTGATATTGCAGGAGCATGTGGCACTTTAATCATTACTAGTGTGAAACTTCCATCAGATGATGGTGAAGTTCTTTGAGAGGCACGAAAGAATTTGCTAGTAAACTGTGTATTGCAAGTCGCATTTCTTGGTATAATTTCATGCCTCCCCCAAGAGACACTCATTGGGATCCCTAAAGGAACCCTGTAGGCAAAGCATAGCAAGTAGTGATGCAACTTGGGTGGGCTCTCCTCTAGACACTACAAGATATCGTGTTTGTTAATAATATTCTTAGGATAATAAGACTCAAAACATGGTGGCTTATCACGTGTACAGGAGCATCACTCATTCTCCATCACCTACTATGTGATTAAAAAAAGGCTTCCATGTTATAAGTATTTGATGTTTTTGGAATACAAGTACGAAAACATTATCTGTATAAGGATATGATTGGTTTGTTTTTTCATTTTTTAGTCGATATGTTTTCACTGATAATCACAAAGATGCCATTTTTTTTTCTTCATTTAAAGGATATCTATCATCATCTCTATAATCAGTCTCTCCATTTCTTATTACTCAATGTGCTGGATTTCAACTCCCAACAAATTCATTTAATTTTTTCAATCCATTGTTTGATGCATCTTGATTCATCAACGATCGTTTAAAACCAGGCTAACAAACCAATATAGCAACTACTGACCATTTTTCAAAATAATATTTTAATATCGAAGAAATGGTGGTTTCCAGTGTCGCCGTGTTTGAGTTTCAGCAAGAAAGTTGGTCAGATTGTTAGAGTTTATTTAGATTTTTAATTTGAGACCCCAGCACCAGTTGATGCCTTTGATTGTGAGTTGTATAGAGTAAAAGTGAATCAAATAGTACAGTTAACTGATTGGTGATCAATAAACCAACAGTAGGCGAAAATAAAGCATGAATTGAATTGAATTGAAATAAGAAAAAAATTGAGCATATATTTGGAGGTGAGAGAGGAGAGGGTACCAATCGACCTTTGAAAAGAATTTCTGCGCATGGCTCCTGATTTGCACAGCAGTCTTTGTTCCTATATGTTCTGCTTGAGCAAGGGGGGTGGGAGAGAAAGAGAGATGGAATTAAGATATGAGTGATTAAATTAGTGGCATTATCTGAAGAAAAAAATAGAAAAAATTATTACCTTCTATACGCTGCCATGCTCTGCCATATAGCTTGAGGGCTTCTAGAAAACGATTATGTTCGTCTTCTGTCCATCGTTCTCTTTGTTTTGTGATTGTATATGGCTTTCTTGTCTGCAAATATTGTGTGTGTATGTATGTAGTTAGATTGATTGATTGATGTTATGTATGGAAAGGAAAGTGAAGCAGTAGTTAGTGACCTTGAGAACCACATCTTCTCCAGAGGAGTATGCTGCTGCATCCATGAGATGAGATGAGATGAGATGAAGTTCAGATCTTGTTCCGCGGTTTGGTGTTTAGTGACATGACATGAAGCAGAGCAGAGGAAATAGTAAGGATGATGATGTTGTTGGTTACTGCAAGCAAAAGAAACAGAAAGAATAGGTAGAGATCCGTCTCTGTTTTAATTGAAAAGGTAAAAATAAATAAATAAAGATTGAAATTATAATAAGCATCCAATCCACCGCTAGCAACATATAGAGATAATCAGCTCAGCTGAAATCTCACCAAAACGAAGTCCACAGCGCCAAAACCTGAACGAGAGAGAAGTTTAAGATGAGTGATTAACTTATTTATTAGAAAAGAAGGAAAAGCAGAAAGTACCTTTCATGTTGAACAAGAAGAAGAATTCAACACCGGATGAGTCATATCCGGATGAATTATTTAGATCAGAATCAAAAATGAAGAATAAGATAAGATACACAGTTTGTAGCAGCAAGCAATAGTAAGTAAGTTGAGAAGGAAGGGAGCAACCAACAACAACAACTACATCATCACAACACCAGAAACATCCACAACCAATCTCAGCCACTACAATTTCCAACCTATTTTTTCATTTTTTATTTTTTTTAATTTGATTTGAGGTCCCTATGGCCTCAAGAGTTTAACTACGTTGGATGGTAACAAGTGTCATGAATTTAGTGGCTAGTCATACAAACGCCCAACTTGTACTTTTCTCTTTGGAAATGAAATGAAATCTCACCCACAAAACTGATGGGCATGGGATTTCGTCCGTAAAAAAGTGTCTGCCAGCTGTCATTTGTGGACCCAACGCTTCTTTGCTTACGTGGCATTTCTTAACAACCGGTTACTTCTGTACGGACCCTCTCTCCTCGTGGTCTTCTTTTCTTACAACGTCACATCTCCCTTTTCACTAACCGGTACGTGCCATTGCCTTCACAATTAATTAATTAAATTAATTGTTTTTTTAAGAAGTTAAATTAGTCCATCTAAATTAGTATTAGAGATAATTGAACCTAAGACTTTGAGAATGAACACAGTCTCAGGTAGAGGTGGCCAGAAAAACTGAAAAAACCAAACTGAACTACTGAACTGAACCAAAAAATCCTGAACTATTACTAACAGTTTTGAAACTGAACTGATACAGTTCAGTTTGGTTCGAAACAATTCAATTCAATTCAAAACAGTTCGGTTCAGTTTGGAACAATTCAGTTCAGTTTGAAACACTTTAGTTCAGTTCAGTTATATTAAATTTAGCAAACAGTTCAATTTAGTTCGGTTCAGTTTTCATCTTAAACCGAACCATACACACCTCTACTCTCAGGTCTCAAGTCAATACCACCAAACTAACCCAAGTGGGTTTAAAAACACTTTTATGCTTTGTTTAGTTCTATCAAGTTGTGTAGAAATAAACAAGTGAAAGAGATGTCGAAAGATATAAAAAAAATGTAAGAAATATAGTAGATCGAATGTTTTTATAAGAAGACAAAAATTCTCTTGTTTAAATAAATGTTCAAATTATCAAGTAGAAATTCATAATGTATTCATTATACAAAACTTATCATTTAAGGTTGCATATGCTTTTTTTATCAAGCAATTTAATGACTAAAATTTCACACTAACCTCAATTCAAAACTTTTGCGTGTATTTTTCTCTAACAATGTGACAGTTAATCTTAAAGGAGACATTGTAATTCACATGTAACAGTTGCAATGCCGTGATACTTAGCTTTTGATTAAAACTTAAATATTTTGATATGTTTCTGGTGTCCTCCGGGATATCAGATATTTTTCTACAAAGAAACATGTAACCTGCTCAATCAACATCAGAAAATCCTAAAAAATGAATGGTTGAATCTTTGGGAAAGAATAGGCCACGACCTAAACAACTTTTGAGGTATCTCAAAATTCATAAGGGTTTGTTTGGTTTAACGGATGGAAAGGGTTGTGAGAGATTTTAAAATTAATTTATCTTTTTGCCTTTAAAATTTACCTAAGAATTATTTTAAGTTTTAACCTTAATTTAAGGATTTTGTCAAAAAAGAAAACATTAATTTAAGGATAATTTTGTCAATGCAATAATGACACACTTCTCCTCCTCTACAAAAACACTCCAATTTAGGGGAATGGATCCTCTGCAGGGTCCATGAAATCTGAACCTTTGAACAAAAATAAATGCTTGAAAATATAAATGTTAAAACCTTAAAATTAGGAAAGATAATGAATTTAATGGTGTAGATTCCCACCGTAGAAAACCGGAGAAAAAACACACTAGAGGTGATTCACTCCCCCAATTTAAGGGAACACAATAAACGAGTCTAGGAGGGATTTTGTTCATCTCCCCCTTCCTTTCTAATAATTGAACCAGACAATATTTTATCCCCTTCCCTCCTCACCAAAAAACTTGAACCAAACAGACACTAAGACAACAATGTGATGAGCATGGGTGAGTTTGGTTAAGAATTAACTAAGCTGCTAACCAATGAAGGTTATATTTGGTTTGGTTGTATTGAGATATAACAATTTTCCAACTAATTTCTATATGATGAAATGTTTTCGTAAGGAACACTTTGTTGTGATGCAATTTGGAAGAAGGGTCAAAGAGAATAAAAAACAGGCTTAAAGACAATGAGATGACAATCAGAGAACGAATGTAAGCAATATTTTCTTTGACAAGTAGAAATACCATACTTAGAGTGTGATACTTCAACACCAAAGAACTATTTGAGTTGGCTCAAATCTTTGAACTTGAATGAATCATGTAAGATGTTTTTGATGAACGTGAACTTGTATAAAGAATTGCTAGAAAGAATCACATCATCAAAATACACAAGGAGTAAAGTGAAGTCAGAAGTTGAGTGTATGATAGAGAAAAAGTGATCAGATGTTGCTTGTTTGTAACAATGTTGAAGTAACATATGAATAAGTTTCTCATACCACTTTATGTTAGTTTGCTTAAGGCAATAAAGAGATTTGATGAGTTTGCTCGCTTGTTTGTAACAATGTTGAAGTAACATATGAATAAGTTTCTCATACCACTTTATGTTAGTTTGCTTAAGGCAATAAAGAGATTTGATGAGTTTGCTCACTTGATTTGACTTGGAAGGAGTGATTCCATGAGAAATGATCATGCAAACATCTTCTTGCGGTTTAATTTTGTTTTTAGCCTCTATATTTTTTTTCCAAGCAATGACTTTTCAAATAATTTCTATCAATCTTTTTTATCTCAATTTTTAAGTTAACTTATTTATATTATTTGAAATTTTGAATTATCTTTTGCAGTCATGTTTATAATACATTAAAAAATCATTCATTGTAAAAATTAATTTTTTTATCAAGAGATTAATTAAATGCTAATTTTTAAGTTTTGACTCTCAAATATTCATATTAATTCATTTTTGTTAAAAAAATCACGACTATTTTCTTATGAAACAAACAAAGAAGAGTTGATCACTATATATACATAAACTACTGCATCATTGTTAATTTATTAATTCTTTATTAGGCCTCAACCATTCAATAGAGTTCATATTGGAACCGAGGTCTTTGAATATCTCAGCTTGAAGTCGAGGTTTTGCTACAAATTTTTTGAGGAGGTCAAAAGGCTTGTGGATGTTGGTGAAGGACTTGGGATAAACATTAACTTGATCACTTCAAAATACACTCACATGCAGGGTATCAATTTAGACTCGTCTCATGTCATACAACATTCCCCTTCCTATCCTGGTATATATGACCTACACACACACATAACATATGAAAGATAAAAAATTAGTTTTCTATAGCTGTTACGTTTGTATTAATATAAAATATATGATCAATCAAGCATCATTTAGTATTTTGAAAATAAAAGCTACATATAATAATGTGGGCATGAGTGGAGCACATTAACAGAGATATGTTCGAAAGTGTATCTAGTGGATCACATTAGAGAATATTTTTGTAAGAGATAAATAGTGTAATTTTCTTTAAATATATTTTATTTTAAAAATAAAATATATTTAGTCTTTTTATATTTGATTTATCCTTTTTAGAGTTGACCACGAATAACTCAGATACTATGGTTTAAAAAAATTTGATTTGACATAGATTAAATGAGTTGAAAATAATTTTTTTCTATGGATGAAAAAAAAATTTCTTAATTAAAATAGTTGAAAAAAAAAATCATAAATTGAGACGATTATAGATAGTATATGTGTAAGTGGAAATAAATTTAACCCTTAGATTTAGATTTGAGTTACTGTAGTTGAAAAAGGTCAACTGGGAGAAGAAAGGAGATCGATTTGGGATTTGGATTTGGATGGCGAGCATACCTGAAGAGAAAGAGAAGCAAGAATTAGAAGATGAAGAAAGTTTCTCATACGCTGTTCAACTCAGTAACTCAATTGTTCTTTCAATGGCACTTCAATCTGCTACTGAACTCGGTGTATTTGAAGTCTTACAAAAAGCTGGTAGAGATACTCCTCTTTCCTCCGATGAGATCGCTTCACGTCTCTCCTGTACCAATCCAGATGCACCTAAGATGTTAGATCGTATTCTTGCTCTTCTCGCCTCTCACTCTGTTCTCAACTGTTCTGTTCATCCCGATCAACACAATTTTGGATCCTTTCACAGACTCTACACTACCACTCCTGTTGCCAAATTCTTTGCTCCTAATTCCGATGGTGTTTCATTGGGTCCCTTAATCGCATTGCATCAGGATAAGATCTTCTTACAAAGCTGGTCCCAGCTTAAAGATGCTATTCGTGAAGGGGGTATTCCATTCAACAGGGTTCATGGCTCAAATGCTTTTGAGTATCCTAGTATTGACTCCAGGTTTAATCAAGTTTTCAATACAGCAATGATCAATCACACTACTATAGTTATGAACAAGGTTCTTCAATGCTACAAAGGTTTTGAAGAGGTCAAGAGGCTTGTGGATGTTGGTGGAGGTCTTGGGGTCAACATTAACTTAATCACTTCCAAACACCCTCACATACATGGTATCAATTTCGACTTGCCTCATGTCATACAACATGCCCCTTCCTATCCTGGTATGTATCTAATCTATATCTATATATCACTTCACTTTTGCATCATTAAGCATTCAAATGTTTAAACTTCATAATGTTATCAGGAGTCGAACATGTTGGCGGAGATATGTTTGAAAGTGTTCCTAAAGCAGATGCCATCTTTATGAAGGTCAGTGAATGTTTCTGCTTTCTTGTAGGAAAAATGAATGGCACTGATGATTAAGGGGATAGTACTTAAATTAAATTGTTACCAGTATAATATTAGTTGTCCATGATTAGTACTAGTTTAGTTTCTAATTACTCTCTCCTCTCTTTTCATCAGTATTTTAGATGAATTTGTTTCCGTTTCTTATTTACTTGCTGTTTTAGAGGTCCAAAATAATATCAAGTATTATTTTAGTAACTATGCTCTTATGGTGATTACAAGGATCAAGGATGTATCAGGGTATCCTTCATAAAGCTTGTCAATGTTAGAATAATTAATCAAGTACTTAGTGGAGATATTGAAAAGTTGTGACTATTTAGTTTTAACTCCAGTCATTGTATTGATTGTATTGATTAATCTTCCTTATTGATTAAGGGTTAACTAGGAGACTCCTACCTATATAAATGTACATTCTCACCACATAATATGATATAATAAACATATTTTCAGTTCTAATATGGTATCTAGAGCTTCTTGATCCAGAGCCATGTCTACTGCTACGTCTTCTCCTACTCCCTCTGATGCGCAACGCGTAACTGCTGCGGCATCCAAAACCTTCAAACAAGTAGTTTCTGTTAAGCTTGATGATACGAACTACCTTCAATGGAAGCAACAAGTCGAAGGTGTTCTTTGCGGAACGAAGATGGTGAAATTTGTGATTTCACCGGTTTATCTCACAGATGCAGCGCGCGAAGCAGGAATGGAGAATCCTGCTTACACTGAATGGGAAGAACAAGATTCATTGCTCTGCACCTGGATTCTTTCAACGATTTCACCTTCGCTACTTTCGCGATTCGTTCTCCTTCGCCACTCGTGGCAGGTTTGGGATGAGATTCTTAGTTATTGCTTCACGCATATGAAGACGCGTTCGCGTCAACTTCGATCTGAACTTAGATCCATTATGAAAGGTTCACGCACTGTCGCTGAATTCATTGCTCGAATTCGCGCAATTTCAGAGTCTCTTGCTTCAATTGGAGATCCAGTCTCTCACAGGGACCTGATTGAAGTTGTTCTTGAAGCACTTCCTGAAGAGTTTGACCCTATTGTTGCTAGTGTGAATGCGAAATCTGAGGTTGTTTCTTTAGATGAACTTGAATCTCAGCTTCTCACACAAGAATCTAGAAATGAGAAGTTCAAGAAAGTTGCTATCACTGAACCTGTTTCAGTTAATCTCACTGAAACTGCAAATTCAGAATCCCAATCTCATGGTCCTAATTCTCAAAACCACAATTATACTGATGGCACTGGAAACAATCAGTTTCCTAACTCTAACCCTAATTTTGGAGGAAGAAATGGCCAGTTCAGAAGACGTGGTGGCCGTTTTGGTGGTAGAATCAGAGGACGTGGTGGCCGTTTTGGTGGAAGATCCAATGTTCAATGCCAAATATGTTCAAAAACTGGTCATGATGCAAGCTATTGTCACTACCGTTTCTCTGCCCCACAATATGATTACTACAGTCCCTATGGCTCACCAGGAGGCTACGGTGCACCTCCAAATGTATGGATGCAGAACATGTCATGTCCTCAGCATTCTGGACAATTTCTTAGGCCTTCTACACAGGCTGGGAATCAGAGAGGTCAAGCTCCCCAGGCCTTCTTAACTGGCTCAGATCCACACAATTCATTCAACAATGCCTGGTACCCTGACTCAGGTGCTACTCATCATGTCACCCCTGATGCATCCAACCTCATGGATTCCACGTCTCTTTCAGGTTCTGATCATGTCCATATTGGAAATGGACAAGGTTTGGCTATTACCTCTGTTGGTTCCTAACAATTTACTTCTCCTTTACATCCTCAAACTACTTTAAAATTGAATAATCTCCTTCTTGTTCCCTCTATAACCAAAAATCTTGTTAGTGTGAGTCAGTTTGCTAAAGATAACAATGTTTACTTTGAGTTTCATCCTAATCACTGTTTTGTCAAATCTCAGGATTCTTCTAAGGTGCTTTTAAGAGGTATTCTAGGACATGATGATCTCTATCAGTTTGAGCACACCAACTCATTCAAGACCACTGCTCCTGTCTCTCAAAATTCTAGTGTCAACACTGTTTGCAATAGAGTTCCAGCACAAACTGATAACTCTGCCTCTTTTCGTTTAGGTCCCTCAACTGGTTTCAATTTCAATGTAATAATGTTGAACATTTACCTAGTAGTTCAACATCTAGTTCTACTCAGTCTTTTCCTTACATGTATGGGATCTGGCATAGCAGACTTGGATATCCTCATCATGAGGTGCTCCAAAGTATTATCAAACTTTGTAATATACAATTACCAAATAAAAGCTTGTCAGATTTTTGTACTGCTTGTTGTCTTGGTAAGGTTCATAGGCTGCCATCTTTTGCATCTCAAATGACATATACTAAACCTCTTGAACTAATTTTTTGTGATCTTTGGGGATCTGCACCAATTGAATCCTCTTGTGGATATACCTATTTCCTTACTTGTGTGGATGCTTATTCTAGATACATATGGATATATGGATATATCCTCTGAAACTCAAATCTCACACACTTTCTACATTTTAGAATTTTAAAACCATGATTGAATTGCAGCTAAATCATAAAATTATTTCTGTCCAAACTGATGGAGGTGGTGAGTTTTTACCTTTCACAAAATATCTCAATAGCCTTGGCATCACTCACAGATTCACTTGTCCACACACTCACCATCAAAATGGCTCAGTTGAAAGGAAACATAGACATATTGTTGAAACCGGTCTCACTCTTTTATCTCATGCACAAATGCCATTAAAGTTTTGGGACCATGCCTTTTTAACTGCAACTTACCTTATCAACAGGCTACCTACATCAGTTTTAGCAAATAAATCACCTTTTTTCTTACTTCACCTTCAATTTCCAAACTATAAATTCCTTAAAAGCTTTGGTTGTGCATGTTTTCCCTTTTTGAGACCCTATAACTCTCATAAGTTTGATTTTCATTCAAAGGAGTGTGTTTTCTTAGGATATTCCAACAGTCACAAACGATATAAATGTTTAGATGCTTCAGGTAGAATTTTTATATCCAAAGATGTTGTGTTTAATGAAGTAAAATTCCCTTATCTTGACTTGTTTCCATCTCAGAAAGTGTGTCTTGTTTTACCGGATGGTCCCACTTTATCCACTTTTCTTCCCACTCCTGTCTCAACAACCTTTATTGTAAACTCACCTACTCCCTACTACTCCCATATCAAATACCCTCAGACTCCATCTATTAGTTCTCATCACTCTGAATCCTCCCACATAAATAATGTTGTCCTAAATCCCACACCCATCACCATTCTATCTCCCTCTCCATCTCAAAATTCCTCACCTGTGTCATCTGCTAGTGTTACTAGCTCTCAGTCTACAAATTTTGAGTCTCCTCCTCCTGTTCCTCTCAGAATTCATCCCCAAAACCGTCACTCAATGAGAACGAGAGGTAAACATGGAATTGTGCAGCCTAGAATTAACCCTACACTCCTTTTGACTCATGTTGAGCCCACTACTTACAAAACAGCTCTTCAGGATCCTAAGTGGCATTTAGCAATGCAAGAAGAATATAATGCTTTGCTTCATAATCAGACATGGTCTCTAGTACCTCTTCCTGCAAACAGACAGGCCATTGGATGTAAATGGGTATTTAGGGTAAAAGAAAATCCAGATGGCACCGTAAACAAGTACAAGGCACGTTTAGTGGCTAAGGGTTTTCATCAACAAGCAGGTTTTGACTACAACGAGACTTTTTCCCTGTAGTCAAATCCGTTACAGTGAGGACCGTTCTGACACTTGCAGTTACTTATAACTGGACTCTTCAGCAGTTGGATGTGAACAATGCCTTCCTAAATGGAGTGCTAACTGAAGAAGTCTACATGGTGCAGCCTCTTGGCTTTGAATCTTCTGACAAGAACCTTGTATGCAAACTACACAAGGCTCTCTATGGATTAAAACAGGCTCCCAGAGCATGGTTTGAGAGATTGAAATCATCTTTACTTAGCTTTGGTTTCAAGTCAAGCAGATGTGGTCCTTCTTTGTTTACTTTGCACACTCAAGCTCACTGCATTTTTATATTGGTTTATGTTGATGATATTATCATTACTGGAAACTCAAAACTGGCTATTCAAAATCTAGTTCATCAGCTCAATTCTGAGTTCTCCCTTGAAGATTTGGGTATACTAGATTATTTTCTCGGCATAGAGGTGCATCACGCACCATCTGGCTCTTTACTTCTCTCTCAAACCAAATATATCAAGGACCTTCTTCAGAAAGCTAACATGATTAATGCTAATAGCATGCCCTCACCAATGGAATCTAGTACAAAATTGTCTAAATTTGGTTCAAGTACGGTCTCAGATCCTACTTTTTTCAGGTCAATTGTTGGTGCATTGCAGTATGCAACCATAACAAGACCTGAAATATCCTACTCTGTGAACAAAGTTTGCCAGTTCTTATCAAATCCCCTTGAAGATCACTGGAAGGCAGTCAAGAGGATACTTAGATATCTGCAGGGTACTTTACACCATGGGTTAATGCTTACACCTGCCAGCTCTACTGAACCTATTGCAATCACTGGCTTTTGTGATGCTGACTGGGCTTCAGATCCTGATGACATAAGAAGCACATCAGGAGCCTGCATATTTCGGGGTCCCAATCTAGTTTCCTGGTGGGCAAGGAAACAGACCCTTGTAGCTAGATCTAGTGCAGAGGCTGAATATAGAAGCCTTGCTCAAGCTTCTGCTGAGATTATTTGGATCTAGTCTCTTCTCAATGAATTGCAAATTAAGAGTAAAATTTCTCATGTCTATTGTGATAATCTCAGTGCAGTTTCTCTTGCTCACAACCCAGTCCTGCACTCAAGAACCAAGCACATGGAATTGGATATTTTCTTTGCGAGAGAAAAGGTTATAAGGAAGGAACTGAATGTCTCACGTGCCTGCTCAAGACCAGTGGGCAGATGTCTTGACTAAGCCTCTGTCTACTGCCAGATTCCTTTATCTTAGAGACAAACTGAGGGTTTGTGACACCCTCGGTTTGAAGGGGGACTGTTAGAATAATTAATCAAGTACTTAGTGGAGATATTGAAAAGTTGTGACTATTTAGTTTTAACTCCACTAGTCATTGTATTGATTGTATTGATTAATCTTCCTTATTAATTAGGGGTTAACTAGGAGACTCCTACCTATATAAATGTACATTCCCACCACATAATATGATATAATAAACATATTTTCAGTTCTTATAGTCAATGCCTAAGCTGTTGGAAGGCAATATATATTGCTTTAGGAGTATTGACACATTACTTGCCTATGTTAAGTAAATAATGTTTTGTCAAGTTCCTTATTTGTTGATATTGACAAACAGAGGAGATCCTTCTCTTGGGGGTAGTCTTCTCGTTAGAGCCTTACAGGAATGTTGACTTAGGTACACTTAGGTATCTGGAACACATACTGTCAGCTGAAGGAGAAAGGAAGTTTGGGGTCAGGGCAAGCTCGAAAAATTAACTCAGGTAGCAGGATGAAGTTAGGGATGAAAATTATACACCAAAATGAGGATTTGTAGGTCAAAGTGCATCAATCAAAATAAAAATATCGATCCCATTATATACTACGCGCAAGTGGAGGAGGCAAGGTGAATCTAAACTAAGGTATATATGTGTGAAGACTGGGAGAAGATACAAGAGAATATCATCTAGAGACTTAGAGATAATTCTAATATGAAATTCTGTACCCATAATTGGGACCAATTATTTGGTCTTGTAGTTGATAAGGCTATTTGATCTATTACCCCTGACAATTTAGAAGCATCAGTGATGTAATTCTTGAAACTGAATGGCAGTTAGGAGTCGGAGAATCAGTGTGGTGGTTATTGGTTTAGATCTGCACGATGATTATTAGTAGTATGTGTTGTCCATCCTAGACGAGTTTTACTGATACCACGACGTGGAGGATCTAAAGATTGTAGTTTCTCTCTAAGTTTTACTTGTGCTGTTATTTTAGGTGAGGGTGAAGTGAATACAAGGCCAGTTTCCAAGAAGTTTGGATACCGGTTCATCCTTATAGAATTTGTACCTTCTCAAGGTCAGTTCAGAGAACATGGTTGTTTGCTAAGTTTCCTTTCTGACCAATGCCAACCGTTGGAAGTTACACATGGTTGAATGTGACCTGTGCAGCACTGAATAAACTAAAATGATTGGAGTTTGATGTTTATGACTGCAGCATCCAGGCATTATAGTAACCAACATATATTTTAAGAATGACACTCTATCTTCCTAGGTCATGATTAATGATATACAAGCATAAATTATATAGGCTCAAAGGGTCTTCTTTATTAGTCACTACCCCCTTGTGTTAGATTCAAATGTAGTAACAAGATGGGTTCATCGGAGTAGCTTGTAGAGGAGTTGTAAGAGATCAACAAGGGTCCTTCATTGCATCTTTATGAAGCATGGACACTCCTCGAATTAGGTGTGTCCCACTGACACGACACTGACACAGATAATCACACTCAATTATGTGATTTTCTCAAATTATTAGCGGTGTTGGTGTGTCAGAGTCCGTGTCCGTATCTATGCTTCATAAGAATTTAGGGTTTTTTCACAATCATGTAGATAGCGATGTGGGGCATATAACATGAAATCCTGATGGCTTGAAAATTGCGTTTTTGAAAAATTATCATTCAAATATACCATAGGAGTGTCATTCATTTCTGATGGCTTGAAAATTGCGTTTTTGAAAAATTATCATTCAAATATACCATAGGAGTGTCATTCATTTCTTTTAGGTGGACTGCCCAAACTACCATCCACATGCCTCAAATAATTTTACTTTTGTTGTGTATAATAACTGGGAGGTGGGTGGTATATATTCATATATAGTCTAGCTAACAATGGATTACATATAATCAAGTGATTGAGCTCAAGTGGTTAATGCGTTTCAGTTAAGGACAAATCGTTCACGAGGACCCGGGTTTGAATCTTGATTGGAACAATCCTTGGTTAGATATTACTTACCTCCCAGCCAAACTCTGCATTACATGATCCCTTTTTCTAGGAACTGGAGGGTTAAGGCTAAAGACAAAAAAACAGTTATTACATGTAGAACCTGACCTTTAAGGCTTTTGATTTCCTTCTGACTTTTGTTTCAATCCTTCTCTTTCACATAGCCCTAGCACTTATACAGTCAGAATAACTACACTAGTTTTATCAGTTTTACTTTTCTGTTCCTCAACCACCTTCTAAAGTTAATATACCCTCATCCTCATGAAATTGAAGAGAGGGAAAATTGTAGAGGGAATATATAAAAGAGATAAAGCAAATACTAACTAACTAGATAAAGACAATATAGTGAAATTTTTTGTTGAATATTAATCAGACACAATTATTTTTATTATTTATCATATAAAATTTTATAGAGTAAATATAATTTATAGAAAAAAGAAATGACAAATAACAGCATAAAGCAAACATGTTCAGCCTTTCCATAATTCCTAGAGAAATGCCATCAGCAGACGAGGACTGATGTTTAAGGCTTATAGCCCAGAGTTATGATTTGCTTTTGTAAAAATATAAAATAATGCCTTATGGATATTTTATCCAGTACTATGGGCATATTATAAATGCTGAAAATTTGTGCCGTGGATACTTCATGATATAAATGCTGAAACTTTGTGCAGTGGATACTTCATGATTGGAGTGATGAACAGTGCTTGAAGCTTTTGAAGAACTGCTATGATGCTATTCCTGATGATGGAAAGGTGATTGTTTTGGAGGCAGTTCTTTCGATTATACCAGAGAATAATGCTGCTTGGAAGTTTGCGGCCCAATCCGATGTTCTAATGATGACTCAAAATCCAGGAGGGAAAGAACGAACTGAGCAAGAATTCATGGATTTAGCAAATGGAGCTGGATTTAGTGGCATTAGATATGAATGTTATGTCCATACTTTTTGGGTTATGGAGTTCTTCAAGTAGATATCATACCCTCCTGCATTCTGCTTGTTGCGATTTTTGTTTATGTTCATACCATTTTCGTTGCAAAATTGACAAAACAATTGCAGTGTGTATTACATTTGTTATCATTTCAGTTTATGATTACCCCAATCGTGTTAATGTTATAGCCAATGAAACATAGTAACTTTGATATTTTTCTTCTTCTTTTCAACATTGTATTTTATCCTTCCTGCTTTTTTTATTTTATTTTATCAAATCATGGAAAAGGAACAAAACTGATTATTGGATCTTGAAAGATATTAGTATCTACAACTGCATACAAATTATACCCTTTAAACCCAAGAATATCATTAAAAAAGGTAAAATAAAGTAAGTGAAGATACAATTTTGTATGTTATAACTTCTCACTTAGTTTAAATTCGTTTATTTATTTCAAGTAGATTGCTATTTTTTCTTCTGTAATCGAAATATTCTAATACTCCACAAACATCACCTGAAATTCATTCATACATACAATCAGAAGATTTCATGTTTAAATCTGGAGGAAATTACATTGACCTCCCCTAAAGTCTCTTTAAATGATACAAACACCCCCCTCTTGTTTAAAAAAATACACTAACCTCCCCTAAGTTAACATCAAATAGACATAGACCTCCCTTAAGCATTAACATTGTTTATTTTTTCTGTTAAACCACAAAAATGGATGAAATTACGACACTAAATTTTTTTGGTGTTCTTTCACTTGCATTTTGAATATGGATCGGTTATTCAACAAGTGAGTCATTTTACGTGCATATCTTAGGGATGACTATCTCCCACGTGACGTCTGGTTCCCTTCACCTACATTTTGCTCTATGCTTGTCTTAACAGACAATTTGAATAAAACTGATTCAAGAAAACCCCCTCACAAAAACTATTAGTCCGACACTAAATTAGAGATACTGGTAAATTGTGAATTCGTTTAATGTCTTCAAGCCATCAAATGATTTCTCCTACTTTGCTAGCATATTCAGCCACAAAAGAAAGAAAGATACTGATAATACTAGCTGCTTCAATTTTCAATTACAACACTACATGACCCAAAAACAAACTGTGAGGAGATACATCAATTCATGAACAAACGGAATAAAAAGAAATAGTAAAAAACCAATATAACACACCTACATATAAAGATGATAAGAATGACGACAAAAAGTGAAACTTTGGTTTGGAGCAATACAAAACAATTAGAACCGCGACACAAACCGCAACGAGAACTATGAAAAAGATGACAAGGAAAACAGAGGTGGATAAACTTGATGAGAACAGAACGCGAGACATAAGGAATGTGAACTTCGATAACAACACTGAGAAGTCCAAGAAGAGGTTTCAGTTTGAGTATGTGTTGTGAAAGGAAAACGAAAAGGTTTAGCAAGAACAATAACATGCTTTCTCCTCTAACGGCAAACTAAGGAATGTGACGGCAGGGGAGGTTGCTGATGGTTGCAAAAATAGAGGGGAGGTTTGTTTAAATTAGATACTCCCTCCGTCTTTTTTTATAAGCAAAAAACACTAACTCACACTTATTAAGAAAACTAATACTTAGTGATTTGAGGTATAATTTTTTGTGTCCTCCTTAGAATAAATTTCATGGAAAGATGTAAAAATAATTCTCATTGGTTAAAAATTAGGGTTAATATGTCTTTACCCCCTTGTAATTTGGGCGAGTTCCGGTTTTCACCCCTGTAAAAAAAAAAGTTTAGATTCCAACCCTATAATATGAAGATTCTCCACAAAACACACCTGTAATATAAAGATTCTGCACAAAACACCCCTGACCCCATCCAGACGCTGACGTGGCACGCCACTGTGTAATTATTTTTATTTTTATTTTTTTTAAAACCTGACACGTGTGTAATGGACGCTGACGTGACACACCACTGTGTAATTATTTTAATTTTTATTTTTTTAAAAACTGACATGTGTATAATGGTTTAAAAAATTATTTTTAAAAAGATAAAAAATAAAAAATAAAAACTGAAAATTTATTTTAAAAAATAAGAAAAAAAATCCATTTTTTTAAAAAACGAAAATTAATTAGACTTTTTTAAAAAATAAATAATTTTTTATATTCATTTAAATTTAAAAATAGAAAAAAAAATCAGATTATTTTTTCTAAAATTGAAAAAATCAGATTTTTTTTTAAATTTAAAAAAACAGAAACAAATTCAAATTTTTTTTCCTAAAATTTTATAAAATCTTTTTCAAAACTAAAATATTAGAAAAAAATAATTATTTTTTACGAAAATGAAAATTTTTGGAACTTAATGTATTTCAAAATTTTCGAAAATAATTAGAAAATATAATTCGAAAAAGTTTAGATTTTTTTTTCGTAATTAAAAAGCTTCATTTTCATTTTTATACAAAAAATAAAAATTTTGGAAAATATTTTTCGTAGTAAAAAAAATTCCTGAATTTTTCAAAATTTTATTTTTTCGTAAAATCAAAATTCCAGATTTTTTTTCTTCTTATTTTTAGAAATTTTTTATTTTCCTGAAAAAAAATTTAATTTCAAATTTGTTTCCCTAAATTTTGGTTTTTTTTTAAATTTTAAAAATTAAACTCCAGAATTTTTTATTTTTTTTGAAAATATTTTTTTTACGATTTCTTTATTCTAAAAAATTAATTTTCTGATTTTTAAAATAATTTGTTATTTTTCAATTAATATAACTTCATTTATATTATTTTTTTATTTTAAAAAAATAAAATCAAAATATTATTTATACAGTCAGCGTGCCACATAATCAAATATGCACAGTCAGCGCGCCACTCAGCATGCCACGTCAGCGTCAGGGTCTAAAACGAAAGAATCTTAAATTACAAGGTTGAAATCTAAACTTTTTTTTTTACAGGGGGGTAAAGACATATTAACCCTAAAAATTATGGAGAAAACAAAAAGGGGAACAAATTGAATGCAACATGCATTTAATTTTACATTGGAAAAGATGATTTATTTGAAAAAACATAATAATAGCATAAAAGTTAGTTTTTTTTTTCTTATATGTTGAGACAAAGAAAATGATATTTTTTTGCTTATAAAAAAAGACAGAAGGAGTAAAACTTAGGGGATGTCATTGTAATTTTCCCTTAAATCTATGTTTAAGTGTTCAAACTAACAATATTCGCGTTGAGCTAAACCCCTTGCAAACTGTTATTGGTATATATTAAAACTTGTTTCTTAATTTCATTTCACTATTTATTTGAAGTCTGCAAATACAAGAAAAAAATAGAAGTTAACTGTAAACTTCTAGGTCATGAGTCATCATCGTGGCTAGATTAATTAACAATTACTTATATGCATGGAGTAATAATGTTAGATTATGACTGAAAGTGATATTCAAATTTTGTCAAAAAAAAGAAGAAAAGAAGAAAAAGTGATATTCGAATCATGTGGTGTATAATAATAAGAAAAAGTTTAGGCGTGAATTATGGACTAGACGGTAAGAATACAAATGTGGAATTAGCTGTACCAATTCCTTAGACTTGGAAGGTCGAAGTCAAAAGTCTAGAAGCCGGGGTCTTTTTAGACCAACAAATTTAAGTTATTTAAACATTACTTAGAACAAAAAAAAACATGAATCTTAAGTTGATAAAAATGATTTTTGTTATTTGGACAAAAAAAAATACTATAGAATAGTGTAAATCAATTTAAAGTAAAAGATAATTTAGTAAATATGCCGTAAGCTATTTGTTATAAAATAAAAATGGGTAATTAACAAATTGATGCAAGTTAACAAATACTTCCTATCCTATTTACAAGAAACAATTAATTTTTTAAAATTTATTGAATAATTAATGTATTTATAAACTGATGCAATTCACCATCATTCAAACCATCGTATAGACGGTACTGATAGACATCTTTTAATCAGACACGATCACATTCGATCATATTGTTTTTATTTTTGTACATCACATAGTTGGCATCTACTACCATCCTCTTTGTTATCTTATTATTATATTTAATATTTGTGATTGGCATGTAATACAGAGATTGGATTAGGATTTAGAATTAACTGGTTTCGGTATATAAACTCACTTTTCTTGATACATGCATCTTTTAACACAACTCTACATTACTTAGTCCATGTTTGGGTACCCGGTGAGAATCATCAAAAGCGCTTCCAACATCATAAAACGCGATTTTGACGTGTTTGGTTCTCCATCCAAACTCTACCGCCACCGTGCTTCTCATCTCCATAATTGATTCCTGCTGAAGCTGCTCTTCTTAGCTTTTTGAAATTGATTCTCCCTACCGTGAAAATACACAACATTCATTTGTCCATTTTGCCCTTAAATCTCATCCCTTCCTTTCACAAAACTTCTTATATTTGAGAAATACTTTCACCAATCCAAGAAATTCATTACTCTATGTTTATGCTGATTGAAGCCAACGTAATTTCTTTTTTTTTTCCCGTGAATTTTTTTGTGTGTTGCAGAATTCAGAGGTTGAAGAAGACGAAAACTGTTGTAGAATTAAACTGTGTTTTTTTATTGGCTTTCTCTATACAGGTCCCTCATAAAGCCTTAATAACCATGGCCCTGTTCGAGGAGCCTGAGCCAATTAATTTTTATGTTTTATAAAATGATAATATAATTTTTTTTAAGGAATAATAATATGAATTTTAGCTACCAATTTTATTTTATTTTTGTGCAAAAGAGGAACCAATTTTTTCTTTTTAATTTAGTAAAAAAATGATTTTTAAATGATCCCTATCAATTGTATTGAATTTAATATTGCAACATAAAATTAAATAATTAAAAATGGGAATTAAATTTGTAGCAAAAAAATAAATAAGTTCTAGTTTAAAATCCACACAAGAAAACCCATTTCGGTCATTTACACACTCAAAAGCAATTTCAACACAAAATATCCAAACAACAATTTTCATACAAATCACTTTTATCGTAAAGGTATCCAAACATAAATCAATTTACATTAAACTCACTTTTAATTAAAATCAATTCTGAAAAAATCAATTCAACCAAAATCAATTTTCTCCACCGCATAACCAAACACACACTTAAACATTGACTATATAAAACTCACTTTTCCTAATACATCGTTGATGTTGTTGTTGATATTCCTAAAATGCAAGACTATAAAAGCACAATAAATTAATAACCAATGTGATTTAATTCTTAAAAAGTTTAATATGTTTAGTTTAAATATAATTATAAAAAAATCTTACTATTTTTTTAGAGGATAAAATTTTTTAGGCTTATATTTGCATGGACGAAAGACCTATTTAAGCCGATAATACATGTAGCACAATTTCAATTTATGAAAAAGGATGAAAAAATACATTTCAATTCAAAATATTAATTTAAGTTTGGTTTGTAGACAACAAAACGATTAATCGAACATAGCTTTAATTCAGCTCGATTTCTCACAAACCACAAATGGTTCAATTTTTTGAACAGTTGAAACTGTTTGATTCGTTTCGGTCCAATTTCTTAAAAAATAAAAATAACCATACCCACCCTTGTGCCCATTGCCCAATGCTCATATAAGTGAGTATATCTCAAGTCGCTCTCTCAATTTCTATCCATGAGTGTATGGCTGCCATCCATCATTTTGTAAAAGATATATAGAGAAAAATAAAGTTGTAGGACGTAATTAAAAATTAAGTAAGGTGGCAGTGCCACATGTTTTACTTTGGTATTTTCCAAACAACTTACAAGAGACATTGGGTTACGCCTCTCCCCCTCCTCTCTCTATATAAGTAAATTCACTACAAGTAGAAAAACTCATCTCATCTCATCTTAAATTAACTAAGCTATTTCATTCATTCAAAATTCAGATGGCTCCTCCTTCTACAGAATCTAATCAACCACTTGCTAATGGTAAAGAAAAACATGTTAAACCAGAAGAAGAAGAAGATAACGATGCCCTCGAATTTTGCACACAACTAACAGGTTCAGTTGTTGTTCCATTGGCTTTGAGGTCTGCTATTGATCTTGGGATCTTTGACATCCTAGCCAAAGCTGGTGATGGCGCAGAACTCTCTGCAGATGACATTGCTGTTAAGATTGGAACCAACAACCCAGAAGCACCAACAATGTTGGATCGTCTTCTTAGGTTGTTGGCAAGTCACTCTATTCTAAACTCCTCTGTTCCTCAACATCCTCAAAGCCTTCAGAAATTCTACAGCCTCTCTAACTACTCCAAATATTTTGTCACTGATGCTGATGGTGTCTCTTTGGGACCCACCTTGGCATTACTTCTAGACAACGTCTTCTACCAAAGCTGGTCAGTTTACGTTTAATTAATTAACAAACCCAACGAGATAGGACATGATGGAGTAATTATCATAATCTCTAAAGTGTTTATTTATTTATTGATTATACTAATTATAATGATGATGTATTGTTGGAGTTGATTCAGGTCGGAGTTGAAAGGAGCGATCATGGAAGGAGGAGTAGCATTCAATAGGGTTTATGGAATGCATGCATTTGAGTATCCACGTGTGGACCCAAGGTTCAATGATGTTTTCAATAAAGCTATGGTTAATTCAACAACTATAAACATGAAGAGAATTATTGATTGTTATCAAGGTTTTGAGCACGTAACTAAGCTAGTTGACGTTGGTGGTGGTCTTGGAATTAACCTTAAATTAATCACATCCAAATATTCACATATTAAGGGAATTAATTTTGACTTGCCTCATGTAGTACAACATGCCCCTGTCTACCCCGGTATATTCATTTTTCCTAATCGTTTAAAGTAATATGTTACTACACTCTTTATAAAAAATTTAAATTGAGAAATATTATTATTATATTCATGCAGGTGTGGAACATGTCGGGGGAGATATGTTTGAGAGCGTTCCTGCTGGGGATGCCATTTTTATGAAGGTAAGCTTTTGCAATGTGCAGTTGCTATAATTAGCTCCTTCAAGTTTCAAAATTACCAGACATTTGAAAAGTGGTAGTAATAAAAAATAATTTGCGTTTGAATGAAATACTATCTTACATTTATTATTTTTGGGTATATTCTAGAAGTGATTTTTTTTTTTTATGGGATCCTCTCCTAGTACGTGTAAAGAGTTAATTAATCCATCTATATTATAAAAAATTAAAATAATAAAAATGTAAGTAGAAAGAAAAAAAATACACAATGTGCTTTTTATGTTTTCGCTTTATTGACTCGAAAAAAGTGTTTTAACTATCTTTTTGATAAATTTCATGCTTTAACTTTTGAAGAGTTGTTAAACTAATTGAGTGTAATACTAAAATCATACTACTAATAACTTAGCATAAAGTTAAGGAAATGTTAAGGAGATTAATATAACAATTTTGTATTAGGAAGTGATGAAAAGTAAAAATTTTTACTTTATGAAAGTCAAAAAGTTGTTATTTTTAATAGAAAATTTTTATTTTAACTTTTTTAAAAAGTAGAAATGTTAACTAGTGTCCCCGAAACATTAGTTAACAAGACCTTTTGTTTTTAAATTAATAGCTAAGTAACTAGTTTTTATTGAAAAAGAATATTTCCTATCATTTTAAAAAATATATATATAATAATTAAATATTTATAAAAAAATACCAACAAAATAAATTTTAATTTTTTAAATTTTTTACTGCTCATGTTAGTAAATATTAAATATTTTTTAAGATGAAATGTAAAAAATTAGTATAAATGCTTAGAAAGAATGAAATAACGTTTTTTGTTTGTTTGTTATGAGATGATGTTTTCTAACATACAACAATCGATAATTTTAAGAAAGCAAATGTACCAAAATCCTTTAATTTGAGAATGTACCATAAAATCTCTCCAATTTTAAATCTAACGAGAAATAATACTTTTAACCTCAAAATTTACCTCTTTGTTTTAAAAATCACAATTTGTGGACCCAAGTATAAAACCATTGTAATTAATGAGTTCATCACCTACTGTACTTGAATTTTGAACACTCGTGATCGTGACATAAAATGTTTTTGCATAGTTCTACAGATAAAATATTAAAATTGATTGACATGAGAGTTCTGTCTGAATAAATTTTTTCAGTGGATACTTCACGATTGGAGTGATGAACATTGCTTGAAGCTGTTGAAAAATTGTTACAAAGCTATTCCTGAGGATGGAAAGGTTATTGTGGTGGACACAATCCTTGCTGTTATGCCAGAAACAACAGCCAATGCAAAGTTTGCTTGCATGTCTGATGTTTTAATGATGACTCAAAATCCAGGAGGAAAAGAGCGAACTGAGCAGGAATTCAAGGAATTGGCTAAAGGATCTGGATTTAGTGGCATCAAACCTATATGTTGTGTATCTGGATTGTGGGTTATGGAGTTCTTTAAATAGCTAGCCACGTCTACTTTGGGTGTCTCAACAAATGTTTACATATACTTTGTGCATTAAGAATGAATGTTGTTTAGTGATTCTAATTAAGGGATTAAGGAGGTGTATGATCTTTTGAAAATAATATCCGCAACTAGAATAGTTTTGGCTCGAATATTAATTTGTCTATATTCTAATGATATTTGTTTAAGAAGTCAAACTTATTTACTAAAATTGATGCCGAAAAGATTTGAAACTAAAATCTTGAAAAAAAACATTTTAAAATTACAAACCAACGATAAACTCATCTAAAAGAAAAATTCAACCTGTTTTTATCTCTAGTATTCATTTTAATTTTTGTAATCTCAATTAAATTTGTTTATTTCGTACCCACTTGTCATTTTCATTTTTATGGAATTAGTCACTTTTATCCTAATCATTAGAAGGAATTTTTACAATACACTTGCAGGAAAGAGTAGGAGAAGTACGTAATTGTCATACATATATATAGAAGGAATTTTTAAAATACACTTGCAAATTGAAGTGTACGGTTACGCTCTTACTTTTTTTAAGCAAGTGTACTGTTACTTTTACTTTTTAAATATATAAATTAATGATCATTGTATGAAAAAAATTATTTATTGAGTTTTATATTTTAAAAAGTATCATTACCTAAGAAAAACATCATTTGGTCTTTATAAGTATCCAAAATTATTTCTCCCTCAATGAAGATGATCTAAGATCACAACAAAATAAATATCAACGTAATTTTCTCAAAACCAAAAAATTTCAACGTAATTAGTGGGCTAAGAATCTAGTATCTACAGAGTGTACGTACTTTCTTTGCTTAACCATATCTTTCCATCTAATCTCTTATTTTCACGCGCAAATTGCCGTGCACCGTTCATTTAGTCTTGGAATGTCTTAAAATATCATTTAAAATTGTATACTTTTCCACTCACCCAGAATCAAAAGCAAAGCAAGTCAAGCAGACATACTAAGAACTACTCATCACTTTTTCCACCCACCCTACCCGACTTATATTCTAATCAATCCAAATAAAAGTAGTTGGGGTAACATTCTTCTATTATTATTGACATGTGTTTCTATTTCTACCTAATAAAGAACTTTATCTTCTGACTTTTAGTGCCAAGGTTAGAGTGTTCATATGTAGATTAATAAAACAAAAAAGAAATCCAACTGTTACTCTTTTGGACTTAAACCTCATTGGACAGGGTTGAAATTAAAATTCTTTTTTTGCGACCTCTATTAATTTATTTTTCAAAAACTTAAATTTAATATTTATTCCGTCTTTATATGTAAGCACCCTTTTATTAGAGAGAAAAGATGTTTACATATAAGGACGGAGGAAGTAATTTATTTGGTTTATTATTTGTACGAGATATTAAGATTATTATATTATTTTGTGTTTTTTTAAAAATACTTATTAATTTTGTAATAAAAAAATTCATTAGTTGAATAGAATCTATTTTATATGCTTAAAACATAAAATAGAAAACCACATCATAATGTTTAAATGTTATATATTATGAATTGGTTCAGACTCAATATAGAAATCAATCAAATTAAAATCAAACCATTTTTAAACATGAAAATGAGTCGATC
Source organism: Medicago lupulina (assembly GCA_958299785.1). Classification (NCBI taxonomy): domain Eukaryota; kingdom Viridiplantae; phylum Streptophyta; class Magnoliopsida; order Fabales; family Fabaceae; genus Medicago; species Medicago lupulina. The sequence goes on from OY283140.1 coordinate 267,512, forward strand.
GAATGCGATTTTGGGAACCCTTTAGTTGGGTCAATGTTGACGTGCGAAAGAGAAGACGAAACTTTGTTTCCCACCCCACACCACACGTTTTAAACCACTCACCCGACCTTCTTATTTTTTGACTAATTGCCCCTCTTTAAAAGTATACTTATGGATGGCTCGTTTAAAACTCTCTTCATCCACAAGTATACTTACAAAGTTGACAAATATATTACGACTTGGATTCAAGTCATGTATGCCATTTTTTTGGACTTAGTTTGTTTCAATTAACAAGCGAAAATAGCAAAAATATGAAGAGTGAAACCCACTGGGGGATTAAACTGTGGCGCGAACAACAGTCATGATAAAATTCGAACACGGATAATATATAACTGTTGCATTTGATTTTGAAGTATTTTAAAGGTGAATCGAACCTAAATCTTGGTGTGTCCACACACATTTTCAAATTGATTACGCAACCATTGTCATATTCATCTTCCTCTTGTTTTAGTTTTGAAGGAGTTCCCCAACACAAGATCATTATCTACAACTAATTCATCCCATTAATTTTTGAGAACTTTAAAACAACAAACAGTTAACGATCCTTGGTCCTATTCCTCATGAATTATTGACGAGTGAAATAAAGATCAAACTTTTTAAGAAAATGTATGAACCAGTTTGTTGAAAACATTGAAAATACTAGGCACGTGGAACAGTTTCAGATGCAAAAATGGAGGTATGTTGGACTGAAAAAATACCAATTTTTTTGCGACGTCATAAAAACGGACCAGGATTTGGTTTTGTAAATAAGCACACAGTTTGGTGCTGTAATAAATCCCAGCCGTTGATATCAGAATGGACAGTTCATATTAGACATCAGTTTAACACAGTTAAGTAATCTGAACCGTTGATATAAATCAAACGGTCCTGATCTGTTACAGCATCCTGCTGTAGATCCCATAAAAACAATGTGTAAAAAAGTACTACTCTGAATTCCTAAATGCCTATTTTATGAGTCCAACATACCTTTGGAAGAAGGAAGTATATTTTTGGGTAGGGTAATTTTGTAAAAAAACATAAAAGAGAAGTTTTAAGAACGGAAAATGCTGTATAAAGCAAAAAGTTGATTCACGAAACCTTCAAAACCCTAAAACACTACTACATGCACTTTTATTTTTGTTATCAAAGCAATTTGCAAATCGTGAAGCCTTCGTTGGATTATTTTCTCGGGATATATAGCAAACCCCTTTAAGAAAATAAGGATGTGAGAATAGAAACTCTTAACAGAAGAATGTTACATAATGGGCCAAAGCATGTGTGACCCTAAAAGGGGTTTTTATATGCACAATTGATGAACCAAACGCGTCTCAGCCGTCAGCATTAATAAATAGTAAACACTAATAGCACTTATTCAGTTATTCTCTTCAAGATGTGGAATTGCATTGCAGAGCAAGGAAGGTATCAACACTAGCCAAATTATACTTTCATGCTCCATTGCATAATAATTTTCAAATAATCCTGATGAGATGATTCTGGTATAATTCCTATACATGTTATGTTAGAGTATCAATCACTAGAATTATGCATATAATATAGTATATCAAAATACTCCAAGATAAAATATTGTTCCGTTATCTCAATTGTTTACCGCAAATGGGATAACCGTAGAAATAGCTTTTTATTCAAATATATGCATAAAAAGAAGTAACATTTTATTTTCTGGCTAGAATAGATTACATTTGCATTACATGGGACAAAGTATATGGTCAGAAAATGCAGCAGCTATCTCCCACTGTTTTTTAGCTGTCGATCCCAGTGATGTCTTTAACAGTGCCTTTTATTTTCCGTATCAAAGCCTCCCTGCAATTGTGAAATAATTCAATCAATTATAAATTGAATTCATTGAACCAAATTATGGAAACAGATTATCGAAGAGCATAAGCATACCGCTCTGGCTTGAAAACTAGGTTCTTGTATGCAAACCACTGCAAAGAAGAAGAAGAAGATACATGCATATTAGTTTATCTCTCTAATTAATCTCCAGATATGTCATTATTAAAACATTGGGTTGAATTAGAGTTACCCCAGTGTAGCCAATGCCAACGAGTTCAAGAACCCCAGGAATTAAAGGAAGCCTATCAATTGCCTGTTTCATCAGATGTAGTCAGTAATATTATCAGATAGTTGTGTCAAAACTATATATGCAAGCAAAAATGAAGGAGTATTTAATTAACTCACTGAGATCACCCCAGCTGATCCCCATAATGCAACCGTACCGGCTACCGCTAGAGCACTCACTGCATACTTGTCGTCAACTTTATCCCACTATACATACATTACATCCAACTCAACACACATATATCACTTTACAAAAACAAATTTAAAAAGTTTGTTCTTACAGTTTGTTGTATAGTCTTGAGAAGTTCTGGAGAATCAGAGTCAGTGACACTGGGGTCAGTTGAGGAGGCAACCTCTGCTGTGGTGGCATCTACCTCTGTTGTGGTACTGGAAGCCATGGACATAACATTGCGAGCAATCTTCCGACCTGAATCAACACACAAATTCAATTAGCTTCTCATCTAGTCCTACTCCTCCTAGATATTATAAAAAAACTTACAGAAAGTGGTGGTCTTCCACGGACGAGTATGAGACTGCACAGGTGGAGGGGGAAGAGTTGGAAGGCTCACACACTGTGGGGAAGCAGAGTGTCTAGAGGGAGGCTTTCCATCAACAAGGGTGAATGAAGAGGATATAGAGAAAGTGGAGGATGAGGCTGAGGAGGCCATTACTGCTTAATTTGAGTTGAGGTTATTGATAAGATATTTCCTCGTTTTCTATTTTGTCAAAACATGTTAATTAATGTACAAGTTAGATGATGTTTCATATGCCACAGTTTGGATTGAAATTGCTGAGCCACTCATTTCTTTCATACGGATAGTATGTGTGCTGACTTGGCTGCAACATATGGCTTTTATGGTATTTCATTGGATAGGAACTCCCTGGTTAACCTTTTTCGTATCAATTTCTAAAATTAAATCCATCTTTTCATTATATTACTATTCCTATTCTAATTAATTACTTGTCACACAGAGATCTAATGTGGTTGCCAACCTCTTACCTACATTCACGAAAACACCTCAGCATAATTTATTAAGTATCTCAAATAATTGCAGGAGATAACTTCAAAAGAAAAAAAACAAGTTTGAGTACTTATGAATAATAGTTGGAGTTTTTAGGAAATATATATGTAAAAAAAGGAGTGTTGAAATTGAAACAGATTTCTACATAATTGGAATAGTCTAAGTTACTACATATTTTTAGATTCCTCTAATAACGCAAATTAACTTGTAACCTAAGAAACATCTATCTATAACAATATAATGTATGAAAAGTCAAACAAAAGTCAATCTCACGCTCTTCACCATAGTACATCTCTGATCTCTTCTCATACTATATATTCTAACAAACTACTTTAAATATCTTCAAAATAAAAATAACACAAACCATTACGTCAATAGCTTCTGCATGGAAGTTAATCATTTGAAAGAATCCTTAGAATTGGATCCAGCGTTGGAGAATCCACATTCCACATTGTTCTTCAAGTCCGATTTGAACTTACTCAATTGCCGGCTCCAGCTATACCTATTCCAATCTATTATGGAGAGAACATCTTATACAACCAATATTAGACTTTTAAAGTAAAAAATTATGTACATATTCTTTTTAAAACAAAGAAAATACTAATTGTTTTTATTATTTTCGGTATGCATTATTTGTAACATCCCAGACTGCTTTTAGGATTGCCGACTGACCCCACAAACCAACACGAGTCTTTTCAACGTGTTTTGTCTTCACTCGCACGCTTACCGGAAAACTTCCCGGTAGGTCACCCATCCCAAAATTGCTCCAAATTAAGCACGTTTAGCTGTGGAGTTCTTATGGAATGAGCTACCGAAAAGAAGATGCATCTTGTTGATATAGGTAGTACCAAACAATTCTTATAACCTTCCTTCAACCATGCAGTCTCATACCTACACGGCCTCAGGATCCCTCTCATTTCGATGTGATTCGGTTCCTCTAGAAACTGTTGGGAGCCGCTCATTGTCGTGCCTTGTACACCGGCGACCACTCCCCTGTTTTTGTCAGCCGTGGGTGTTACATTATTCTAACTAGTATTTTACATTTTCTGCATCACAATGATTCACTTCAAAAGCCATACATTTTTTCAGTAAGTCAAACGAAAATATATTTAGAAAATGAAAATAAAAAAAATAAAATAAAAAATAATGCAGGTCATGATACAATAACACGGGCTCTTAACCAATACTCTAGATTCGTCGTGCCTCTGTCTATAGTTTGAGTGTTATTCCTTGGAAGCCAGATATCATGGCTAATATTATCCAAGCCTTTTTATTCATTTTCAAAACCCTCTTATGTGAAATTGGCTATTATATATATTCTTGTACCCAACCATTTGATTCTCTGATGGATGCATATATACGTGGTGTTAGTATATTAATTAATTATTAGGGGTGTTTTTGGCTATTTTAAAAAATAAATAGACGGTTGACTCACGGACACTTTTTAGATTAGACGTGTCTCGATATTAAAAACGTGTTGTTTTCAACACTAAGACAACACATACTAAGTTAATATGTGCAACACGAAACCGAGCACGCCTAATTTAAAATTATGTAATTTTAAAAAATTATTAACAGAGTGGACCATGTCGGTGTCTCCGATAGATGATGGAGTATTTTCATTACTAAAAAAATATCGTGCAACACATTTGTAAAGGAGTCCGTCCCAAACCACTATTTACAGTCGAAAGTGATTCCCTTAACTTTACTTACTAAAATAGTGGAGGTCCGTCAAAATCATTCATCCAGTAACATAGAAAAGGCAGGAACCCGATACCTTGGGCACTTAGCTACGTATAGATGCGATGCCCACCATTGAGTTGAGGCCAAGATACTTTTATTTTTATTTTTATTTTTAATTTTATTATCTGATCATATTCCGTGGACCCGTTAAAATTTTCGAAACACCACAGCTTGTAATTTATTGATTCTTAATTAGGAACAATCCACGTTTAAGCAGTTGGACACATTATTCATCACTGCTGATGCCTTATATATAGTTTGCTGCATCATATAAATTGCCTTACAGGAAAATGCACATTCACAAACAATTTTTGGGGCCACTTTTCATGAAATTCTTTAAATTCATGCATCATATTGCTATAGCTCGGCCAGCCAAATGAGTTATTAAGTGGTGGTTGATTACGCATGATGAAAATTAAATTAAATTGACTTGACTGGACAATTCGCAAATTCAATCACCTATATATAAAAAATAAAAAGAACAACATTTAATAAAATATTAAGAAAAAGAAAAAAGGTCACTATTCACACAGTTTAATTGTGTAGTAAACACTCTTTCACTATCAATTGTTGAATTCATATGATCACCTTGCACGCCGTGACATAATAGGATACTCTTTCAATATCTACCTTCTCTTCTAACACATGCACTGAAATATTCAAAAAAAATCAAACTTTCACACATACTAATTTCTAGTGTAAAAGAAAAACATTAAAGTGATATTATTACGCTTGAAAGTAACATTGAATCCATTAATTGTGGACAGAAACCATGTAAGGTTAATTTCATATATCTATGTTGCAAGGTGGAGTACCAAGCAGAGGAACCTGTCCAACAACACCTTTCTTCAAACCGATCAATACATCACACTTTCCATAGAACCCATAATGTGCACTTTTTATTGTCCCAGCTTTCCACCTCAACCTTCCAAGAAACACAAGTTTCATACCCACCACTCCATAAGCCTCATCCATCGTCAACCCATTCGACACTTCCACTGACACCGGCACCGCCGTGCCTCCGATCACGGGTGACAAAAAAACCTGACTATGCTTCTCCAGAAAAAGCGGTGGCAACATAATCTGCGGTGTTATGGCTTGGTTCCTATAGGACACAAAAGCAGAGAACCTGTCATAGTAAACAGAGACACGCTTGTTTGGGTTCTTAATGAGGACGTTGAACTGCAAGGTGGCGGAAAGGAGTGGTGGTGAGGTTGTGTTGAAGCCATAGATGGCAGCACCGACAACCGTGAAGTGGGGTTTGTGTGGACGGTAGACAAGCCAGAGGACAAGTAGAGTGACACCGATTAGTAGGAGAAAGATGGTGAGGAATGTGGCAAAAGCACGTCCAGAAGAACTTGTGCCGTAGGAAGAAGAAGGAGGTGGACCTGCAGGTTTGTTCATTTGTAGTTTGTCAGGGGGGAGATGGTGTTGTTGGTTTGGAGGTTGAGAGCTTTGGTTTTCATCCATGGGAGAAGAGATTTTGATATCTATCTAGTTATTAAAGTTAAAGGTGGTGGAATATGTTTCAACTTTGATAGTGACACAAAAATAAAGGATGGGAAAAGGGAAATTAATAGGGCTCCAATGGACCATAAAAACTACTAGACTACAATAAAAGATGATATATATGTAATCGTGAATGATCACTCCTGTCCTTTGTATAGGCAATCCGGTTTTACTCTCGGTGTTTCCCTCTCTTCTCTTATTCCCTCTTCTTTTTACACTTGCTTTCACTATCATCATCATTATAAAAAAAAGGGTAAGTATATCTTAAAATTGATGGTCAATTTAGCAAAATCAAGATGAGAGTCATTGCAATTTTGGCAAAAATCACATTTTAAATATTGACAAAATTGGAGTTTCACAATAATTTTAACAAATTAACCATCAATCCAAATATGAATGATGAAGATAACAACAAAAATAGATTTGTTGGAAGGAAATATTATATTCAGTCAAGTATTGATGCAACAAATTTAAGCCTCTTGAGTCTTCAATGAAATTTTAAACTTATTATACTAATCATAAAAAGTGAATGTGTGTTATTTAATTTATAGAACTTATTTTATAATTTACTGTGCTCTTAACCGGTTGTTAAAAGATTAATCTATACTGTTATGTGTAAAGATATATTGTTGACACCAAAAAGAATATAAAAAATGTTTCAGCGGTAATTAGTCATCCCACCACCAAAGGAAAAACCAATTATATAATTCATTTGTCAGAAACACTATAATTTGAAGTTTAATCGAGGTAAGTGACGCATTTTATTTCTTAAGCGGTAAGCATCGGAATTATATTTCAAGAACTTTACTAGAGTAAATAGTTTGTGTCTAAAAACAAAAGAAAGAATAATCTTTCTTTATCTTTTAGTGCATGAAGTAGTGGTGCTTTTGATTTTGCTTTCCTCAAAAATAAATGAGAACAAAAGTGGAAAAGAAGAGACAATGGAAACAAGAGGCAAAGAAGGAGACGTGGCTTAGATCGAGTCCTTTTACCGACATTTGGATAAACTTATAGACTTATACAACCAACAGTTTCTGCATGCAATGAAAATTGGTTTGCTCACAATTGATTATGTGTGTTTAGTATAGTTTTACACATGTTTGGTTCTCATGCTTCGTCAGATCCCACACCACGTCACATTCAATTTTTAAAAATGGTTTTGATAAGAAGTGACTCAGGCACTCTTTAAGGTTCTCTAATTAAGAAATTATTTTTTAAAAAAAGTTTAACATTTCAATTTCCAATATTGAATGCATAATTTTCCATAAAAATTTATTATTTAAAGTCTTTAAAGAGTACCTTAAAGACACTTGTTAACATTTATCTTTATTTATTTATTTATGCTTGCAGGGAAAGTGCCTCTCTGTTTTCACCTAGGATCTCTTGTCTTTACATGTATTTTATTTATTTGCAAAGAGAACAAAATTGTTCATTCATACTTTAAATGGAATTTAGGAGCAAACACCTTGATTGAGAAAGACGAATAAATAAGGCAAAAATAATCTAGTGCATAAACATTCTACGTGGATCGTCAATGGGACAACTATAACAAACGAAGCCATAATGTTATGCGAGTCTTCAACATATTAATCCCCAAATGGTTACACAAGCAAAATTTCTCAATGTTTCTAAGATTCCGTTTCTAAGCGGTATTTAAAAAATCTTCTTGAATGATCAGATATAATTTGAGTATATTTTATGAATCATGCTTATAAAATTAATTCTACTCAAAAAAAGGCACAGAAATAATCATTCCTGCAAATGCAACTCTTCCAGCTAAAACCAGGATCTTGGCCTCATTGTTATTAGACATAAGCATACTAGTTAAACCACAGCCCTAGATCAGTATAACAATTAAGATTTACACGAGGTACAATAAAAAATTCAAACCAATCACATCACTACATAATAATTACATTCCTAAATTTGTAGGAGACAGTCAATGAGTCAATATAATTAACAAGCCGACAGAAATCACTAAAAATGCTATTAAAAACAAATTGATTTCACTAGACCTACAGTTAACCATTGTTGAGTCAAATTAGTGTTCAAGTCAGACTGTAAATCAATAATGAAGGTAACTTGAAACAAAACAATCTTAGTAGCCTCTGGTTTCAGCTACCGGAAGTTCACCCTGTACTTGGCGAACAAACTGCCCTTTCACCCGGGGCCGGTTCTCTGCCTGTCTTTTCCGGCTTTCATATCGGACCTGTAAAATAAATTTGAGCAATGAGCATCTCAAATATCTTTAATAATGTCAGCCTAGACATGTTTGAGATTACTAAAACCACACAGTAGGAGTTTCCAAACTTGCTAAAAACGCTGATACCATTTTGATAAATCAACTCAAATTGTTCCCTATAATAAAAATATTTCTAGAGTGGTTCTTCTCAGAAGTAGTGATAGCATGGTGGTTGCAGTACCTTTTTGTCATAGCATCTGTCTTTTCGCTTCAGTCGAAACTTTGTTAGAGCTGCTTCTCTCTGGCTGGTGCGATGAGAACTTGTGTCTCTAAGCCCGTCCTGGTGATCATTATTCATAGAACTTTCAAGGTTGTTCTTGCCTACAATAGTTGAAGGGGAAATTCCATCACTTACGCTGCCTAGGCCTTCACATACACCACTGGCGTTATGACTCTCCGCATCATGGTAAAAACTAGTACAACTTTGACCATTAGATGGAGAGTCATGCACAGCATAATCATTATTGCTTTGATCGCAAGTATAGTTGGCAACATCCGACCAGTGATGAGGTTCTGAGTTCTGACTTTTAGGATTGGAATGGGAGGAAATACTTGTGGGAAATGGAGAACTCTCTTTTTGGAACACTGATTTTGGTGTCCAAGTGGGATGCATGCCTGATTGTGCGTTGAACATAGAATGTAAAACGTTATCATGTTCCATAGACTTATTATCGGAAGCGGCCCCTGTGGCTGGAAAGAATTCAAGTTGACATTTTGTATCAACTTGCCCAGACTGACCAATCACCAGATATGTGATATTTTCCTGCTTTTGTTTTTTTCCATCATACTGATGAGTAGTATTTATATTTTCAGATAATTTTTTTGATTCATGAGAACTCTTTGTTGGAAATAAAGGCTGCAACACCATACTGCTGCCATACCTGCAAACGAGAATTTTATTATAAGTAACGTCAGAAATTCTGTAATGTTCATTTGAAATGTGCTCTGTACGCAATTATTGATACTGATTTATCAACAAAACAAGAGTTTCCAACACAATAAAACCCAATTAGAGACAGATATACAAAATAAATACATACTATCTACTAGGCATTCAAATTTTATTATTAACATCTCTTGGAGCATTTTTGTAATTATGCTTCAAATTTTGTTATTAACATCTCTTTGAAGCATTCACATACTTCCAAAAGGTGACACAGCTCAATGGTTAGAGCTTGACTGTGTAACCTCGAGACAGAGTTTGAATCTCACCAGGGACAATTGTAACATGGTCATTAGTGTCATTGTTATTAATAAAACTTCCCCTTCCCCATTCTTTTTATTTTTTAAAAGTATTCTTGCAATCGCTGTTGTCTGATTACAAAACAAAGCCAATGTATCTGCTGTCTCTCAAGAAGCTTGGCAAGTTTTACCACCAGTTGGTGCTTCCGAAGACTATAAATCCATGTTCTCTGTGTTGTTTTAGTTCATATGATATCACAATTTAGGTGGCTTTCAAAACTATTCTTACATGTGTAACAGCATAAACAAGACCGGTAAAGGGGTAAAAATCATGCACAAACAGAATAAAAAAACCAAAGATAACTCTCATTTTAGTGTTGAATAAAGTTTCTTACTTTGTCAGCACAATGAAAAGTTTGTATAGCATATATATTTAGTTATTTGATATCAATAAGAATTCAAAAATTCATTATCAAGTAGTGAACTCACCAAGAAAACGCAGAAGCATTTGAATGATTCAATATTTGCCTTTCTTCAGTGGTAGGTTTAGGTGAGCTGCCAGGAGAATCTCTTTGTAAAGAAAGTTCAAATTGTGTATCAAAATCAAACTTGGCGGTGTTACCACCACTGAAACTACAATTTGTATAACTGCTCTTTGGAAGTTTATCAAAAGTAGCCATCAAGTCAATAGCTCCAGCAGAATGGTCTTCTAGTTCATGAGGGTTGGCTTTGCTTAACTCTGTTCCTAACACTTCATCACGGTTTTCTGTTTCACTATAATCATAGTTTTGACCAAGCCTTAAACCGGTTGAAATTTTGTCACACCCTGCAGCTTTAGATGCTATTATTGTTGATTTCTCTGCAATAAACATTAATTGTCAATAACTAACAAAATAAGGGCAAAAAAATTGAACAAAAATACAAGATAAAAGAAAGTTATATATATACCTCCAGTTTCGTCGTTATACTCAGCCGACTCCCTTTCAAATTTGATAGAATTATCTTGCTTCACCTGGTCAGTATTGCTCAAACTCAAAGAACTCTTCAGCTGGGACATATCCTGCATATTTTCCATGTATTTACTATCAGCTTCAGAAAATGGTGATGTAGAAGTGAAGGTACTTTGCACAAGAGTTGACAAAACATGCAGTTTCTTTGTTAAATTTCATGGAGCTGGGCTAATCTAATCTAGAAAGGAAATTTTCCTCAAGTTTCCAGGAGAGTGGCTTCGTATATGCATAGTTCAAGAGATTGTAGTCGTATTACTTTTTATGTTACTGAAGCCAAACGTTGAAAGTGTAAATAGAACATTAGTAATGAAATCCACGCAGGTAAAAGTTAACTGTTGTTTCACAACTAACAGTCTGAAACCTCAGAAACTGATCTAACAATCCTATTACACTGTTTCGGTGAAATTTAGATGGCGTGCATAGGCAAAACTTACATGAGTCTCGCTATTATTTTCACTGCATTCGATATTTTTATGCGTGGAAGCCACAGAAGCACTAGAATGATTGCTTGCAGCATTGTTTTCTGCAGCAACATCAAGTTTATTCTGTGGAAATGTTATATTTTGAGGAGGCATGGTAATCTGTATAAATAACAAAGTAAGGCACGGTTGGAGAATATTGACATACAGTATTTCTTCTCCACACATGGTGCCACAAGTTCCTAAGCTCATTCCTGCGAACTGGTTTAATGAGAAAATCGACAGCGCCGTTGAGCATGCATTTGAACACCATGCTAACTGAATCTTGAGAGGACATCACTGCAAATTACATGATGGTGATTCATGAGGAATTGAGAATAGATAACATGAACAAGTACAGAATTAGTGAAGAGTGAATACATACTTATGAGAGGAATGTTTTTGTAATTGTGATGGCCCATGATTTGGGTAAGTAGTTCAAAACCAGAGATTGATGGGAGATCAAGTTCTGTTAATACGAGATCTATGTCAAGTGATTTATTCTTCAATGTTTCCCATGCCTTTAACCCATCACGAACAGCTGCAACTGCATTATTTCAGAAATTAAGGTTGGAAGAACATACCATACACATATCATTTGATGGAGAATAATAAATAAAAAGAAAAATGAATAAAGGTTACCTTTGTAGCCGCAGTTGCGTAGAAGTGCAGAAATAATGTGGCGAGTAGAATCATCAGGTTCAACGAGTAAGACCCTAAGCATCGTGGGAGGAACAAACTTATTGTGATTCTTTTCATCACCCATTCTCAAATGATAGTTGAATGAATTCAAAACAAAAACCGCATCAACCAAATTAATAATCTGTTAGTTAGGTGGAGTCTGAAGGAAGTTGAATGAATGAATGGTGAATATAACAAAATATCTGAATGAATTGAGTGGAGGACTAGGAGGGTATTATTAATATAATATAATAATAAAACAAAAGCGAATAGTATTCAATTGTTTTTTCAAACTGCTTTCAATGCTGAATAGCCTCACAGCCACGAAAACAAAATATCTTTGCTTTGTTTCTGTGGTCTCAGATTCATTGAGATCTATTTCTCTTCTCTCCGCTTCCTTCTTTCTTCATTCCTTGTCCTTACTCTTTGCTCACGTGCCTCCTTTTCCACCATCCATTTCACTTTCTGGGACCAACCTCTTTGCCACGTGCCTCTCTTGCCTCCTCCTATCCTATCCTAACCTAAACGCACAAAAAAATAATATCCCTCTACTATATTATCATTGTCATGATCAACATGACATACTACTTTACTTGTAGGAAAAACAATCAATATTACTTTCACGTTTTTATTATTATTTCAATTATAAAAACAAAAATTAAATATAATCCGATAATCAATTTCAAAAGAAATGCAAAATGCCTACAGAGTTTTTCACAACAAATCATATTTGTTTCCAAGAAGATTACCTTTAAAGAATGATGGGTAATTTATCCACCAACCAATAAAAATGTTAAGGAGTGCCTCATTTCCTAAATGTTAATGTAAGAAGAAAAAAAACAAGAAGGGGGGTTTGAATTATGTTGGCTTTTCTGATTCTTTTCAATGAGTGTTTGATACTAATCAGATTTTGATGGTTTAGAGTCTGACTCATAGTCTGAATGCAGCGGATAAAACATAAACACAAATATAAAGGGGAGAGAGAGAGAGATCATACACAAGTAATTCATATTGGTTCCTCCCATAACACATGAGTAGTACAATCTTCTTGCACTTCCAAGAGATTTCACTATAATCGCACTAGATTAAAATTGCTTAAGGACTCTTCCAAGATACTTCTCAATGCTCAAGCACACTTACAAGAGGCTACTTTGGTCAACACCATTACCAATAGACTTCCAATGCTCAAAGACAACTCCAAGAGACTTTTATTGCTCAAGCACGTAAGCAAGAGACTTTTAATGCTCAAAGGGCGCCCCTAAGAAACTTCTAGTACTCAATCACAATTAAATGAGACTTCTGGTGCTCAAGGTTTCACCAAGAGGCGTATGATGCTCAAACTTTGCAAGCTAGAGACTTTCTATTTGTTTACTGGAAATATAAACAAATTTGTTCTTTACACCAGATTTATAAGTTGATTGGTGTAAACTAGACAATGTTGAACATACTCTTTCAAACTTCTATGATTTCTAAGATACAACAATTGAAACAAAAATTATAAGTGTTTTTGCGCTACTTGATTTGACAGAGTAATGACAAAGATAAAACAACATAGTCTTGTTGGTCTTCTTCATGGTTTTCAGCTCCCTATATAGGCAGGGATTTAAGAGACGTTGGAGAAAAGTGTCAGCGCAAAAAGAGTCATTGAGAAGCTTCAAATTAAGGACGTTGAACCATTGCATGATATGGATAATTCTGTTGGATAATCATTTGAAAATCCTTTGTTGAAACATGAAGTATCTGTTCATTTTAATAGCCCTTGAAGTTCTTTGCCTGTTTCTACATGTGCCAGAAAAAGACAAAATTGTGCTCAGATCCTTTGATGTGGACAACTTACAAAAGACGACAAATCTGACGTGGAGTATGAGTCCCTCAGGTGCTTCTGGAGTCTGAAGGTCTTCCAAGTCTGATGGGTCTTCTGTGTTCGGCTAGGTTTATCCGAGTCTAATGATCTCCACATAGTCTGATGATCCCTTCAGCTTTTGAGGGTGTCATTTTCTTCTTATCCAAACTGTTGACTTCTGGTTGACCTTTCTTCATATCTTCTACCGTAGTCTTTTGAGCTTCTCTTGTGCTTCTGATGTTGTAATACATGTTCAATACTTTGATGAATATATTATATGATCCTGCACACTTAAACATATATTAGTAATATTAATTGTTCTTAAATACTTTGTTATCATCAAAACTTTAAAGGAATTGTACAAGACATTTTTTGCTCCAACAAAATGAACAATATGTTAGTGGGATCAAGGTAGTTTGTGGGTTCTATTTATAAATGTGCTTATATGACTAATGTTTATTGGTTGGGTAAATCATCCACCATTATTCTATGAGTATCTTAGATGTCACCTTAAAAATACAATGATATTTCGTTTTAAAACAATTAAGAAACTTTTAACCAATTTTATTAAAATATTTGTAACCAAGACCGCATGAAACGATATAACATAATTAAAGATAAGTTAGTAAAAAAATCATTAATATAATTGAAAATATGAAAATTGTTTGATAAAAGGAATAAAAGGATTCCTCAGGAAGATGATAGAGACAATATATTATAACACACAAAAGTCAGGGTTCGAACTCCAAATTTCACACTATTCTCCTCAGAGGCTAAATAGTTGAAGAACAAAATTATATTTCAATATAACCATTTCAAAAAAAAAAGAACAATACTCTAACAACTTTTAATTTGATGCCAAAATATCAAGAGTTGTGTCGTTTTTTTTTTTTGGTTACATGAGTTGTGTCGTTTAAACAATTATATGTATGACAAAATAAAAAATTAACAATACTTTTACTAACTTTTAAAACAATCATACATTTATAAAGTAAAAACATAATTTAAACAGAATATTTTGTAAAAAAAAAGTAATTTAAACAGAATATAAAAAATCATCACAAAATTTATCACATGTGTTTTTTCTTCTTTTTGACAAGTTAGATTGTTGGAATTGTAGTACATATTTTTGGGAGGGGAGCTTCTACCGTACACTCATAAAATGAGGTGTATCGGTACTCTTCTTTCATAATTTTATAAATAAATGATTCTTTTTGTGTAATAAACAGCTATCTGTCAATATTTATATTTTATAGAACATGATTTTATAAAAAAAAAAACATCATTTCATTATTTATAAAAATTATTGTAATTTTTTTTAATTATTATCATAAAAAATAATCAATGTTCTCAATTATGAGTGATAAAAATTCAAAAAAAAAATTAATTTTATTTCGTTGACACTTTTGATGAATAAGATTTAGTTATTATAATTATAAGTGATAAAAAAAATATTTATCTTCAAAAAAACAACTAATTTAGTTATTAATTTAAAGAATGAGTGTACCGGTACACTCAAATATATTAGGTGTACCATAGAATTTGCCTTTTGGGAGAAGAATGCCACGTCACTATCGTGCCACCATGGTTAGGATCTCGTGGTGGGGACTCTTAACACGTGGAATGTCGACACAAATCACTGATATTGTGTGACTCTCCTCCTCTATCTCTCAGGTGGGTCCACATGACCACAGCATCTACTTCTTTAATAAGGATAATTCCCAACCAATAGTATAATAATTTATAAAGTTTGGATACTCCAAGACACAGTCTATCCTTATCAAATACGTATTTGATATCGATATTTTATAGATACTCGCGGATACGTATTTACGAAATATTGAAATTGATTATTTAAATTTTTAAAAAATATTTTATTTGATATTTATTGGATACTCTATAGATACATAATGATACTTATAAGATATTTCACATATACGTGTCTTAGAAAAGATGAAGGGGAAAAAGGTGCGACAATGGTGTAGAAATTCAGTAGAGATGTATATGATTCAATTTTAAATATGTATTAGTGAAATTGTTTCTCGATGAACCCCTTAAAATTATAGTTCTTATTAATGAAGGTAACGAGATAGATAGAGAAGTGGTTCAATTAAACTTTTTTTTTTGACAAAAGAAGTGGTTCAATTAATCAAGATAAAATTTATGTTGAATGATTATCTCAATATCCCAACAAATGAAAATGTAATATGGTTCATAAGAAAACTTTAGATACATATAATAATAATGAAAGGTAATCAATGCTTATTTTCTTCAAGTATTTTACACACACACACGCATATATATATATATATATATATATATATATATATATATATAAGTTTTAGTATAAAGATTTTGTTGACGTATCTTAGACGTATCATATCATAAATATTAAAAAATTCATGTATTTGCGTCTGTATCTGGGCTTCATAGATAATAATTCATCCGTTACAAAAACGGGTATCATTTAAAGTTATTTTACGCACTAAGGAAAGCAATAAATTGTCAAAAAACATATTATCTTCGTTTATAAATATGTCGCATTTGTTTTTTTGGTTAAGAATATGTCGCATTTTTATGTGCACTATTTATATTATTTGTTTTGACCATATTTTTAACCAATACACCTCTGATCACTATTATAAGAAAAAATCTATATTTTAGATTCATTCAATTAATGATGTAAATGGTATTATTATAGACTAAATACATCATTTAATGAATAAATCTAAAATGTTTCTTTCTTATAATAGTGATCGAATGATGTATATAAATACAAATGTTATTATGTAAAATGTTTTTTGATTTGTCTCGTTGACTATTTTTAAAATATCAAAAATATATTGTTTTTTGTTTTTTTGACAAAAATTAACTTAGAGCATTTCATTTATAAAAAGGGTAGAGATACATATGATGAAATCTTAATATGAATTAATATGAATGTGGAAACTAGTATGACACTAAACCACCTTTGCTAATCTACAAGAGACTGTATTGACTTGTCTCCGAATAAACTTAACATTAGACTATGTTGACTATGTTTACTAAAGATATTAACGTTTAAAGTTGTTTATTGATAAGTCTGAAGCAGTTCACTATGACATGTATTAATAAATGGAACGTGTGTTATCTTTACTAAATTAACATTATAAGTATAAAGTAGAAAATCGTGTTTTGGGAGTAAATTATTTTTGTTTTAAATTCTTAACAAATACACTTGTTAGCATAAATATTGATAGATGGAAAAACAAAGGAAAGAAGCAAAAGCATTCTGTTCTGTTTTTAGTTTGATTTCACGGTTGGTAAGCGATGCATAGATCGTTTACAGTGTTATCGAAAAATCTAAGGAGCATTGCTTCTTCAGATGGCATTTTCTCTTTCAAATTCCATTCCTCTTCAATTGGTTCTCCAACCAGAGTCCAGAAACTCATTGCTTCTCAATCTGATCCTCTTCTCGCTAAAGAAATCTTCGATTACGCTTCTCTTCAACCCAATTTCCGCCACAATTACTCCACCTATCTCATTCTCATTCTCAAATTCGGTCGCTCCAAACACTTCTCTCTCCTCGATGATCTTCTTCGTCGTCTCAAATCCGAATCATCCCATCCCATTACTCCCACTCTCTTCTCTTACTTGATCAAAATCTATGGCGAAGCTAATTTACCCGATAAAGCCCTCAACACCTTCTACACTATGCTTCAATTCAATATCAAGCCTTTAACCAAACACCTTAACCGCATTCTTGACATTCTCGTTTCTCACCGCAATTACGTTCGACCCGCTTTCGATCTCTTCAAGGATGCTCACAAACATGGGGTGTTCCCTGATACTAAATCCTACAACATTCTCATGCGGGCTTTCTGTCTTAATGGTGATATCAGCATTGCATACACACTGTTCAACAAAATGTTTAAGAGAGATGTTGTTCCCGATATCGAATCTTATCGGATTTTGATGCAGGCTTTGTGTAGGAAGAGTCAGGTCAATGGAGCTGTTGATCTTTTCGAGGATATGCTGAATAAAGGCTTTGTTCCTGATTCTTTCACTTATACCACTTTGTTGAATAGTTTGTGTAGGAAGAAGAAACTTAGGGAAGCTTATAAGCTTCTTTGTAGGATGAAGGTTAAAGGGTGTAATCCTGATATAGTTCATTATAATACGGTTATATTTGGGTTTTGTAGAGAAGGGCGTGCTCACGATGCTTGTAAGGTTATCGATGATATGCGGGCTAATGGGTGTTTGCCTAATGTAGTTTCTTATAGGACTTTGGTAAATGGTTTATGTCATTTGGGAATGCTTGATGAGGCAACTAAATACGTGGAGGAAATGCTGTCCAAAGGTTTTTCTCCACATTTTGCTGTCATCCATGCCTTAGTGAAGGGGTTATGCAATGTTGGTAGGATTGAGGAAGCCTGTGGAGTTCTCACTAAATCGCTAGAGCATAGAGAAGCTCCTCATAAGGATACTTGGATGATCATAGTCCCTCAAATATGTGAAGTGGACGATGGTGTGAAAGTTGATGGTGTTTTGGAGGAAATTCTTAAGATTGAAATCAAAGGCGATACTAGAATTGTGGATGCAGGCATTGGTTTGGAAGACTACTTGATTAGGAAGATACGAGCCAAGTCAAGGCAATTTTAAACAATTGTCGGACTTGCAGCTTACAAGCATGCTTTTGCCACCTACGTAAGATCTTCATATTCAGTTACAGGCGAGAATATCGTTTTGTTGCCTGCAGGCTGTAATACTTGGGTCAGGTCGAGTTACTTCTTGTATATACATGATTGTGTTTTATGATTTAAATGTTGACCATGTGACAAGTACACTTTTGTTTAATTATTTTCCAAATTGTGTACTCTACATAAGATTGCCACATAATTATTTGCTAAAGAAAACTATACATGTTCCTCTCGTAAAGATGATTTTCGATGATAGTGTTTCATGTGTCTTTCGTAATTATGCAGCTTGTCTGTAGCTACAATGTATTGTTTTCTGACTCCAGTTTAAAAGAGCTCATGGTTATGTTTGAACCAATTCATCTAGGGAGATGGAATGGCTCAAAGTCAAACATAAGCTGAAATCTTTCTGAACTGAAGTTCAAACACACTAGTAAAAAATGACAATTTGTTAATCTGAGGACGTCTGGGAGATTCAATAACCATCTAGTCCTTGGAACGTAAGAAACACGAATGAGGACTCGTCAAACATAACATTGGTTATTTTCTGTGAGCCATTCCTGTATTTAACATAGAACTCAAACTATATACATGTCCAAACCTATCTAAGCTAAAGAGCTCACTAATGTTCACCAATTTCTAACATTATTGTCCTATTCATTTGATCCTTATCAGACGGAATGAGTAAATCTTGCCACCCAAGTACTAATCACTAGTTTGAATATGTGTAGATATATTTCAAAGAAGAAATTTCCCCATGCGACATTCTTAGTCCTTGAACCTAAGTTGAACAGTCCATTACTTGGAAAATCATATTTCCAACACATTGAAAGAACTTTGACATTGCTGATTTCAAAATTGAACAGCAATATGTAACAAGAATGGAAATATTCACACTTCGGCAACCTCAAAATTACATTTATATGGATGTTATTATCGCTTAATGGTGAATAGATGGCCAAATTTATATCTATTTTGGGTCGACATTGTTTACTTATATCTTTGGATGACTGATTAGGCCTCAAAGGATTGCTTAAGAAACGACATCGTTGATGATTTCACTTACGAGAAATATATACCTACCTGTTCAATCTATGTCATTATTCTTTTTAAAATTAGTTTTAACGATCTTAGTGAGGTAACAACCCAAAATTATTTTTCTGCCAGGTTTCATGTATATACATTGAAGCTGAAGCTGTGTTTCATTGTTCCATAAGTATGAGGACTAATGGCTATATGTTCAACTTCCAAGAAAAGAGCACATGGTATAGAAGATATCATATCACAGGAGGGACTTGGAATGCTATGTGACATTTGATGAACGTGCAGAGTGGAACTCCCCAAGTTTCCAGTTACATGGAAATTTTCTATAATCTCTTTCCACCGACAAAACCGTCATGATTGCAAAACAATTAGGGGATGTCCTAAAGGATCTCATGCTGGAGGGTCAATCTTCATCAGTGTCGGAGAGTCCTCAGTACTATTTAGCAAGTGGAATAAGATCATCCAAAGTAAGACAATTGCACTCTACGAATGGTGTTTAAACCCAAGAGATTGTCTTCGTATATAGTGTGTGCAGTGGTCATGTGTTGGATGGTTTTGGTCTGCAGTGGTGTTTTTGTGGGGACAGTTGGAAGCCTATATTGTTGGGTCGAGGTGCTGTTTCTGTTTTGGGGAAAATAGCAGTTTTGACGTTCTGTGCTAGTGGCTGGCTGTTGGAATTGTCTGTGCAGAATTTTGCTGCTTAAACTTCGGTGCTTGGCAGAGGGTAGTTTTGATTTAGCAGGTTTATTCTAGGTGCTTTGTGATATGCTTTAGGGTGTTTTTTATATTGCATCATGTGATATTTGTGTACTACTACCAAACTTTGTCTTGGTTTTCCTTTGTAGTCTCTTTTTTCCTCGCCTTTTACGTCTTGTACAGCAGGAAGTAATAATAACTTTGCTGATTAAAAAAAATAAATAAATTGTACTCTACCCTTGTGCAGACAGGAATGGATTCCCTCAAGTTGAATCTATCAATTTTTCTCAATTGTTGCATCTACACCATCAAACGGGAGAGAGAAAAATAGATCATTTTAATGTTTGAAATGGTGAACGGTTTTCTTATAGAGCACTCTTGAGTCTCATGCGCAGCTCATTTACGCTAATCATGAAGAATAAAAAGTCAATTTATTTAAAATTTTGAAGAATTGATTTAGAAAATATTAAACCAAATTTTATAGAATTATTTTTAAGTACTTTAGACTGTCGTTCAGCGTTGGTGCTATGTAGGTTCTATCGAGGCTTCTCAAAGTGTCATAACTCCCTTTTGTAAAAAGCTTAAAATATGAAACAAGATCATACCGTAACTCCTCACATCGAAGAATTTATGCTGTTAACCTTGTGTCACCTCTCCGCTGCCACCATCGCCTCATCGGCCTTACTTCCCTGCCGGAATACCCTTCGTTGTCGTGGATTTCTGTTTTTTACTTAGCATCTGTTTGTATTTGCATTTAAACCCACCTAAACGCACGGCAAATTGAAGCTATAAATTCCAGTTTCTTACAAAACGTAGCTTTGGGATGTGAGCTTGCTATTAAAACGTGGATGCAAACACCCACTTATAAACTTCTAGTATTCAGTGCATTTCTTTTCTCCTGTTTAACATAGTTTTCCCTCATTGTTCTACAATTTTCTGCCTATTGTTTGAGATATGGGCAAAAAAGAGTCATTCCATCACCGTAGAATTTAAATTAGTACTTGTCTCTTCAATATTTTTCAAGGTCTTTAAAAAAAAATTAAGGTCTTAATATTTTTTAATTCTACAACTACTTGCATATTGGTCATGGAGTTTTGGGGAATAAAGATACAAATCGATGACGATAAGCTAATTTGTTGAACTAAACATGAAGCTCCTATGCGCTAAATTAGTTGTTAGTTAAAGTTTTACTTGCATACAATACTTACGATGTAAAAGTTTCAAGTTTGAGATTGAAAATGACAATGTAATTTCTTGAAAGCATGTATTTCAAGTTTCCATCAATGGTTCTTTTTTTCAAAAAAAATTTTTCCATCAATGAAAGCATTTTGCATTGTGGCATCACTTTTTAAGGTTTACGACAGCACATTAATATTTATCTTGTCTGCTATGAGCTGGTTAATTGAGGTTAATTTGAAGCTTGATTCATAAATGATATAGAGATGAAACATGTAATTACTACTATACAAAAAACCAAAACAAGTTTGATTCTCATATCGAAGTAGGTTATCACAATATCACTAATGCACTTCAATGTTGCAACAATTATAAATGGCACAACAATTGTAGACTAGACTTTCACACAATGCTCTTCTATAAATAGCATTACAAATTGCATTACATATAAAATACTTGAGCTTCATACAATCTCACACACATTATACAGAAAATACACTAATTGAATCAATTGTTACTTTACAATGGAAACAATTCACCATGTACATTGTTTTTAAAACTACTTAAATTTTTTACTATTAGTCCCAAAAATACAATGAAAAAGCTTCAAATTCTGTATAAGGGTCATCATGCCTATCAGTCCCAAAAGTCCAATGAGAAAGGTTGAAATTCTGTGAATCTCTAGTTTTCCCCTGCAGCTAACATAAAAGTTTGTACGTACTGCAAATCTTTTCATGATTAATCCACATACTCAAATATTTGCCTTTGTCTTACATGATCACTCCACCCCACATATTCATTTATTTGCCTTTGCCTTTGAGTACCCCATGCCCAACATCAAGACATTACTCAACACATTGAAATTAGGTACTGCAAATTGCGAAAAAGAAACAATTTTATTAGAACTTTAAACTTCATTGAGTAATCAATCTCATATGTCATACAGATTACATTGAGACATTATAAAATGAAAGTGAAGTAGATGACAACAACACAATTAGAAAGAAAATAAACTAAAATAGATCACAGGATTGAAAGAGGACGATAAAATAGAAGAGGAAAATGTAATGAGTAATGAGAAGCAAACGAAAATAGCAGAAAGGGGAAAAAAAGAGTAAAATGTAAAAGAAGAGGACCTCTATTTCCACAGGCCGGGCTCCGCAGCCATCTCCCATTGCTGCTTTGTAAGCCCCAATCAAACACCCTTAACGAAACCTTCCTACAACCAGTCATGTAGCTCAGATATTTCCCTTCATTTCTTTTTTTGTCAGCATATTTTGCAGACACGGTAGTGTACAAACTTCGGCAACCAGGCCACTGCTTTTATCTCCCCCACGCATCACATACAGGGTTAAGAGAGGATCAATTACCGGACTGCGAGTAGTTTTAAGCTTTACAAATAAAAAGTTTAGGAGATGGCCACATGGCTTAATTTTGAGCATCAAATTCATCTGATGGATGAAAAAAAGTGAACAGCACTCCAGCGTTCTGTTGTGAACATTAGAGAATCAAGATCCTAACCAAACATGCACCAATGGTATGTTTGGTATAACATTGTAAAACCCAAAAAATATCTTAGGTAATTATATGTTTAGAGTTTTTCAATGATAAATCAAACACATGCTAAGTAGTCTGCAATAGGGTGTTCAAGTTCAACTAAGTGTCATTTTTTAAATTGCGTTATAGAGTATAGACCTTCGAAAACTAAATATGCACTTGGTCAGTACTCATTACAGATTACGTATCTATAGATATGTACAGGAATACAAGTTCTTTTATCAGTTTTATGTATATATTTATTTGCCATTCAAAAAAAAAAGTTCCTTTATCAGGTCTAACAATGTTTGTTATGAAACCATGTTCCATACACACACAGAGATCGGTGATTGCAATTTTACATACAAAAAAGATGCAAGAATGAAAAACGAGATTTTGATGGAACAATTACAGTAGGACACCTTCCCTCAAAAAGAAAAATAATATTACAGTAGGACACCTCCACCTCCAGCTAAATTTTCTCCCTCAGAAAGGTTCTGGCATCAATATTGGTCGTTGTACCGAAGCAGAGAGCTTCCTCCATCGGAGACGCCCAAAATTGCAATATTCTCTGTGCAGAATTTGAAAAAAGCTCTCATTAGGTCTCAGTCTTCTCTACACCCTCTCTAACGACTAGAGTTCGACCACCAAATTCCTGCAAGAACAAGACTAGTAGGCATGAGTGGAAACAGGTTACATAAGCAGCAGAAAAAGTGAAATGAGGTGGAGGCATATTTTACAGTTTCATTGAGGGACATAGAGGCGTCACGTTCTCTTTGAGAAAGATAAGAGACA
Organism: Medicago lupulina; assembly: GCA_958299785.1. NCBI lineage: Eukaryota > Viridiplantae > Streptophyta > Magnoliopsida > Fabales > Fabaceae > Medicago > Medicago lupulina. The sequence goes on from OY283140.1 coordinate 291,222, forward strand.
AAGGCATAGACACGGGTTTTCCCCTGTTTGAGATCTTGCAACACCCTAACACTAGCCACATTTCCAAATTTACCAAAGAGATGTCTGACGTCTTCAGGTGTAGCAGACTTAGCAAGATTCCCAACATACACCTTATGAGGACCTTCATAGTATATAGTTCTTCTCACGGGAGGTGAGTTCAATGTCTCTAAATTCATGTTCTTAGTATTCATATGAACAGAAAATTTAACATGCATTTCGCGCCCACCAACATCCTTCAATTCAAACGAAAAACAAAGTTTCATTCAGATAAAACAGATAGTCGGATAAAAACAAATAGATTAGATATGATAGTCACAAACCGATCCATCCAATGCAGCAACTGCACTTTTAGCAGCATTATAAGATCCCATTGTGACATAAGCACTCCCTTTACTCTCACCAGTCTCTGCATTTCGGCAAACCTACAGCACAGCAAACACACAAGTTTGTCTGTTTTGTCTTGATTTCATTTCAAGTAATAATCAAGAAAGTAACCTACGTACGTACCTCGGTAGATAGAACGGTACCGTGAGGAGTGAAGAGATGAAGTAGGTGTTGAGTGTCACAGGTTCTAGGAAGGTTGCATACATAAACTTGGGTTGGATTTTCCAGCTTCAACTTCCGTGGTTGTTGTTCTTCTTCAATTGACGTGCTGTGACTGTGACGCGAGGAGAAAGAAGGATAAGGCAGCGCAGAAAACGAAACGAATCGTTTTGAGTATCTAACTTCAACTCCAACTCCAAGTAGTGGCTGCTTATGGTAGAGTAGCCAAGAGGAAGAGGAAGACAGAGTAGCAGCCATCACGGTTTATCCAAATTTACCTTTCGCCGTTATCCAATTCATATATCCAAATAAATACTAACATAAATTTATTTTTTTTATTTTTAAAATGATATATTAAATTTAATTTTTAAGTAAAAAAACCACATAATCTTTAAATCCTCTATTCTTTTTTATCCATCTCATATAAAAATGTGAAAGATTTCCTCTTTCTTCGTATTTTTCTCATCCATTAAAATCCTCATTTTTCTCTCCTTCAAACTCTCAAACCAAACTTAAATGTAACTCTTTAATTAATTGAATGAATATAATTAATTTTTATTTTAATTTATTATTTAAATGAGCCATTACTTTTTTTTAATCCTATTGAATCTGACCTAGTCAAGTTAAATATAATGATTGTTGGTGGTTACCCTAAAATTATAGGGTTGAAAATCTACTCTTCAATGTTATTGCTCTATCCTTCAAAAAAAAAAAAAACTTAGTATTCTATGTTCGATGCTCTAACATATTGGAAACTTTTGTAAAAGAAAAAAATAACTGAAATATAATGATTGTTTTTTTTTGAAGGATGAAATATAATGATTGTTAACGTCTTATTAGCACTTTCGGTTTAATGTTGATCTTTTACTTATATACTTAAGAAATACTCGCATTAATGTTAGGAAAGGTAGAGTGGTGTGGGAAGGTGGGCGTGGTCGGTGTGAATGATGAAATTGGTTTGGTGGAATGTGCGGGGGCTCGGTGGGTTGGAGAAGAGAAAGGAGTTAAGGAAACTCGTGGATGAAAAGAAACCTTTTATTTTATGCTTACAAGAAACAAAACTAGTGGTGTGTGATGATTTTTTATGTACTTCGGTGTGGGGTGATATTAATCATGATTTTTCTTTCCGTCCGTCAATGGGGGCTTCCGGAGGACTGTTAACTATGTGGGACACGAAGGAAGTGGAAGTTTGGTCTTCGGTTCGAAATAATGAGGAGTTCTATGTGTTTAATATTTACGCCCCTTGTGAACCTCGAGCAAAACAGGAATTATGGGCTTCTTTGGCAGATCGTTTGCAGTTGTTAGGGGGTGAAAAGGTGTGTGTCTGTGGGGATTTCAATGTTGTCCGTAAAGCGGAGGAAAGAAGGTCGGTTAGGGGCCTCAGTTCAGTCCAGGAGTTCCAACATTTTAATCTTTTTATTGATGAGAATGGGTTAATAGATTTGCCGCTATGTGGTAGACGGTTCACTTGGTACAAAGGGGATGACACTTCCATGAGCAGGATAGATCGTTTCCTAATTTCAGAGGCATGGTGTCTTCAATGGCCGAATTGTTTTCAAGTAGCTCTTTTACGGGGTCTCTCTGATCATTGTCCGCTGCAGTTGTCTGTGGATGAGGAAAATTAGGGACCCCGTCCGTCTAGAATGTTGAAATGCTGGCAAGTGATGACGGGCTATAAACAATTTGTTCAAGAAAAATGGCAATCATTTCAAGTTGATGGTTGGGGTGGCTATGTTCTTCGAGAAAAATTAAAATTGATTAAGTGTGCATTGAAGGAGTGGCATATGGTTCATGTGAAAAATATCCCAGGTAGAATTGATGTCTTAAAATCTCGTCTTTTTGAGCTAGACGTTAAAGGGGAGGATGGTGGACTATTGGAGGATGAAATTGATGAATTGAGAGGTATAACGCATGCATTCATTCTTTGTCACGTGTTAGTATTAGTATTAGTTGGCAACAGTCACGGATGCACTGGTTGAAGTAGGGAGATGTTAATTCCAAGTATTTTCATTCTATTTTGTCTAGTCGTCGGAGAAGAAATGTCATTGTTTCTCTGATGGTTAATGGAGAGTTAGTGGAAGGTGTGCAACCAATTCGAAGGGCAGTCTATGATCATTTTAAGAATCATTTTGCGGAACAGCATGTCATAAGGCCAGAGGTTGAAAATTTGCGATTTCGAAGCTTGTCTCGTGTGGAAGGTAGCGGCCTAATAAAACCTTTTTCAGCAGAAGAAGTAAAAGCGGCGGTGTGGGATTGTGATAGTTATAAAAGTTCGGGTCCAGATGGTGTGAATTTCGGGTTTATTAAAGAATTTTGGGAAGACTTGAAAGGAGATGTGATGCGCTTCATATCAGAGTTTCACCGCAATAGTAAGTTGACAAGAGGTATTAATTCTACTTTTATTGCTCTTATACCAAAAGTGGATAGTCCTCAGAGAGTTCAGGATTTTCGGCCCATTGCTTTGGTGGGATGTTTGTATAAAATTTTGTCGAAAGTGTTGGCCAACAGGTTGAGAATGATTATTGGTCAGGTTGTATCTGAGACTTAGACAGCTTTTGTGAAAGATAGACATATTTTAGATGGCATTCTAATTGCAAATGAAGTAGTTGACGAGGCAAAAAAGAATAAAAAAGAATTGATGCTTTTTAAAGTTGATTTCGAAAAAGCCTACGATTCGGTTGATTGGGGGTATCTGGATGCGGTAATGCAAAAGGTGCCCTTTTCGGTGTTATGGAGGAAATGGATCAAAGAGTGTGTCACAACAGCAACTGCTTCTATCTTAGTAAACGGAAGTCCAACTGATGAGTTTCGTCTTCATAGGGGATTGCGTCAGGGAGATCCCCTTTCTCCTTTTTTATTCCTATTAGCAGCTGAGGGCCTGAATGTTATGATGCAAGCGTTGGTGGAAAACAATTCGTATACGGGATACGGAGTTGGAATATCAAGATCGGTTGTGGTATCTCATTTGCAATTCGCGGATGATACACTACTTCTTGGAGAAAAGAGTTGGGCCAATGTCCGAGCATTAAGGGCGGTTTTAAATTTATTTGCGGATATGTCTGGTCTTAAAGTGAACTTTCATAAAATCTTATTGGTTGGTATTAATATTTTGGGGATTTTTGGTTGTCAGAAGCACCATCTATTTTAAATTGTAAGGTGGGTAAAATACCGTTTGTGTATCTTGGCATGTCAGTTGGTGGTGATCCTCATAGATTACTCTTTTGGGAACCTGTGGTGTCTAATATTAAGTCTAGACTTTCGGGGTGGCACGGTCGATTCCTGTCTTTCGGGGGCCGTTTCATTCTTCTTAAATCTGTCCTGACCGCGCTTCCTGTCTATGCTCTTTCCTTCTTCAAAGCTCCGTCAGGTATCATTTCTCTCATTAATTCTATTTTTTCTAAATTTTTTTGGGGAGGTAGTGAGGATAACAGGAAAATTTCCTGGATTGCTTGGAACTCTATTTGTTTAAAAAAGGAGCATGGAGGGTTGGGGGTGAGGTAGTTGAAGGAGTTTAATTCAGCCTTATTAGGCAAATGGTGTTGGAGATTGTTGGTGGATAGAGAGGAGTTTTGGTATAGGGTTTTGGTGGCGAGATACGGTGAGGAGGCAGGGAGGAAGTAGCGAAGATTAAGGATGGCATAGGGGAGGTGCATGGGGGCTGGTTTGATGGGAGGGTTTCGAAGGTGTTAGGGGATGGATCGAATACGTTCTTTTGGTTTGATAGATGGTTAGGAGATGTTCCTTTGCGTATGAGATTTCCGTGTTTATTTTATCTTGCGACAAATAAGTATTGCACGGTCGCAGATATGTGTATGGAGGAGAAGACTGTGGGCATAGGAGGAAGACTTGTTAGGGGAGTGTAGGACTTTACTTGATAGTGTTGTTGTGCATTCTAACGTTTCTGACAGGTGGCAGTGGGACCCAAATCCCTACGAAGGCTACACAGTGATAGGTGCATATCAGGCATTGACTTTTTGGGAGTATCCATTGTTGAAGGAGGAGAAGATCTCACTTGGCACAAACAGGTTCCGTTGAAGGTTTCCATTCTTGCCTGGCGTTTGTTGAAGGACAGGTTACCAACCCGAAGTAATCTTCATAGGCGCGGTATCCTTGTGGCTACATACACTACTTGTTTATCAGGCTGTGGCATGGAAGAAACCGCCTCCCATATCTTCCTTCATTGCGAAGTTTTCGGTTCTCTATGGCAGCACATCAGGTCTTGGATTGGCATGTCCGGAGTACATCCTCGAAATATTAGTGAGCATTTCCTTCAATTCACTCATTCTATAGGGCATTGAGCAAATAGTCACTTTAGTCCCTGACTATGCACCTCGTTGTCATATAGGTCCCTGACTCAGGATTAAATACAAACAAGTCAATGACTCTACACTTCCGTTATCACTCTAGTCCCTGCCGTTAAAAAAATCTGTTAAGTGATGATGTGGCACGCTGACAAGGAGTATGACGTGTCACAGGGACTAAAGTGAAAGTAAAAAGTGGTCATTTTGGTCCCTAAATCGAAAATCAATATCCTCAATTTACTGTTAGATCCCTGACTGTGTATACTTATTGTCAGTTAGGTCCCTGAATCGAAAATCAATATCATCAACTTACTGTTAGGTCCCTGACTGTGTATACTTACTGTCAGTTAGGTCCCTCACAATAAAAAAAAGAAATTTCACTAAGATCCATGGCAAGTTACTGTCAGAATCGTCTATAATATACTTAATTCATTAAGACATTTAATGCATGTACTACAATGCAACCAATAAACATTAATGAATGATTAAGACATCTACTTTATATTTTTAGTCTTAACTCTTTTTCAATAAATCTGCACACAAACTTAAATCATGATAGAATAGATAAACAAGGTAGTTCTCCAATTAGGAGCATAACTTAAATCATGATAGGATAGATAAACAAGGTAGTGTTCAAACATAATAAAAAAAAAGTGAACATGTAGTGTAGAACTTGTTCACACTTAAATCATACATGTTTTTCTTTTGCTTGTTATTACAAAATCAATCAAATTACTGTTACTAATTTGCCAAAGATCTTAGTGAAATTTCGTTTTTACTGTCAAGGACCTAACTGACAGTAAGTATACACAGTCAAGGACCTAACAATAAGTTGATGATATTGATTTTCGATTAAAGGACCTAACTGACAGTAAGTACACATAGTCAGGGATCTAACAATAAATTGAGGATATTGATTTTCGATTCAGGGACCAAAGTGACCATTTTTTACTTTCACTTTAGTCCTTGTGACATATCATACTCTTTGTCAGCGTGCCACATCATCACTTAACATATTTTTTTAACGGTAGGGACTAAAGTGATAACGGAAGTGTAGAGTCAGAGACTTATTTGTATTTAATCCTGAGTCATGGACCTATGTGACAGCGAGGTGTAAAGTCAGGGACTAAAGTGACTATTTACTCATAGGGCATTCGAAGGCGCGTCAAAGTTTTTTACAACTGATTTGGCTACTTTGCATTTGGTTGATTTGGAATGAACGTAACAACAGGTTGTTCAAGAACATAGAGACACCGATTTTACAGTTGTTAGAAAAAGCAAAACATTTATGGTGGTTAAAAGCAAATAACACCAATTTTGTGTACGGTTCTCAAATATGGTGATCGGACCCTTTACTTTGTTTGGGCATCGACTGACTTTTTACTATAACTATGTTGTAAGCAATTTTAATTCGGGGTAAGTTCTCGGGTACATCTTGTACTGAGAGTTTTTTTCATCGCTGCTATTAATATATTATCCCATTTTGATTTCTTCAAAAAAAAAAATGTTTATATATTATAAATATTCATGAAATTCTTTCTACCAAAAATAAAAAATTCATGAATTTCTACGACTCTCTCATACAATAATTTTTTGGCTTAATTGCACTTTTGGACCCCTATCTTTCCAAAAGTTGCGGTTATGGACCCCTAACTAATTTAAATACAAAACAGCCCCTTATGTTTTGATTCTTTAGCAGTTTTGGACCCCCAAGACCAAAAAAAAATAAAAAAATTGACACGTGGCACCTCACTTAGGGTGCCACGTCAGCGTTGACCGAGTCAACAATGGACTGAGGGTCCAAAACTGCCAAAGAATCAAAACATAGGGGGCTGTTTTGTATTTAAATTAGTTAGGGGTCCATAACCGCAACTTTTAGAAAGATAGAGGTCCAAAAGTGCAATTAAGCCTAATTTTTTCTTTTTTGCTATTGAAGATATAAACACAAAAATGTACGACGAGTTAGTATAAATATTTAATAGTGTTTTAATATAAAATAAAGCAGTTAAAATAATCACAAGTTTTCTCGTATTATTATATAAACAAATAAAAATATTTAACAGCGTTTTGTAGTAAAGATCAAATATTTTTGGGTGATAAGTTGGGGAAATGACGAATGAATGAAGAAAACAAGCAGCAAGGATAATTGGACTGAATTCTCAGCAACAATACAAAACCTTGTTCATCTGTAAACTGTAACCTACATTGCGCAAAATGGGATCCATCTCAACTCCTCACACTCACCCCAACGGATCCGACGAAGAGAAGAAATGGTCCATCGATTTCGGCAAAGCGGAAGCAGTTGAATACGTTCGTACTCTCACCGACGTTGGAGCTATGACTCGTCTTCTTCACGAATGCATTGCTCATCAAAGATCACTCGATATGCAACTCGACGATCTCTTATCTCAACGCACTGACCTCGATCGCCACCTCATTCAACTTCAACGTTCCTCCGATGTTCTCGAAATCGTTCAATCTGATTCCGATTATATGCTCTCCAATGTCACTTCCACTTCTCATCTCGCCGATCAAGTCAGTCTTAAGGTTCGTGAGCTTGATCTTGCTCAGTCCCGCGTTCGATCCACGCTCCACCGTATTGATGCCATTGTTGAGCGTGGTAATTGCCTTGACGGTGTGCTTCGTGCTCTTGATACTGAAGATTATGAATCTGGTGCTAGGTATGTTCAGACTTTCCTTCAGATTGATGCCCAGTTTAAGGATTCTTCTGGTTCCGATCAGATTCAGATTCAGAGGGAACGTTTGCTTGAAGTCAAGAAACAGCTTGAAGGGATTGTCAGGAAGAAGCTTTCTTCTGCGGTGGATCAGCGCGATCATCCTGTTATTCTTAGGTTTGTTCGTCTTTACACTCCGCTTGGTCTTGAAGAGGAGGGTTTGCAGGTGTATGTTGGGTACTTGAAAAAAGTCATTGGAATGAGATCTAGGATGGAATTTGAGCAATTGGTGGAATCAATGTCCATGGCCAATGAACAAAGGAGTGTCAATTTTGTTGCCTGTTTAACTTCTTTGTTCAAGGACATTGTGTTGGCTATTGAAGAGAACAGTGAGATTTTGAGTGGTTTATGTGGAGAGGATGGTATTGTGTATGCAATCTGTGAGCTTCAGGAGGAATGTGATTCCAGGGGTTCTGTTATTTTGAACAAATACATGGAGTACAGGAAGTTGGCTCAATTATCATCTGAGATAAATGGGCGTAACAACAATTTACTTGCCGTTGGAGGAGTTTCTGAAGGACCTGATCCGAGAGAGGTTGAGTTGTACTTGGAAGAGATTCTCTCCCTTATGCAGCTAGGTGAGGATTATACTGAATTCATGATTTCCAAGATCAAAGCTCTCACTTCTGTTGATCCTGAATTGCTCCCTCGTGCTACCAAATCTTTCAGAAGTGGTAGCTTCAGCAAAGTTGCGCAGGATTTGACTGGGTTTTATGTCATTCTTGAGGGATTTTTCATGGTTGAGAATGTTAGGAAGGCGATAAGGATTGATGAACATGACCCTGATAGCCTCACCACTTCAATGGTGGATGATGTGTTCTATGTCTTGCAAAGTTGCTTGCGAAGGGCTATATCCACGTCCAATATCAGTTCTGTTGTCGCGGTATTGAGCGGCGCTAGTAGTTTGCTGATCAATGAATATCACGAAGCATTACAACAGAAAATTAGAGAGCCAAACCTTGGTGCAAAGTTGTTCTTTGGCGGTGTTGGTGTACAAAAGACAGGGACAGATATTGCAGCTGCTTTAAATAACATGGATGTTAGCAGTGAATATGTTCTCAAGTTGAAACATGAAATTGAAGAACAGTGTGCTGAGGTAGGTGGTATATTTTTCATTAGTACCTTCCGTTTATATATACTTGACAATGAGACTGTATTGATTAATCAATGACTGTTATTATTTACATAAATTTGTAGATGGTTGACTATAGGAATGCCCTCAAAATGTGTTTTAGAAAATGGGATTGTTAATGATTCCACTTTGAGAACTGAATTACTTACCTGTTTAATGCTCACATTCATTAGTGTCAATTTTCAATATCTTGGTGATGACCTTTGAAAGAACTCTGATAACTGTAAAATTTATAACTGTCTATTCAGTAAAGAAAGAAAAATGTTTCTTTGGTACCATTGAAGACTGATATAATTTTGACGTCTTCAAAGGAAACATCATTTTTTGTTATACCTTGAGCGTGCCTCCAGTGGTACAATTTTGATAATTAAGAGCGACATGCATGTCATTAGCTTCCACAATTGCCCTCCCTCCCCTTAAAATGATTGGAGGTTTGCAGGTGGAATGGAACTGATTTACACTTTTTTTTTTTACGAATTGTTTCTTAATTTACACAAATTTTTCTCTTTTATGAAGTCACAAACAAGGTCATTTTTTTATCTGTGGAATTTTTTGCCTATATATCCTTTTAAAATTGCAGCATTAACTAGCTGAATTACTTTATGCAGGTGTTTCCTGCGCCAGCTGATCGAGAAAAGGTAAAATCTTGTTTGTCTGAGTTGGGAGATAGCAGCAATGCTTTCAAGCAAGCTTTAAATTCTGGCATTGAACAACTTGTAGCAACCATTACACCACGGATACGGCCACTATTAGACAGTGTAGGAACAATTAGCTATGAGCTTTCAGAGGCTGAGTATGCAGATAATGAGGTGAATGACCCATGGGTTCAGAGACTTCTCCATGCTGTGGAAACAAATGTGGCTTGGCTGCAGCCACTGATGACTGCTAACAATTATGATACTTTTGTTCATTTGGTTATTGACTTCATTGTGAAACGGCTTGAAGTCATTATGATGCAGAAAAGATTTAGTCAGCTTGGTGGTCTTCAGCTTGACAGAGATGCTCGAGCTCTAGTTAGTCATTTCAGCATCATGACACAGAGGACTGTTAGAGACAAGTTCGCCCGTCTTACTCAAATGGCAACAATTCTAAATTTGGAAAAGGTCTCGGAGATTCTAGATTTCTGGGGTGAGAACTCTGGACCTATGACCTGGAGATTAACTCCAGCTGAGGTTAGGCGTGTATTGGGTCTGCGAGTTGATTTTAAACCAGAAGCAATAGCTGCTCTGAAGTTGTAATATCATCTATATGATCTCTTCACCTTTTCTTTTTCTTTTTTCCGGTTTTCATCTTAATATGTATTACGTCTTCAGTTTTATTGTTTAAGAAAGTAACATATAGTTTTGTGATCGTGTTTGCTACTAGCTTCAAAAGCAAATTAATCCATTAGTGTAATCAGATTTACCATCCAAGCTAGTCCTAGTTTAAACATGGACCATCTTGTGTGAAACATTCATTCTTCTTCGTTACCTACTTCCCATTTTTTAATCATTTTTTAGACCTTAAGTTGTTTTAAATCAATATAGATTGATTATTAGCATGTTTACTACTGGAGATGCATCCTTGTCAAATGTCAAAGAAATCTTAGAAAACAAGATGTACTTCAAACCTGGGATGTATACTGAGACCTTAAAAATATAATGAGAAATGTTGGCTAAAGTTAATACATCAAAAGCATTCAAGATGTTGACATGTTGTATGTTCTGAGACCTAGGCCAAGTGATCCTACAGGTTAGTAGTATCTTCAATATGCTATGGTTGCTTCTTCTGTTATTCTAAACTTGAATCAGTTTCTGTTTAGTACTGCTGCATATTACTCCAATTTCTGATTTGATTTGTTTGCCGACAGTTATGCCTATGTTGCATATGCATATTTGATACAAGTTAAATACAACATGAACAAGAGAAATGTTTTGCTAGATCTGTTTTGATGATCTAACCTTTGAAGCACAAACACATCTAGTATTAAGCGTTTTGCAGTGTCCGGCACGCGTTGGTGTTTGACACTCGTACGACACATGTCCCAAAAAATTGTTTTTTTCTTTGCTCCGACACCAGTATGACGTGTCGGACAACTTGGACAATTCTCCCAATTTTTTTTTTCTTCGACGCATCTTAAACACTCCTTCGACACATCTACAAGGGTTACAGATTTGTTGAAACAATGTTGATAAATGAGACGTTGAAGATATTAAATTTTATTATACATTTTTTAGCTTTTCCTATGTTTTTTACATTAGCAGTGTCTCAGTCTGTGCTTCATAGGTTCTAACTCCTGCTGTATATCTAAAACTGTTTGTTTTTTTGTTCCCTCCTACCTTGGATTCTAGCAGTGGAGTAGTGTTCGAACTTCTAAATCAAGTTAATTACTTAATAACAGCGGAGTAGTTTACCCTAGTGTGTTACTGTGTCAGAATTGTTATTTTCTTACATGTATTGTAACAAATATTTCGATTATTGTAAGTGTGACGGAAGTTCGCATCCATAGGACAGTCATTGGTGTTGCATCTTTGTTTGGATTAAGTCATATGTTTCTTTTTAATCTTTGGCAGCTGAGCTCTGCTTGATTATTTGCATTATGTTGTCTAAGAGGTATTTATCTATCTAGTCTATGCTTGATTCAATGGTTATAGGATTATCTATCGAATGTATGGTTGAAAGTTTTGTCAAAATATAGTATCAGGTAATTTTTTCTATAGACCTGCATTTGCTTTCAATAGTGTATAAATGTTTACCTGATGAAATATTTTTAAGTCTGTCATTTATAGAAATATGTTTCTGATGATGTTTGTAGTGAAATTATGAGGGCCTATAGAATATAATACTTGATTGGAATGAGCAGCCACTAGCTTAAAATGAAGTGATGTTTATTTGTGGTCTAAGCTGATATAGAAATCCTGGCTGAGAAGAGAGAGCATCTCATGAGGGTCAATAATATTCAAAGTTTAATTATTCCCATTATTATTTTCTGTAGGTTTTCTTTGCATTTTGAATCGCTAAGCTATGTATCCCTAATTATGATTACTACTTCCAGTTTTTCCTTTCCACATATCAACAATCTTTCAGTTTTGAAGTTTTTTCAAATATTTTTGCAAATGACCTTGATTTTTCATTTTTACAGTGAGTTTATGTTAATGTGTGTTTTCTTGAAGTTTGATTACTGTTTTCTCACAGTATTGTCTGGTGAGTTCTTTTGCTGATGATATCTGGGTTAGAGCTATTGCCATTGAAATTGAATCTTAACAGGTATTAATTGTGCAGTCCTTTCCCATGCGTCTTTTTACATTCTTTAACACAAATCCTATAGATAAGAGAATGTGTTGGAGAAAAAATGTTTGGATTTCCTTTTTCATGTGCTTTTACTTTTTCATTTTAGTAGGTTATTTCTTGCAGTTTTATTTTACCATTCTATGTTATTTGTTTTTTAATAGTTTTAGAAAATAACCCTTTAAGTTTGGACATTTAAAGTATAAATGTATTGTACTTTATTTTTAGATACATTAAACCCATATTGTTTATTATTATCTTTCAATCCTTTTTACATAACAATTTGCGGATGGTATTTTTGATATATGGACAGAGTGGGAAGACTTTCATTGAGTTTATTGAAATGTCAATACACAGAGCAGCTTTCATTGCTTCCACCTCCAACAAGTGAACTATAACATAAATTAAGATTCATGTTTGATGGTATCATCATAAATTGTATCCAAAGGTAAGCCTCTTTTTTTTCTTTCTAATCTTCATGTTCTTTTACTCACTGCTGACTGTAATGCAGGGTCAAAAACATATGCCTCCATCTCGCCTATTATTATTGTCAAATATCTAGCAGCCAGTCTAGACTCAGAAAATGGAAATCACCGAATGTGTGGCTGTGGACGTTGAGTCATGAATTACTGATTTGATTTTGATTTTGTAATTGTTTTAACATATCAAAATAGGCTGAGTTCATCAGGATATTAGAGTTCATCCTACTTTATGCTGGGAATGATCATTTGTACGAGCAATTTAGTGCCCAAGCATAGACAGGGAATGAATTTGTAGCAGAATTTTTTTTTCTTTTGCCTTCAATTTAGTTTGATTAGTATCATTACTTTTAAACCAATCAATGTTAATCTATAACTAACTATTAATAAAACCAAAACATTGAAATCCCTGCAAACAAAAAAAAGGCCAAAACTTTACCAAAATATCATTTTCAGTTGTTTTACACACTGTTATTAACTTCTCACCTCACACAAACAATCAGTTTAATGCCAGTTACTTCTTTCCCATTAACTTCTAACCAAACACAATTGTTAGTTACTGCATCTGATTTAGCATACACACATACACTCACTAATTCTACCATTTTTTTCATTAACAACTTCTCTTTTCATTGATATTCTTAATCTCCATTGTTTCATTTCACGATCAACCTTTATCATCACTCAAATATGACAATTCATCATGGATAAAGGAGGGCCACTTAGTAATTCATTTCTTGCTTCTTATTGTCCATATTTTTAATCTATCTATCTATCTATATTAACTAATTTTGCATAATTCTACTTAGATACACCATCAAATTGAAAGCGCAATCATCAAAATTGAGCGGTTGAACTGGATTGCAGACATTGTTTTTTTACTCTCTTTATTGCTTTGATTTCAGTGTCAAATTGTCAATATCTACATTTCTTTATATATTTTGGTTGTCCTATATGTTGTCCCAAAAAATAGTTGTTTAAATAAAATATCTTTACTACAATTAACATATTTTATATTATAGTGTTGATTTTGATTTATATTATTTATAAATCTGTTTTAAGCACAATTACCATATTACCCCCCATCCGGTCCTAATTAGTACTCCCTCCGTTTCATAATGAGTGTCATTTTAGCAAAAAAAAATTGTTTTAAAATGAATGTCACTTTACATTTCCAATACAACTTTAATTTTTTTCTCTCCCAACTTTACCCTCAATAAATACTCCAACTTTTCTCTTGCACAATTTTCAATGCAACTTTAAGTTTGTCTTTTTCTTGGGCAGTTTAGTAAAAGTGTTATGTCTAATGATTATTTCATTCAATTCCTTAATTTATATGTAACTGACTAAAACGACACTCATTTTAAAACGAATGGAGTATAAAAAAATGTCATAACTTTTAAGGTATTTTATTGTTCAAAAGACTTTTCTACACCTCATTTAATGCTTGTCTTTTTAAGAATTAGTGAGTGTGTTTAGTGTTTCACAATTTTTTTATAAGGACGTGTAGTATAAAAATGTTTAAAATATTACAATAGTTAAGGATTGCATGTTTTGATGTTTTTTTTTTGTTTTTCTTTCTTATAACAAGGACTGAAGAGAGTATATTACACTTATATATTTTAAAATGCCATTTATTGTATGTATTGGTTAATAAAAATTAAAATTAAAATCTAATAAGATATACCATATTCAAAGTAAAAATGATTTAAATTTTTTTATTAAGAATTACTCCATCCGATCCTATTTACAAGAAACAATTGATTTTTTAGGTTCATTGAATAAATTATGTATTTGGTCTAGAATATAGATCAAATACATCAATTATTTAACAAATCTAAAAAATCAATTGTTTATTGTAAATAGGACCGGAGGTAGTTAAAAAAATGATCAAAAGAGTAAACGTTATTTTTTTTTTGTCAAGAGCAAAACTTAATTTTCAATAAATATATACATAATTTTGTCGTTTCATTGATATAATAAAGTAGTGTTTTTTTGAAAAAAAAAAATAATAAAGCAATGTTTTTTAGTTTATTATCATATGCGCATTAAATTCCTTCAAAAAAAAATATGTGCATTAAACATATATTTTTGAAAGAATATGTGCATTAGATATAAAATATAATAAAAATGTATTGTATTTATATTTATCTATCTTTAATTATCATACCACATTGACTATTCAAATCAAACATCTTTATACTAACATTTTAGAGTTTTTAGAAATGCACCATTCCAAGATCCTTTGCTCTAAACATGTCCACCTCACCATTCTCCTACATGGCAATTTTTCCTCAAATTTTTCCTTATTTTTAATACATGTTAAATGATTACAATATTAAAAAAAAACCGTTTTTATAATCAAATAATTATTAAAATTTATGTTACATTAAAATAATTGATACGTTACAAACAAATAATTATTAACACATAAATCTTAATTGAAAAAACACTAATTACATTAAAAATTTGTACGTTACAATTGAATAATTATTAATATAATTATTATTTCGATTAACATTTATACGGTACATTAAAAATTTGGTACATTACAATATTATAATAAATAACTTGAATAAATTATATTCTTAATTTTGGTCTGTTACACTATCACACTAACTTACTAATTAAAAATTTGTACGTTACAATCAAATAATTATTAAAAAAAACCGTTTTTATAACCAAATAATTATTAACATTTATGTTACATTAAAATAATTGGTACGTTACAAACAAATAATTATTAACACATAAATCTTAATTGAAAAAACACTAATTACATTAAAAATTTGTACGTTACAATTGAATAATTATTAATATAATTATTATTTCGATTAACATTTAAACGGTACATTAAAAATTTGGTACGTTACAATATTATAATAAATAACTTGAATAAATTATATTCTTAATTTTGGTCTGTTACACTATCACACTAACTTACTAATTAAAAATTTGTACGTTACAATCAAATAATTATTAAAAAAAACCGTTTTTATAATCAAATAATTATTAAAATTTAAGTTACATTAAAATAATTGGTACGTTACAAACAAATAATTATTAACACATAAATCTTAATTGAAAAAAACACTAATTACATTAAAAATTTGTACGTTACAATCGAATAATTATTAATGTAATTATTATTTCGATTAACATTTATACGGTACATTAATATGTATTAACCGTTATGATACTACTTTTCTATATAAATAGTAGTGCTTTTGGGTACGAGTACAAAACAATCACGAAATACAATTCTTATTTTTCTGTTCTCTGGTTCTCTGATATCTATATTCTAAGTTATTTATGTAATTTTTCCTTATTTCAAGAGAAATGACTACAAAACACGACTTCATCTCTGATGTTTCTCCAAGAAAACAATCGTGGACATTGGTTGTGAGGGTTGTGAGGGCTTGGTTTGTTCAAGAGTATTAAAATAAAATAAAAAACTACCATTTTTCATGGAGTTGGTTCTAATTGATCGAAAGGTATTTTTTCATATCGTTTTAGTTTTTTTGTATTTTTTATATTTAAAGTATAGTGTTTTAATCTTTGTTATGTACGGTGACCGAATTGGTGCGTCAATATGAAGACATTGACCTACAAGTTCAAGGAGCAGCTCCAAGAGGGAGTGGTTTTCACGATTTCCTCATTTCATGTTGCTTGCAACAGTGGTGTGTATAAACCATCACGCAACGAATACAAACTGAATTTCACAATCAGCACAAAAATGAAAATATATAAAACTGCTTTAATCAATATTTTAATTTGTGTTATATACACAGATGTAATTGGAGTCTTGACTTGAGTGGGTGTTGAAAGAGAATATGAAAGAGATGGTGGAAACACTATGATGAATGTCATTGAACTCGATTCAAATGGGTAAGCTTAATCTTTTGTATGTTTGTTTTTTTTAAACATGTATTATGGTATTTGACTAATATTTGTATACTCTTTTGACAATTTTTATGATAGGTTTTAATGGATAAGTTTTCTGAAATAAGTCCCACAACTCCACATAGTGTGAACTCGAAAGATGTTATTGACTCAGATTCTGAATCATTTGCACCCTCATAAGAAGAGAATGTTGCCAATAAACGAAGATTGCGGGACATCTGACGCAATTGTTCAACCAATCATAAAGATTGTGAAGATAGAGTAATAATATTTTCAAGTGACTTGGTTACGTTTAAGTCGTTTATCCATTATGTCAATGTTATGTGTTTGTGTTTAATGTAGTAGAATAAAGTTCATGTCATAGACAATGAAAATACAATTTTCAATTGAATAAATCACTACTGTTGCATGTATTGACACATCAATGAAAAAATATTTTAGTTTCCATATTATCAATTTATGATTTACTTATGTCTTAAACTTTACACAAATTCAAAAATAAATATAATATTTAAATGAAGGATTCAATGAAAGAAGTTATATATTGAACAAGATACACCTTATCTCTCTTAATCCAATTAACCTTTCTAGATTCCTTACACCCACCACACACAAAAAAATAAATAAAAAATTAAGGATTAAGTGCAAGAAGTTATACTTTGTGGGAGCTTTGAAGAAGGGAATAAATTAAACCAACTGAGTTGAGTATTGAAAGAGAATACAAAAGATACAATACAAGAACTAAGATGAATGTCATTGAATTAAATTTGAATGAGTGGCCTTTATTTGTTTTTTATTTTATTTTTAATATATAATATACTATGGTATTTAATTATAATTTTGATTATTTGTGAATTCATTTTGAAGAGATATCGGTTTGAATGTACTCTCTTCGGATATTTTGTTGAGGAATTAAACTCTTCATTTATCTTTCGCTGAATCTGAAAAGGCGATTGTGGCAATTTTGTTGAAAAGTTTAAGTTGCTCTAAGGTAAGTGTTTATAACTATCAACTTGATTGTTTAATATGATTGGGATGTAAAAATCTATTTATTTACTTAAATCATTTTATTTGTTTCCTTAGGGATAGGAAAATCAAGGTTACAATTTTTTTTTCATCAACTAGGATCACATTCAACCCTGAAATATAGAGACAAATGAACTAAAGAAAATGTATTATTAGTTTGGTAGAGAGAATTTTTGGTCACACTTTACTTATGTCTTTTCTATGCTCCATATTTTGGTCACACTTTAACTTCAAAAGGTACCATATAGATTATGATATTAGATGAATTTAGTCTTTATAATGGAAAAAAGTTATATATGCAATCGAGGGAGTTGGTACATATCTTATGCCTTTTTATTCCCCGTGTTTGGGTTTGTGGGTTTCGATTAGGAACTTTGAGAATGAGCGATGGTTCTTTTTGAAAAATGGAAAACAAGGATTTGTAAATCAGAATTACGGTAATGTAAAAGGAGATTAATTTGGAGTGTTTAAATTTTTGACCCTTGATATCCAATAAAATAACATTGAGGGAAGATATTAAAGAAAATTGTTTTCTTATTTTCTCTCTCTTCATAGATAATTTGTTATTATCTCCAATATTTTTTTAGGGACTCTTTCCAATCTTAAATATAAATAAATAATTAATTTTTATAATCTCAAATAATTTTTTTTTCCCGTTGAACCAGGAGAAAGGACAGGCATCAAGAGGAAGCATCGACATCCCAACTATGTTGGCCCCCCGATGAACCCACATCCTCTACCGCCAATCTCAAATAAAATATAACTTACTTTGTCTCTGTTTAGTGTTGTTTTTCCTATGTAGTATTACAAAAATAATCAGATTCAATAACTCAAAACTTTGTAACAAAAACAAACCAAGACTTACCATAAATGCAAGTATTGCTATGATCACAACTCAAGCTTCTCTTTATGGTAACCTTACAAAGCTAACAAATAGTCAAACTATTTCTGATTTTCTTATTTTGAAAACTTATAAAATGGATACTCATCATCAAAGAACACCAAAATTATTGAGGTTATTTGACAACCACCAATCATGGTTGGATAAAGTGTAACACTGATGGCATAACTTAAGGCAAAGACCAACAACTTCTGTAGGCATCTACAAAAACAATCATGGAGAGAGTATTGGTTGTTTTGTTTCAAACCTTGCAATTTGTAATGCTCTATTTGCTTAGATTATGGCAGCTATTCTTGCAATAGTATGCTTACCCAAAAAAATTGGCATAATCTTTGGATTGAAAGTGATTCAAAATTTGTTACCTTAGCTATCAAGTAATTCAAATTGTTCCTTGGCATATAAAAAATAGATGGCTTAATTGTCTTACTCTATTGCAATCAATGAATTTTATGATGTCTTATATGTTTAGATAGGGAAACTATTGTGAAGATAAGTTGGGTACTTTAGGGCTGTCTATCAATGATTTTATTTGATGGTCTTCCACACATGTTCAGATTAGGGAAGATTTAGTTAAGAATAGACTAGGTCTTCTATGTTATAGATTGTCTCAACATTTTGAGAGTTTGGTTTGCCCCCTCCTTTTTTTGGATCCTACTTTTCATTTTAATAAATCTACGGTGTGTCCTCCATAGGTTGTCAATTTATTAAAAAAATGTTATGTATCCTAAAATATATTTTAATTTATGTAAGTTTATTTTTATTGACTTTTATATTCTCATGAAAGAAAGTATTAATAGATGACACATTTTAGAATGTTGTATTATTTATGAAACCAAGAAATATAATTGATATAACTAAATTTTTGAATTAGGTATTTTTGTTTATAATTATGATCAGACGGAGTATTGAAATTAAGTAAAATAAATAATAATTTTATTAAGAGTGAAAAATTAAAACATAGGTAATCATATCCATTTGATAAATGGATATATTGAATGACCGATAAACCAAAACTAATATGAACTCTTACTAATTTTACTATAAAAAAAATGAACTCTTACTAATTGGTTAATTTTTTAGAAATATATTAATTATTTATAGTGTTTTTATCTTTTAGCCTTAATTGTACTTTTGTTAACTATTTTATTACTTTCACAAAAATAGTCATCTCTTTATAAAATTTAACATTTTTTTACCACAATAAATGATAATTTATTGTTTCAATTTCAAATATAAGGATAAAAATACCACATAACACAGAAATTATGGATGAAAAGAACCAAAAACAATGTTATTTAAAAAAATCTGTTAATATATAAAACCTGTTAAAGAATTTTAAATAAAATGTATCCCGTGCTTGGCACGGGGCGTTACACTAGTATATAACATAATAGAATATAGTAAAGAGAAATGCTTGACAAAATAAAAATAAAAATAAAGAAAAGTAAATAATTATCATATTAAGCCGACTCATCAAATCAAATATTATAAAGACATTTTTTTTTTGACAAAAATAATATAAAGACATAATTAATAAATTATAATATCACACCCTTTTTAAAAAAATTATGATATCATGCTGAGTTGTGAAATCAAACACATGAAGCTGACTCAGCAAATCAAACTCATTAAATATAATTGGATGATTACTGTATCAACGCTGACTCATCGAGTCAAATACAAAGGTATATAAATAAATGAGAGAGGACAAAGATTTGAAACCGCATTGACAGACACCAACTCACTCCCTTCTTCTCTCAGCTTCGATTTTTCTCATTATTTCCTAGCCACCCCACAATTTCTTGCTGCTTTTGCCTTGGTATTCGACTTTCCTATTTGTAAATATATACTTTTTCATGTTTTTTATTTTTTTTAATGATATGTACATTTTTTTTAATGATATGTACATGTTTTTTAATGTGGCACTCCTTTGCTATTTTTTTTTCTTTTAATTTGGATTCCTTGCGTTTGCGAGAATCGACGTTGACATCGGTGGTTCGATCAAGATTAGATGGTCTAAAAATGATAGATTTTTTCTTTATAATCTAAACTATCGAACTTAAATCTCAATTGTCCAATCTTGATCGAACAAACACTAATGTCACAAATGCATGAGATCCGGTTGTCAAGAAGACGGAAATTTTGTTTCTTTTCATTTTTCCTAAAATATCCTTAATTAACTATTATAAGCAAATATTCAATATTTATGTTCATATTCAATATATGATGTATTATGATGTATATGGTCTATTATAAGGAACCAAAAATGTGTATTTATGTTTATAATAATGACTAAAGTGTGTAACTTTTTATGTCTATGCAATAAATAGGTATTATCGATAGAATAAAATTTAATGTGAATTGAATTATGAACGATGAGTAACCAAAAACAATAATTATGAAACGATGATTAAATAGGAACATTTTTTTTAATGATATGTACATATTTTTAATGTGTTTATCACTCCCTTTGCTATTTTTTCTTTTAATTTGGATTCCTTACGTTGGCGTGAATCAGCGTTCATAAATTCAGAAAATCGGTGGTTCGATCAAGATTAGATGGTTTAAAAAGATAAATTTTTTCTTTATAATCAAATCTCAATTGTCCAATCTTGATCGAACGAACACTAAGGTCACAAATGCATAAGATCCGGTTGTTGAGAAGACGAAAATTTGGTTTCTTTTCATTTTTCCTAAAATATCCTTAATTAGCTATTATAAGCAAATATTCATTATTTAGGTTCATTAAACAAATGATGTATGTGGTCTATTATAAAGTAGACTAGATATATCACTCATTCAATGAATCAAAAATATGTATTTGTTTATAAAAGTGATTAGATGGTACGTATAACTTTTTAGTATATGCAATAAATAGGTATTATCGATAGAACATTAAATAGGAACAATTTTTTTAAAAAAATATTTTAGTTAAAAAGGAATGGAGGCAATATTATGTTCAATATTCCATCCAATGTTCCCTCCATAGATGGAATGAAGGGAAATAAATTAATGATCTTCTTGATCTTTGAGAATATTAGTGCATTTTACAATTAGTATTATGATGTGTCAATATGTGATTGCCACGTCTATTTTAGTGTGTTGATTACAGGTTGCATGATTGTATTTATCTTAATTTAATGAGTCTTTATTTTTCATAATCTTTCATAATCTTGGAAGATTTACTTACAAGTTCTGTTTGTTCTTTCTAGTTTTCATCTTTAGGAAGCAAAACTACCGAATTGCCTACTCTACCCTTCTATGCTGTGATCAAGAGAGATATATAACAAAGTTTCGAAGTTTACTTTTTGGTTATATATATCTGCACATTCTAATACTTATCATGCCTTGTGAAACAATGGATTTCAAAAGTTTTTCATCTGAAGAGGTATCTTCTTTTTTCTTGTTAATTATATTCCATTTCGAACATGGCGTTCTTTTTTAGAAGCTTTAGAAATCTAACAATGTTGGTGTTTTCGATCCTTATTTATTCATATACTATTCTTTATTTTATTAGCAGAGTCAAGCTGAATGGTGGAAAGCAGATAAACTGTCCAAAGGCCATGGTTAGTATTGCTAATCAATTCTATTTGATTCTCTCATTACTATTAATAACGAGCACAAAGACAAACACTAACATATTTGTCTTCTATTGTGCTTCCTTGTGTTGTGTATTGTTTTTCATTATATAATGCTCGTTTTGTTTGAAACTTTTTACTTGTTTCATTATATAATGCTCGTTTTGTCTAAATTTCAGTTTCAAAATCCAGGTTTTTAAATATAAATTTTGAAAAGAGTTGTATTGTTATGGACAAGTTTGTATAGAAAAATGTTGAACCAAAAACTGGTACTTACTTTAGAGTATCTATATATTATGGTAATAGATTCTTGTCATGATTGTGCTATTGGAATAGATTCATTTGCTAAGTACTTGGTACATTTCAAGTCATGTCAGTTATAATAAGAAACAGAAATAACCTCATTCATAGACATGCATTGATGCTCTAGTTTGTTGGTAAAAATGGCACATCCAATTATTCTTATGCCATGACCCATGTAGGTTCTGATCAAGTAATAAAACCTATGCAAATAGTATCCAATTTTCCAGATAGCGATGAAGCTAATATAATTGCCGCTCGGCACGAAAGCAGTCTCTTCTCAAGTTCTCTGTCAGATTTGTTTAGCAGGAAACGTAAGTTTTCTTTGCAAAATTGTATGCTAAAGTTTCTTGTGAAGACTATTGGCTAATATGCTATGTCTTTGTATGCTTTGGTTCGTACAGTAGGATTGCCTACAAATAATGCTTTACATAGACATTCAGTGGATGCAATTGCATCACATTATGAGGAAGAGAAGCTTTGTGTCTCTCTTGAAGAACTCGAGGTTCAAACTATTGGAAATCTACTCCAGGACGAGGATGAAGATGAACTAGACCTTTTCAGTAGTAATGGCGGATTGGATCTTGAAGATGTCGATAATTCATCTTTTGGAGAAAAGAATTGTGAAATCATCTGCAAAACTCATAACACCTCAGTCCACGGAGAAAACCCTTTTGGTGAACACCCTTCTAGAACATTATTTGTGAGAAATATTGATAGTGAGGTTAAAGATTCTGAATTGAAAGCTCTTTTTGAGGTATCATTTTTTGTTTTTGTTTTCTAGTTTGTATAGACATATTGTTCATACCCTTAAGTGGATATTGTAATTGAACTGTGATAATAACTTATTTTCTTCTTCTTTTTGAAGCAATTTGGAGATATTCACACTTTTGATAGAGCTTGCAAGCATCAAGGGAATGCTATAATATCATATTATGATATTAGAGCTGCCCAAAATGCAATGAGTGCTCTCCAGAATCAACTCTTTAGCCGCAGGAAATTCCACATTCATTATTCAATTCCAAAGGTTCAATGCTGCATTTTTCATGCTCATTGAAACTGTATTAATTATTGTTGATGTGTCTGCACTGTGATAGGAACCACTCATAGTTAAAACTTGGTTTAGCTGACTTATCTGAGTTTATCAACTGACATAAGCTGTTTGGAAGAGTTTATAGAACAACTTATGACATGAATTTAGTGTTATTCGATTTATTTTGAGACTGTTTAGAAGAGTTTAAGGAACAACTTATGACATGTCCATATGCTGTTTTTAGCTTATTTCCATAAGCTTACAAGATAGCTTATGAAAACATCTTATAGCTTATATGAAAACAACTTATAGCTTATATAAAAATAATTTGACTTTATTGTATCTTTGTTTATAGAAATAGCTTATACGTACATACTTATATGATAAATACTGCATTGAACTGTGCTAAGACTCTGATACAATATCATAACACTTTAAACTAATGTTTGTATAGAGTTTGCTAGTGACTCCTATTTGTCTTACAATTTTTTTCAGGATAGTCCTTCCAGGAAAGGTGTGAATCAGGGCACACTTGCAGTATTTTTATATGATTCATCAATTTCAAATACTGAAATTCACAATATATTTAATGTTTATGGAGATATCAAAGAGGTAAGTTTGGTTACAACTTTATTTGTTGCACAAATATTGATAATGATAATGTATATGTGACTGGTTAACCTTACTGAAAAACTGCAGATTCATGAAAACCCTCACAGTTGGCGTCACAAGTTGATTGAATTTTACAATTTTAAAGCTGCAGAAAAAGCTCTCCATGATTTAAATAGAAATGATACTACCATGAAGAGGTTAAAGGTTGAGCCAAGCCAATCTACAGACTCAGAAAGGTGATATTCTACATTTTCAACTATGCTTTTCTCAATTTTATTTTTCAACTGTACTATTTCGTAGCAATATAAGTTTCATATTGCTTGGAAAATTGTTTATCACATTTTAGTATGCCTTTATTTCAAGAATTTGGTTACATGGCTTAGTGCATTATTCCTTGTTGCTTCAATAAGTTTCAGTATGGGACTAGTAGGCATTTAATTTATCTGCTTAGAGCCTGTTTGTTACTGATTTTGAAAAAAAAATTGATTTTTACACTCAATAATTTAAAGATTGTTTTTTAGAAATTATTAAAAAAACCATAAACTAATGTATTAACCCCAAAATCACTTTTCTAAAAAAAAAATTAATCTTCTCTTGAAAATGGTTTTTAAGAGAAGCTACTCAAAAGTAGCAGCTGCATATTTTAGACAGTTTTATATTTTTTATTTTATCCAGATTCTCATTTCCTTAAAAAACTGTAACAAACGGATCCTTAGCATTGTGTCTACTAACTCTTCCATTCTTTTTATACGGCAGCAGTATGATCCAACTGATCCATCAGAAGAGCTCTCCTATTAAGCCAACAACTTGCTTCCAAGGTAGAGAATATGATCATGAATTATCAATTTTGCAGCAAATATATATTTTCCTCCATTGATGTTTATACATTGAAGCAGGCTTGCATGGAATCTCTTCAAGTGTTCCGAACACCTTACCATCTCTAATCAAACTTAAATCAGTTGGAATCCAATGTGAAATTACTGAATCTAGCTGCTTGGGTCAGTTGAATATTTATAGGCAAGCTACATTAGCTTTTAATCCTCATTCCCTCCCAGAATGCCATCATAGTTTTACAAATGCTATTCCTCGCAATCCTCTTGAGGTGGCTGCAGACATTAATCTCAAAACACAGAATAGAATAGATAAAATGCAGTTTATTCAAGTAAACTCCAATGGACCCTTCATGGATTTTGATGAATGTGGTAAGTCAAGAAGTGCAATTTATTAGTAAATGTAGTAATTGCTTTTTCCCATCTCCTGGTGTTTTTTTTCTCTTTAGGAATTAACTCATATACACTGTCAGCATAAAGATTGTTTACACTATCAATCAACCGTAATCGTCAGAGACTTTCTAAAGTCAACCCCATATGATTGATTTGTATAAAACTTTTATGCTGACAGTGTATCAAAATTAAACTCTTTTCTTTATCTTATATGTTGGCGAGTCTATAAATCATCAAACTCAATTGCTAGTATATATGAAATAAAACCTAAGCTTTTATCATATGCATAAAAACATTCACTTGATCACATCTGTTGGGTGAGACTCATCGTTTATTGATAAGTGGGTAGGTTGCTCGAGCGGGTGAAGCCCCATGTGGTACGGTTCAGATATAATCTTGTAAATTGGACAGTAGTATTAAACACAAGTTGTACTACGTACACCCTAAACTTGATTAATTAATAAAAAGATACTGTAGCAGCTCTGCAATTGAAGGCGTAGGGCCAAATTGCATGATCAAATATTGCGTGTTCATTGTTTGCGTTTTTGTTTCTTTTACTTTTGAACGACATTTTTGTTTTAACAAGATATTTCCCTCTTCTTTTTTCAGTTTCAAAATCCTCTGGCAATGGAAGTTCAGGCTTCCCTCTTCCTGGCCATCATGGCAAATGGAGCAACTCTTATCCGCCTCCTCGAAGAATGTGGCCGAATTCACCATCATATTTTAATGGAATTTGTGCAGCACCTACCCAACATATGATAAGTACTGTTTTACCAATTAATAACCATCACGTTCAATCACATCCAGTTGAATCTATAACACCACATTATGTTGACTTTGTTCCTCATAACATGTTCCCTTACTCTGGACTCAACTTCCATAACCAAAGAGGGATGTCTTTTCCTGGTAGGAACCATATGGTTAACTCATTTGATACTAATAGACACATTAGAAGCCGTAGAAATGTAGGCGCGACGAGTTTGGCTGACATGAAACGGTATGAGCTTGATATTGATTGCATAATAAGGGGTGAAGATAACCGAACAACACTTATGATTAAGAACATTCCTAACAAGTAAGCTGTATCAATTTTTTATTTTATTTTTGTATTCTCTAATGCAAAAGAAAAATGCATATTCATTTGGTATGTTTTGGATTATGATTTAAATAATTTTTTTTTAAAATCTCATTTCTCTTGACTATGACTTGTTGCAGGTATACTTCTGAGATGTTGTTGGCTGCGATTGATGAACGCCATGAAGGAACTTATGACTTTGTGTACCTACCAATTGATTTCAGAGTACGTGTTTTTTATCTTTTAATGTTTAATTTATTTTGGAACTCCTTTTATTTGTTTCTTAATTATTAACATTGAATCAACATTGATTGCAGAACAAATGCAATGTTGGATATGCATTCATTAACCTGACTAGTCCTAGCTTGATTATACCTTTCTATGAGGTTAGCTGCAGAAAATGATAAAATTGTGGATAAAATTAATCGCATGCATCACACATGCACCCTGTATTGGTAGACTAAATCCAGTGATGCAATTTCGCAGGTGTTCAATGGGAAAAAATGGGAGAAATTCAACAGTGAGAAAGTGGCGTCACTTGCATATGCTCGCATACAAGGGAAAGCAGCTCTTGTTAATCATTTCCAGCATTCAAGCTTGATGAATGTGGATAAGCACTGCAGGCCTATCCTCATCGACACTGATGGTCCAAATGCTGGTGATCAGGTATAAATTTCCTTTAACATCTATTTATCAGTTACGTTGCATGTATCCTTTATTAGGTTTTTATATTGATTCAACCTCATCCTTACTTGGTGATCAGGTTTAAATTTCCTTTAGCATCTATTCATCAGTTACCTCTTATGCATTCTTTATTAGGTTTTTATATTGAGTCTAACTCATCCTTACAAAACCGAATTGTAAGGTGAGAGGTGTCAGTTTTTATAAACTCTTTTCAGACATTATCTCTTTATAAACTGGACTTGAGTTTTTCTTATCATCATGATTTGTTTAACTGGTTATCAAATATGGTACACTATCTATTAAGACTAAGGAAACTTTGGATTGACTACTAACTTTGCTAGTAACACAGGTCCCTTTCCCAATTGCCATGAAACCTGGAAGAGTGAGAAGCAACATTCATGAGGAAGACAGTATGTCAAAGGAGTCAGACTTAAGGAAGTCACATTTGTTTATTTCACAGTGATTTCGTTACACTAATAAAGTTTCTCATATTAGGAGTAGATTTGGTCTTTGGTTATTAAATCGTAAACATATTGTTGGATCGGTGTCGTTTCTTATTGAGTTTCTGAAGTATGAACATTGGAGTGACTTTTATAGTGATTTGAGGGGATTTTTTTTCTTGTAAATTTTAGGTTGCCTTTATCAGATTTGGAATCCACCTGTCATTTTTTAATGAAATTTTTGATGAGCTAATTATGTATTTTGCTGAGTCCTTTGGTATACATTTTGATTGTTCATCATTGTTAATATTTCGTGTGTTTGCATACTCTTGTAAAAAAGGTAACAAAAAAAAAATACTCTTGTAAAATATGTGTCTGGATCTTAAGTACTCAGCTTCATAAAAGTGAAATTTGCATTTCAAAAAATAAACTATGGAATTATAATCATTTATTGGGAAATCAACAATTCTTCAAAAGTGTAAGTTTCAATTTGAGGAGTTAAAATTTTGGTTTAAAATCCAAAATTTAAACATGCTCTAAGTGAGAGCTGGTAACTTGACAAAGTACACATTGTTCAGAAAGTTGGGGCATTAAGTCATCCATTGTTAGAGAGAGTGATAAAGAGAATTTAGGAAAAACGAGGTTTTAAGGGTGGAGATTGAAAAACATGAGAGAAAAATTGAGAGAATCCATTTCCAGTCTATAGCTCCTTTCACTTTTGTTGTCAAAACAAGCAAATAAGTTTAATATAAAATGTGTTTTCAGATCAGTTAGAAATAAAATGGAAGCTTTGGTAAATGAAGGACATATTAGGACAATTTTGATTTCAATATTGTATCTCTATTAAGTTCTTTTGTGTTTTCCAATAAACCCGTGGTGCGACGCATGGATCAAAGATCTAATTTCTAATTGAAAAAAAAAAAAAAAAAGGTATTGGACTTTAGTTCAGTGAGTAAATTTATTCAACAAAATTTGAAAAGCATAGTACAACACATCCAATAACTATAGATACTAAATTCAGAGGTGAAGTTCATTTCTGCGCCTAGGCAAGAGCTTAGTGGAATCATATTAGCAGGTGATGAGACTAAATTCACAAGAATCAGAAATAGTGATGATAAACAGTCATAAGGAGCAAATGGATTACAATTCATCCATTTCATGAACTACACGAATAAAATTTTACAGTGAAGAGAAGAAATATAAGAGAAGAGAAGGAATAAAATTTAATGGATTTTCATTGTTGACACTAGTTCCATAAATAATGATAAATATAAGAGAGAATAAAAAAATTAAAATGTCATCCTAAAGGGTAATACATTTTCTGATTAACATTTTATCTCTATTATGTATATGAATAAGAACATGAATCCGAAACTGAAAGCTACAATCAAATAATTGCCAGACTTGAAAAGATTAGACATGAGCAGTGCCTTGAGTGAATTTTGGGTCCTCACATCTATACCTGCCATCAGGTCCAATTCCAAACCCTTTTGGATCAGCAAAGACATTCTCCAGAAGCAGGCTGCGGGGTGGAACGGGGCTCTCATCTGCAAACTTGACAGCCTTCTCAATGATCTCGTCAATCTTCTTCTCTATGGTTTTCAACTCCTGTTCACAGCCTTCTCTATGGTTCTCGTCAATAATGTATTTCTTCAGTGAAGAGATTGGATCCCTACCAGCATAGTGTGCCTTCTCAGCTGCCAAAGAAGATGATCGGTTGTTACCAACTTGCAAGACAAAAGGAAGAAAAATGTGAACGACTTATTTTAGCGGACAAGGAACTTTAGTGTCTTGTTAAAATTAGTAATACAGTTGTGTCGATTATAAAGCCATTGCTGTAAGGATAACACGGTTAAACATAAATACAAAACACAGACCGCGCTAGACTTTATCAAATGAAACAATAACTAGGCAACTGAAGACCTCGCATTGAAATCCAAATTAGGTGAACAAAATCTAAGTATAACTAAACTCACACTATCGGCAAATTCAAGGGTATAAAAAAAATACCTGGCCAAAACAAATCAAACTATTGGAAAAATCAGATCAAGCATTCAAGATTTTATTTTATGAAAAGCATTGATATGTGTTGATCAAAAATGTTAATCAAACCATTGGGCATTGAGATTTATCCTCATTTACATATATCAATAAGGATGGTAATCCGTACACAAGGTTTTGCACTTGCAGCCAAAATGCTGAAATATATTAAGGTGGCCAATGGACCAAGATGTCTCATAGCGAATCAACCCTCAAGTCGTCTTAAGGGTCATAATAGTTCGAGAAAACATTATTTTTTTTCGTTTCCTGTATTCACTTTTGATTACATAACAGTCACGTTGTTTTCATTTTGTTGTTTTAAAATATTTGTAAGGGAAACGGTGAAAACAATGTGATGGTTTTATAGTTGAAAGTGAAAACAAGAACAGAAAACAGAGTACCTTTTCCCAAACCAGACACACCATTAATTAATCATACAAATTTGAGGATAATAGTTCAAGTTTAAGAAATCTGTGGTTTATGGTAGAGAAATCTTCATTTGCTGATTAAAATTTGACGTCTCTATCTATTTGCATGATTCTTAGAATATAGTTATACAGAACTTCAATACCCAATTGTAAACTGTGATTGCATTTTTCAAAATTAATAGATGTTTACAGCACAAAGCTACAAATTCAATCCTTTCCAGATGTAAGATTTTAGTAGGCATCCACTGTATAGAATGCTAATCAGCGACCAAAATCAATTATCTTACTCATGGCATAAAACACAGTTGGCCTCCAAACATGCAAAGAAAAGTGCTCTTCAAATTAATTAAATTCCTAAGTGTCAAGGAAGTTAATGCAGAATAAAGTATATGACAAAATAAACGGATGTGGATTATGCACAGTGCAACTGAAGGTAAGCATAAGAATTGTAAAAGAACCTAATATAATTAAGTTCAAAATTAACAACATAGCGGAAGTAAGTACTAAAAGGAAAGCATAATGCAAATGCTCACCAGGGTCGCGAAGCTCATCAGGGTCAGCCAATGAATGTCCTCTAAATCTATAGGTCTCACATTATATCAAAGTTGGTCCCTCTCCTCGCCTAGCTCTCCCAATTGCCTCCTTTGCCACTTCTCGAACCTTCAAAACATCCATTCCGTCAACATGAACCCCCGGCATTCCAAATGATGAGCCTTTCTTCCATATCTGAGGATCAGAAGTTTCCCTGAGACGCGACATCCCAATAGCCCACAAATTATTTTCCACGACAAACACAATTGGCAATTTCCATAAAGCTGCCATGTTTAGGCATTCATAGAACTGGGCATTGTTACATGTTCCATCTCCAAAAAATGCCAATGTGACATAATCAGCATCTGCTTGTTTCAGTACCTCCCTTCTATACTTGCTGGAAAAGGCTGCTCCAGTAGCAACAGGAAAGCAAAGCCGCCAATGAAATTGTGTTCCTTTGAGAACATATGCATAGATCCACCTTGAACCCGACAGCACGTGCGGGAACCCCCTTACTGAGAGCATGAACATGGTCACGATAAGTGCTGACGACAGAGTCTTCCTTCTTAAGAAGTTTGATGAAGCCAGTGGAAACAGCTTCTTGACCATTGTACAAATGAACAAAACCAAACATTTCTTCAAAACTTCTGCCTAAGATCAAAAAGGGCCCAAAGTAGGCGGATGAAACAAAGAAATCACCGTCTAGTATATGTGTGTAGGCCGAAAGTAGAATAAAGCATAAAATTGTGACTTACAAAAAAATAAATTAAAAAAGGGCCCAACCGGGTTCGAACCGGTGACCTCTTGATCTGCAGTCAAATGCTCTACCACTGAGCTATGGACCCCTTCATGATAACAGTTCAACTCAAACTATTTTTAAACGATATTTCTACGACTTCAGCATTTTTTGCTTCTTTTGAGGTTTTGGCAATATGGTGCAAGAAACTCTCAAAATGTCAAACCACTTTCATATTTGATAAATGATAAACATTATTTAAATCACTTAAACTGATATTTTTGCTTGCAAATATGTATGTGACAAAATTGACGAGTTTCTTTTCATACTCTACCTAATTCCCAGTAAAAATATTTTGTTATCAACTAATTAACAATGAGTTAGATTAAGTGGTAATAAATTTTGGCCTATTAAGCAAACCGTCAAGATTGATTTCTAACTCTTGCATTTGAGATAACTTTTTGTGAATTGTGACGACATTCAATACTCAATTTCACCTCTCAGTCATTTATCTTCTACTTAGCATCAGGAGCATGATACACTATATAATTGATTAAGCATGTGTGTAGCAAAGTTAATGTGAAATCTTAATAAATAACTCTGAGAATACTCACGCTCACAGTAAAGATGGATTTGTAGTAAATTAAGTAATTGTGAGTGCTTCACAAATAACTAATTATACTAATAGGAAACTCCGAAAATACTCCCACTTAGTAAGGAGGAATTTCATAGTAAAGCATTTACAATAAGTAGTTGATTTTCCTAGACAAAGATAAGTTGTTCGTTTATGAAATGAAGGTGCATATTAATATCAATAAGGTTTTCCTCTATTCATAAGACAATGGAAACATGTTGTTAGTATTTAGTTTTAATGAACAATAAATGGAAAAAATTAAGTGAACAATACCGTAAAATGTTTCAATTAATTAATGGAAACTCTCATAAGACTACTGTAATTCAGTTTGATGAATGTGCATTGATCCATCCATTATCCATACAAGAGGGAAAAAAATGTAAAGTGTGTACAGAATCAAGTGTATTCATCCACTAACGATCATTTGAACATTCAAAATGGTAATTTTCTGAATGATGGTAAATTAACCACTATTATTGCTCAAGTCTAAACTAGAAAAACTTGAAGGTATTCTACTTCTATTGAAAATAGAGGATGAAACAAAAGAACTTATACATGGCAGGATCATTTGTTTGGATTAGAAAGTGAATCTCCCATTTCATTATCGCTTTTGGTAATACACGAGTCAGGAACTATTACGGTGAGGAAGACAATGATAGGAGTAAGGAAGAGAACAAAGCCAGATGGTACCATCCAAAGTTTCCTATTTAATGGATGGTATTTGTATAGCCACCATCCAAGAACACAACCTCCAACTGTGCTTATCAACAAGGATGTGAATAAAATTACTAAGTATGGAAGCTTTGTAATCCACCTACTTTTCTTGTTGCCTCCATTTTCTTCTCCTTCATTTGTTCCCATATCTAATTTCAGCCCTTGGAAAGAAAAAAGAGGCTAGATTGGCCTGAAAATGAAAACTAACCAAGATTTGTTTTTCATTTTGCTTAAAATAAGGGGCATTCGAAAATTTTCATAAGAGTAACAAGTAAACTTGCCTACGACTGTTAGGAGTAGCAAAGTCGTAGAATATGATTGAGCAACATTGAAAATGATGGACACTTCTTAACTTCGTATATAGTATCGAGTTAAAATTATGTGAATAACATTCTCTTCCTAAAAGTCTATGGCGACTTAAATAACACGAGAGCAAAAGTTAGAAAATATTCTCCTTCCTTGGAGGTCCTCCTTAACACAAAAAAGTTACTAAATCTTCTGCTTGTCTTATTTCATTCACCCTTCATTACATATAGAGTAACAATAGGAATAAACCAACGGTCATAAGACACATAATAAGGGGATAAACATTCTAGGTTTTTTAAATGTCAATGTGTCAAAGATGAATTAGAAGTCTCATATTTGACTCACAAACTAATATCGAACAACGTATAGATGAGAAGACTCGCATACCCAATATCTTAAGTTTAACGTGAAGATATGGTATTTAAACTCATTTGTGTGATTCCTCTTAACTCAATGTGATGAACCAACTCAGTGTAACCTCCCCCAGAAGCCTCAACTCTTGTATGAGAGCCCAGTTCACGGTTTTAGTTTTAAGGTGGATATATGGTGTTTAAATTTACTTGTATGACTGCCCTTAGCTCAATGCGGTGATCCAACCCATTGTAGCCTCCCCTGAAAGTCTCAACTCTCGTATGAGAGCACAGTTCGAGGTTTTAGATAAAAATGTGGTTTCTAATCTCATCCTTGTGTAGGCTCAACCTAAAGCCCCGACAATGATAGGAGATCCGGAGGCCCCAACACTTTTTTCTCTCAATGCTCAATTCATGTCGGTTCTTGTAATAAAATGGCGCATTTCATCCTTTTTATAGTCCATATTGGTGACTAATTAATTAAAACATGAGAGAAGAAATAAGATAATTTCTTTTCCCACCCTACACCATTCTCGTGAGCCCTCCATTTTTCTAATTTTACCCCATTTGAATTTTATAATTTGAAGTGTGTTTTACGTTTTTCGGATTATATATTTTAAAATGTATCATTTTCCTTTCAAATCCCTCAAGAAATTCTTCTTTCAAGAGGCAAAAAATATCCGCTTCAGATTATAGAATTCGAATTGGGTAATTACACACCAATATGTTCTATACAAATGTGTTACTTCTGTATGGTGATGAGGAGTTTTGAATTTCATAATCGAACTATGTTAGAACTATTTTGAATTATAGAATCTGAAATGACCTAGTAACATACAATATGTTGATTCTTGTACTTACGATGACCATAACACATGATAATAAAATGCAAGATCGATTTATAAAGATGACATGATTTTAAATTGACAACACAATTTAAAATGACATATTTAAAACACAATTTATAATCCATTTACATTAACATCATCATCAGATAAATATAGACACGCATCGAAAAAATCTTGTAACATTATTACTATGAATAACTAATACAAACATGTTTGGCAACTAAAACTAAATTCTTAATACAAGAAGATGGAGGAAGAATATTGAGGAAGAAGATGCAGGGCAAACCCTGCAACTACTAATACGAAGGGGAACAACTTGAATCCAAACTAATATAGAATACAAGTGATGAAGGACAACCATATTTAGCCAATAATACTACCGCATAACTACCGATATGAAGATCCTTATTGACTATCGTACTACCCCACAACTATTGCAAAGCAACTTTAGGGATAATATGAATGGTCCATAGTGAAACCATATCATCACAAACATCAACATATGGAAAAATCAATTTAGCACAAAAAGAAATATTTTACGTTGTTAGTTATTTGTAAACATTAGCAAACCTCGATGGTAACGACATCCACCCGCCAAACTTTGGTGGTAACGACACTACATCGTCCAAACCTCAATGGCAATGACACTATCTTTAGTCTAGTCCTAATTAGTGTTTATTTGGTTTGGCACGTTTTAGATTATGCACTCGAACTAGAAAAAGACATGATTTTACCATAGTCCACGATGCACCGACAACTTTTGTCATCAACAACAGACAAAGAGACCCCAAGTAAACCGAGCCTTGTTTTTAGTGAAATTTAATTTTAACCGTGTATTTTAATCCAACAAATGATGTTATATCATTTCATCTCTCATTTAAGTAAGTCCTCTAATTTAAAATGCTATATATAGTTATTTTCATCTCAATATTTAGTGTCTTGTTTGTCGAGAATATATCTTGGTAGTCCGCTAAAAACACAAATTCTGGGTGTGGTTCATTTTCATGATATATATCTAGTAAATAACAATTTTTAAAATTTTAAGAAATCAATTTTTTAAAAATATTAAAACAGACAAATACATCCTCATAATTAATAATTCTTAGTTCTTACATGAATGATTAAGCAGTAGTATGATTTTCTTCCACTTATGTATAATTATATATATATATAATTATATATAATCAGACCAACACTTGTTATTCTAAAAAAAGAAAAAATTAATTAACCTTCTGGTTTTCTGGAAAGAAAAAAAAAAGTCTAGCAATCCATAGTTCGGCAATATATAGATTTTTATTTTACAGAAATACAGTCGTTAATTTTAAAAGTTGAAACCGACTAAAGACCTCATGATTTTTTTATTTTTTTACAATAAGGACCCCATGATTATCAAGGCCATTATTTGAATTACATTACATTGATTGAATCAGTTTCTAGTTGGAGAACCACGATGTGATGCTTAATGCTTAATGAGACCCAAAAATCTTTAATCTCACTTGCTAACTGAACACATAAATATATTGCCCTGTATTATTGTGCTCTGCATCTCCACTGTTATGGGGGACCATTATCCAAAGGGTCCTACACGTGTAATCAGTAGAGCATCCTTCAGGATATTATTTTTTTGAAAGAAGCATCTTCGGGCATATGTTTATTTGGGTTTGGTTAGACAATATTGTACATGTTAAGGATATCAAAAGAAATAACTTTTTATTGAAAACCATAATTGTTTTTAAAAAAATTATATATTTAATATGAAACACACAAATTTCAATATACATTTATTACTTTAAACTTCTTAACATGTATAAATTTACGCATATTAAAAAAACCTAAGTTATTTTCATTCTCAGAGAACAGTTCACTAGCTCAATTTCATTTAGAAAATGTTCATGGCCATTCAATTCATTAATTTCACATTCTGTTGAGTGTTGACCAATGACTCCGAATAAATGAATCCTTTGTGGTCAACTAAATTAGTAAAAAAATGAGAACTGTTGAACGAGGTCGGTCAGCTATATCATACATGCATATGTAGCGAGAGGCTATAACATGTAAATTCACATGTTATTATAGTATTCAACTTCACCAACTGTAAGAAATCCCCATTCTATTCTATAATCTGAGGGGCTCTTCCTGCATCTCTAGATTGGGACTGTGGTGTCTGAGTTATGTTTGCGGTAGATTATGTAGTAGGGAATAGGATATTTCCCTTTGGATCAAGCTAAACCATAATTAGAATGTGGAAACAAAAATCAAAATACTTAAATAATTTGCTAGCTAATCCTCCCTCCGTCCCGAATTGTACGACGTTTTAACACATTTCACAATATTAAGAAATGTAATTACTATTGTGTGGAAAAGAGATATTATGAGTTGTTTTACAAAATTGTCTTTAATAAATAATATGGAAAAGATAAATGAAAGAATTGAGAGAGTAATAAATAGTTAAGGTTATAATAGGAAAAGTAACATTAATGTTGCATTGATATTGTAAACGACATATAATTTGAAACAAATTTTTTCTTTAAAACGACATACAATTTGGAACGGAGAGAGTATAAGTTATGCCTTTCTTTCACACTCAATAAATAAATTAATACATCTGTAGCCAGAGGCTGTAGCATGTAATTCATTCACGTGTTGTTAGGGTTGCCACGAAATGGATTTAAAGCAAGACATTATAATGTCTTAAGGATTGGCAATTTCCAAATTTCTAGTGAGGATGTTTGACCAAATTTCAACTACGAACCTTAACCTAACTTGCATGAAATTAAACTACCTAAAAATAGTTTACAGTGTTAATTGGGCTGAGTGACGGATGGGTTTGTAAAACTAGGTTATGAAATTTGAATTTGTTGGCCTAATGAATTTTCCACCAACCAATATGTATAAAAACTCGATTCAATCCGACTGTATTTTATAACTTAGTCAGAGAAGTCAAATAATATCTAATTCTACCGTCCATCACCAAACTGACTCGCTTCAGCCCAACAATTGATAATTTAGATCAGCTACTTAGAAATCATATCATTGTTATCTTTGGTTTCCTGTATCCAACTTCCTTCATTAAAAATTGAAATGTATTACCTTTTTAAGGAAAAATTTGGCATCACAAAATATGCATTTCTTATTTTTTATTACATAGAGGGCCTAAACCCAAAAAAAGAGAAGTCTACATAGCAATAACATGAAGGATAGAAATTCTCATTACATCGGCTGTTATCAAATATAAGACTCATAATAAACAATACCAGAACTAGCAACCAAAATTAGCTAATGCTTATGCACATTAATTAGCTTTAAAATATGCATTACTTGATCAATTATTTTCTAAGCTTTTTTAACTATTCAGTGCAAATGTATTCGTGAGGTAGATATGACACTTGAAGATAATTCAAATGTGAATAAATTTAGGGATAATGAAAGTAACTTTTTCGATTTACGAAGCTTAGTTAAAGACAGTTAAATGAGAAAAGAAAATTAGGACGAGTTACGAGGCGACGATGGTGTGGCGGTGAAAGTCGAGGAGATACAGTTTACATGTGATGGCGGTAGTCGTCGATGGTGTAGGTACTCGTTGTTCGTGGTGTGGGTGGCCGCCGGTGGTGTGGTTTACGTCAGAGGTGTGAGTTTGCAACCATGATGAAAGAGCTTTGATGGAGGTGTGGGATAAATTTTTTGTTTAAAATTCAATGTAAAATTGGGAGTTAGGGATTGTGATTATGTGTGGAAAGGTGTAAATGCTCTCTATTTTAAAATGTGGTAAATCTAAATCAATAAACTCATGTAATTGTGAAAAGGGTTAAATATGTTTTTGATCTTTATAAATATACAAATTTTTCGCTTTAGTCCCTCTAAAATTTTCCTTTCACTTTTAGTCCTTATAAAATTTTCTATCACTACTTTTTGTCCATATTTTTAAGTTAATTTTTGTATTTTTTTAATGAAATGTGTAGAATATTGTAAAACATTTCCAAAAAAAGAATTTTTAACAAAACATAAATTAAATATGAATTTTTAACCGTAAAAAATATAAAAATTCATGTTTTGTTAAAAAATTCTAATTTTTTTGGGAGAGATTCTTATACTATTATGAATTTTTATGCAAAAAATATGAATTTTACTTATGAGTTTATTTTAAAGGAGGGAGCAAAAGTGTTGATGAAAAATTTTTAGGGACAAAAAATTGAAGAAATTTTTTAGATAGACTAAAACGAAAAGTAAACATATTTAAAGAGACCAAAAACATATTTAATCATTGTGAAAATTATTTGGTCTACCTTTAGATGCTACCATAAAGGACATTACGGTTCTTTTGAGAAATAATATTTGTATTATAATAATTTTTAGAACAACTCTATAGTAACATTTTGTTCTTGTTTTCTCCCTTTTCGTTCAAAAGCAATCATAAAATCAACTATATAAATATCATATTTTTTTGGAAAGAAAATATCATTTCTCTTTGTTTTTTTACGATGAATACATTGTCTTTTTTTTAGGATAAAGACATTGCATTTTGTTAATTGGAAATCATATCATAATAATTCGGTTATCACATGATTGATATATCACAAAACTGATCATAGTCATCATACTTATTGTCCAACTTTAAAAATTGGGTTTAAGACTTTGTCAAATTCAAATATGTGAACCTACCACACAATACCATTTATTGTTCCTTGATAACCAGCCAACAACAACCACCGGCTTTCCCATCAATCTTCTTCCCTTTCTGCCCATTTCCCTATTGTCTTGCCAACTGCTGCACGACACCCACAAAAATGGGAATAACTTTTTTTGGTTTTCATTAGTTCCATTTTATTTTACTATCATAGATATACACGACAAAATATTATTTTGCACTCAAAAAAAAAAAAAAAAAGACATACACGACAAATAAATAACGCAAATGGTCGAAAGACCAAAATGCAAACAACGAGAAAACCTCACCTCTTTACACTCTAGTCTTTGTCCATCCAATTCCATCACGCTATATATCAACTAATGCAAATCATTAAACCCAAAATTAAGCAATCTAATCTATAACCCATAATAATAGTTTTCCTTTTTTAAAAAGAGGTGGTTTAATTTTCTTAAAGTAGTTGACCAATATATCCATAAATCCATCTTTCTTTAAACTACTTTCCTCACAATTAATTTCACATGAATAAAAATAATAGTTGTTGCGGTTCAAAATAAAAATTTCATGTGATCTAACTATTCATTTAGTTTTAAGGGAAAGATATCACCAAAAAAAAAAGTTTTAAGGGAAAGTTTCCATTTTTAAGTAGTTGTTTAAAATTGATAATAAGTTGACTTATACTCTTTTGCGAGACGAAATTGACCCATTATCAACTTTAGAATATCTTTAATGGTAACTTTTAAAAATTATGTCAAATGACATTCAACTAATTTAAACTTTTGATTTAATAATGAAAGAAAGGGACAGCTTCCGTTGAAGCAAATTTTGTAATTTTCCCTATAAAAGAAATGATAGTTTAGCTTGCTCCAAACGCAAGTCCCCTTGCTTTATAAACCAACGATACCCAAGTCTTTTAGAGAAACATCACAATCCCTCAAACAAGTACACATTGCAGAGTAGAAAGTAATTGATGGGTCGCAACAGCATAGACATGGATAAAGAAAGACTAACGGCGGAGATGAATTTCAAAGATTCAACCTCCGCCGTTATCAAAATCCGGCGTCGTTTACCGGATTTTCTACAGACGGTCAAACTCAAGTACGTAAAGTTAGGTTATGGCTATTCATGCAACGCCACAACCATTCTCATTTTCACACTCGTCGTCCCTCTCTTACTCTTCCTCGCCGTTCAGTTCCAACTCACCGATCTAAAACTCGACCGTCTCTCCCAACTCTTGCTCGAACACACCTTCCAACTTGACACCGATACAGCCATCGGTTCGATCGTTCTACTCTTCCTCTTCGGTTTGTACTATGCAAAACGATCCCCACCAATTTACCTGGTGGATTTTGCGTGCTACAAACCGGAGAAAGAGCGGAAAATTGCAGTGGAATCTTTCATTAAAATGTTAGAAGATAGCGGCGAATTTGGAGAAGAAACACTTGAATTTCAAAGCCGCATTTTGTCAAGAGCAGGTTTAGGCGACGAAACTTCCTTGCCAAACGGAATAATGTCCAGTCCACCAAATCTAAGCATGAAAGAAGCGCGTTTAGAAGCAGAAGCTGTAATGTTTGGAGCATTAGACGCACTTTTTGCTAAAACAGGTGTTAATCCAAAAGATATTGACATTCTTGTTGTAAATTGTAGTTTGTTTAACCCAACTCCTTCACTTTCTGCAATGATTGTGAACCATTACAAACTAAGAACAAACATTAAAAGCTATAATCTTGGAGGCATGGGTTGTAGTGCTGGTCTTATTTCAATTGATCTTGCTAAAGATCTTTTGAAAGCAAATCCAAATTCCTACGCGGTGGTTCTGAGCACGGAGAATTTAACCCTCAATTGGTACTTTGGAAATGACCGTTCAATGCTTCTTTCTAATTGCATTTTCCGAATGGGTGGTGCCGCTATACTTCTTTCCAATAAGTCCTCTGATCGAACCCGGTCCAAATACAAGCTGGTTCATACAGTTCGAACCCATAAAGGAGCCGATGACAAGAACTATAACTGTGTTTACCAGAAAGAAGATGAGACAGGGAAAGTTGGTGTTTCATTGGCTAGAGAATTAATGGCTGTTGCAGGAGATGCTTTGAAAACAAACATAACAACGTTGGGTCCATTGGTTTTGCCATTATCTGAACAGTTCATGTTTTTTTTGTCTTTGGTTAGAAGGAAGTTGTTGAAAGGTTCAGGTGTGAAACCTTATATACCAGATTTCAAATTGGCTTTTGAGCATTTCTGTATTCATGCTGGTGGAAGAGCTGTTCTTGATGAGTTGCAGAAGAATCTTCAACTCAGTGAGTGGCATATGGAACCTTCTCGGATGACTCTGCATAGATTTGGAAACACTTCAAGCAGTTCTCTATGGTATGAACTGGCTTATACTGAGGCCAAAGGCCGGGTTGCAAAAGGGGATCGGGTCTGGCAGATTGCGTTCGGGTCGGGCTTTAAGTGTAACAGCGCCGTGTGGAAGGCCGTGCGCGACTTGCCCGTCATCGGGGATTGGCGGGGCAACCCCTGGGATGATTCTGTTGATAAGTATCCCGTTAGTGTCCCTGTTTCTGTTGCTTCTTAAAATTTGTAAAGCAAGATTATTACCTTTTGTTGTTGTTATTAATTCGATTCCATGTAACAAAAAAAATGTATTATTAATTCTTGTTATTTGATTAGCACTTGTGACTTGTGAGTTAGTACATCATTAATTAAATGTGAGTGATGATCATACTTTATGTTCTATCTTGTACGTTGTCATATAACAAAGGTTTTGCTGTATCATAAAAATTCTTTTCATCCAAGAAAATGGGACTTGTATGTATAACTAATACGTGTACAACATGTATTACTTTGTGATTTCGTGATGCATACATAACACTAATGTAAACATCAAATTTAGACACTGGATACTATTCAGCATATAAATATGGTGAATAATACTTTTGCATAGTTACATAAATACATACATTTATCTAAAATAACTGGTTAACGTCTTGAATTTTAATGATATAAAGGTATTATAAATGAGATATATGTTAAACAAGTGATCATTAAAATATACTTTTACTCCTTCCATATTTCTAATTTTAAAATATAAAAGTTCATTCTTTTTTTTTAAGAGACGTTGGTAATGTTATATAAACCCAAAAGTTGACACATTGCATTGTTCATTGTATTTATACAACGAACAATACCTTCTTTTTGCCAATTTTTTTAGATAATAATAATAGAGGTGTATTTTTGTAGTGTAAATATGGTTTAACTAACTAACCACTTAATGTACTTCCTTAAGCACTAAAATGTATGTTTTCAACTTTTTT
The DNA here is from genome assembly GCA_958299785.1 of Medicago lupulina. Lineage (NCBI taxonomy): Eukaryota > Viridiplantae > Streptophyta > Magnoliopsida > Fabales > Fabaceae > Medicago > Medicago lupulina. The sequence continues at coordinate 333,021 of OY283140.1, forward strand.
TTTAATCGGGCAATTTTGTTAAACTTGTGTTTTGTTTTTTATATTGTGACTAAATTACTTCTTTTTAAAAAAAAAATAAATATATATATTTTAAATCAGTAGTAACCATAATCAACTTACACTTTATAATTATATTTTAAAAAAGTACACTATTTATATCAAGTTTCCTAAAAATTAAACCAAATAGAAAAATGAAGAAATGAAATAACTAGACCAACATCCTATTGATGGAATGATGGTTTTCTTTTTTATAAATTGTATATCACATACCTATTTTCACTTACATAAAGTAGTCAAACTCCGGATTTATTTTTATTCTAATTTATTTATTGATGGCTATGAATGAGTGATTTGAGAATTAAATAGTTGAGAAATCAATAGGGTAGTTGTTGACAGAGTCGTCCCATGGATTTCCCGTCCAGTCATGTAGGACTGGTATGTCACGACATGCCCTCCATACGGCACTGTTACACTTAAAACCTGACCCAAATGCAATCTGCCACACCCTATCCCCCTTTGAAACTCTACCCTTAGCCTCTACGTATGCTAACTCATACCAAAGTGAACTACTTGAAGTGTTACCAAAGCGATGCAATGTGGAACGTGATGGCTCCATATGCCACTCACTTAGTTGTAGATTATTCTGTATAACATCCAACACTGATTTCCCTCCTGCATGGATGCAAAAATGCTCAATAGCCAATTTGAAATTTGGTACATATGATGACTCTTTCAACAACTTCTTTCTAAAAAATGATATCATAAACATTAATTGCTCCGAAAATGGCAAAATCAATGGACCTAACTTAGTTATGTTCATTTTCAAGGCTTCTCCTGCTACTTTCATTAGCTCCTTCGATAGAGACACACCTATGTACCCTCTTTCGTCCTCTCTTTGGAACACACAATTGTAGTTCTTGTCGTTGGCACCTGTATGAGTTCGAACGGTGTGAATTAACTTGTACTTGGATCGCGTCCTATCAGAGGATTTATTGGAGAGAAGTATGGCAGCTCCTCCCATTCGGAAAATACAATTGGACAGTAACATGGAACGGTCATTCCCCTTGTACCAATTGAGGGTCAGGTTTTCAGTACTCACTACGACTGCACATGAATCTGGATTTGCTATTAGAATGTCTTTGGCTAAATTGATAGAGATCAAACCTGCACTGCAACCCATGCCACCAAGGTTAAAGCTTTTAATATTGTTCCTAAGATTGTAGTGATTCACAATCATGGTGGATAGAGAAGGTATTGGGTTGAATAGGCTACAATTCACAATGAGAATGTCTACGACATTTGGTTCAACATTTGTTTTCGCAAATAGAGCATCAAGTGCTCCGAAGATAACTGTCTCTGCCTCCAAACGCGCCTCCTCTAAGAACAAGTTTAATTGTTCAAGCGTCAATGCTTCAGGTACGTATGTCTCTTCCCCTAAACCAGACTTTCTTATTATTCGTTGTTGAAATTCAACTGTATTTTCTTTGTATAGACCACATTCCTCAATCTTCTTCATAAATTTTTCCTTTATCATTTTTCTCTCTTTCACTGGCTTGTAGCAAGCAAAGTCTACAAGATAAACTGGTGAAGGCCTTTTTGCCAAGTACACACCCAACAACAATAGTGGAACTACCAAACCAATAATCATGTTTGTATTTTGTTTGGCTTTAAGGAACAAAATGAGAGGGATTATCAGGACAAAACTTAATAACTTAACATTATTCAGCTTCTTCACCAAATGTAAGAAATCCATTATATTTGAGGGGTTCTTCTTGCACCTACGGATTGGGAATTGGGATTGTAGCGTCGTCTATCAAATAGGTATGTTTTATGTTGGTTTTTATATCATAGAAAAGTTGCCTTTGGAGCAAACTAAACCATAATTACTAAGTGGAAAAAAAAAATAATTAAATGATCTTCTAGATAATAAGCTATGTCTTCCTTTCATATTCAATGAACAATACATGAGTTAACGGCAATAAAGCTAGTATTATGAATGGTCCATTAGTGGACCATCTCCGTGTATATTATCCCTAAATACCATTTATTATTTTTATTCATGTTAAATTAATTTTGAGGGAATTTTTTTTTGTAGTGTTACAAAGTAACGAGGCAAAAAGAAAAAGAAAAAAAGAGAGACGAAATTAAGTTTCAAGCTTATCTCTCACAATGAGAGATTCTATGTCAGGCGGGGATCGTTCCAATGAGTAGAGCACCTTGCATATGATCATTCCTTAGCCATAAAATCTGCACACATGTTTTGTTCCCTAAGAACATGCACCAATGTTGTATTTCCATTTTCATGTAAAACATCTCTAATGAAGGATGTCAGGAGTATAAGTGTAACGCCCTATTTTATTTATTTATTTAATTATTTGATTGAGTTTAGAGTCTTTTTGAATAATTTATTTGATTTACAGTGATGTGTGTTATTTTGTGTCATGTGTTGGTGTTTTAGTAGAATATTACTCCCTTCGTTCCTTTTTAAGTGTCTTTTTAGCGTGTATTTTTCGTTCCTATTTAACTGTCCTTTTTGTATTTTTAGGGTATGATTTGTCAATTATACCCTTTTTCAATTAATCTTAACTTTTTCAATAAATCTAATTAATGTTATCTATTTGGAAAACTAAAGTTTGTTTTTTTTAAACAAAGTTTGTTTGTTTTTTTTAAACAAAGTTTGTTTCTTATTATCTTCAAATTTAAACAAAATTTTGTTACAAACAATGGTTCAAAGAAGAGTTAAAATTCTATAAATAAGATGAATAACAATTCTATAAATTTAAAAATTTTATTTAAGATGTCGCACAATGCGAATCTAGCATTGGTTGAAGCCATAGTTGAAGTCTTAACTTTGATTAAAGGAGTTGGAAGGAAGTAAAGTTTTTCTTAGTTTTTGATTAATGTGAAGTTGGAATAATTTTTATATTGACTTATAATAATTTAAAAGATGTGCGGAATATTTAAAAAATTGACAATTGTTTATTTTGGGAGAGAGAACGCGTAACAAAATAGGAATTTGTTGGAGAAAAAGATAATAACTAACAACTGTTTGTTACGAGAAAAAGATAACATATTAAATTTATTGGAAAGATAAAGTGTGTGCAAAAAAATATGAATTTATTGTTGAATTAAAAGGAGGGTATAATTGGAAGAAAACGTGAAAAAATACACTTTGCTATTTTGATGGAAATTTTTTAAAAAGACACTTAAAAAGGAACGGAGGGAGTATATTAGAAATATATATGTTATTTGGTGTAGAAATATTATGTTATTTGTTATAGAAATATATTTGTTATTTTGTGTAGAAATATATTTGTTATGTGGTGTAGAGATATATTTGTTATATAAATATATTTGTTATTTGGTGTAGAAATATATATGTTATTTGTTGTAGAAATATATGTGTTTTTTGGTGTAGAAATATATATGTTATTTGGTGTAGAAATATTATGTTATTTGGCGTAAAAAATATATATGTTATTTGGCGTAGAAATATATATGTGATTTGGTGTAAAAATATATGTGTTATTTGGTGTAGAAATATTATGTTATTTGGTGTAGAAATATATATGTTATTTGGTGTAGAAATATTATGTTATTTGTTATAGAAATGTATTTGTTATGTTGTGTAGAGATATATTTGTTATAGAAATATATTTGTTATGTGTTGTAGAGATATATTTGTTATAGAAATATATTTGTTATTTAGTGTAGAAATATATATATATATAAAACTAGAATATTGAGATTTTGAAGGCAGATTTGGAAATAAGAGAAAAATAAGTAGGTTAAGGATTTATATAAAAAGGGAGAGTTAGAATTAGAAAATAAGGATTACGTGCAAACTGCTTTTGGGAGAAAGTGAGAAGTCAGAGAAAGAGAAGAGGAACAATCTCGTAGAGACCGATCATCTAATCTAAGGTACGAGTGGGACTAGCTTATAATTCTGAAAAAAGGTTTAACCTTGTAGTTGTTGTTAGATTTGACGTTGTAGAAATTAAGGTTAGATTTCATTCATAATCTTTTGTATAATCTCTTTTTCTACTTCTACCCATAAGTGCCTATTTGTATAAAGTGATTATTGTGGATTTAATTGGTGAAATCTGTGCTTATGTTTTGATGCAATGTTTGGGTATGTGAATATGATGTTGTTTATGATTGATGATTTATTATATGAATGTATACGTTGATGAATTATTGTTGTTAAATATGATGTTGTTCATGATTGATGAATTATTATATGAATGTATATGTTGATAAAAGATGTGTTATTTGAAGATGTATGATTTAAAGATGTGTTGTATAAAGATGTGTTATTTGATGATATGTGATTTAAGATGTGCTATATAAAGATGTGATATTTGAAGATTGTTGCATTTGAGTCGTGTCGTTGCATTAAGTCGTGTTGTTGCATAGCATAGTCAGTGATGGGGCTTAATGCCTGACAGGTCCTTTTATGACCTTTAGCGATGGGGGTTCAATGTCTGACAGATCATATTTGACCTTTAGCGATGGGGGCTTATGCCCTGATGGTACCACATGCATATTGCATTGTCGAGTCGATGTGATGTTAAGATGAGTTGTTGTTGTCGTTGCATTGTAGGGTCGTCATTGCATAATATAATTGATGATCATTTGAGAAGTTGTTGTTGTTGTTGATTATGATGTTGTTGTTGTTGCTGATGATGTTGTTGTTGTTGATGTTGTTGTTGCTGTTTTACCTTTATTAAATGATGTTGTGTGATGTTTATTCTATGCTGGATATATGGTTGTTGATTATCTTTTATAAATTATATGCTTATTATTATTGAATGTGAAATCTCATCCCTTCTGCTTGAAAATGTTGTTCTTCGTATGGGTAACTTGCAGGTGATCAAGATTAGCGGTTGATTGCTGTTGTGAGTGACTACCTCTCACTGTGTCCTTAGGTGCTCTGATACGTAACGGGATGGGGAACTTTGTTATTGTTTTCTATTCTTTACGTATTATTTTTATGAGATTCTATGAACATGATGTTGAAACATTTTGATGAGATTTTACGATGAGGCCTTCGTGCCAAAGTTGTTTAAGGTTTTTGAATTAAATTCCGTTGCGAAGTATTTGAGATTTTATTTTGAGATGTTTTGAAGAATAAATTATTATTTATTCTATTTGTGATTTCTAAGAAATGTAGCATTCCGTTTAAGTTGTGAATACTTTGATTATTTTTAAGAAATTTTTATGTTGGGAAAAACGGGGTGTTACAATAAGTGTGCAAGGTATGATCATGACCATCCATAATCAGGTCAACTGCTTTCAAACAATCACTCTCATAACTAATGTTGACATAACCTTTTTTACTACAAAAATCAAGACCTATCTGGATAGCACGCAACTCAGTTAATAACGCATCACCTACAACTTCATAGTGGGAAAACCAGTTATCCAATCTCCATCGTGGTTGCGAACAACACCACCAACACCTAAACAACCAAAATCTTCTAGAAAGCTGCCATCAATATTGAGTTTGAGTGTACCTTCTGGAGGGGGGATCCAATGAGCTAAGAGGCGCGATGAGTGTGGGTCCAAACCAGGATTGGGATAGTAAGAAATGCATTCATCATGTAACAAAAAAGTCTTTCACACCATATCTTGAATACGCCAATGTTGATCCTTAAAAATAGCATTGTTTCTCCAACGCCAAGCATATCATACTCCTGTAACAAACAAAATAGAGGAAGTACCCTTTGTCATATCATGAAGTCAAACCTTGACATCAAATTCAGAGGAAAAAATTATTATAACGCCCCATATTCAAGCGGAGCCAAAGCTCTTTAGAGTGTGAGCAATCACATAAACAATGAAGAATATCCTCTATGGGTGAAAAGCAACGGGTGCAGCTTGGAGAGGCTACCATGTTGCAATGATGCCGACGGACATTAATAGGGAGAGCATTGTGAAAACAAAGACATAGAAAGTGTTGAAATTTTGCTGGTACTTTAAGGCGCCAAAGCCAATTCATGTTACAATTCTAATTCCAGTCTCTATTTTGTTGAAGAAGCCAACAATATCCACTCGAGCATGTATATTCACCTTTCTTTGCATGCCTCCAAGTCCACGCATCTTGAAGTCGTACATCCAAGTTATTAGGAGCTGGAAGTTGATAAATATAGTGAACAATATCGTTTAGTATCATAGTGGCAAGATCTTGCAAGTTCCACCTACCATCCTCCCACACATCCTTCAAACACATCATTAATGTTAACAAATGGGACCAATTGGTAGAGGGGACCGAGTTGTGTCCAGTCAATATTCCAAATCGATGAGTTGAGGGAATTGAATAGGTTATGAACGGATTGTTAACTCACCTAATTCAAAAAATAGTAAATTACACTCTCATCCCCTCAAAGATGCTTGAATTACACTCATCTCCCCTCTTATGTTAAAATATGCATTCCCTTCCCCTCTTATTCAAAACATATTAGAAAAAATTTCATTCCCCTCCCCTAAGAAAAGCTTTAATTACATTCCTCTCCCCTCTTATGTTAAAATCTACACTTTACTCCCTCAATATTTTTTTTTAATTCTAATAATCTAGCAAAAAAATAGTAATGTAATACACTTTGAAAAAAATAGTATTGCAGGTCTATTTTAACATAATAAAAAATTGAATACATATTTTTTTTTGCTATTTTTTATTCACAATTTCATTAAAATGTAGTTTTAAACCCTATTATAAAATATGAAACAAGCCAAAATAAAATTAAAATATGTGAAAAATTACTAAAGACAATAAACCATGGTTATTTAAAAGTTAATTTTAAACTCTAAATTATAAAATCAATAGCAAAATATTTAAATTTAATTATTATTAACATTTAAATTATAAAGAAATGAATTAATTTTTCTTAAAGGGTGGTTTAAAATTAATATATATCATAAAAATATTTATTTATGTTAAAATAGATTAAAGTGTAGTGCATATTTAATTATCAAGGGAGGGAGTTGTAATTCAAACATCTTATAAGGGAGTGGAGTGTAAATTTTACTTTTCAAATGAGGAAATTGTATATTTTAACATAAGAGATGAGAAGACTGTATTTCAAGCATCTTTAAGAGAAGGGGAGTATAATTTACTCTTAAAAAAATATATTTATTTTTTTACGTCCATTTATTTCTTATTGAACAAAAGAAATGTGGAAGTCTGAAAAATTTATCATGATTTGGAGTTTTGTACTTTGTATAAAGTTGATGATAATCTAATATAAGAGGGATCGAAAAATTGACATACATGAGTGACATACATTTTTTTTTAATGAAATTATCTAAGTGGATGGAAATTTGAAAAGATAATGGTAGAGTGACATACATTTATAAACTTTTGTATTGGAATTGGAATAATAATCAGTAAATTGTGTAATATTAAAACATGATATGATGTGAAAAAATAAATTAAAAAAAATGTAATTGACAATATATCTCTTATTGCAATGTTTTCAACACTCGAAGAAAAGAAAAAAAAACACTGGCCACAATAAAATTACGCGAAAAAAGTAGAAAAATTTACCTCAAAATTAATAAATAAATAGGATTTGGAAGGAGAGAAGAAAAGGAAAAGGAAAAGATGTGGTGTTGGTGTTCCAACGTTGTCATGTCAGCAGCACACGCCACATTCTCCAACGTTGTCTCCGCGGCCAGTTCTCTACCACCACGGCGGCATCATCGATTGGGTCACACTCGCACCCTTATTCAGGCCAATATGGAAAAGCAGATTAGTGGGTCAGATGTATTGTGGGCATTACAGAGAGCAAGTGCTCGCAATAAGAAGAAGAAGAAGAAGAAGAAGGAGTATGAACGTGGAAGGGAGGATTCATCCTCTGCGCTCAGTCGCATGGAAGAGATTCCTGTGGACTATACCAATGTTCGTCCACTCTGTATAAACGATCATTGGGGTCCTAAATTGGATGAATTGGAGAAACGTCTTCGTCACCTTCAAGAAGATATTCTTTGAAAAACATGTTCATTACCATTCTATGCAAACATTTTCAGCTAGATATGTATTTTTGTCACTATTATCACCATTTTAATTTTGATTCTACGAAACTGCTACAGTAAGTAAGTGATTGATAATGTTTTAAGGTTGTTAGTTTTTAGGTTCTCCAATATACCATGAATTGTTCCAACCCTTTACCTATTATAATCAATTTGCTCATTATTTTATCTTTAAAACCATTACATTTTGTCATTTGAATTTTAATACATCTCTCTCTCTCTCAACTTAGCAGCAGCACCACAAGGTTTGTGAATTGCCAAAATAGGATAACCAAAAGTCTATTTTTCATTAATCCTATTATATAAATCATAAAATATGATTTACAACTAAAACTTGAAACGTCTACCTTTCCACCGAGTTGCTGAACTACCATCAACAACTTCAATTATTGGATTTATCTCTTTATAAACATTGACGCATTTTAATATCCAACAACTATTTGAAGTATAAGGGGGAAAAATAAAACAGATTTACGTGAATTGATTCATTTCGTATCATCAAAAATAGGTTCTAATAATCTCGGTCAGCACAAGATAGTTCTACAAAGTGTTTAGAAAGATCAATTTTCACGGTTGAAACGCACATCCAACCAAAATCTACAACTACTAGCTTCCAAGTCACAACACATTTACAACCTCACAACATTAGCAAACATGCTAGTAATTACGTAACGATTTGCTTAATTGATAATCAGAAAAAGTTGAGTTTCTGAATCTGAGTGCAATTAAGTAGCATCAACATTGCTAAAGTACTGATCTATTAAAGATCACAAACTGTTTACATGTGACAACAAAAAGTCAAGAGCTTTTGAGTAGTGCACGAAAAATGAGCGACAAAAACATGGTTAAGTTGCTGAAACCAAATTAACACAATTTTCTACTGGTAGTCAATAAAAAATGCCAAGCATTACAAGCAGAATAAGTTGGGCAATTACTCAGCTATAACTTAATAGAAATATCACTGGTCCTGGTCCTAATCCTACCTTAACATTTTCTTCATATTTTTTCTTTTTCCCTTTTTCTCAGTTCAGGATTGAGAAAGGACTTTCTGTCAATGCGTCAGATCCCCCCTCAAGGCCCCCTACACCACCAAAAAGACACAACCAGGTGTGATGAGCCACATTGCATTTACCTCCTACCACTAATAGGGTCGATACCTTCTATTACGATTTCCATCATCACTACCACCGCCTCCGCCACGCCCACCTGGACCATTTCCCCGGTCATTTCTACGGGGTCGGGGACCTGGCACCTGTACACCAGGCTGTTGACTGCAGAACACACAATACGACGATTAAGTATTATATCATTTAACATAAGGAAATGAAACCATGTACATAAGTTTTAACAACTTACAGGACATAGCCAATTCGACCATCCGGTAAAACCATTGGAACCATCTGCATTCCTGCTGGCATTGGACCCCTACCATATATCATTGGCTGTTCCATTGTACATAAGAACCCACAAGATGCAAACATATTAGAGCAAAGAATAAACTGAGAATCAAACACAACAATTGTAAATATCTGTTGTGAATTGCTAAATACCTGTTGATAAGCAGCAGCAGCAGCAACACCATATCCAGCCCCTACAGAGCCATAAAGATTTCCAGAGAAGTTACCATAACCAGGATGTGGAAGATGGTTAGGATGGAGTCCAGGATTGTACGCATAGCCTCCTTCAGGTTTTTTTTCAGCCTGAGGCTTCGCAATAACAACTTCAAGAGCTTGGCCTGCAGTTCAGAGACATAAAAAACATATTTAGTAAAAACAATGAATATATTTGAAGAGGAGCATACTTTACCAATAAGACCAGTGACACTCTTAAAAGATTATTAATGCAAAGATAAGTTAGTTGATTTCACCATATTGTTATTTTTCATCACTCAAACAGGAAAATCGATTGATAGATCAAAACCTCTAAGAAAGAAAAAACAGACAAACTTGCTGGGGCAAAACTGCTTTATAACTATATTGTATTTAACAAGTACCATCAATTTCATATTTCTCCGTCTCTTTTACAGCTTTCAATGCACTTGACCTCTCTGCATAATGAATGAAACCAAAATCACGTTTCCCTGAAGCTTTGCCAGGTGGCATGACCACTTTCGTTACTTCCCCATGACGACGAAATAGCTCCTTTAGTTGTTCAGTAGTAACATTCTCAGGTATGTTTTTCACATATAGAGCTTTAACCTGAAAATAATAAAAACAAAAAAGTTCAAAAGCAAAATATAATTAACTAAAATTTTCTCATACAGACAAGCCCCAAAAACATGTAATACGAACACCTCACTAAATTCACATTGTATGATGCTTTCGAATTTCAACATGGGTCAACCAACACTAATAAAAAAAAAATTAAAGAAACAAAACCAGCGTTCTGCAAAAGTCTCAATTATTGCAATTTACTAGTTGACAAACATCACAGGAGGCAGATAAAATTACGAGGCAAGGGATGTCGGAAGAAACTAAAATTCATTGAACAGGTAAAGGTTGCATTAACACAGACTTAACTGATTGACCACATGTGGTGATAGATTCTAGCATGCAGGACAAAGAAGACTTGGCATTCACACCTTAAACGAACAAAACAACTCAATTCAAAAACAAAAACTAATAAAAAAGCAAATCCAAAACCGCATCAGTTAACAAGGAAATATAACAATGAATGAGAAGGAGAACAGGCAAAAAACCAAAGGGTACATCTCTTAGTCTTCAAACATTTAATATTGACAATCTGAAGGCAATGAATTGACATTAGCACATCGAGGCATATCGCTTAAAATCATGAAGTCAAAAGTGAATAGAAGAGAGGAAAGAGAAAAGTAACTTTGCAGCAGAGTGGAAATTAGAAATATTATTGGTGGAATGCTAAAATTATTGTAAAGGGAATAAAGGAGAAAGAAATCTGATTAGGAAACAAAAAAAATTGCGAGGAAATGAAAGAGCCTTAAACTAGGAATAATTGGGCAGGAGAGGGAGAAATGTAGGAAAACAATAGAGAGCATGGTTGTCAAACTCGAGATTTCATCTAAAGGTCTTGGGTATAGAATAATTGTTAATTGTGGGTCGTAACACGGAAAAGAAACAAAATTATATCATAGTTAAGAAAATAATTAATATTACTAAGAAATATATTATTGAATTATATGATTAAATATTATGCTATATACATAATGATAATTACTATTAAAATATAATGTGTGTGTGTGATAATATATTAAATTTAAGATTTATTAAGGCTAAAAACAAGCAAATATGCAACAACAACAAAAATTAAGAATAGCAAGCATGCACTTCCCAAATATCATAAATCAGATTCGGCAATTCTTCCCTCTCATCAATTTTATGGAAAAAAACGAGAACCACATTAGGCAATCGGCACAAATTAAACCAATCATCTCCCCTCTCTACCATTCATCGTTTAGGGTTTCTGTACTGCAAAGCAGGTCGGTTTGGGCAAGGAACTGTTTTCCACAAACCAGATCAAAAGGTTCAAAACCAACGCAAGAGAAGAGCTCTGCAACGGCTGAGGGCAAATAATGTGCGAGATAACACAATCTGATGATCTAGCACACATGTAAAATGAGGTAAAATGACAGTCTACAAAAAAAAAAAATAATAATAATTGGTTTGATTTTCAGCAAAAAAAATATTGTTTATTGAGAGATTAAAAATCCCACTTCAAGTTTTCATCCATTACGGGCTTTTCCTTCTTTTTGTTTCATAGGGAGGAGGGCCAGATTTCAGAGGAGGTCCCAACTCCTAAGAGCTCATAAGGGAAAGAAGAGGATCAGTACAAAGCAGGCTTAGAAGAACTTTATAGCAGGATCAAGTGGTCCACACAGGAAAACTATAGCCACATGAGCGAAAACACTTGGGTATGATCAAGATTGAAGGCAAACAAAAAGAAGCAGCTACAGGTTATTCACATTCTTTATGCAAAAGTTTGAGAAACTAAAGACCAAGTCATTATCAAGAAGAGCCGCCAATCAAGGTTGGTCAACAATTGTTACAATTAAACTGAGTCAACAAATAAGTCATAGGTTTGTATCCTACCGATGAACCTAAATCGACAGGTTATTGTGAGAATTATATATGAAATTACCTTTTTCTAATGTTAGATTATCTTTTATCAAGATTTATTTCCTGAATTCCCTATTTATTTATTTATTAGTACAAAAAGGGACAGTACTAAGTTAGTGTTCTGTGTCTAGTTGTTATCAGTCATATTACACCATAGTCATACTTCAAAAAGTCTTTGTTCTCTCTTCTCCATCTTATATCTAAAACCCATATATTTGATGATTATATGCAAGTACCGCAGAACACTATGGTTCCTCACATAGACTAGACTTGTGATATGCCCTAACATAGGGAATCAGCAACTTTATCTCCGATTTACACAAATTGACGACTTTAACATGTAGATAAAAATCAGAGGCAAGGCACCTAAGTCACAATAATAAATATCTCATGCAGAAAACAGGTTTCTCTTATATGCTGATGTCTACATCAAAAGTAAAAATACAAATAGACTTGCAAATACCAATCAGTTTAGGTTCCACAGGGGGTCGTGAAAAAAGAAGAAAAAGAGCAGGAAAAGGGAAGTAATTATCACCTATAAATGCTCAATCAAACACTTGATGTTGATGCAATGTAGAAAAATAACAATTTGAAATCACTTTTAAAATCTAAAATCCACATTCATCCAGAAAATCACACACCTGTGAAGCGGCAGCAGACTGGTCAGGTGAGGTCTTTGGGTCAGCCCATGTGACAGTGGGTGTGATACCGTCTAGCTTGAAACCCACACTTGACATCTTTTGTCGCGAATAATCAGCACATGCGTTGTTGTAATACAAAACAAAAGCAAACCCGCGATTTCTGCTTTGATTTTGAGGGTCCTATAATGGACAAAAATGTTTGGCTCTAAGAAGTAAGATTTAAACAATTTAATATAAACTAGTGGCACAAAGAGTTCAAGCCCAAACCTTTATGAGATCAATGCTTTCAACTCCGGGACCAACACCCTCAACGGCTTTCCTAAACTCATCCTCTGTCCATGTTTTTGGAATGTTACCAATGAATAACCTGTGTTTGGTTTCAGACAGCAAACACCTCAAAGTTTTTCCCTGATATCATGAAAAATGTTAAACCTATTAAAAGTAATCACCAAAATAAGATTATTGATATAAAATTGTTTCCAATGTAATTATCATGAATAAAATTTTCAGAAAGCACCACAAATACCTTAAATTCCTTGTTATGTATATCATCGATGGCCTTCTGTGCCACCTCCTTAGTTTTATAACCTACGAAAGCATAACCCTTGCTTTCTCCAGTCTCCCTGTCTTTGATTAATTTAATCTGAAAAGCAGGAAGAAATCAAACTCTTGTTAATAATCCCAACTCATTCCCTACGCTGAAATGAAAAGCTTCATAATATCATTAAGAGTGCTTTATCACTTGACCTCAACAATATCACCCATTGGCTCACACAATTCTCTGACATCATCGTCACATGTATCCCGAGGAAGTCCGCCAATAAAGACTTCAGACCCATGAGGAGGACGGGAAAGAAGTTCATCATGCTTCTCTCTCTCCTCTTCATCAATGGGAGGTGGTTTATGCTCATCTTCTTCAGCGCCATGGTCACTTTTTTCTCCTTCGGGAAATTGGTCTTTCTGACCAGCCTCTGCTGCTGTCTCCTCGTATTCATGTTCTTCAACACTACCTTCAGCATTTTCATCTTCACCTCCATCGTCGTCTATCTGTTCCTCAACATCATCGTCCATCTCTTCCATATAATTCTCCTCATCGAGGTCAACACGCTCATCGATCTCTGCACCTTCTGACATGATTGGCTCAGGTATTTGTCATAAACAGGTAAACACCTGCAGGATCACACATTAATCATAAAAACATATATATGGAATGAGTATCGTTAAATAGTGGATACAGCGGCCCTGTTGAATAGCAGAATTCAAACAAATCGCTATTGTTTTGCGATAAGCTATTTAATGCTCCTTCCGGTCCTAAATATAATATAAGAAAAGATTGCAGAATAATTGATGTATCTAGTCTACAATATAGAGCAGATACATAAGTTATTGAATAATAAAATTTAGGACCGGAGGGAGTACAAAATATGGTGAAATTACCCGATACTAGGCAGCTGCATTGCAAAGGTTGAGAAATAGATAGCGAATTTTAAAGGCAATTGATATTCGGAAGAGAGTGTTGATAGGGTTTAACAACATCCACATCCATATAAGTAAAACCCTAAAATTAAATACCCTAACTAGAAGAAAGGTTGATTTTGTACACAAATAAAACAACGGGACAGGCTATGTGATGGAAATCTATAAAATTTTGAAAGAGAGGAAAAAATAAATGGGAATCTCAAGGATGAATAGAGAAATGAGACATACCAAAAGAGATAGAAGAAGAAGAGGATATGTGTGAAATTGGAGTTGTTGTTATGAGAGTAATAGTTAGAAGAATTGGATCCAAAGGAGTTGATATTGATATTGATAGTGAAAGATGAAACCCCCGAAGAAATGAGATAAAAAAGGGACATATTTATATATTTATTTATATATTTGATTTGATGGAGCTATGTATGTATGTATGAAAAGTTAAAAAAAATTGAGTGATTGAGTGAGTGATTTTGTATAGCATACCAGTGTTTTTGTGAATTGAAGGGTTTTCAGATTCGGCGATGATGATGATGATTTTCTTCTTCTTCTTCCCTTTGAAGAAGAGAGAGAAAGAGAAGTTTATATCTATCTATCTGATTCTCACTCTGACCGAAACACAAAATGAGGGTGTGTCTACTATCATGCGCTCCTTCTCACTTGCACCCTTGCATCTTCACTAATCATTCTTCTCCACGTGTCTTTCTATCATATATTTTTTGGTACGAAATTCGGTAGGGTATGTTTGTTTGGGTCTAACCCGAGTACCTTATAGAATATGGGTTCAATTGAATTTCGAATATTTACCACACCCCCAAAGTTTCTCTAATAATGGTACGATCTCTATCAAGTCATCATAGATACCACAAAATTACTACCTCTCAAGGACAGTTCAAATCTTCCTATGTCTTTGTTGACATACTCCAATCAAGAACTTAGTAAACTCTATTGATCTTTGGATCTAAGGATCTAAAGATGCTAGGATCATTCAGATAAGAATATTTTATAGTTATACCTAATCAATTTTCGGTTACGAGTAGTGCCATGTGGTACGAACCACCCATGTACGAAATTCCGCAAAAGTTTAACTTGAAGCATTTAACAGCACAATTTCCATTTTTTTAGTAGAAAGATAATAGTGTAAACCCCTTTTGGTGGAATACATGGGATGCTTGGAATAAAAATGTTTTAAATAAAAGCTAATGACGTTGAGGGCATTAACCACAATACATGGGGTGTGGTTACATGTTCGTTTCAAGACACCACTAAGGCATTAAACATTACGCTTTTGGTTACATCTTAAATTGACAAAAATATCTTGCTTCCTTTTTCAATTTTCAAATCTATTTTTAATAATTTCTCTTCATATTATTTTCCTCCTCTCATTCTTCCTTCTCTTCATCTTCATTCTTCCTTTCATTTTAATTTTTTTTTGTATTTACCTTGATTGAGTCTCGTAATAAGGCATACAATACTTACATAGATTTGTGCATACTTATAATATAATAAGATAAGTGCACCATAACATACTCAATATTATCCTCTAACAATATACATTCTAGATCCTTCTAGATTAAGGTGAATCATAGTAACTTCTAGAACTAATTGAATCACCACATTAGTGCTCCTTATTCTAAAGGGTTTTGCAAGAAGACGCCCTTTGGTTTTTATGAACGTGTCTTTTAGCAATCCACACCTCAAGGTGTGATTATCCACTTTTTAGTTATAACTTGCTAAAAGACACCTTCATAAAAACAAATTTGTGTCTTTTAGCAAATGTCTATAGAATAACTTGCTAAAAAACACCTTCATAAATGGTGTCTTCTAGCAAAACCATATTCTAAATATCCTATAAAAAAAAGTATTAGGTGAAACTTCTCTTTTACCCTATAAAATTTGAAAATTGTTGTTGACACATTACATAAGATTGTGCCACACGAGTAAAATACGATTTTGTCCCCTCGGCAGTTAACTGCCGAGGAATATGTTTCATCAGTTGAAACAGTCACCTGCTCCCCCTACACACTATTTTCTCATCAACTTCCATACCACTTCCATCCAAACCCCAAATCCAAAAAAAAAATTCAACAAATCTTGCTCCAAAATCATTCAAGCATCAAGCACAGGAGGTATCAACACACTTTTGACGTAAAAAAACAGGTATTGTGCATTTTATTCGGTTGATTTTTTGTCAATGTTATGGGTTTCTACGTTAGTTACGTAGAACCCTGTCATGGGAAATCTCGGTAGCTTACTGCCGAGGAAAACCTCGGTAGTTTGCTGTTGAGGAAAACCTCTGAATCATTTCGTGCTTATTTACTTGAATAATGGTTGTCCACTACCTCCATCATCTACAGAGTGGCACAATCACAAGAAAGAAGATGTCGTGACTTGGGAAGATGAGTATTTGGATCAACATGAGTTGTTCTGAAAGCTAAGGGCTATTGAAAGTGGAAACAAACCGCCGAAACCACAAAAGGAGTCAAACAAAGCGGCGCCTATTTTGTTAGACACTCCCGAAAAACCAAAACAACAATTTAAAGTTATTGCGGAAGATGAAGAAGATTCTATGTCACTTGATCTTCTCCAATCACTTGCCCTTTAATGAGTGATTTTTTTGTCGGTGTTAGTCCTTTTTTTTGGTAGAAATTACACCGACGTATATTTTTGGGTCGAAATTGTAACGCCAATTTTTTGTGGCCAATATATAAGTAACATTATGTAATTTATATAAATATACGATAATATGACTTTTATGTGGTGATACTTATTTCTTCCTTGTTAATGTTTACGCATTTATGTGTACGCATTTTATTGATTATTACGTTTCGTTTAATTACATCCTAATGTATGATTTTATTTCATAAAGCTTTTGTGTAGTGAAACATGTCAGAGGTTGCAAAAATTGAAGGCCGTGTTCGGTACGCCGTTTTTAAAAAGACAATTAAGGTTATGATAAGGTCGACCGACTCTCTTGATGATTTGAAGGCAAAATTAAACACTTATTTTGTGCATATAGGTGAAAATCAACATACACGTCACTTATTTGCTCAAATGCCTTGCATAGACTTAGGAGAATATAGAGATGAATACGCATGAAAAACGGCAAGCTATATGCCTTGGCTTATTGAAGACGATAGCGACGTCGGATTTATGTTTTCGAATATGGTGGAAAATAATATATTATATATGTATGTTCGTTCCATATGCAATTGCGTTGAATGTGTTGTAATGTGTTGTTTAATATGGACACTTTGTATCGGTTTGATGAATTTCAAACTTTTGTGTAATTTGAACCAAATGTCGGTTTGATTTAATTATGGACAATTGTAAAAGATATTGTATTTTTCTAGTTTATGACCGAGTTTCAATGTTGTATGATTTATATTGCCTTTGAAAATGCTCTGGTTTAATTACAGGTAAAAACTGCCCGAAAAATAGCTTAGAAATGCTTTACAATTATGCAGAACCCATTGTCTACATAAATGTTTTCCTCGGCAGTTAACCACCGAGGATTTCTTCGACAGTTAACCACCGAGGATTTCCTCGACAGTTAACTACAACTGATTTTGGATTCCTCGACAGTTAACTGCTGAAGGAACAAAGACGTATTTTACTCGTGTTTTTCAGCCTTTACTTATGTATGAACAACAATTTTCATAAAAATTATATACACCATGGTAAGATAACAACATTGTTTTGTTCCGTATAGTAGAATATAAGCATACTTCTAGATTACAATGAAGTCGATATTTATTTACCTTGAAAACAATTTTATATCATGAAAGGAAAATCAATCTCCTCTTTGAAGTTGAGAATTATTATTACTTTTTTTTTGGTACAGAGAATTATTATTACTTTAAACAAACAAATAGCATATTATACATCCTAAAAAAGGTAAAGTATTAGAGAAGAGACTTGCTATATATCTAAACAAATTTCATCCGGAGCTAATATGAACAAGGGAGAGCATGTCTTAATTGTAGTTTTAGCCTTTTAACTTTTTCAAAGTTCTGATTTTAATCCCTTAAGAAAAAAAAAACTACAAAACAGGCAGTTGTGGCCCCCAAGGCAAAAAATAAAAAATAAAATAATAACACGTGACATTTTACTTAGGGTGCCACGTCAGCATAGACCGAGTCAAAATTGGCTTGGGGGGCCAAAACTACCACATATGCAAAACCTATAGACGGTTTTGTAGTTTTTTTCTTAAGGACTAGAATTGCAATTAAACCTTTAATTTAAGAAATGTACTTATGAGTTACAATGTCGTCAAATCTTCGTGAGATTATGCCTCGCTATAACCATCAATTTCCATTAGAGAAATTACGCAACAAAAGGCCACTCTATCATAGTTCGTCCTTGGTATATTTTTCTTCTTTGGTGTTAACATCACGCCTACAAACCCTTGCATCCTTATAAATCCTGCCTGGTCTACAGAAGTAACTGTTTTTCGAAACTATCTAGACAAGGAAATACTAAATGTTGTTTGGTGATAGAATTCTCCCTTGATTCTAGAGTCCCATGGACACGCTGTGACCATTTGATTATCCAAACTATCTAAACATGTCCCTGATGACTGTATTCGGTTGCTGAATCCAACAATTGGGTACCTAACAAAGACTCCTACAAATATTTAAAACAAAAACAGCATTTGATGCATGCCTATTTAAAATTGTAATAACAAGTATTTCATGTGATCATAATTTTGTTTTTAGAATGTGTAACAAATAATAAAAAAAAAACCATTGTTAGACAATCCGTAACCAGTTCCCACAAGTGTTGTAGTTATCAACTTTGCAACAATGCACTTCCCATTACCACTGAGAGTTGCTTCTTGAAGCTCCTCTGTTAATAAAAATTGTAAAAAAAAAATAAAAAAAAACTATAAATAGATCAATTTTAGTTTCTACTATACTCTACGATTTTGTTTGGATATTTTAAAAAGGTGAAATAGAGAGGAGTAGAATATAACAGTTTTTATTTTATTTCATTGTTTTGGTATTTTATGATAGAACGAAACCAAATCTCTCTTCCATTTTTTAGAAAGTGGAAAGAATAAAATAATTTATATATTTTTTTATTTACCTTTATTTAAAAATTACTCTTATGTAGGATTAAAACGTATTATATTTTATTAAAATTCTATAGCTCATACAAACTCTACTCTTTTCTTTACCTTGTCATTTTCATTCACTATATATATAGTAGACGGAGCTAAGTAAAAATTATAGGATGACCATTTAAAAGAAAAAAGTTTAAGTCCCATGGAATATACATAGGCTGATAGGCAACCAACAAAGGCTTTGCAATTTGACCATGTATTGACTTATTTGTTTTTAATTAATTGTATATTATAGTTTAAGAAAGAAAATATTTATAAGTATAAAAGCAATTTGAATCATGGAACTTTCTAACTGTTGGCATTGCATGATTTAGTGTAGATAAATGATATTTGTACAATTATTTTGTGTTAATTTTTGTACAATTTTCTCTCTCATAAACTCATTATGTTTTTGCTCTTTTTTTTTTTTATATTGTTTTTGACCGATCAAAAAAGAAAAAATAAGTTTCTTCCAAAAGGAGTTACAAAATGGTTCTAAAAATATCATTACCCAAAGTGTAAACGAAACTTTTGCATGATTGGGTCATTTATATGTGACGTGATCTTATAAATAGTTATATGAGGAAAAAAATTAAGGTTTAATTGCATGTTTGGTCCCTTATGTTTATTTTAAGTTTTAAGTTGGTCATTTATGTTTTAAAAGTTTCAAGTTGATCTTTTATGTTTCAAAAGTTTCAAGTTGGTTCCAAACGTTACTCACAATTGAATAAGTTAGTCCCTTCCGTCACTTGGCCGTTTAAAAATTTAGGTTGACAATGTGGGTGAAGGAATTCTTTAGAAAATCAATTTTAAAACAAATTTTTAATTTTTTTGTTTTATTAAACTCAATATCATGTCGCGGAAGGGTCTACTTTATTCCAACGTGAATAACGTTTTGGATCAACTTGAAAATGTATGGGACCAACTTGAAACTTTTAAAACATAAGAGAACAACTTAAAATCTAAAATAAACATAAAGGATCAAACATGCAATTAAGTCAAAAGTTAACTAAACCAATGATTCTATCTCATATCTTCCGGATTCCGGATTTGGGGATGCAAGATAACGGAAAACAACGGAATGTGATGGAGTGAATATTATATGTTCTATTTCATCTTATTTGAATATATTTTAAAAATAAAATATTATGCCACTTCATTTGATTCTATCTCATCCCACATTATATCAATTCAAATATAGTCTAAAAAGTTAACTTCACGAAATACATTGACATGAAATCAAAATTAAGTTAATTAACCTGTAACTCTACGAATTGCTAATAAAGCCGAAAATATGGAGCAGAATGGGATGAAATCATAAAAGCCATAGCCAGATGTATTTACAGAAACACGATCATCGATTCTATAAATAGCCTTATGTTGACTTGGGTACCACGCTACGTCGGCAAATTAATGTTTCTTACCAAAACTAATCAATTCATCGCCTAAATCAAAATCATTTTTTGTCACATATGTTAGAGAACGCTTGAAGAGGGATTCCAATTTTAGGGTAACCTGTGAAATAGTAAGTGATAAACGAGTCATCATGCTAACAACTCAAAAAATGAGTGTAACTTATAAGAAGTTTATTTTAATTAATTACAACCACAGATATTTGAATTCTATAATGAAAAAACATGGGTAAATTTCGTATATTATAATCACCACAGAAGAAAATGAATGAAGAATTTTTTTATTTTTTTTATGCATGAATGGAGAAAGTTGATTTTAGACTATTTTGTCCATAGTGATAGTCCAATTTAAATTTAAAGAAAAATTGTGTTTTTTTAGGGGAAAGAAAAATTGTGTTGTTATGGATAATTTATGTTGAAAAATACCCGGCCCACATTTGGAGTAGTTTTCCTTCGATGCAATTTCTCTTGGATTTTTTCTTTAAAAACAAGTTGAAACAAAAATCAAACTTGTACAAAAAAAATATTTGACCAAACTTGGCAGTAATAAATAGTTAATTTTGAAGTTCATTTTATATTATAGTATATATTGATCAAGAAATATTCAACTAAATTAAAATTTAAAATTATGAAATTGTGTAGTATTTGAATTTTCAAACAACAAAATGCCATTTATTTATCATTTTTAGGATTTAAAAATATATATTTTACTATCAATGAGTCAAATGAAACCAATATGTTGATGACTAAGTTGAGTGTATTCAGATTTTTCTAGGGTTTTAATCCCAATTGAAATAAATAAAAGTTGTTTGATAGGTGGAATACAAAACACATACCCGGTAAATAACTCCAAGAACCCCTAAAGAAACTCTGACTGCATTGAGATCTTGGTTAAGATGTCTAACCTTAACAAACCCATCTTCAGGTTGTGAAGGACTAACAATTGTAATATGTGTTACATGATCATGAACAGCACTTCCTTTACCCCATAATGTGCTTCCATGAGCACCAGTAGTCATAAGGCCACCAATTGTTAAACCTCGCTAGCTTTGCAAATGCTTCGGTCAGGGAATGCGCCAATGGAATTCGTGATGGTGCAGTTTGTGTTATTTGATGAACATTTAATTGGATCTGCTGGAGGAGTTGAAATCACTCCATAGATTACAAAGAGAAAGATAAACAGAGTGAACTTGATTATAATTTTAGAGCATAATGAAATTAGCATTGTCTAGCTAGTTGAGCTTGATTATAGAGCGAAAGTAATATGATATGGCTGTCCTTTCTTGCTGGCTTAAGGAAAATAATCTCAATATGGGGAAATGGTAAACCTTACGAAGTACCCATGATTTTCGGGAAATGCAGAGATAAAAGTATCTTCCTCAATTATAAACACAACCACGTTGGTATTCTTGCGTTGACTCTTCGTACTATAGCACATCTCAATAATATGGTAGGTGTATTTCTTAAGTGCCGTATTTTGGTAGTGAACTAGTGATCATTGGTAGTGGATATGATTAAGAGGCAATTAAAGCCTACCTCATTCATACAATTCAAAAGATTTTCTATCATTTATAATTGGGTTAATTATTAAAATTGTTCGTGCAATATACTAAAGTTTGAAAAAATGATTATGTAGAATAAAAAAAATACATATTATGACTTTATAATTCAAAATTCTTATTGTTTATGATCCTGTAATATATGTGAAGTCCAAACAATCAATCTAGATATCGAATTTTTTTCATGATTTTTCAAAGGCATGTTAAGAACGATAGATTATGGCTTTACACGAAAAATTAGAAATTTTTGACAAACGACAAAGTAATTATGAAATTTTAAATCGTCAAAAATTCAAAAAAACAAAACAACAGAAATCTCCCTATAAATCGAATTTTGAGCTCACTGTTTACATAGACATCTATAAAAATACATAAAAATGATTTGCAAAGTTTCATAGCATTTCGAAGACGATTCAATTTATTTTTATTTTTCAACCAAAACATGCAAAATTGAAATTTTGTTCTTAATAAGCGTATACTCAAAGGTCAAATTATGTTCCCTAATTTTGTAGGCATGGTTAGAACATAATAAGAACCTTCACAATGAAGTTTTGCAGTTTTTAAACGAGAGACAAATTAATTATGAATTTTTTAAAAAATTCATAATTATGGTAAAGAAAAATTCATAATTAACATGTCCATAGTCGAAAAAATCTAATTTTTTGTGTAAAGACATATTTTAACGTCCTTAGCATGCCGGGAAAAAATCACGAAATAATTCAACCTCTAGATCACTTTTTTGGACTACGCGTATATTATAGAGTAAAAAATAAGAGAAATATCAAATTATAAGGTTAGAATATATGTTTTTTATTTTACATGGTCATTTTTCAAACATAGTATATATTACATGATAAGGTTTAAGAGCATTCTTTAAAGATTGATTTTGCTCGTTATATGAAGAACAATGCTCCTAATCCTTATGATGTTAAATCCTCTATATGGTCCCGTAATAAAAAGTTTTTCTTTAAGAATTCGTGATTGTGCTGTTTGGAAAATTAGGGATGGAAACAAAGTTAATTTCTAGACAACTAGATGGCTCTCTAAGATTAATGTCAATGCTATTAAGCTCCTTGTCATTATCCATGGTGAAATGCATGTTGTTGTTTTGGATTTCATGGGCAATGGTAAATTTTACATCCACAATTTAATTGCTCAAAAGTTTCCGAACTTGGCCTAGAAAATGCACAACCATATATATACTTCCTAATTCTACTCAAAATGACTCTATTTATTGGAAGCAATTTGAATCAAACTTGTTCATCTGTAAAAATGTTTTTGGTTATTTGAATCAACCTTATTTGCTGGCCTTCTTTGTTTTTACAGGCTTTAAGAGTCCTCTTGTTGTGCATGTCATTTAGCAAATCATGTTTTCTCTCTTTCTGGCATTTCTTGGTGGGATCAGTTACACCATTATATTGAGAAATATCTAATGATGCCAAAGAGAGTTGAAGAAGGTTGTAATCATTATGTGAAGTAGATCACTGTGAGGATCTCCAAGATGCTCAATGACAACAAGAGGGTGTAATTATCATAAGTAAAGCTAGATAATCAAATGGATATGGAAGGAAATTATACCCAAACTAGACATTAAAAAAGGGAACGGCAGTATACCCAAACTCAACAACTTCGAGTCACCGAGTATCAAGTAACGATCGGAACTTACTTATTATTGAGAAAAATGAAATCAACGAAGCATAATATCCTCATTTTAAGCTCTACGGGGGTGTTAATTCTGAGTTGAGGCTAGTCACAACAATGGGACTTCTAACATTGTGTTTCGAGTCTGTCCAAGTGAGATACCCAAAAACTACTTTATTTTCCTCCATTTTGGGACCTTCTATCCTCAACTTGTATGCCACCTTTTCATTTTTCTCCTTAAACACCAACTTGTTTGGGACGACACTAACATGGAACCCTTCAATAGGTGTAATGTTGGCTACATAGATCGTTGGTTCCTCTCCAACATTGGTTACTGTTCTTTGAAATTCTTGTGCAATCACTTTAACACTAGTATTATTGAAAAAGGCAATAAAAGAAGGGTAATTAAGGTCCAAAGAAGGGTTAGAACAATTGTTAAAAGACGATCTCGTAATGGCCGTGATATTCTTCTGATTGAAGTTTAATGCACATAGAAGATTCACATAATCTTGTTTTCCTGCATCATAAACAAGTCCAGGATCAAGTGCTCTATTGGGATTGATATGTCCAGATCCCAAAGCTAAAGGTGAAGCTGGTTTGTAACCATTACCAATGTCTTTAATGAGTTCTTTTGTGTTGTCTAACATGTCTGATGTTGTCATCATAGCCGACCTAATGGCTGCTGGGCTCCAACAAGGGTGTATTTCCTTTAAAAGTGCTGCTACACCTGCAACGTGTGGACATGACATTGATGTTCCACTTAACAAGTTGAAGTTGTTGAAGAGATTGTTCTGGAATTGCAACTCTGTTGCTGGAACATTTTGAGGCCATGAAGCTAAGATTTGTGTTCCCGGTGCTGTGATGTCTGGTTTCAACACAAATGGACAACTATGTGATGGTCCTCTTGAGCTATAACTATCCACACTTGGTGCTGGTTTTGTACCTAAAAGTGTTTTATTAAATGTCATGCTTGCTTTTGGATTAGTGTTGCACTTGATGAAATCCTTGATAAGTTCTCCATTAATTGGATTCAAAAAAATAGATGGAAACTTAGTTTGAATGTAATATGTTATATCCTCATAACTATTTGATATGAAAACACCCGCAACAACTTTTATTCTGTCCAAGTTATCCACTTGGGTTGCAAGTGTTCGGTTCTTGTCTTCACACACCACGATCTTGTTTCTCGCTTTGATGAGTTCTTTCAAATTATCACATGAGCTCAAGAAAACCATTGGGACCTTGCCTGAAGAAAAGTTCCCCGGATAGAGAGACCAACCAGTGACTTTGGCTCCATTTCCAAGTGTTAAATCTCCGTGAAATTCACGATCCATTGTGCCAGCAGCAACTGTTATTACCTATTAGAGATAAAGTTAGTTAATTGTTAGTAAAGGGTGAGTTATGTTAATTATTCTTGCTATTTACTTCACTTTCATATGGACCAATCATTCATATGTATAAACAAAGTCTTTTGTATTTATTATTGATATTGATTAAGCTATGAATAAATGAGATATTGCAGTAATATTACCCATGGTGTTCCATTGTGGAGAGTTTCAAGCATTGGTCCTCTGTTCCCTGCTGATGTAGATACAAAAATGTTTTTCTCCATGGCTGCAAATGTGGCTATAGCTACAGGATCTTCATACAAAGGTGCCTCGTCAAAACCCAATGATAATGAAAGAACATCTACACCATCTGATATTGCACTATCAATTGCAGCTATTGTATCAGATGCATATGCTCCTTCTTTCCACAACACCTTGTACATGGATACATGAGCATGTGGAGCCATGCCTATTATTAGATATAAATTTGGTTAATAGTTAGTAATATCTGTTATATTCTTTATTTTCATATGGATTCATATGTATTATAAATAAAATCTCTAGTATTTGTTGTTGATCAAGTTAACAATAAGTGAGATATTTTATTGATACCTATGGCTGATCCAGAGGCATAGCCGAAGTAGGATGCACCCTCAACTTTACTTCCAGCAGCAGTGGTTGAAGTGTGAGTACCATGACCGTCTATGTCACGTGTGGAGTTCATGGTTATTGTGATGTTAGGATTATTTGCTAGTAATCCTTTGTTAAAGAATCGAGCTCCTATGAGTTTTTTGTTGCACAATGAGGAATCAAATTGAGTACCATTTTCACACTTGCCTTTCCATCTTGAAGGGATATTAGGCATCTCATCATCTTTGAAGCTTTCACTTTCTGGCCAAATTCCACTGTCTATTAAACCAATGATGACGTTTTTTCCATATTGTGTTGTAGGCCATGTTCCGAAAACAGGATTGAGGCCAATGAAGTGAGGTGAGTGTGTTGTGTCTGGTTTGATAGGTAAATCCCTTATGGATGAAATATATCCGGGAGTGGTTTTCAGAGCTTCAAGCTCTAAAGGAGACAAACTTGCACTGAAACCATTCATGACATTAGTGTAGGTATATGTGAGTTTTGAGTTCAAATGGTCGTTGTTAATTGTTACTTGATTATTAGAAGTAATGTCAAGTAGCGAGGAAAGGGTGGCTGAGTACCAACTTTGTTGACTTAAGAAGGGTTTGGGCATGGCTGATAAGTTCATGTGAATAATATAGTTGTTGAAGTTTTGATCACACAATGTAGATGAAAAAAGATGAAGGATTATGATAAAGGATAATAGTAGATAGTGATGAATATGTGAAGCCATGGTGTTTGGTATGGCTTTAGTGTACAAGCAAAGTGTTGAAACCGTGGGGGCTTAAATAGAGATTCATGAGTTGATTAAGATTAAAAAAAAAATCTAAGAAAGAGAGAGATCCAAGAGGTAAGGCCAACTAAATCAACATTGTATGACCTCACCATCTTTGCAACTTGTGTCTGAAGGTATTTTTCTAGGAGAGCCAAACATGTGTGGCCATGTTGCGGATTACCATTTTGGTCCCATTTTGGACAACTTTTTTGGCAAGGATTATCCAACATTGATTCCAAACTTAGACGATCGCAGAATTTCACCCTTTTTTTACATTATTCTGTGAACCCCAATATAGAGGTACTATTGTTCTACAAGTTCTTGTCAAAAAATTGTTCTGCAAGTTAGTGGAGCACCACTTTGTAAGATAGCTGAAAGCAAGGTATATATATTGGACCATGAATGCTGGACCTGAATTTCCAGCATTGGAGATAACCACACAGTCATGGGTTCTCAATAATTCTTAATCGGACCACTAACATTCTAATTTTACAAAAGTGGCAGAGCCATTTTGCTAGCTACAATGCTTATTATTACATCATGAGATGGTGGCTTATGTTTTAGTTTATTTCGGAGCATCTCTTGGCCAATACGTGAGCAAAAGCCAGAACTAAAACTTTTAACGTTTTATTTAAATCCATACGTACAAAGGAGGGAGAAAATTTATGTAAAATACATCGGGAGGGAGAGTTTCAGCTACGCTCTTTTCAAGGTTTAAAAAAAAATCGACCAACAATTTGCCATGATTTCCGACCAATTCTGAGATGTAATTGGTTGATTGAAGTTTCGTGAACCATTCAGAGAAATAGAAGCAGTTGTTGGAACATTTATGTAACGTTGGAAGGAAATTGAAAAGTTGAAATGCTAAGTTTTAGGACTCAGAACTAGTGTTGTAACTATAGAAAGGTACAAATGTCTCACATTGAAAAGAACATTCATTGATAATGTTTATATTGAAGGAGATAAACTCCCAAAAGTTAGACGTTTGGAATACCCACTTTTATGAATGAACTGAACGCACATGAATCATTGATATGCATCTAAGCGACTATCCTCCTCTATGAAAGACAATGTTTAAATTAGTTGTTGTGATGTGGTTTCTTTAATATTGTTTGGTTTAATTAAGATCTATTATATATGTATGTGCGTGTTTTTTTTTTTTTACGAAATGTATGTGTTTCTTAGTGCCTTCTTTTTATCGTTTGGTTTGATTAAAAACTATTTGGTTTAAATGCAATTTTGGTATCTTATTTTCATTTTTATAAAGTTTTGGTAACTCTATTTTAAAATTCAGTGTTTTTGTCCCCTTATTTCAATTTTTCTAACTTGTTTCCCCACCACACGGCAAAATACTTAACTTTTAGTGACAATAAATTATTGTAGATAAGAGTTTTTTTACCATAGGTATAGCCCTAAGCATCACTGTCCACATATTTTTTGTCGTCGCTATAGTCTATAGTGATGAATTTTACTCGTCAAACCAAACTTTTAGTTTTACCTATCGGTTTTAGTCGTAGCTGTACTCATCTTCGATATGCATCTAAGCGACTAAATTCTCATTTTTCATGTCATTTTATTAATTTCCAACTCATTTCTTTATTTTTAAAAGATTGAATTACACGAGTTAAAATTAAAATAAAAGAAATTCAACTAGATAGAAAAATAAGGGTTTATAAAACATTACTATATACTTGCTATTCTTTTAAGAGTTAAATTAGTTTTTAGTCCCTATAAATATAACATATTCTGTTTTTAATTCTCATAAAAAAAAAGTGACAGGTTTTATGTAGTTTTAGCCCATGTTAAATTAAAATTTGTTTAATTATGTTTAAAATTTTAAATTTTTAAATGATTTTTTACATACATGTTAATAACATTATAAAAAATTCTTTTTAAAAAAATTAATTTTTTTTAACATCTAATGAATTAAATATGAATTTATTTAAACACCAAAATTTCAAGATAAAACTAATAAAAATTTGGACCTAAAAATCAAATTTTAAGCTATATTTTCGTGGAGGAACTTTTCATAATATTTTATACAAGTTGGTAAAAAAATGGTCAAAATTTTAATCATAATCAAACAAATTTTAATTTAATAAGTTCTAAAATTTAATTTAATAAGTACTAAAATTATGTGCGCTGAAATTTTTTACAAGGGCCGAAACATGTTACTTTTATTATGAGAACTTTTTTTTAAGAATATTATGAGGACTAAAAACAAATCTTACTATAATTTTTTTGATACAAAATTGATTACATTTATAGAGATCAAAAACTTATTTAACCCTTCTTTTATTTAATAGTATTTGTGTCAAATGAAACCGTGTATTGTTGGAACTTGGTTGAGGAAATTTAAAAACTTGCGACTTTAAAAATGTACTAATGCCCATACGTTTATGGTGTGTTTTTTTTTTTTGGGTGATTATGCCCATACGTGTATGGTGTACCCCCAAATATCCATTGTTGCATTTATTTATTGATGGAAATTGTTGCATTTAACTAAAGAAAGCAATAAATGAGAACTGAAATAGGAGAAGCTTGGCGGCTACAACAGCAAACCATAAATGGAACAACAAGTTAGGCCGTTGCTGAATTCTATTTTGTGTGGCAGAATGGTCTTGGTCCATTGCCTTCAAATTTTCAACCATAATGTTTAATCTTCATACGTTACTTTCCGTTGATAGGTTTACGTATTTAATGAGGGTAGTCGTGCTTTCCTAAACTTTCCTTATATATCCCCAATACTCTATATACATATAGAAACTACTAGTCAACAACAAAGGAACTGAAAGAGCTCATTGCAAGGAGACATAGATCCTGGAGTAAAAATGGGTAATGCTTGGTTTGGAAAGAAGATAAGCAACAAGGGAGTGAAGCACCCTGTGGTAGTTCACCGCATTCGGGATGAAGCCGTGACGATCAAGGTGAGAATGACCAAAGGCCAACTCAAGGATTTAATAGGGAAGGTGGATACAAACAATGACAATTTAGAATTAGGCCATTTGATCGTTCAAGAATGCTCCAAAGGGAGGCTTCGTGCTCGTGTTGTAGCTGCTGCAGTTGGGGATCATGATCATTCGTACAAGTTTTCAAAGGGGCAGAGTTTAAGGCCAATTCAAGAACATAGCGAAGATGAGTAGCTGACAAGTCTCAAGAATGGTGTTTTAGCTTAAACATTTTATTTTACCTCTCTCTTTCTCAATATTTAAATTCTAAAAGACTATATTATAATCATTGTAAAACAATGTAGTCTTTTTTGCATAACTTAGTCCCTTTATAATCATTGTAAAAGACTAAATTATTGCTTTATAATTATTGTTGTAGACCTAATTGTCTTTTTTTTTTGGTTCATGTAGCGATCACACATGTCTCAAGTTTTCTCTCAAATATTAACAGCTTTCTTCACTGAGACAAAAATAGGTTAGATTAACCGTTTTCTTCACTTAGAGAAAAATAGGTTGCAATTTGTGTGTCAATGACTCAAACAAGTCTTAACTCTTATGCGAAAAGAAAAAATGACTCTTCAATAGAAAAAATACAACGTCCCTTAAAAGGTTACCGTCCGAAGTGTTTTGAATTTTTGTGTGCATATATGTAAGTAAAAACGTGTATGTGCTTTTCATACTTTGATAATTTGAAATAAAAATCTTTTTAAAAAAAAACTAGAAGAGATTCTTGTTATCTACACTTCCCTCCCCTAGACCGTCACTTAGGCTTTGTATCGTGCTAGTAGTATTACTATTGGAGTTATTTTGATCGTAGTAAGGTTGAAAATATGGATGTAAATGAGTCAAGTCGAACTCGACTAGACTCGACTCGATAAGAATTGCTTCAATTTGATTTTGAAATTAACCTTTTATTTTGTGAGTCTGATTCATATAATGCTTACTTAAAACTCAGTTTGCTTCGTTAGGTTAAATTTGTATGCTCGAATCACATAATTAAAAAATTATCCAAAAAAGTAAAAGAAAAATTATATCTTTGACCTTTTAATTTTTCATTTAAAAAGTAAAGGACTTAATTAAAATATCATATATCATAAACATACATTATTTACAGGATTGACACAATAACAAAGTTATAACGTGCATAAATATGCAATATGGAAAGCTAAACATGTAGCAAGCTATAAAAAAAAAACCAAAAGCAATAATACAAAACAAAACACTAAAACTAGTACATAGTAATCCCCACACGCGCATACGTACACACGTATACACATACATAAAGTCAAACCAAATTTATTTATTTTTCAAAAAGGAGGAGAGCGTAAAAGGACCGACCCTCTCAAAATATACAGATCAGAGGAAAAGAAACAGAGGGACGACCAAACCAAACCCTCTTAAAAAATTACAAAACCAAAAGCAGACATACTCAACATATTTCTACTAAAACTACCTTTGACCTATAAGGGGATAATTTCAAAAAATTATAACAAGATAAGGCCAGGCCTAAATTATTCATGTCATATGCACAATGACTACCCTCTTTGAATACCTACAAGGAAACAAAGAATTGTTTTTAAAAGGAAAAACTACCGCCTTAGAATACGTTTCCAGCCAAAGGCTATCTAAGTTTATTTCCCAAGCTATTTCAAAAGTTTTCATAGATAATTGAGATAACTTATGAACCAAACGAGCTGAAATATATTGTTGAAGTTCAACTCATTTAGTTAACGAACTTAATTTTCAGTTTAAGTTCAACCCATTTGATTCATAAAATAAGTTCAATGAGTTAATTATCATGTCGGATTCCAAACTTTGTTTGAGTTGGCTTGGTTCATTGCCAGTCATAGCTGAAAATGAGTCGAACTCACTTAAACTAAACTTGATAAGAATTGGTCAAACTTGAAACTCGACTTTGAATTCGATACAAACTTTTTTTGGCTTGAGTTTGAATCATAAAAATTAGCGAACAACTCGATTCAACTCGTTTACTCAAATCATTAGGAATGGAAAAGAAAAGAAGAAAAAAAGGAGGGTTACGAAGAGTAGCGGGCCGGTGTAGAATAGAAGCATGGTTCTAAAATGGGCAAAAACATAAGGCCCAATAAGCAGCATTAGAATAGCTTTAAAATCCTGAAACCCTAATTTCAGAAAACATTTGCGGCGCTGCGAAACTCTCCTCCTTACTCTTCTCGTCGTCTCCGATCTCCTTTGTTTGGTTCAATTTACAGGTAATACTGCTTTTGTTTTTGTTATTCGAATTCGAATTGGAATATCATTGTTCTTTCCTTACAGATCTTGATTTGTCTGTAGTGTGAAAATGTCGCTCGGAGAAACCGCTTGCTCATACGCCCTTCTCATCCTTGAAGATGACAACATTCCAGCAACTGCTGACAACATCACAGCTTTGTTGAAATCTGCAAAGGTTGATGTTGAATCCTTCTGGCCCGCTTTATTCGCTAAACTTGCTGAGAAGAAAAATATTAG
Organism: Medicago lupulina; assembly: GCA_958299785.1. Taxonomy (NCBI): domain Eukaryota; kingdom Viridiplantae; phylum Streptophyta; class Magnoliopsida; order Fabales; family Fabaceae; genus Medicago; species Medicago lupulina. The sequence goes on from OY283140.1 coordinate 365,141, forward strand.
GGATTTGATTGCCAGTGCTGCTGGAGGTGGTGCTCCCGGAGCAGCTGTTGCGGCTGCTCCAGTTGCAGCATCAGGAGGTGGTGCCGCTGCTGCTCCAGCTGCTGCCGAGAAGAAGCCAGAGCCAGAGGAAGAAGAGAGTGATGAGGAAATGGGATTCGGCTTGTTTGATGAATAGGTTTTATTTTTTGAATACTGGTTGGTTGGTTAGTATAATTTAATTTTGCTATCAGTTGTGTCCATTTGAGGATTCGGTTAAGGAAATGTTATGCTATTTGCTCTTCTTTTTGAACCTACCTTTCACTTCTATCAAATCTTCTTATTTTGTGTCATGTTTCTTGAATTTGATAATTGATACAATTCCTAATTTTGATTGTTGTTTTCATTCATTTCATTATCTTTTAGGTAGTAGTTGATTTATTGTTGTTTTCAAGTCTGAATTTCATATCGATTGAGAGATTTTCTCATGATCCTGAAGCAATATTTGTTTTAGATATCAAGCTATTAAATTAGTTTCTTATATACTTTCCATTATGCTTGTGAGAACGGGTGATTGACTACCCTTGCTTCTCTGATCTGGAAATCAACTCCTGTTGGTTCTCTCCTTGCTCCTCTTGCTGGAATTACACTGTTCTTGAAGTATTAAGGGGGTGTGTTGGATTATTATTTTAAAAGATAATTTTTGCTTGAAAAGTCTATTGATTTTAAAAGACCATCAAGCTTTGTAATTTGGATTTAAAAGGATTCATAATATTTTATAAGATTTTAAAACACTGCCAATATTTCCAAGGATGCTTCTGGGGTGTTTTTTTTTCTTTCAATGCTGTATATTACACTATTAAAAATAGGTTCTATACATAGAGTAGTCTTTAGTTTGAAGTAGAACTAATAAATTGAACAAAACAAATAGCTAAAATTGTACGAGAATGAGCCTTAAAATCCACCCTGGTGAAGGTAACTCTAACTATATGCTATAGGCTGGAAGTTTTCTTCACCCAAATAAAAAGTAAGAAACGACCTTTACTATGTGCACCTGGAAACGAAAACTTCATTTGCATAATGTACTTGAATCAAATGTCAGCTTGAAACTTGTAGAATGAAGTTGAATCAAATGTCTGCTTGCGAACTTAAATCTAAACATAGTTTTGAAATGTACACATTTATGTCTGCAATTGTCTAGTGTCAAGGATGAGATGATTGAAATTGTGCGTTCAGGTAATGCATCTTTTAAATTTGTTAGCTGCGGTTGGTGCCCAGTTTTGAAATTCTGGTGCCTTTTTCATTTTTTTTTTTTTGCATTGAGTCATTGGATAAGTTATTGTCTTTTTTTTTTTTTGCATTGTTTTATTCTTTTTTTAGTTATGGTTGAAAATGCGGTTCAGCAAAACCAAGTCGTGTCCATATAAAATTGCCCAAGGTTGAAGCTTTCCTTGAAGTGAAACCTTATATTGAAGCTTCCGTTGAAGTGTAACATTCTGGTGTTTCCATTCTTCGTGACAATAAAATAAACACCATGCTAGTTATTTCACCAAAGATAGATGAAAATCTGAGATGATATGATTAATTAGGTTCGTCAACAAGCAACAAATGCAGGATTTACTATAGCCATAAAGAGATCGAATCTCCAAAAACCAATGTAAATGCTGCGTTATGAAAAGAGTGGTGAATATAAACAACCAAATTGGAAGACAAAATTGAAGCTTGAAGACACAAACTTAAGGAAATGTGGATGTGAGTTTAGGATGTGTGACCTAATTTTGCTCTTCGTATAAGTAATTGTTTGGTTTAACGTTTGCATTTGCATTCTTGTGTCCCAATGCCACTTCAACGTGGCTTTTAGGAAGCTATAAATTATTTTTTCAACTTAGACGCGCGTTGGTGGCTTGTCCACCGCAATTCCAAACATTGGATAAGATGAATCATTATTTCAACTAAAAAAAAAGGAACTCGAGTTCATGGATCATATTTTTCAGTTTCATATCAATTCAAAAATGGCTTTTTAGAAAATTAGATTTAGTTTTTCTTTTTGTCTTAAGTTTAACTCTGATACTCATGGACATATATCAGTAATCTGACCAATAATTATTTCAGTTACGATTCAAATTCAGTTTTTTTTAAACAATTCATCATTATTCTTTAAATCATATAGTGATCGGATTTTTTGTTTTACCATTAAATGTTCTTATTCTTTGGTGGTTGCAAATAAACCCTCAAATATATTATAAATATATTTTTAAAAAGTATTTAAAATTTTAAGCATCTATAAATCATCATAATGTAACTAATAACTAATACTGATGAACGTCCTCGTGAGCTTAACTCACTTGGTAAGGGATAATGCATATTATATGCAGGGGCCGGAGTTCGAACCCTGAACACCCCACTTAATCACTTTTAAGGTGAATTTCTCTAAATTCTTCTGTAAATCTGTGATAGTAAACCTCTAAATCAATAGTATTAATAAATAAAAATTATATACCAGGTACTAACAAACTATGATTATCTTTATTAAGTTAAATGTACCGTGTACATCTTTTTTTATTAATACATAAAAATATTTATAAAATGTGTTTTTACCATAACAAAGATTTAAGCAAAAAGCAAGTAATGGTAGTTTGATAGAATTAGAATATATTGTTAGCTTGAACTGAATCCACTTTAACAATCAAATCCAATATATAATCCAACTCAATTGTCAACTTCAATTTTAATAATCTTGATTTATTTATTTTCAGTTTTCAAGTCTTTTTTTTTTCAGCTTCCTTAAATTAAATTCGATGTTTTATGAACATCTCAAATACGTGAGACCCATAGAAAACAATTTCTATTTCAGTTTCTTAAAATTGTTAGTTTTACATATTGACAAGGAGAAAAAAATACTTTTAAAGTGAGTCATTGTAATGTAGAGAAGATAAAATACTAGTTAAGATCATTTCAGAAAATAGTAAAAATTGCTCTTCTGACATTTCATTTTTTTTCCGGAAATGCAACACAATTTTAAGTGTCTTTTTTTCTTTCTTGTTAACAAGTAAAACTAACAAATTTTAAGAAATGAAAATAGAAAATGTTTTCATAAAGTAAATGAACCGTAATACTTGGATACATTCTAAAAGTCCAGGTCCCTAGTGACATCACTGGGTGCAACATAGAAGTCAAATTAATAATGCATTGATTGATAAAAGTGAAAGTGCCACTCTGATCAATTAATTCCACATGTAAAAGCAAATTTACATTGTATCCCCTTCGTATTCCAGATTCTTGAAACTGAGTATAAGAATAAGAATAATCAATACAGATTGAATATAAAGATTACATACGTGCATGAATCTATCATACCATTCTTTCATTTTAAACATATATGACCAAGCACAATGCAATGTTGTCATGCCCTATGTTAAACCAGTATGAAATAAGAAAAGAAAAGAAAAAATGGCATATATTTTCTTATAAAATATTGACGTTCAAGCCTATAACTCACAAAGCTCCCTGATCTTCATACATCAACATCCGAACGTGTTGGGAACTCAATGCCCCTAAGTGCAGGTATGTTTTCTAAATCCTCTTCTGAAAACAACGGGAACAGCCATAGGGACTTCTTTGAGCCGAAAACCTATAAAAGTTAAAATAGAGATTTAAAAAACCAAATAAGGGAATGACTGCATTCACAGGCTCCGTAGAAGACATAGTTTCATGTTGAATTACATCAAATTCATCACATTACTTAATGTAGAAATTTGGGGCCTAACTCACCCTTACAAAACCGGCTTGTAAGGTGAGGAGTGCCTTATCTTTATAAACTCTTCTCAAGAGTCATATCTATCTGATGTGGGACTAAATCCACCCCCCTCAAAGCCAACACAATGAAGGTGTTGGAGGCTGCAATGAAGGCTAACCAAAGGTCGCAATTTAGGCGACTAGGGGCGGACTGCAGTTAAGGCGGGATTTCCAACACTTAAGATTGTTCTGAGGCAATCGATATAATCTTTTAATTTAGTAACAGGTCATGAGACAATTATTACAGGTTTTTTTTTTTTTATGAAGAGGATTCCTCAGTGGAAGACTTATGTTAAATTGCATTAAAAAATATAACGTTGACATTATTAAAAGTTAAAACTATGTTTTTGGTCACAGAGAAGTAAGGCTGGACAACGGGCAAGTTCAAATCCAAGCCCCCTAATCTGACCCAAACCAAAACGAGATATTTAGGGTCCAATTAGGTCCAATAGCCCTTTTGAGATGGGCAGGAAGTGGGGTCATTGGTTTTGGGGAGTCAGCTGCGACTCGTGCCGATATTAGGTCGGGTTTGTTTTTGGGCCCCTTTTCCATTTTTGGGGCAATAATGAACGACAAGTCTAGGCTTGGTTACTGCTGACCTGACCCAGTACTAGGAAGGACCACCAACACTTTCCAAACATGTTGTCTCCAATCTTCCCTAACCTAGAGAATAGGGTTAGCTCAACATTTAGGTCTTGTCTCCGCCATTGCCTACACCATCGAGGACCGTCATCTAACACTTTTGTGGTCTCTCCATCTGCAACTCGCACAATCTCTCTGTCTATAACTTGCCACTGTTTGTAACCTTATGTTGAATGGGTTTGGTCACAAATGAAATTCTTTTCAACCCAATGACCTGCAAACCTGATATCACCCGCCCACACACAGACACACTTGCATTTGCTACCAGGTAATTCAGGATCGGGTCAGTTCGCAGGCCTTGTCCAGCCCTACTGATAAAGTGACTAGAGGGAACCAGGGAAAAGTTGTTACATCCTCCTAAAGTAAGAACTTTCTTACACCAGCTCCCGAGGGCATCTTTACTGTCTATTTTTGTTCCACTCTTATTATATTTTTATATCTTTCCTTTTCTCATTCTTTATTTACAAGAAATGGCTAGAGATCCCTCCTTCGGTGATAAAATTCCTGCTCCAAGAGGATGGACATTTTTCTTGGGGGGAAGATAGGTCAGACAGGTATATGGAAAAGCATTTTTATGCTTTTACATTATCTCATTCATTCCTTACACTTGTTCCCTATAACTTAATTCATGGATATAAACTTACCAAGTAGCTCTTGAAACAATTTGATGCATTACTCCTCCCTTTAACTAATCCTTGTTTGGTGTTTATACACTTGAACCAAGGATATTAAAAAAACACATTTTCTTATTTACATTATTAGTTTTAACTCAAAATATAAAAAAAAATAGTTTAATATTGTTAAACATTTTTTATGCCGTTCCACCGTCATTGGCTACTTGATATTACCTGCTCAAAATTCTTCTTCCTTCCCACGTCGTACCTCCACCTAACTCCTTTTTTCTTTTCATGAACCTAAAACATCATTTTCAAAGATAAACTTTTTAGATAAAAGAAATCACTAAGCTGCAGGAAGAATAATCAAGAATATACAGGGCTGCTATCTTAGTTTTCTGAAAACAGTGCCAATTGTTTTCAAAATTACCTGTATACCAGGCTTTGTAAACGTCAATGCCAATGAGACAACAACGAATGGATAGTTGAACAAATAACTAAGTGAAGCGAAAAATAGCCCTCAAATACTTATCCCCATTGTGTCCTTATCAAAAATAACCAAACCGTTTTGATTATTCTGTTGTAAAAGTTTAAAAATAGCCTAGCGTGATTCCATACCATGACAACAGGAATATGCTGGTTCTCAGACACAATTTGGTGATATTGAGCATGACCATAACCAATTCAAATAGGATAGATAAAAATAATAATATTGTATTGATTACCTCTACTGAAGTTGTGTTACTTAACAGAAGAGATAAATGCATGACTATGAAACAGAGAAGACTCAGCGCAAAGGCTAAATTGAGAACTGCATCAAGGCAATCAATCTGTAAGGAGCAATAATAGTCACAACAATGCAGTAAAAAGCTAGTCATGAGTAACTTGGTCTATACAAGAAGAATGCTTATACTTACTGGAAGCCAAGAAAATGGCAGAAAACCCTCCAGGAGACAATTTATGATTCTTGGCTCCACCTACACCGAAGAATCTGAGAAAACTAGGGATCAGAGCTAAGCAAACCAGCGTTGTCTCGAGGAATGTATACAGCTACAAATAGTGGGGGCAAAAAAAGAAAATTAGGAATAGCGTACTAGAAAGCAAGTACTTCAATTTCTTCTAACATAACCTCTTAGTTAAGGATATATCATCAATGTATACTGATATAGCAGTCGTATTAAAATAATGCAATGGCTTAAGGAATTAAGAATTTTTTAATTGTTTGATTCAAATTAGCGGGATTTTACTCGTTCGATGTCCTTTACAAATTCAAGAATGAACTTTGGGGTATTCAATTTAACAGATCCGAAGGCATGGGCAGTCCACACACTTTTCTTTTGTAACATCTGTAGGCATTTTTTGCTATAAAGCTGATTGTTGTGAGCTTGATGATAGATTCATCATATTTTGAGATTTGTATTGTTTATGCTTGATGTAATTTTGAACAATTTGAATGAATGAAAGTCCTTTTGTTTGTCAAAGAAAAAAAGTGAATTTTGAGTTGATTATAGTGTACAGTATTGAAAGAAGAAAAGATCGATAGATAGATTACATACCAAGAAGAGAAGAAAATACTTATAGGTTCGTGCCCCAACGCAATTGACGACCCAGATGCAATGATGATCCATCTTAAGAACACATCTTTGACCTGTAATGATAATGATATAGTAGTAAAGTAAGAAGAACCTAATTGATTTGAATGATAAAGGGTTAGAACTTGCTTACAGATAGAACAGTGATGACAACGAGGAGGCTTGGCGTTTTGGCATCGATTACAGTAACCACCACCGGTGGAAGGTGTTGTTGTTGCTGTTGCATCCTCCAATTGGAATTGGTTTGAAGGCGGTGGAACAGCAGCAACTGGAAGTGGTGTCCAATTGAGAGGAACAGAACCAGGATCATTGAAAACGGCCATAAAGTAAGACCAAGTGAGTAGAAAAAGAAGAGTGTGAAATAAGAGAAGAACAAAGAAGGCGGAGAAAAAGGAAGAAGAAGAGGATAAAGGAAACAAGAGAGGACCCCAAGTAACGAAAACGACGGCGTAGTAAGTGAGGATAACAATAGCGGCGAATAAGAGAATCATGAAGTAACCTAAAACTCTGAGAGCGGAACACAATTTAAAGAGATTCATGTTTTGCATTATCATTGGAGGAAGAATTCGTCTACTGTTTCTTCGTGCTACTGGGAAAAGGCGTCTCCATATATCCGAAGCCAGGATTGATTGATCGATCGATCGATTCCACTTTACTTTCGGGTTCCGCCGAATCAAATGTTGTAAGATAAAAGGAAAATGTTAAGGATTAGGAGATACTCCCTTTGCATCATTTTTTAATTTATTTAATAAATCATGTATTTAGTTTGTATTAAAGACTAATCTAAAATGTGACTTACTCTTATAAAGAAAAATTTCTCCCTTTGTATGTAGGCATTGTAATGAGATAGTGTTTATCTCTCACATTCATATCCAATGAGAATGATAAATTGAAGTTCATCCTCATCATTGACAGACTTTCAGGTGTCTCTTTTCCTGTAGTGAATTGTGTTTATTTTAATAATAAAAATAATAATTTTGAGATTAATGATGTAATGCATTATCCAACAACATGTTCATTTTAATATTTTCTTAATCGAATAGTTTGGTTGCTCATTTAAATATCAGGAATACCAATAAATTTTTTTATAACATGGCGATTATCAAACTAAATAACATGGCATTTGTCAAACTTACGAGTAAACTCATAGAATCATACGAGTTTAGAAGACAAAAACGAGTGAGATCACACATGGAATCATTTTTGTGGTAGACTTGGTAGACTGATAAGACTCGTGAGTCTATGAATTTTTTTTTTAGAAAAAAAAATAACCGAAAAGCTTAAACTAAACAAAAGTTGAAAGGATAAAAAAAACTTAGAATTCCCTTTTCCTTTTTGATCTCACTCACATTCTATAAACAAAACCCGCACTCTCTCATTGAAGATGGACAAATTCAGGCCACACTCACCTTCAGCAACGATGTTGTCTTGTTGAGTATTGAAATATTGTGGGAAACGATGTTAATAATAATGATCGAGGCAATGTTGAATTGGGTGGAGGTTAAAATAATTAAGTTAGGTTACAGTTAATTATAAATAAGGTGTTTTGTATGAGGTTGAGTTTGATGATGATGGTCAAGATGCTGGTGAAGATTAATAAGGGCAATGAAAGTTTATAATTTGGGCCAAATCAAAACAAAATCAAACATAAATCATCAAAAACACACCTGAAGATGACGGGAGAGAGAGTGAAGATGATGGCGAGACCGAAAGAGATTTGCGATTCTACATTGTAAATATAAGAGAGTGGGCCGATTTGAGAGTGTCAAACCGGTTTGAGTTTATACATAGGCTAGTATTAAACTTACGTGCCTATTTTGTAGGTGAATTATTTTTCGCGCCCACTACATTTTGAATTATAAAATCCATAAAAAATGGGTTTCCATGTTTTTACCCCTTATAACATAGAATCCAAAAATGGGTCCATTTAACTTAGAGTAAGAAAACATAGTAGTAACTTCTTATTCCATATATGACCTGCTAGGCTGCTACTTTCTCTTTTACTAATCTGTCATTTACTCAATGAAACAACAAATTTGCAATGATATATGTCGTTTATTTAACTTTTTTTATTTATTTATTTTGTTTTACTACACAATGGCATTAAAATTATTACTTTTTAAAGGATTAAATATTATTAAATTCAATATATGTAATTTTTTATAACAAAATTTCATTTTACAGCTACACAATAACTATTAATTTTTAATTATTACAACATTTTTAAATTAGCATAATTTATTAATTTTCAACAGCACAAGACGTATCAAGTGAGACGCAAGATAACTGAACTACAAACGAAGCGTCGTATATATGTGGTAGTCTTAGAACAACTCGCACTCGAAACAAGAAATCAAGAAGAAGAAAAAAACAATTTTTTCTTTAAAGTATACCGATAAAAAGACATAACACCTTCAAATATTTTTGTGCTCATTTTCTTTTTTAATCTATTGAATACTTTTTTTATAAGAAAAACTATTCAATATTTAAAAGTTTAAATTTCAATCAAGTTTAAAGTTCAAATTTATGTGATATATATTTACTTCGAACGACAGTTAGGTAAAATTTGAGTAAAAATTGTTCCACCCACAAATTGAACTCATATTCTATTAAAATTTTATCTTTTAGTGTAACTCATTAATCATTTCAGTCATATATTATTTGGTTAATGCTAAGCGGCATTTGTTAAGAGATCATATATAATAAATTTTTCTTACAACTTATTTATTCAATTTTTTAAAAGTGAAAAAAATAATCTTTTGAAAACAATGAAAGTGGATTTGATATTTATTAATGTTAGTGCAATTCAAAGCTAATAGATTATTCCAACAAAATTGAAATTAATTTAATATAAGTTTTTTAAAAAATAATTCAAGTAAAATTAAGATAAGTTTTTCGCTTAAAAAATTACCTAATTTAAGTTAAGTTTTCATTAAAAAAAATTGAAGTAAATATAAGATAAGTTTTTCAACAATAACAAAAATTGAAGTAATTTAAAAAAAATTAAAAATAATATTTGAGGTAAATTTAACTAAGTTTTTGGTAAAAAGTTATATCCAGCCGCCACCTTTGTGACAAGACGAAAAACATGAGATGATTAAGTAATTCACTGCAGCGATATATTACAAGTACAGTAGACATGCAAAAAATAGCCACTTATAGTACATATTTTTCTACACTTGATCTGAACCGTTAGACATTATTTATAATAAATCAATAGCTTATGTTCAATGAGTCCAAGTTAGACCCAAAGTTTTGGCGGTGCAAATTAAACCGAGCCTCCAAAAACATCTATATGATGGGAGAGAAATGTAAAGGGCAGGGCGATGATATGAAACTACCATTTTATGGGAGTAGAGTTAGGCTCAACCCATATATTGAGAGAATTATAAAATGTATTTTAATCACACGAGTACGAAATTCCACCTCCAAATCCCTGACATTGTCAAACAAAACTTAAAGATCAACTACCATATGTTTTATGCATATTTTGCCTATACATCTTTCAGAGGGACCTTGACTAATTCGAAATTACCAAACGGCAAGCAAATTTAGTCAAATACCATACCACTCAGAGGTTTTTTTAATCAAGTGCACAAATTTATTTATGAAAAAAAGAATGGGGACGTAAATATAACATAATAGAATAAAAAAGGCAGTAAAAATAAGAATAAAATTTAAATAATCATCGTATGAGGATGTCATTTTCATGTTCTCAAGGGGAGATAATGAGCATATCATTTTTTTTTGAGAGAGAAAACAATAAGCATATCATGAAACCCTCAAAAAAAATAAAAAAAAATAAGCATATCATGAAATGTATTATCATATTGATATAATATTGGTTTCTTAACTAGATTCTCCGACAAATTTGGAGTATTTACAATGATTAGTTCCTTAGTGATACTTGTTAATGACTTTGATCGAGACAAAATTTTGATCGGATTTTTTTTTACATGTCTTAAATCAAACTTAAATTGGCATTTTCTACCTCCCAATTCATTATTGTCCTTTGATAATTAAGATCCATTTCATAAACTTGTAAATTGTCATTTCTCTTAAACTCGTAGAGCATGATGTGGGGCTGTCACCACGTGAAATTTTTTATGCAACACATGAACGATCACTTCTAACATCATTATCCATTACGACCTCATTAACATTAATAAATTTACTTTCATTTACCTCAATTTTTTTTCCTTTCGTATCTTCATAATTTTTTTGCTTCAAAAATTTCGATTGAGGTAAAAAAAATCTTCATTAATAAATCTTCTTGATTCGTTTGTTAAATTTTCTCACGAAAGAAATGGATCTTTGTTGTATAATTCAAGTTTGTCAGTTATTGCAGTTCATCTCCTTAAGTGAAGAAATCTCACATGATGAAAAATTAAGACCATATCTCTTCGTTCCCATCAAAAATCTTGTTGTCTTGACAAAGTCTAACCTTATGACTATATTTTCCACAATTGAAACATACAACATGTAATTCTTCGTATTCAAGATTATGAACAAGACTTCCTATACAAAAAAACTTAAGAACAAGACCTAAGGCGTTCAAAATGAACTTTGAAATGAGTTTCTTGTCCGTATATATTTTCACATAAATATGGACAAATTAACCGAGAGATTGTTTTTTATATGATTAGAGTGTTGCAGCAGAAGACCCATCTACACCCCATCCTTTGCTTAAAAAAAAACATGGAGATTGACTAGAAGTCAAGTAATCCACCTTCAATATACACAATGTAGTTTTAAACTACTTATTAGAAAATTTAGCCTGTATAAACTCTAACACACTTTTTTACACATGAATTCAATCAGATTATATTTTATATATGTATTACATTATGACAAAAAACTATATATTTTACGAACCTAACTTAAAAAGTTATATCTGGACATGATTTAATTGAATGTATATAAAAAAAGTGTATATCGTTTATGCAACAAAATTATTCTTTTTCTTAACTGGGATTGTATTTCATTTTTCGTACTCACATTCACATATCATCTGTTTTACAGTTTTTTTGGTACAAAATCATTTGTTTTCGGTGAATAAAAGGGGGCATTCATTAAATAAAACTAAAATCTCAATAAACTGTAAAAAAAAAAAAAAAAAAACCTATTTTGTTGACTAATTTTTTTTGAGCGAACCATCAAATTCATCCTTGAATTTTTACGGGTCGGCCAAATTTGTCCCTCAATTATGTGAAATATCAACTTAGTCCTTGAATTTGTCAGACGTCCATCAAAAAGGTCCCTCCGTCCAAGTGCTCCGTTAGCCATGCTGATATGTCGTCCTGCATGTTGTGTTGTCTTGTACACGTGGCAAAAAGGAAGCCACGTGTTCAAGGACTAATTTGATTGATAGTGGAAAAATTATAGTTTTCACTTTTCAGTTTTATTTTTTATGTTATTTCAATTTTGTCTCTGTATTACTCATACCTCCTTTCTCACATTTCTCTCAGAAACATAAAAAACGTCATTGACTCTTCTCCTTCTTGCTAAAACTTTCTCCATTCTCACCTCTCCAAAATCATCATCATCTCCGGCGATTCTCATGTTTTTGAAGTTGTGTTCAGCTATGACTTTTGCCTATGTAATATTTCAGTTTCAATTTGTGTGTTCTGGCTTTTTTAGTTTATTTTGTACACATATGTTTCAACGATCAATTTGAGATCTGATTAAACAATTCAAGGACTTATTTGATGGTTTTTTAATATAACGTAGGGATCTATTTGATAGATAGAGAAATAATTTAGGGACTAATTTATTGATAATATTATTACAGATATGTTACATTCCTCAATCATCTTCAACCTCTTTTCATTAGAACTTTACCAGAGAGTAAGCATAGAATGACCTTCCTGGGTTTTTCGAAGTATTGGATTTTCTAACAACACAAATTCTAGGGCATCAACATTCAAGCACTCTCACAACACCATTAAACTTGGAGCTTGAAGATGAAGCTCAACTTTCATAACTGTTTTTCCCATATTCCCACCCCCCATCTTTTCAGATTCAATTTCAATAGTTTTGCTTCAAGACATTTTTAGAATTTTGGCTTTCAGATTCAATACAAAAAAATTAGGGTTTAAAGTTTTTTGAATTCGAGAAGAACTGGACCCCTTATTATTGGATGAAATTTTGGTGATTTTAGAGTGTAGATTGCAAATTGTGTAATTAGGGTTCCAATTTTATACAATTGGGGAAGAAAGAGCCGTTGGGGAAGAAAATAGTCGTTTGGGAAGAAAGCCAAAACATTTTATGCAAATCAATCAATTTAGTCCTTCGAAATGTTTGTTATTATCGGCCACATTAGTCCCTGCCTACGTGGCGTCTGACATGTGAGAGGTTAACGACCACGTCAGCTCCGTTAACGCTCCGTTTGAACAGAAGGACTAACTTGATTGACATTTAACAAATTCAGGGATTAAATTGATATTTCGCATAATACAGAGACAAATTTGGCCGACCCATAAAAATTCAGGGACGAAGTTGATGATTCACTTTTTTTTTTTTACAAGTGTTCTGTACTCCCTTTCTTAAATTGTCAAATATTTATGAATGGAAGTTTTGCTTATAGGGTAGGAACATGTATGTGCATTCAAGATTAAAACTATGTCCACTTAAAAATCATGTAGTTTACACCATTGTGCTCAGTTGATGTAGGAAAAACATTGGAGCTACACCGCGCAATTCGATGGATACATAAACTTCAGCTCATAAAGGTTGATTTTGAAGTTGATTCGAAAAAAGTAGCTGATTATTTTAATAGAGGCGGGAGAGATATCACCGAGTTTGGTTTCATCCTAGATAATTGTATACAATTTTGTAATTCTTGTTTAAGAAACTCTCATGTTGAGTTTATTAGAAGACAAGCAAATATAATTGCTCATGAATTAGCTAAAACAGCCACATTCAATCTTAGGTTTCGTATCTTTGATCAAACATATATTACTAATTTAATTTTTAATGAAATAAAATAAACTATCTTGCCTAAAAAGATAAAAAAAAAAAAAAATTGCTTGTAAAGAATGAGCACTGTTCGAACATTATCTTTACCTAAAACACATGGAAAGCTTTGAATGCATTATGGTTAACCTTTAATTATTCTTACCTATTATCTGCCATTAATTACTCTCTTCACCACAAAAAAAAGTTATACTACTCTCCATTTTCTTCCCTCATGTGTTTTAAATCCAATTTTAAAAAAAAAACTCACATTTGTAAACCTCTTTCATCTCTTTGTTACTCATAGTTTTAGATTCTTTATTCCCTCATATCGACAAAGATAATTCATTCCTGAAATAAATAGGGTGAAAATTTATTGAGTTTTCTCTAGTTTGATATAGAGGAGGAGGCATAAGAGAGGTGACAATATTTTTTTTTAATGTTGTTTAAAAACGATTTTTTTAAGTAGTTCATTACCTAATGAATAAGTGATATGTTAGAGTTTCGTACTACAACCCCAACATATATTAAGCTCACCAGAACAAATAAAAAGAATGTTAATGTGTGCCCTTGAAACATTAAAAAGTTTGTTTGCATTAAAAGGTAAAAACTACTAAGTTTGTTAAAATTAGTATGTTTGCATTAAAAAGTGTGTAATTATTGTTAAAGCAAAAGTAAAAATTTGTTTTTTTAAGATAACTTTTTTTAATAATATTTTTTTTTTGTAGTGGGAGGTTCAAACCTGAACATTTGCATATATCATGCATTGTCTCTATTTGTGGTGATCAGTGTTCGAACTCAGAACTTGCATATATTATCTATTGTTTCTAACTAGCATAAACTCACGAGAACTTTTAATAAATTATTTAACCAACGATCTTATGACACTAATAAGTAAAACCCTTTAAATAATTTCTTTAAAAGGTTATCCAAATTAACAATATTGTATTTTCACACAATCAAGAGGAGAGATTACGGTTTTGAGAAAATGTCATCAATACGCTTCCCTTATTTGGATGGAGTCACATATAGTGGTTGGCACCTTTTGGTCCTTGACCTTTTAAAATACGTAAGTAAATTATTTACCATTATATCTTTTTTTCAATTACTAAATATAATATTTTTTCTTATCATCTGCTCAATAAAAGATAAAATATTTACATTAGTTTTATTATGTTGTCTCCTAGTATTAAATTAATTAAAAATGATTTGATTTATTCTGCTTTCCTTAAACCAATGGAGTAAGTTTAATCCGATCCGTCCATAGTAGGAGTGAGAACAAGATGATTACCAAATCCGTAGTTTTTCCGAAGCTTCGGACCAGGCTGTGTGTTATGTTCTGTTCTGTTTTATTACTGCAACTTCGTCAGCTCTGATTCCAATCGTCTTTAGCGAAAGCACTTTTATTTTATGATCCCCTCCTACTACTCACTACTACTTCTCCACCCACCCACCCACTACCCTAAAAATTAATCCCCGACCCCCCTCACATCTATGGCCCACCAAACACACCCACAAATCCCTTACTACAATAATAACGGAAAAAAAGGCAACAACACTACTACTAATCTAGTCTACACACCAAAATAAATCAATTAATAAAAGAGTCAAAATTAAGTGCAAATAGACAAAATCCAATCCAACCAACATTACATCGGTCCCAATATAACTTAACTCACATTTTTTTAAAAGTAATGTCATTTAAACAACCATTTTTTATGATGACTTGTTGGACAATTAAATTATACAAAAAAATTTAGGTAGTGACACAAAAATGAAACTATAAGAAATAAAGCAGACAACGTAAGTATCAAAGAAAAAGTTATTACAAAAGTTGTCAAAAAATGATTGTTCAAGTATCATTTCTCTTTTTTAAATTAGGTCTCAAGTTCAAGTTTCTAAAATTAAAACATAAAACATAAAGTGAAAAATTAAGAGTTTTTATTTTAATAAACTTATAATTTATTATGATGCACTTATAATATATTCCCTCGTTCCTTATTATAAGAAATAAATAGTTTTTTTTAGATTTATTGAATAATTAATGTATCTCATTATCAATATAATCTAGATACATCACTTACACAATAAACCTAAAAAGTAATTAAATTGTTTCTTATAATAATGACCGAAATGTTTAGCTTGTTAGTTAATAGTTGATGTTATTCATTTTGTCAAAATAATAATAATTGATATTATCCATGTTACGTTATTCTTTTATATACCATTTTACATTATAAAGTTAGTTAGTCTTTTTAAAAATGTCATGTCTACAAAGAAGAACACATGAACGTTTAGTTGAGATGACACGAATTTCTTTTAATTGAATCAAGATAATGAGTTTAAATTTATATTTGTGCATACAACATCGTTAAAACTCTGATGAAGAGTTTATCGCACATTTAACTCTCACAAAACCTGAGATATTTGTCTCCACAATAGCGTGCACAAAGGATAATCTTTATTATACACAAAAATTTCACAAAGAATATATATTTTTAAAACAATATATGATCATTTCTATTCACAGATAAAAAAACACAAATAGTATTTTTTTTTTAAGGGAAATAGAGACAAATAGTTGATTTTGTAATAATAAGACTTATTTTGTCATGCTAAGTGCTAACTTATATTTAGAACATTTGTTAAGGAAACAAGAAAGGAAATAAAATAATTTTTTTTTCCTTTTGCACCGGTTTCCGACCCACCAAAGATAGACGACTAATCCGACTCATGCGTAGAGGTATGCGCACTGACCAAACATTGTTCTTCCTGGGAATCGAACCCAGTATTCCTCGACTACGTCATTGGAAAGAGCTCCTTGCCGCTGTAGCCCAAACAACTTGGTTAATTATTTTTATTTTTTTATTCGAACAATATATCATCTTAAGATTTGAAAGTATTAAATACACCATTTATTAATATTATATTTCCACATTTAATTTTTTAAAAAATATCCCAACGACTTTCGTTAACATTTTGATTTTGGATTTTGGATTTTGGATTTTACTAGGTGGATTTGTTAAAATCACAATGAGTTAAAGCGATTATGGAAAGCTAACCACAAATTTAAACATAGATCATGGAAGATCTTTGTGACCTGTTGTATGTAGAGTAGTAAATACTAATAATTAAACATAATTAATATGACAACTATCAAATCATAGAAATTTAAGAAGATGAAAAAAACAAAATGGTTAAAAGTAATCAACGGTCGAGATGACGCTAACCGTCACAGATGAACGGTCCTGAAAGTTTTGCATACGTAAACAATGAAGCTGGTTATAATAGTTTTTCCGATTCACTTTGTTTGTCAGCATAGCATAGCAGTACTTGTAAGTAACACAACAGAACAGAAAGAGAACAGAGTAACAGACCAGACCCTGTCTCTGTCTTGTTTCTCTCTCTACAACTCTTGTACCTGACTCACTCAACAAAATAAATTCTCTGATTTTATCGTTTTCCTTTCCTTTCCTTTCACCAGATCTCACTCTTTACAACCGGATCGAATGTGTTCACTCTGATCACAGTTTAATTAAATGGGTCAGTGTTACGGGAAAACTGTTCCCGGCGCCGGCAGTCACCGTGAACAAAACACAACCACCATAATTGACACTTCCGCTGGTGGTGACGGCAGTCGTACTCCTTTACCATCCTTCGCCAACGGAATTCCATCTGTCAAGAACACGCCAGCTCGCTCTTCTTCACACGCCAGTCCATGGCCAAGTCCTTACCCTCACGGTGTCAACCCGAGTCCATCGCCAGCTAGGGCCTCCACGCCCAAAAGATTTTTCCGGCGACCGTTTCCTCCGCCTTCTCCGGCGAAGCATATAAGAGAGTCTTTAGCGAAGAGGCTTGGGAAGGCGAAGCCGAAAGAAGGACCAATACCGGAGGAGCATGGTGTGGAAACGGATTCACAGTCGCTTGATAAGAGCTTTGGGTATAGCAAGAATTTTGGAGCTAAGTATGAGTTAGGGAAAGAAGTGGGACGAGGGCATTTTGGTCATACTTGTTCTGCTAGGGCTAAGAAAGGTGATCTCAAAGATCAACCTGTTGCTGTTAAGATCATTTCCAAGTCCAAGGTAACCAACCATTTGCCTCAATTCATAACTTTATTAGGGTTTTTACTTCAATTCTCTATTTCTATGCATATTCATTGTTTGGAGGAGTTGATTCTGATTACTTTCGACTATTGTGATGACATTTGAAAAATTTAGGTTGGCCTTTTTCGTGTTGATTTTTGTTAAATTCTTTTCCAGGAATCTATAAGATTCTTAGGCCATTGTTATTTGTCAATGTAGTTTTTGTATGAATTGGTCTTACAGTGATTTGTTTCTATGTGGAAATTGAATTGTGTGAACTGATTGGGAAGTTGTCTGGCATTGCCTTAAGAAATTTCCTGCCTTTTTTGGAGTTTTTATGTTTGTAACGGATATATTTCGCCTGTGAATTCTAAAATTTATTGATTTTGTCGATTGCTGTCGATTCGTAAAATATCATTGATTTTGTCGATTGCTGTCGATTCGTAAAATATCATTGATTTTGTCGGTTGCTGTCGACGCATCAAATATCATCGATTTTGTCGGTTGCTGTCGATATGTTAAATATCATCAAGGGATGTAGACATTTGTGGAACATAGTATAATTACCGTGCTTCAGCAAAATTGACATCAAGACAATTACATGAGTTGTTTCATTTTCATTCTTCTTGGAAACATATTTATTTATGAAAGTCTTGAGTGTGTATATTAAGGCTGTCAGAATAATGTGCAGACTAGGTGAAAACTCATCCGGTTTTGTTTAAAATAAAAAAGTCATGAACAATCTCGATTTGTAAGCCCAAGTGGGTTGACCTAGTGGCACCACATTAGGTCTGAAGTGGAGGGAATGTGCATGGTAGTCTCAATTGGAAAGTCCCTGGTTCAAACTCTGACAAATAAAATTTATGTCACGATGTTTGCACAAGTCTCTCCTTTCCTTCTCCCAAAATACAAAAGCAATGTGCTTGTAGTCCCTAGTGAGAGGCTAAAAACACATTTTGTTCAATGCATAGTCTCAGGTTGAAGAAAATATAAACAGGAAACAAAATCAAAACTTACTACTTGTACAAGATTGAAAAAACATACTTAACCTTTTTTGTCTCAACACACGGAACTTCAAAAGCAGTATCATTTTTTTTCAAGTCTTCAGCCTTTTGCAATCCCTAGTACAATTCATATTGTGTTTGATTTTAAATATATGTGTTAATGCCAGTGGATACTCTCATGCTATTTTGTCGTTTGCACATTACTCATCTTCTGAATATCTTCAGTTAGTTTCTAGAACCGTTAGGGGAACATATATTTTGTCGTTTGCACGTTGTTTGTCTATTTTATCCCCACGTGCAGAGATACAGTGGTTAAGCTCATTTGTGCTGTAATGAGTTATATGATCGATTCCTTCAGGAGTATCTTTTATTAATTTTAAAACTTTCTCTAAAAATAGCGAAACACCTCTTGCTGGAATTGAACTCGGTATCATTGCGCCTTGTTTCCAAAAAGATTGTTGCCACCGTGCCACAACCAACATTATCAATAATATGACACACAAATTGTACTATAAAATGAAGGAATTTATGCTGTTTGAGCATATCAGTTACCTATTTTTGCCCCCTGAACGAAATTGTTTGAGAATATTACTTACTTAGTTTGTTTATCTCGTACTTTATGAAACATATGTTTGGGAATGTCTTTAACTACATCCGCTATTTGGGCCTTAATTAGTCTTATGATATATGCAACTGTAATCACTGCCATATTATATAAATCAGGAGGTCATGCTTATTCTTAATTTTTTCAACATGTTAGATAATTTTTTTGCTGGATCTTATTAAGCTTTATTTGGCAGATGACCTCGGCAATAGCAATTGAAGATGTCCGTAGGGAGGTGAAGCTATTGAAAGCTCTGTCGGGCCATAAGCATCTTATCAAATTTCACGATGCTTGTGAGGATGCCAATAATGTGTACATAGTTATGGAGTATGTCATTTTTTCTCGTTTTCAAAATCTTCTATAATGAGACTTTGGTGCAGGGATTGCCAGAGAACTGGATATTTGTTATTTTTTCTTTGTACATATTTTTTACCTATTGGATGTATTGAACTACAGACTGGGTTTCTTATACCCATCACTTTTTTGCCAGTCTTTGCAATTTATTTCCAGTTTCATAGTTTTTCGTATCTTTGTGCCATTTCATTGTCAGATTTTTTACATTAGGTTCAATCACAACTTTTTTATACTCAGTAAAACATTTTTAAGTATCTACTCAATATATTTTGATGGAGGATAATTTATGTTTAGTTATAGTGTAACATCCATCTTCTAATTGTGGTATCCTTATATAGTGATGATTATGTTTTTATTTTCTTATCAGATTGTGTGAAGGTGGGGAGCTTCTTGACCGAATTTTGTCAAGGTTAGTTTTTCTGATAACTTTGATTTCCAAACAGGGTTTTCTTTGGAACCTTTTATAGTAGTAGTTGGTCTTTTTTATTTTATTTTTTGTTTTTTGTGTGGTGGTTTTTAGCTCAATACACTCTTTTAGTTTGGTTGAAAATTGTTCTCTTCTCTTCCAGGGGAGGAAGGTATACCGAGGAGGATGCAAAAGCTATTGTTTTGCAGATTCTAAGTGTAGCTGCCTTTTGTCATCTTCAAGGTGTTGTGCATCGTGACTTGAAACCCGAGGTTTGTGCATTAAATCTTATTTCCCTTCACAACTTGTATCATCTAGCTCTCATTTTAATCCCATGCATGCTTAATTATATATTGATAAGAATGTAAGAGATTTTGACGATTCTTTGTTCGGTTTCGGTTTTACAGAATTTCCTCTTCACTTCAAGAAGTGAAGATGCTGATATGAAGCTTATTGATTTTGGTCTCTCTGACTTCATCAGGCCAGGTTATAGATAGAATGATTCTCAATTTTCATTTCCCTCTAAATAGGTTATTTAAGACTGCTGCTTCTTTTCACGCATGCTTTATTAGATGTTAGTGGATATAAGTCAACTGAACTTTTCCCTTTGTCCGTGCTGATATGCAGAAGAACGGTTGAATGACATTGTTGGGAGTGCGTATTATGTTGCACCTGAGGTCCTTCACAGGTCTTATAGCGTGGAAGCGGATATATGGAGTATTGGTGTTATCACCTACATCTTATTATGTGGAAGTCGACCATTCTGGGCACGAACCGAGTCTGGAATCTTTCGTACAGTTCTCAGAGCTGATCCTAACTTCGATGATTTACCTTGGCCATCTGTGTCTCCAGAGGGAAAGGACTTTGTCAAAAGGCTCCTAAACAAGGACTACAGGAAAAGAATGACTGCCGCTCAAGCTTTAAGTAAGTTTTCCCATCAATTTAGACTAGTATGGCCGTTGTTATATGATGCATGATATTTTTTATTGATCATCATGAAATTCTCAATGTGGTATGTCGCATCAAAGAATAATACTTTGACATTATTATAAAAGATTGTTGGTTGTGGAATTTCACGCTTCAAAGTCCTGCCTCGACAGAATGAAGAAAATAGATCAGTATAGTGAAAAACTCATTATATTTGTGTTATAGTAGATATCCAAATATTACTTAGTAGGTTCTATTAGGAATGGTCATAGTGGTAGACTAGTGACAGTTTCGTTGCAAATTGAATTTTAAAACTAATTAATGCACACTTGTGTGATTGCAGCTCACCCGTGGTTGAGGGATGAAAGTCGTCCGATCCCTTTAGATATATTAATTTATAAGTTGGTGAAGTCTTATCTTCACGCGACACCATTCAAACGTGCAGCTGTGAAGGTATTATTTATTTCATTTCCTAGAATATGCTTACACTGATATGAACTTAGGGGTGTTTATGATATCGTTGGTTTAAGAAACTGTGCTATTTATATTACTTGTTTTCACCGTCAATTACAAAACGTTACTTTTTAAAAAAATATATTTGTACTGGAAACAGTGAAAATAATTTCTTTCACTGTTTTTTGTACAATATTTGAAATTAGGATACAAAAATAAAGTGAAATATATGAAATGAAAACAGAAAACTTAGAGCCTATTTGAAGCACTTCCCAAAAACTCTTTTTTAGTTTTTAAAAACTTGCAAATTAAAAACTTGTTTGCTAAACTATTTTTAAAACTACAGTTTTTGAAACTGTTTTGAATTTTTTAGTTTTGGGGACTAAAAAACTAAAACATGTAAAAGGATAACCATTGTGAAAAGAGGACTTGTATATTTCAAAAACTGAAAACAAAAACTATTTCAAACAGTATTCTAGGAATTTTGTTTTCATTTTCAATTTAATATTTCGACTATAATTAGGATTGTAGATTAGACGGGGGATAATCCACTAGTTAGAGATAGAAGGAAATGAAGGAGAAGTTAAACCATTTAGAATAATTTGATTTGAGTGGTATGTCATTAGAGATGATTGATAACAAGACATTGTGTTGTCGTTTAGATGTGACCGATCCCACCCCCATAATATGCACATTCATTTTGTGATTTTGAAATTAGAGGATTGTTTGTCGATATTGATTTATTTATTTACTGCACTGGATCCGTACTCATCTTTTCACTTAATTTATCCAGGCCCTTTCGAAAGCATTGACAGACGATCAGTTGGTGTATCTTAGAGCGCAATTCAGATTGTTGGAACCAAATAGAGATGGGCACGTCTCCCTCGACAACTTCAAAATGGTTATCTTTTGCTTCCCTGTTAAATCTTCTGGTCTTTTTATGGTGGACAAAAATTTCTGTGTTTTGTGTTCTTGGATTTTCATTTCATCAGCACAACTTACTCTTCAATGGGCGTGCACGCACACACATACACATATACACCTTTTTTTCTTTCTTCCTGTTCATATTTATGTGAGTGTATTCTTTCCTGTTTTGAGAGTTTGTGTAAACTTTTGTGACTTTTGACCATTGATCATTATTAATTAGTTTAATATTGAACTTTGTAGGCTCTTGCACGTCATGCAACTGATGCCATGAGGGAATCAAGGGTTCTTGACATCATACACACGGTTAGCCTTTATTGTTACATAATTTGCATGGAAAATATATATATATTTTTTTTAAGGATGAATGGACAATTTTTTTTTTTTTTTTTTTTTTTTAAGGATGCATGGACAAATGTTTATGAGTGCAAGTTTTTCATGAAATTATTCCTGTTTTATCTTATTCTGAGTCATAACAAGTTATTTATATCCCCTTTACTCAAAAAAAAAAAAGTTACTTATATCCCCTAAACTTCTGCTTGTTGTCTTAATATTTACTGTTTCATCGTTAGACTTATGGGAAACTGATGTACACCTTAGTTCCCTTATTTAACCAAACATATTTCTCTCTTGCTTTGTTAATTAATTTTATAGATGGAACCGCTTGCGTATAGAAAGATGGATTTTGAAGAATTTTGTGCAGCTGCCACTAGCACATATCAATTGGAGGCACTTGATGGGTGGGAAGATATTGCCTGCGCTGCATTTGAGTATTTTGAGAGTGAGGGAAACCGTGTGATATCGATCGAAGAATTAGCAAGAGTAAGTGCTCTAATTTCTCTTCCTAACATAACAATGTACGCCTTTGTTTTCAGGTTTGATTAGGACATACTGTTATGCTGCTCTATGGTTTTTTAAAATATATTATTAATATGGCCACAGGAGCTAAATCTTGGTCCTTCGGCGTATTCAGTTCTCAGAGATTGGATTCGAAATACTGATGGAAAGCTTAGTTTACTTGGATATACAAAATTTTTGCATGGCGTGACTCTACGGAGTTCACTACCAAGACCTCGTTAGTCTTGAGCCCTTTGGCACATAAAGGTGGGAGAAAAGATTTATAGGTTTATTTATAGATTTATAAGGATTATTTTTTTCTTTATTTATTTATCTTTTGGGGTGGCGAAAAGTGGAATGTGTATAAATGAATGTGTTGGCAAATATGAGAAATGTTGAGTAAATTTTATGTTGTTTTTTTTTGGACAGTAAATTTCATGTTAAAATCCCCTCCTCTTGCCATATTTTGCAGATATATATTCCAATAGGTTTGAGGCTTTGAGCCCATGCTTATTCATTTGTTTGTGAATGCCAAAAATGACTGACTACCAAGTCAAAATTTATGTAATCTGCGTCAATATGGTTTTTTACTGCAATTATCTGGAAAATTAAAACAACGCCTCTTTAACAAGTGTATTGATATATATATTTTTTTACAAAGAAGTGCCTCATATGGTTGTGATATTTTAACCAACATTTAACAACCGATAGACTTTCTAATATTAGTGGAAGGATAAGATTTATTGTGGGGTTTATGGCAAAGATGTTGGCAATTAACACAAATCAACATCATCAAGTGGTTGTTGAGATGTCAAGATGAGATGCTATGTTGGTTAACTACATAAGAGACATTTTTGGAATTTCACAATTTTTATCCTAACCATGTACATGTTAGATTTGGATTGTGTGCAATGTGACAACTTTGCAGTCAATGTCACATTTGGATAATCCGATTAAGATTAGAGTGTCTAG
The DNA here is from genome assembly GCA_958299785.1 of Medicago lupulina. NCBI lineage: Eukaryota > Viridiplantae > Streptophyta > Magnoliopsida > Fabales > Fabaceae > Medicago > Medicago lupulina. The sequence goes on from OY283140.1 coordinate 389,277, forward strand.
ATTTCAATTATTTTTAAATCTAAGAGAATAAGGTTGAAATCTAAACATATTTGATGTGTAAATGTGACTGACTGTATGCAGTTATAAGATCTTGACTGCAATGCAAACAACCTCCAAAAAGAACATTGGAAAGAAAACAGTGGTGTTTTTTGGTGTGCAATGTATATGGCGATATTGTAGAGACTATACGTACGTAAATTGAATTCAGTGACTCAAAAGAAAGAAACCGTCTTGGCCCTACATTAAAGTCATTTTCTTCTTTTCAATTCTTTCCTTTTCCAAATTGGTAGTGTACCCATTACTCCAATTCCATTTAATGATAACAAATTCTTCAAAACAGAAAACAAAGTTAAAAGGAAAAAGAAAAGATTCATCTTTTCTTTCTTTCATTATTATTATGATTTTCTAGCAAAATTAGAACAAGTAACTACAATAGCATCATGTAATCAACATTGTGTCGTCATCATCATCTCATCTCTAACATCACCACTCAACTAACAAAGGAAAACTAAGAAGAATTTACAATAACACCACCATCATGGTTGAGTTCAGATTCTCAGAAACCAAAGCATCCAACATGATGATTGTGATGAAGAGACTTTTCCCTATCAATCAAACCTCTTATGTTTCTGAACTCCTCAACACGACAAGGGATAGTTATGGCTCCTTTATGATCAAAACCATATTCTTCTTCTGCCTCTTTGAGAAGCTGCATGAAGAGTGGATGATTGAAATAAATCACTGGAACCACGAACCTTTGTTGATCTTCTCCTTGACCAACCTTGATTGCAAGACACCCTTTTGGTACACCTCTGAACTCTTGCTTCTTCCCATGCAGAAGAAATCCTTTGAAACTTCTCTCACCACTTCCCATCTCTGCAACAAAACCAGAAACAAAAACACAAGAAAAGAAAAGAGAGAGAGACAAGGTTTGTGACTGTGGAGTGGTTTATGTAGAAAATCTCAAAAGAAAACAAAGTAATAGAGCCACGGATTTAAGGGAGTAAGGAAGTACATGTAGTAGTACATGGTTGATCTCATAACTCAGACAAAAACAAAAACATGGGAAACGCAATTCAAACGCAAAGGACTTTGTGGGGATATATACGACAACTGTGTTGTGTTGTGTGTCAACACTGATTTACTAATTTGGTTTCTACACCGTTAGATTATAATCACTTTCATGATCCTAGGCATGTTTTGTGCATGCACTAATTAGGAATCTCCTATGTGTGTGTTAGTGGGTTAGAATCTGATGCAACCTTGACCTTTCCAATGTCACTTTATACCCGTACGATCAAGGACAGATGTGGTGATCATATGAGTTTCTCGCATATGAATTCTTAACTATTTTTTAATGGGGGTACTTGTTTTAAGTTTACCAACCTCGTTTAATGTTATTTCAAAAAAAAAAAATCATTTTTAAAATGAAAGTTATTTTTACTTTTCAATATATAATTTTTTTTATGAAGGAGTATATAAAATATATTTAATAATTTGTTTCCAATTATATCATCTATGTATACCATTATATACATTTTTCCAAAATATTATATTTTACTTTGCATTTATGACAGTAAAAAAACATCAAGATTTTTTTGATAAAATTGTCATGTATTTTGACAACATTATTACTGTATTTCTAAATATATGATATGTATAGAAACTTTAAAGGAAAGTTATTTTAAAATCGAAGGAGTAAATATATTCCACAAAATAACTTTTCTTAAAATATATTTTGTCAAAAAAATATAAAACGAAGGAGTAAATATATTCCACAAAATAACTTTTCTTCAAATATATTTTGTCAAAAAAAATAAAATCTTAAAACACATGGATGGAAATTTTATTTATAGATACTTTTAAAAAAGATGCTTTGTTTAAGATTTATATTATTTCCAAGAATTAATCTAAAAGAGTGATTTATGAGTAGTTACACATAACTTATTTTTTTAATAAATGGTTACACATAGATTTATTCTCTCCTTTATAAAAACATTTTTCTGTCAAGATTTTTTTCCCACTATTTACCTTTAGCATAAAGTAACTTTCACAATTCCTCCAAAATAAAATAAAAATAAAGTAACTTTCACAAAAATATTTTATATCCAAAAATAAATTTTATAAACTTTCAAGAAATATTTATAATATCTCTTTCGGTTCGACCAAAGCTTTTACGTTCATTACAGTCTTTTTGACTCGAAGAATCAGTCTCTGCAATTGTGAATAGAAGATATTTGATTCACACAAAATATATTTTGTTGTCTTCGTTTGTCCTCGTACTAAGCGGTATTTCACTTGCAAAAATATCTATAAAATAATATATGATTAGACCTTTTTTTTCAATTTGTTTAATTAAATCTAATTATCAAATTTAAGGGCTTAAAAGTTATGGTTACAAAATTATAAACAAATATTGAATCGTAATATTTTATTATAGTATCATATCATAGTATTATTTTTCAAAAGAGAATAATTTCGTAAAAAGAATAGAATTTTTATGTGTTATCACTATAAACCATTTTGTATTCTCATCATATCTAACTTTTTCTTTAGTTAAAAACAAGAGTTAAATATAACTGAGCAACCAAATTGTAGGGATCAATAAGCTCGATCAAGAACTAATTACTCGTACAATTTGAATTTGATTTTTGGATGGAATAATTTTTTGCTAAAATTTTCACACCTTCTGACCAAACTCTTCGTTACTAGGGCCTATTTTTCTTCTTCTAAAAATCGGACGTTTAACCGAAAAAAATTAGTTTTTTAGGGATCAAAAAGAGTTAAATATGATAAAAGTCACTTTTTTAAATTATTGAATCATTGTGATTGATTGAAAATGTATTTTTTTTACGTTGTCAATTAATATAAACTAAATCATTTTTGATATATTTGCAGACATATTTATGTAAAAAGAAATAATTAGAGGTCTACTCAACAAGAAATAATTGGATGTGTAAGCACATCATACACATAATTAGTAAATTCTAAAATTTCCGATAAAAAAAAGAAGAAGCAAATTCTAAATTAAAATTAAACTCAAGATTCAATGTACTACAAACAAGCACATTCCCCCTACCTAAAATGTAAATGAGAAGATTATAAGTTATTATCCATTAAAAGATGTAACAAATTTGAATCAAAAGCTGATGAGTGTTTAATTTTAGTTGATTAAGAATCTGTTAACTGAGGAGTGTTACAAATTTGGTCAAAGGAACCGTCCTTTATTTAGAAAAATGATTCTTGAACTGGCGTTCCTTCTTAAACGAGAACCCATCACCTCACGGTGGTATTTGATGAACAATATGAAATGCAAACAAGAATATCTTTGGGGATATCTCTATTCCTATGACTTATATTATTCTAATTTTGAATTCCATATGAAATTTTCATATTAGATATGCTTTTCTTTTTTTGACTAGAGATATGCTTTTTTTCTTTTACAAAAATGTTATACGTAAATTGTTGACAGGTGCTAAATTTTTATGCATTTAATAATTAATTAAGTATAAGCAAAAAAATCATGGAAGTCGAGGCTGTATCTAATTCCCACTACATTTGCGGATTGCCTACTCTACTGTTTGACGGATTCTTATTATTTTGTGGCATTGCGTGCTGGCAATGGCTGAAGCAAAGTCAATAAAGTGAGTATGAAAATGTGAAATACTTCCAATCTTGAAGGAGGGAGGCGGAGGCCATTAGAGCTTTGAAATCGGGTTGGGCGGCCCTAGTTTTATGTTGTGAAATTGATTGATTTCAGATGTAAAATTAATTTTGATTACTTTTACGTAGAAATGATTTTACATTAAGAATCGATTCTACTTAAAGTTATAATATGTATTTGTTATTCTAAAATTGATTTACTTGTACGTGTTGTTTAACTCACTTTTACATTGTATAAAAAAAACACATCAGTTTACTTTTAAATTACTTTAGATTAATTCAATTTACTCAAAAATAAGTTATTGTCATCACATAGTCAAACATACACCAACGGTGATAAAAATTTATTTGAATGAATTGAATTTGTAAAATTGATTTTATTAAAACGTGAGTTAAATGTAACACGATTTATGATAAAGAAAAAATATTTATGAGGTATTGTCTACTATGGATTTTGTACAAATTTCATAGTTTTATCCTTTGCTAAAAAAAACTCAATATGAGACAACACGAGACTATTTGATGTACCAGAACAATATCCTACAGTCAAGGCTAAGAGACTAAAGGATTGTGCTTAGTTTCCTACCTAGCACGTCCATATTCCGACTGCAAGTCCACAACATGAAATTTATAGCATCATCCACTTAGTTTGTATATGTACTCATGGTTTTACCTTTTCTAAAAAGCGTTTTGGTGGTGAAAAAGTGTGAGTGTTACAAAATTACTGAGCGTCTCGACGTGAACTACAAAAATTATTTTTACTTCAATATTGTGGTGGGAAATTAATTGAGTAAACCATCATTTTGTTCATTAAATTTATAAAATACTATCATCGATTTGTTTCCTATACTCGGTCACCTTACCACATTTTAACCCAACACAAATGGGGGAGTTTAGTAGTCTAATTGAGTTGAGCTAAGGATTAAATAGTAAAAAAACATTGGCTCAAATCTAGGCGAGTGAGAAAAAAAACAACCTAACAACTAGTTACTCAAAAATAACTTAATCATGTCGGATCTAATTTGAACCAACTCCATACAAACTCAACGATGTTTGATTCAGATAGTGTATTTGATATTTTTGAACTCCTGAATTCAACCCGCTTACATATCTTACTTTTTTTTATATATAAACTTTCTAGGTGTCACCATAAATCTACCTTTTTATTATGATTATAATTTTTTCGTAAAAAAAAAATTATGATTATAATTTTTATTAATTATAAAAATCAAAGGCTAAATTTAATTTGAGAGAATTCTTGACACTGTCACTTTTGCTACAGATAGTATGCGTTTGCTTTTGAACTTGATTCAATTTTTTGGAAGAATTTTTACAAATGCGTTAATTGAATTACTTTTTTATTTAAAATTTAAAAATTATTTTTCTGCATGATCTGTCAACCCAAAAAATCTATTCATGATCGAGTTAGTTTGATTCAGTTTTAGTATTAAAAGCACGAATTTAACACTCAATAGAAAGCAAAGACAAATGATTGATTCAAATATTGGATTTGGTCAAATTTAACTCAACCTAACCTACAAACACCCCAATTCAACCCCTTCAATTCGTCCTTTGAAAAAATAAATAAAAAAAACATAAAATCAAACCAAATACCAAAAAAAAAAAAGAGGTATATATATTTTTCTCTCTATAATACTACATACAGCCGCTGACAGAAAATTGTTTGGGAAAAATTGAAGTTGCAAGCTAGAATCTTCATTTTTTTTAGAGGAAGCTACAATCTTCATGTTAATTTTTTTTTTTTACCTCATATAGATGATGAATTTTCAATAATTAATCATGACAACTGATATATTCACGAAGAGAAAAACATACAAAAATTGTATATACTACCTAAAGTGTTTAATTACAGCAAGATAAGGTGGGTAGAGACTTAAAAAAATATAGTAATTGTTTAGAGAGATGAAGCTCTGAAGCAGCCAACAAGGTGATGTTGGTATTGGAGGGACTTATAATTATCAACATGAATCATGTGTTGAAGAATATCCTTAAACTCCATCAACTGACAAGGTATAGTTATAGTACCCTGGTGAGAAAAACCATATTCTTCTTCTGCCTCTTTGAGTAGGTGAAGAAAGAGAGGGTGATTGAGGTAATTCACAGGTACTGTAAATCTTTGTTGCTCTTCACCATGACCTACTTTGATTGCAACGCATCCTTTTGGTATATCTTTTGTGCCATGGTGCTTATAGCTTCTGCTGAACATCATAAAGCAAATTAAAAAGAGGTAATGGATGATTGCTTAAGATAGAGAAGTGGGAAGCTTTGCTTGAGAATAATAAAATAAGAATGTAGTGGATGGGTGAATGAATACTTAGGAGGTAGAGGGGGGTATTTATTAAGATGAAGAATAAGAAAGGGATACGATAGGAATAACACTATCACTAGCTAGGAAAGTTCAACGAAATAAGGGGGCCAAGAGCTTATTATTGAATTGAATATTGATTGTTAAAAGTCAAAGCAAGTCAGTTCACTTCTAAAACTAAGTCGACAAATTAATGGCTAGTATGACTTGCTCCAAATTGGAAATTACATAGATTATGACTTGAAATTATTCAAAGCAATTTTTACTCTTTAAATATCGTCCAAATTATCCATAACTAAAATTCACTCAAATTTTAACAAATACACCCTAATTTTAAATTCACTTAAATTAATTTTTGGGTATTCAATCAAACTTTTACATTAAAATTTATTGCTTACATATAGTATATCCTAACCTAAATCACTTTATATTTAACTCATTTTTAATAAAATTTAATTTCTATCACCTCATAAAAAAGTCTAATTTTTTTTTTGTGCTCTGTAGTTTGTACAATACGCCACACATTTCATTTCGACGTCATGAAGAGAAATAAGAAATTCAAGCCAATGAAATAGACAACGTAGCGGTATACTATGTTTTGACCACGGTAATGTTGCTACCCACTATTTGTCCATTTCTGACATGTGACATTTTCGTGTTCCTTTGTGAACTTATCTGCTTTTTAATATTTGCAATAACGTAAAATACAAAAATGTTTAGAATAATAATTAAATGATGAGCAGGTTGTGACTTTAGGTGACAATGACCCGGCCTAACTAGTGAAGAATATAACCTCAATATCATAGTAAGATGAGGATAGATTGATTAGCATGAAAATTTTGGTAAAGGTCATTCATGTAATCCACACAACTAATTAGGAGGACAGTACCCTGAAGTCAAGAGAATGAAACGATATGAATTGTGGCATCACATCTCACATGGATCCTTGCACATGTAAAAATTAAATAAGTTTAGACCGTCATATAATCACATAGCGAATAAGATGAATGTCAAAGCTAAATTAGCAAAGAACAAGTTTCATAACACAAAATCAGTCACTCTAGCAACAATAAATATTTAGTATTTATAACATAATTATCAAAAAGAAAATGCTACATCAGCACTAAATGATACATATATCAAACCCACCAAATATTGGGTATAAAGTACGTCGAGGAACAAGTATATGGTTAACTTCTCTTTTATATTCGCTATTTAGCTTCATTTCTAGTCGAGATGAAGCTTACCATTCTCACTTAAATTCTAACAAATTACAAATGGAATACCGCAGACACTCCCATAGCTCAAAAATCCAATATTTAAGGCACACACTCAAAAATCCCATAATACATGATGACCCTATTATTCAACTACCCTATTATCCAAGGGCTTTTTAGTTCGAGATGGAGATGGATCCTCTCATGTCACATGAGAGTCCATTGAAAGCCTCACCTTCTATTATAAAGGAGAAAGATAAATATAATTTACAAAAAAAATGAGATTTAATTTAAGTTTCAGACAGTATAAAAGATGCTAGATCACACGGAGTATTCTCGTTGATCACACGGAGTATTCTCGTTCGTCAGAAAATGCTACAGAGGCAGGAACTTACAGCCAGTACAAATCAACCAGCAACCATGAGAAAGATGAGCAAAAACAGAAGTAGGTTCAACAACAAACAGATCAAATCATTGGAAACTATGTTTGAGACAGTTAAGCTGGAACCTGTAAAGAAATTACAATTGGCAAGAGAGCTTGGATTGCAGCCACATCAGGTTGCTATATGATTTTAGAAAAGAAGAGCTCCATGGAAGTCAAGGCAACTTGAGAGAGATTACAATATACTTCAAGCCAATTATAACCATTTGGCCTCACAGTTTGATGCTCTTAAGAAAGAGCACCAGGCATTGCTATTGCAGGTTCTTAAATTAGACTAATTAGCATTCGAATATTTACTCATTTCATATCAGTGACTAGTTATTAATGTTTGTGATTTCCATTTTAGTAAACAGATGCAACGTTGAATGATCGAATGCAAAAGCCAACAAAACAAACTCGGAGTTGTACACAACAATGTAGCAAACAGCATATGTAGTGAATCAGAAAATGCAGAAAGATCAGTTCAGAACACATCTGTGGTGTTCCCTCGGATGGTGACAGTAGCTTAAGGATAAATTATTTTGGTTTGGAAGATGAAACTGACCTTAGGAACTTGGTTGAGGAAGCTGGGATACATTTGATTCAATTATCTTTTTGGCCAATCATCTGTTGATTATCAACGGTGTGATCAATTAATAAAACAAGGCCCTAGACGACAAACTCGGCCTGTTTAGCGTAATGTATAAGATAATGAATAATCTTTATGAAATCCATTTCAAAATATTCAAAATATGAGATGTTAAATCAATTGAGTATAAATGAACAGCTAGTATGATTGTTTAGCAAGACATCATAGTACATCAAGAGCCCTACATTGTATTGGGCAGAGTAATGAATTTGATTGATACACAAAATAATTGTTGCCTCAAGTTAAGCTTTTATGAGTTGCTGACTTGTTTCTTTTTTCCGTAGTGCTGCATAGCAAACGCAAAGGCCAATATAAGTAGAGGTAACAGGAATTGCAATGTCTTTGCAACAAAACCTGATGATTGATCCCTAACACTTTGTGCCTGTGTAGATGGTGGCGAATTGTGGTCAACTTTTGTTGGAACGGTGGACGTGTCGACATGGCCAACAAAGTACTTATGCATCATTTCTATTGCAGAGTCACTGTGACCCACATCTTCAAAATCAACAGTAGCATCCTTCCCTGTAAGAACACATAGTTTTATTGTCATAAACCAACCAGATTGCTGTATTTTTTTCCATCACTAGATTGCGAATAATTTGCCTTCGATGAAATTAAAGAGTCTTCACCTCCTGGATGAAATTTGCCTTAACAAAAAAGAAGTCAATTACAGATCTTAAAAAGTTAACTGGTTATATATTAAGTCAATTTGCCACGCGTCCTTTGATGAATCTTAACAAAAGCAATCTTAACAAAGGCAAATTACAGATCGCCGAATATATTATGAACCAACCAGCAAGGAGAAGTCAATTACCGGTTGATGAAATTAAAGAGTCTTCACCTCCTGGATGATCATCCAAAAATGGGGTCACGTCATACACCTGCAACGCAACAATTGAACACATTTATGTATGATCAGACGATGGATGAGCACAATAGTCCTAAAAGTTTGCAGTTTTATTTAGAATCTTACTAACTATAGAGGGAAATCAAATGTGGCATGCTTTTCGTGATAAGATATTCAATTTGAAGCTGTAGCATATTTCTCACACTTAGAAAACAAGTTAAGGAACAAAGGACGAGTATCTCATTCTTTCTAAACTTTCTTTCTTCTAGTTCTTTTATTCAATGCAAAGCACTGGAACATGAAATTTTTGACATACTTCAGTTAACCATGATCATTCCATTCAGTCTTCTGATATAGTTTAACAAGGGATGATAAAATTATTAGTCATTTTCCAATTAGAAATCTCTCCTTAGTATATGCCTAATAACAATATAACCCCTAAAATTGCCAAGACAAATCATTAATGATTCAAATTACAAGACATAAGTAAGCGAGGTTCATTTTTTTAAAAGGAAACTGGAAAGGAAGAAGCAATATGATTCTGAATGGTTGTAGAAGGTTATGCGGTAGTTTCTTCGATTGGATTGAAGACATTGTAGGATTTAAGGACAGGAATGAACATTTCAATAAAAAAAAATTACTGTGTAACCAAACCGATCATAATTATTTAAATGATCTCATTATCTTATATCACATAAAGAATGAATAAAATCAATTTCACCACTACTTTGATAAACTATATCCGAGGTGTTACAAATTTACAATACATAATACTTGCTACTAGTTATAATGATGCAACAAGTCTCACACATATTAATTGCATAATTCAGAAATCCTCTCCTTTGTCATCGGGAAAATATTGAAACAAAATTTCAATAAATATGTTAGCAACAAGGGATTCCATGTCAATTATTAGGTCTAAATTTCAATATCATAAAAATGTTGTTCATGTTGTGAAATTCGGTCTAAAAACCTCACACCAATACAAACTATGATGTGTGTGGAGCAAAGGAAAGTGGTAACCAATATTAAAGTAACCACAAACAATCAACAATGATAAACAACAACACCTAGATCTAAAATATATGAATCAAAGTGAGAAAACATAAAACCACAAGCAATGAAAGAAAGGAAACAAACACACCAAAGATTGTTCACCCAGTTCGGTTCAACTTGACCTACTCTGGAGGAGAGATTGATCTCTCCAATCCACTATCAAAGAGTTTTTACAAAAGATTACAAATGGGTTACAAGAAATTAGCACAAGAGCTCACAAAAAACAAAACCTAATTTCTACCCATTTTCCCAATCTCACCAATGAACAAGACACTTAATGATTTTCACTATCCCAAGGTGTTTACAATGTTTTCCAACCCAAGAGAACTCTAATCAAAGACCCTCAACCCTAAAGTTACCTCCTTTGATTTCCCAAGTTTTCCTCTCTTGAAATTCTCTCTTTCTCTCTCTTCAAAAATGAGCTGAAACACTTAAATAGTACACAGACACTGTCAAAAGCGTGTCACGATTTGCCAAATTGTGACACGGTTGGTGCGTACGACCCAAGGTACGACCAACCTTATCCTCAAAACGTGTCCAGCAAGTCGAAAATCGTGTCATGATTTCCCAAAATCGTGTTACGATTGGACACCCTATAAAACATGTTCGCTGCCTACCAAAATCGTGACACGCTTATGAAAAGTTTCTCAAATCTCAATTTCGAAGACACTTTTCAACAGTTCAATCCAAAACAATATAGGTAGCACACATGGACATGACATTATTTAATCGTAGAAAGTGAAGTAAGAGAATAAAATGATAAAGAAGAGAGAGAGAGAGAAGGACCTTTCCATTGACAATAATCCAGCAATCAGTTTTGTTGTTGTGTTTGACGATCTCCTCAAACGTAAATGTTTTAGCATTTGATGAAGCCATTTGCTGCTAGCTGCTGCCTCTGTCACACAATGTATGTAATAATGTAAGTATGTCACAGTCACGAAAACAAAGATCCACGCGTGTAGGTTGGAACCAAAACCGCACAAACTTGAAGACAAATTCTTTCCACTTCAAACTACAAACTACAAAGTTACAACCCCACCAATTATTTTATTTTAGAGAAAGTACAAAATCAACGATAAAAAAAATAAAATAATAAGAGAGGAAGTACTTAATTAGAATATGCATCAACTAAAAAAATATTAAGGGTACGACCTAAATATAAGAACCAAAACTAGTGACAGAAAATATTTATAACGACAAAAAGTTTTGGTTTTTGTGTTTATGTCAACTCATTTATAACCTTAATATTTTTGATTAAATTTTCACATACATATTTAGAATATTATATTATAACAATTTCTTCCACAAAAATTTAGAATTTTAAAACAAAATACGAACTAAATATGATTTTTTAAGGGCTAAAAAGCTTAAAAAAATCATATTTAATTCACCCTTGTCATAAAAAATTGAACTTTTGCTAGAGAGATTCCTATAATGTACTAACCGTGAGTGCTAAAAATATTAAAAATTCTGAAGTCTACACATAAATTTACATAAAAGTATAAATCATAAGTCATGATGAAAAACATTTCAAGGACTGAAATTTTTTAGAGGAATTAAAAATAACATTTGAGATATTTATAAGGATCAAGAACTTATTTCACCCCAACAATAAATTATTCACCAAAAGTATAAAATAAAACTTAATTTAAGATTTATTTTTCTGTAAATTTATAACACATTTTTTTTTCAAAGGACAATATTATAAAATAGGTCTCTATATTTCAGACTTGGTAAAAGTTTTTTTTTTTTTTTATGAACGGAATTAGTAAAAGAGTTCTTCATTTCGTTTAGGAAATGGAGAGAATTATTATTACCCAGAAGAATGAATTTTTTTTTACAGGAATAATGTAGTTGTATTTTAAAAAAATTATGTTTTCCCATTTGATTTCACTCCAATTCATTCCACCTTATACCACCAATCACATATAGTTTCTCTTATTTCCTGTTCCTGTTTTCTTTCGTTTCATTTAACCCAAAATAAAAAAATAAAAAAGTTGCTGGCTAGGCTACCCAAGCATATATTGGCCTAAATGAAAGGTCGCTAAAATGAGTCTGGAATATTAATATGATAAAAATGATAGGTAAGGAATAAAGGCTTAAGTCCCATAGTATAGTATTTGAATAATATTACATCAACTTGAACAAAACACAATTTTCAATCAGAACAAACATATTTTAATTAACAACATTAATGGAGTTACAAATTTATTTCAAAACATTACTATAGTATAGTATTTCAATAAACGAATTAGGAGTATGAACCATATATCACAAACCACCATCTCCCTCTTAATAGACACAAGATTCATGATCTTTGTCTTTCATAGAAAACTAAGGAAGCATCTGGTTAAAGTCATGCATGCATGCATGCGTCCATACATTTATTTTCCACCAATGAAGTGGATAGAATCTTCAACCTTTATTCCCCATACCATAAGCCAGAAACTGAAAGAACCAACTACAATCAATTCAAACACTAACTTCGAATCAAATATTGCGACCATCAACATGTTCCTTCACATGGTAGCCTTCACCAAATGGCTTCTTTGATAGAGAAAGACGCACTCCTGGATCATGATGGGAGCAAGAAGCATGATACAGTAGAGAGTTATTGACACACTGCACATTGCTGTTCATGTATGCAGCCATTGGAAATGAAGATTTTGTTCTTCCTTTGTTATTCTTATCTTTCTTGTTTATTTTTCCTTCATCAGCACTTGAACTCTCAGATTCACCACCGTCAACTTTGATTGAGTTCCCCTTCTTGTGAAGATAATTGGGTTGGTGTTTCTTTTGGGCTTGAACTAGTTCCATATAGGCTCCTCTGTTTTCCCCTGCAATTGTTATCACTCTCATGCCAGAGTCCTCAGAATCTGAAAACTTTTTCTCCTTGCTGGTTTCTCTTCCTTTCACAGTAATGTGTTTTCCATGTTGGGAAGAATTGCTGTGATTTTGAGTCTGCCTGTGAAATTCACCATTGCCATGATTTTGAGTCTGCCTATGCAATTCACCATTGCTGTGATTTTGATTCTCCCTATGCAATTCATCAGTATCATTGTGCCACGGCTTAGGCACGTCAACAGTTTTCTGAACTAGCACTGCTTTTGGCTCTGCCTCCACTGGTATCTTAGAATGTTCTTCACGAGTTTTGAATTGCGAAGGTGGGAGTGTCAAAGGAGAGGGCGGTGAATTAGTGGATCTAGCATTTGGTGAATGCATTGGGCTACGAACGTTCTGTTTAATAGTTTTTGGAGATTGAGTGGGAATCGGAACACGAGAAGTGCTGGTTGTAGTTTTCTCCGGGGAAGAACTACTTGAATATTGTGTTGTCTTTTGAATAGGAGAAGATGGCATGGAAGAAGATGAAGAAGAATTAGGAATCACTACTCTATGAGGTGGAGATGAAGGTGCTTGTTCAGTTTTCTTTTCTTGAGGTTGAGTCTGATTATGAGGTGATGGGGGTGCTGAAGCAGTCCTAAATGTGGGTAGAGACATAGCAGGGCGTGGCTCAGGTGCAGGTGCTGGAGCAGGTGTAGGCGTAGGTGCGGGGCGAATGGAGGTTAAGCGGAACCATGGACGAACCGGGGGTGGGTTAGCCATGGTGCTTCTTTGTTGGGGAAATGTTAAAAGTTTGTGAAGAGAAGTTGAGAACGAAAAATGGAGGAGACAAAAACTGAGCACACAAAAATATGGGAGAGGCCGTGTTTTATTTATAGAACCGTTTTCACCTCATGGGACAAAAGAAGAATGATCAGTTTAAAACACAACTTGTCGCAGGTAGGAAAAGAAAAAAGCTGAATAGACCATGAATTTGAGACATGACCCGTATAAAATTAAAGAAATGGGGAAAGTATCGGATTCAATTGGCACTTCCAGCTGACACAAGCTCACAAAGTTAAGATTGGTATCTCATTGGAGTAATTTAAGTTGAATTTTGTTTTGTACTTGAAAAACCTGTCTTGCTTGTTTAAGGATCAAACATAAGGATAGTTGTGTGAGCAATATAGTCCTCACATTATCAATAGTGCAAATTGATCTTTAAAATTGCAAAATGTTAATAATAGATTTGACGGTAAGTGAATAATGTGATGGATATATTTGATAACATATTCATATAGAGGGACGTACTTGCTTAATAGTTTAAAATATTGATGATGAGATTAGATTAATACTACACTCGTATTAACTTTCACATTTAGTCCTAGTTGTATGTATCACTTTATCTTTATTTATTTAACGTTGGTCTTCCTATTGACTTTGCTTGTTTAGGTAGTGAGGTACCGATGCTTTCTTTTCTTCTGTTTCCCCTTTTCCTCGCTTTCGTTCTTTTTAAGATGCTTCAGTTCATGGGACTTCCTTCCTTACTTTAACGTACGAAAAAACGGTCCTAATGTGCAAAGCAAAGAAACTATCCTAATTTCAGCGATACAGAAGAAAAGAACATATCCATAATGGGACCTTACTTCTTGTCTTTTGGCATCAATTTGTTTCTTTATTGGTCACTAGTACATATAAAATTATGGTTCAATTTCTATAAAAACTTTCATCTTTATATTTCAATGATAACAGAAGGTAAATATTATATTCGTGAAACTAATTAAGGTCGTGCATCTTTGTTCCTTTTATTATTATTATTATTATTATTTATTTATTTATGATTGAGACTAGTCCCCGCTAAAACAAAAATGATTGAGACTAAAGCTGAAGAACCAAGAATTTATTCACACACAATGGCTGCACTTGCACATAATATACTCTTGCGCATTTATAATTTGTATGCCGTTTCAAAATTCAGGAAATAAACGTTTTATAATGTAACAAAGCCATAAATACAACTAATAGTGCTATCCATAAGTTAAAATGAGCCTAAATTAAATTTTAAAAGAAAAAAGACAATACTTCATTTCTCATTAAACCAAATTTGAGGTAGGGTTAGCTTGGTTCGATCTGCTTATGTCCAGGGGTCATTACAGTTGCATAAAAGAATCTCATCATCTCAACACATAAGATTTATTCACACAACGTGTGTTTGGTTCAGTGGTGGCGAGAATCGATTATCGATAAAAGTGAGCTGAATGTAAAGTGGTTTATGTCCGGATGTATTTATGTAAAAATGTGTTAAGTATTAAATTTAAGGCTAAAATCAATTGTAGAAGTCAAAAGCTAAATTTTTTTATTCAAGTAGAATCAATTCTACAAGCAAATCAATTATCCTTTAGAATTGCCTAAATTGATAAAATCAATTCTAGAACCTCTAGAATCACTTTTAACCTTCCTAAATTAAAACCATGCATATGAAAATAATTCAACACAGATTTCAACCTTCTCATTATTATTTTAACCAGGGGTGGGCATAAAAACCATAAACTGAACCAAACTGTTGAACTGAACCGAACTGAACCAATATTAAACTGAACTGGTGTGTAAAAGTTCAAAACTGAATTGTATTTTAAGTATCAGTTACTAAGTGTAACTGAACTGCCTCTGTTTTCATGTCAATGACAGGATCAGCTACACCCCAACTGCCAATGAAACTTTGTTAAAGCTACAGGATCAACAAGAACCAGTTTTTGAATGACTGATCAACTAACCTAAGATACTTACAAATCCATGAGATTGAAATAATTAATGAGAGGAATTCAAACAAGATGCAAAAGTGAATAGAAACCAAGTTCAGATCTTGCCCAGAGCAAACTTCTGTAGTGTATGAAATAATCACGTTCCCATATGTGGGTAGAAACCAAGGCCAGATATAAGTAATTTGAGCAAAATTTAGTATAAGTAATTAATTACACTGGATACTTAGAAACAAAGGCTTCTTTTTTAAGGTTACCAACAATCCATTCTTGGAGCTACGTTGTGTTTTCATACATAAATATCATAAGAACAGACCATGAAAACCCTTGGGGTAATCAATATGAAAGCATAATATTATTGCATCATCCCAACAAAGGCTAAAAACCATAATGAAAATCAGCTCAACTAGTGAGTAAAGAAAAATCATTCCCGTTCAGAGCTAAATACAAAATGGAATTCAAGAGGTTCCACCAACTCTTGTAAAAGAAGGAGTTGCTGAGCTTTCTCTATCACCAGAAAAGAAAAGAAAAAGAAGATGAAACTAAAGTAGTAATTCAGTTCAATTTTTTTTATTAATCAAAACAGTTAACTATTTTAAAAACCAGTTCAGTTTGGTTCAAACTATTGCATTATGGTTCAGTTCAGTTTTGACATAGTTTTGGTCTAAACTGAACTTTGCCCATCCCTAATTTTAACATATTCTAAGCTTTAAATCATTGTACATAATTGTAACCAGATAGAGATTGTGGAGGAAGTGATGATGGAAGAGGAAAGGGAAAGGAGAAAGATGATGGAGGAATAGCCTATAATCAAGTTAATGATTCTCTAAAGTGAAATTGAGGTTGGGGACACATGATATAACCTGAACTACATGTACCACGGCTTTCGTGTGAATTATCTTTCTAGGCAAGAAACACCAGAGGAACAAGCTAAGTTCGAAGCGCAGTAAAAATCGTTCTAGTGTATAGGGACTCAGGATCCTCTACATATTCCTATGTTGTCTTTCTATCCCTATCTTAATCTCTCTTATTTTACTGTTGCAGGGGATGTAGAACAGCAGAGAATCCAAAGTTATTGCATTTGCCTTTCATGTAGTATTGAAACAAAATATTGTCAATCTCCTTAAATATGACATGACATTAATCACAAAAATCACTTAAGAAATAAAATTGAGTTTTATGATTAGAGATGGTCATTAGCACCCATTCCTTTATGTATAATTTGAACGTATGAGTAAGAACATTTTTATTTACTACATTATACAAAAGAATGGTGTGATACAATTATGCAATACTTGACTGACACCCAATTATTATGTTACAAGGCCAAAGGAAAATGCAGAATAGCAAATTTTGCATTTATTGATATTGCCAAATACTAATTTGATAGTTAAATACCTGGGAACTTACTTACATACGAGAATCATACATACATTCAAGGCCATTTTGTGAACTCAAACACTTTCCATACAATATCAAGTCCAGTGGGAATCTGCCACACAAAGAGAAGAACATTCAACGTATTCAGCGCGATGTGAAGATTTCTGGCTGTTTCACTGCCTTTCTGCATCGGTGGTACTAGAGCTGCTGCCAGTGCCCATAAGACGGTAATGCCTGTAGGGAAAAATTATTCTAGTGTTATCAATTTTCGTTACAACCAATATAATCCCCAACTCAGAGAGCTATAAAGATTCCCAACTTCATCAGATTGAATATATTTCTTATCTTTATCCCAGTATTGGCAATCCTGTATCGCATATAATAATAGTTTGTTGCTACACTACACCGCTATAGCGTTGCTATTGCCACTATTTGACAACACTTTGTACCAAATCAAGTAGCTCTGAACAATAGTGGTTACTTAAAATCTTCTGTGTTTGT
The DNA here is from genome assembly GCA_958299785.1 of Medicago lupulina. Lineage (NCBI taxonomy): Eukaryota > Viridiplantae > Streptophyta > Magnoliopsida > Fabales > Fabaceae > Medicago > Medicago lupulina. Next base: position 406,916 of record OY283140.1, read on the forward strand.
TTGAAAGTAAAGGTAGAGGACAATGCATTATTATAATTGAAGGTTGTAGGAACAGTTGGTGAAAGTGAAGTTAACAGTGGATAATCTTAAGATGAAAAGGGGTTGTTTGGTAGTTTGAGAGAAACTTAAGGGAGATTAGTGCTTAGTTACAAAAAAGAAGGGGTGTTTGTGTTTTTTAAGTAAATCTTAGGGGAGGTGAATGTAGTTTACCCTTAAATCAAATGCAAACTTAGTGTTTACCTGCTCCTGCAAATAAATGTGGACCAGGAAATAGCTTTCCTGTCCTTAACCATGTGTTGAGTCCTCCACCAACAGCCTCAAAGACACCAAACCCTAGAAGTATGGATCCAGCATTAAAGTGTTTATCCCTGTATGAACCTTTGATAAGCTCTTTCCTCTCCTAAATATCAGTAACCAACAAATTTGGTGCTCATCAGATTCAGCATTTACTAATGACAAAAATAACACAAAGGCTAAATTGCTCATCTAATGATAAAAATCAGTGTCCACTGTGAAACATGCAATAATGCATAAAGGGTACTGCTACGTACCTCAGTAAGTTTCTGAATTTCAAGTTCAACTGGTGATGGTGGTGAAGTTTCAAGTGCTTTACCATCTGGGGTGACCGGAGCGGGTTTGAGTTGTTTCTTGAGTTCATTAATATCGTTTTGAATAGTCCTAACTCGGCGCCATTGCCACCCCAAATAGCCAGCATATAGAGTATAGAAAAACAAACCACCCAACACAATGGGATGAATGAGAGCAAATGTTCTTCCTTCAAATATCCCAAACTCTCCACCAGCAGCAAGTGCATCCTGTTTCATTCATCATGGATTGGTTAGAAAATAAAAGAGTAAAGATATGGATGAAAGAATAGAATAGGATGCTTGCCTTGGTATCCAATAAGAATGGAAATGTGATTGCTGAGAGAGAAAGAAGAGAAGTTTGTTTGATATTAATTTGATCTAATGAAAACTTCAGTGGGGTGGAGACAATATTGAATTTGGATGGAAGTGGAACAACATGTTTTGAGATTGATTGGCGTGTCTTGATGCATGAAAGAATGGGAAGCTTGACAAGACTGAGTGTGGAGGCCATACTCTCTGCCTCTGCTGCATACGGGGGTTCACAATCAGAGAGATAGAGAAGGGAAGAGGTTTGAGGTTGAAAGTCCTTCCTACCTGAAAAAGATATTATAATGTCCACATGTTTTTTTTTACTGGAGATAAGGTCTACATGTTTACTCTCTTTCTAAGTTGGATCATTTTTTTATCCATCTTTTCATTTTCACCCTTTTATCTTTAAATTTAAATTCTAAAATCCAAAAACTTGTTTAATCTTTTGCTTAAATATTTTAATTTAGAAGTAATAGTTCGAATTCATAAACTCAAAATAATGAATCGTTCATCTCTAATATGAGTTGTGGTGAATTATCGCCCGAATCTTATTCATATCAAGTAATTTGAACAAAAATTATAGTATAAGCAAACATGAAATGTAACACAAAGAACCTTGGTGCAAGAGGAGTGCAATCGTGAACTTCATTGTACCATGTTGCTTGAGAGTGTTTTTGAAGGGCACACGAAAAATATGCTTATCATAATACATTTTTAAGTTTTGAGAGTATTATAAAAACATTGAAGGAATTTTGAATTTTATTAAATTGATCTAAGCCTCCAAAATCCTCCAACATATTTTATAAATACTTCCATATTAGAAGACAGACTTAGAGTTGAGGGAGGAATTGAATGGGAGGCTAGAGACTAGAGATAAATCTTAGAAGCGTATAGTTTTCGTCTGATTAATTAGAACTAAGACGGAGTATATGGAATGTAACGTCATAAAAAGGCAAAGTAGTTCTACCTTGAAAGTGAAGATTAAAGATCGTATCATACACCAAGTTGCACGGTTTAAAATTAAATATCTTGGATCCTTAGTACAAAGTGACGGAGAAATAGAAGCAGATGTAAATCATCGTATTCAAGTTGGGTGGTTGAAATGGAGAAGAGTCTCGGGTGTTTCATGTGATAAGAAAGTACCACTTAAGTTAAAAGAAAAGTTATATCGGACAACAGTCAGACCGACGATGTTGTACGGTACAAAGTGTTGAGCAGTTAAGAGCCAACATGAGAATCAATTAAGTGTAGCGGGATAGGATTAGGAATGACATCATTAGAGAGAGGGGGTAGAAAACAAACTTAGATTGTTTGGGCATGTAGAGAGAAGACATGTAGATGCCGTCGTAAGAAGAGTATATCAGATGGAGAAGAGTCAGGTCAAAAAAGACAAAGAAAAACCTAGAAAAACTATGAGTTGAGTCCAAATATGATTTATGATATAATAATATGACATGATTCAGTTCATGTAGCTGACTCCACTTAATGAGATAAAATTTGGTTGTTGTTGTCGTAATTTTAAATAATTAATTTTGTAACTAATTTAATATTTTAATATTATTAATTTTATTTTGGTACAAAATGAAAATTTTCATTACGTAAACTATTGTCAATTTTTTAAACGAGCATTGTTCTTATTATGTGATTCAGGCTGACAATTCGAACCAAGTCATTTGAACACTCAATGTGGGTTGAGATCAAATTAAAAATATGTTCATGTCATACTCGAGTCAAACACTAAAATAAAACAATTCTTGAGTTGTAGATAAATAAAATTTGAGTGACAAACTCATTTTCTATACTACTATTTCTTAATATCTTAATAGGCCGTTAAAGTTAGAGTCACACTCAAGACGGTTAAAGTAAAATAGAAAAGTATTTTTTTTATCCTTAAAAAAAAAATCTTATGCAAATTTTGATCCAAACATAGTACATCAATACAATTTTTTAGTTTTATATTATTTTTATTCCTTTTTTGATGTTTTTTCTCTCACATTAGATTCAATGTCTATGCAGAACGATACACAATGTCTCCTCTCGAAAAAGAAGATATACGGTTTCATTGTGTAATGTTGAAAATTTTATGTCAAAATAATATAACTGAATAAAATAATAGAGATTAGAGAGTTCACTTGTCAAATAGTAGTAAGATATTTCTTTTGCACCACAAAAAGTTTGTAATTTGTTCCAAACTAGATTAAATTAGACTTATATATTTTTATTAATTTCTTGTTCTCTTTTACGAGAAAATACCATTTTTTTTTATAAATTTGGTATCCGATCCAAAATCCATTAATTCAAGGAGTCAAATTTCACATCCGCTTACGGGCCGTTTAAATTCAGAGAATGTATTAGCTCATTGAAATTCACACCAATAAAAAATCAAGATCTTAGGCCAACCCAAATAAATTATGAGAAAAAAATCATCTCAATAAACACCGGTAAAATACACAAGAGAGGGTATGGATTACAATGGAAAAGATGCCAATTAGCCAAACATTCCAGATAGAGAGCGGCCCAGTTAATTTAAAAAAAAGAACACGGTTGGCTTCAATTTAATAGTGGTGTCTAATTTTAATGTAAAGTTACCATAAATACTTTTTCTAATAAGCAAATTACTTTAAATACAAGTGAAAATTGAACGCAGTTAATGTATTTCAAAGATATAGTAGGAAAGCTTTAAAAAGCAAAATATAATAGGAAAAATAAAATTCATTTTTATCTCTTGATTTTTTAAAATAACCGAAACTTTAAAGTGACGTTTGAATAGATTGAATTATTTTTATTTGTTTACTACTTTTTATATTTTTAATTTATAATTGAAAAGTTAGGCTAGCTTGACTGATTTAAGTCAACAATTGTTTGAGGTTCAGAGTGTTCTTGTTAAAAAGAAAAAATTTAATATAGCAATTAACCTACTAACATTTGTTATTCAAAATCAAAATAATATAGAACCTAAATGATTTATTTTACATTAACACGATAGATTGCAATTGATACTTCTTTTTATAAAAAAACTAACATACAAATTACACTTGAAGATTCGGTTAAACCAGGTTTAGTTTTGAAATGTCGTGAGACTTCATGTTTAAGTAAGTTTGTTTTGAACAAAAGATAAGATAAATGATCTTACCGCGTAGGATAGGAAAGAAAAAACAGAAATAAATAATAGTATAAAAGGAATGAAAATAAAATGAAAAAAAAAAACGGAGGGGTTATAACTTATAAGAGGAGGAGGATTTTGCATCGCATTATATAAGAGAGCAGAAGCGGCTGGGTGTTTGGTAGCCGCTAAATGCAATTAGAGAGTAGTTAGTATTTAAAATAACTTCTTCCTTCTCATTGCCAATTGCTTGCGCCATGCTTATCTCTATATCACTCAAAATCGCCATCCTCTTATTCTCAATTTATGCAATACACATGATATTCGAAATAGGTCTGATACACGAGGCAAAGAAACTATGGAGAATCTTCCAAGATTGGTTCCATGTGTATCAGGTTTTCCATGTTCCATAACTAAACGACAATATGCAACACAAAACTTTTTACAAAAAACTCTCTCTCTACTTTCCTTCCCTCCAAGACTCTCAATTAAACACCCTCGTCACTTCCAATACTAATCAAACCATCCACGATCATTTTCTTGGTGCCACCGTGTCCTGGTTCAACCAAACTCAACCTAACAGAGCCTTCATTCTCAGGATCAGAATATTCGATAAGCGAAGAATCCTTCGTGCTTATATTCAACACATTCACGTCGTTGTTGACCAAATCGAGAAACAAGGGAATCGCGATTTGCGTCTCTACATAAACCCAACTGATTTCGGACGGTGGAGATTCGTTCCATTTACACATCCTTCCACTTTCGAAACAATCATAATGGAAACCGATCTAAAAAACAGAGTCAAATCCGATCTAGAATCTTTTCTCAAAGGTAAACAATACTACCATCGCCTTGGTCGTCTTTGGAAACGTAGCTTCCTCTTATACGGTCCTTCCGGCACCGGAAAATCTTGTTTTGTCGCCGCCATGGCCAATTTTCTCTCTTACGACGTCTACGACATAGACCTATCCAGAATTTCAACCGATTCAAATCTTAAATCCATCCTGCTTCAAACAACTCCCAAGTCAATCATCCTCGTTGAAGATTTTGATCGGTATCTCACTGAGAAATCATCTACAACAGTAACTTCATCAGGGATATTATTGAACTTCATGGACGGGATTTGGAGCGGCGAAGAGAGAGTGATGGTTTTCACGATGAACAGTAAAGAGAACGTCGAACCGAATCTACTTCGTCCGGGTCGGGTTGATGTACATATCCATTTTCCACTTTGTGATTTTTCATCGTTCAAAACACTTGCTAGTAACTAACTTGGTGTAAAGGATCATAAACTGTTTCAACAAGTTCAGGAAATATTTGAAAACGGAGCGAGTTTGAGTCCAGCGAAAATAGGTGAGTTGATGATCGTGAATCGGAACTCACCGAGTCGTGCGATTAAATCAGTTATAACTACGTTGAAAACGGACGGTGATGGAAGAGGGTGTGGATTGATCGAACGGCGCATAGGGAATGATGATGACGTGGAGGAGGGTGTACGTGATACGCGGAAATTGTACGGGTTTTTCAGATTGAAAGGTCCTAGAAAATCTTCTACGTCACCAAACAGTGTATTGGCAAGTCCGTTGCGAATTTGCGAAGAATGACTACGTTGGAGGACACGTGGCGAATGTTCGTTAGTCTTGGGAACAACGAGCAACTTTTCCCATTGCATCCAATTCGAATAATACTTAGCTGAAATTGTGGTTGGTGACACTATCAACCACAATGTTACAAGTGTACAAAACAACAAACAAATTTTGTGAAAGAAAAAGAAAAAAGCCACACATAACATTGTAGTTGGTCAATGTCACCCAAATGCTACCCGTCTAATTCAGGCTGGGGAATGGATTACTCTTTTTCTCTCAACATAAACAATACTCTTTTTCTCTCAACATAAACAAAAGTGATTTGTAATTTTATTAACACACTTAAAAAACTGTTCAAATTTGTCCTTTGATGCTGTGTGTTTCGCATGGAATATAAATCGGTGGAAATTGGAGATTGATTAAAGAATTTGCATAAGCCAAAGAAAATTATCAACTAGATATGTATTTGCTAATGCAGTCTGATTCTGATGTGTTTTTTTATTTATTATCTATGAAGTTAACCTTTTGATTTTTTCCTATTGTTGATAGGAAACGCCATCTAATCATGAAAGATTGTGATTCAGTGAATCATTTTTACATTTTTACTTCAAAAAATTAATGAAATTGGACTCTTTCTTTTTCAAAAGGGTTCATATTACACTGTCACTATGTCACAAAAATCATCAGAAAATTCCAATAATTGTTTTCTCCCGAGTATATAGCCACTTTAAAAGTGTTTATATGGTACAAAGCGAAGAGTCATTGGTCAAGGTTTTGTTTTGTTTTTGTCTGGACTCACACAATAAGTGTTAAAAAGTAATGAATTTGGGGTTTGCCCCTTCTTATACAAATATTATGAAGTCAGTACCAATCAAGTTGCAGTTACATACGTATGATTCTTTGTTCTAACTTATCTCTCCCGGATACCCTAATTTAATGCATACACCATAGCTGAGCCCCCAGTCCCCACAGAACTTGTTGAGGGTAATGCGGTAGCACTGCACAATACATAATACATGTATAAGTATTTGTCAATTCTTTACATTTTAAATTTAACACTACATAGTTTATGAATGGTGCACATTACATGCGATGAACGCAAGATATAAAAATCCTACCGTCAGTTAAAAGCAATTTTTAAGATCTTTTTCAATGGGGTGCCACTTCTGATTGCATAGAATTCATTTCCCACTTCATTGATTATCTTACTTCTCTCCCCATAAAGATACCTAAACAATATCATTCTTATTGAGCAAGATCTCCCATTTGAAAATTGTTTAGCCTCGAACGGTATAATATCTTGGTACGTCTGCTCTAGACTCTGCGGTTATTACATACTGATACTAGTTCAACATCAGTTTCACTTTTCAGACTTTACTCTTAAATGCCTCTGGACTTGGGGGATAGGCAATCAAATAAATGTTCTAATAATTAATATGTACTTCTAATAGTCTTCATGGCATCCATTCCCGCCCCAACCATTTTTGCTTTCACTGCAATCAGTATTTATTCCTATTTATGAAATCAATAATGGATTGGAAGCAATGTTTACCATCAAACCAGCTGGGGGTTGTTGACTTGTTGTTTTCGGTTAAATTAAAAGATCAATGTTCCTTCTAGGATTCACAAAGTGAAATGGACACACACACACCCAAGTTAAACAAGGTTTTCCCATGGCCCAGGAAGCTATTGAAAACAAATAACATTTTGTCATGTCACCCATGATTAGTGCTCCACAAACGCCACGGGTAGAGGCTTACAAGCTAAGTTACAAATTACAATAACTAATATAATTTGAGTTGCAATTTTTCTGACTGATTATGAAGGTTGACTGACTCAGCCACAAAGTAATTATTTTTTGGTTAATGATGTAACAAAATAATTGTGTTTTTTTTTTTACAATATATGAGTAGTCTCTGAGTCATCATTAATAATTTTAAAAATAAAAACAAATGAATCACAAGGTTTGAGTTTTTTTCTTTCTTAGTTCTTCTTTGTCTTTATGTTCTACTTCTTCGTTAATTTCTATAAAATTTAAAGAGAAAAGAAAATGTTAACACGTACACGAAAGAGGAACATGCAAGCAACCGCATATTTATATTTAATGTTCGATCAAGTTTATGGGAGAAAACAAGCTCTGGAAGTTTATTAAAAAGACAAAAACTTGAAATATGTAAAATTCATTGCTGTAATTCAATGAAAATAACGAAAAGCTCTTCAACTTTGAAATTAATCTTCATCACCCACACACACCACATTATCCCCATTGATAATTACTGAGCATATGTACTTTTCACTCATCTCTTAAAAAGTAGATCAACAAGAACACGAAGGTTGTACTTCCTTCATTTTAGTAATATCTATTTTTGATCCTTTAAGTGTAGCAACATTGTTATTACTATTATTAGACTCCAACGACCTTTTTGAAACAACCTTATTAATCTCTTCAAGCAATTTGAAAAATGCAGAGTTCACATTTTCACCACTGAAAGCTGAAGTCTCTGAGAAAAAGAGGCCCTGATCCTCTGCAAACTCCACAGCATCTTCCGTGTTCACCACTCTTTGGTCCACAAGATCACCTTTGTTACCAATTAGCATGATCACGATGGAATTGTCGGCGTGTGACCGTAGCTCCTCAATCCATCTAGCTACATGATCAAACGTTTGTCTTTTAGTTATGTCATACACCACCATGGCCCCTAATGCTCCTCTGTAGTATGCACTTGTAACCGCTCTGTACCTATATTATAATTATAATTATAATATAACATCAGCAACAAAATCATCATAATTTATGTCTTTTATATCATGAGCATGTTTGGTATTTTGATGGATTTGTTGAAATCACCTTGAACCAACATGATTTTACAAAAGCTATAAAACTTATCTAAAAATGATAGTATCTGTTTTGATTATTAATGTCATTTTGCTGATTTTTCAATTAGAGAAACATCTATTTAGATGTCAATAAGATAGTTAATTCGGAAATATAATTTACTTAGATGTAATTAATGTTTTTGTTATTGGCTGAAAGATGAATTATGAATATTTACCTATAAATTAACATAAGCAGGTTTTTTTTTTAGCTTAAGACAATCCATCTGGTTCCTAATGAAAATTGGTCATAATAATTCAGAGTTTGATCAATAAATAAATAACTAATCAATAGTTGTTTAAGTGACATATCGAACTTGAATGGCTCTGAGTGATTCAATCTCAACAGAAATTTATTAATCACTTGGGATCAATGGGTTGGCTAGCTGTCTGTGTTGCATTGCATAACCAAGTTTTTTACTAACTAAAACAATTTCATTATTCAACATCCATTAGTACTTTCTACTATTTGAAAACAGATATCTAAGTTTGTGGGATTGTAAGTAGGAAACCAAATATGGCAATTATAGTAAGATTCTTAATGTCAAATTGAGATTGTTATGCAAGAAACTAAAAAAACACAATGCACTCTCTTAGGTAAAACAGAGGAAGAAAAGAAACCTTTCTTGGCCAGCAGTATCCCAGATCTGAGCTTTGATGAGTTTACCATTAATTGTGACAGTTCTAGTCTGAAATTCAACTCCAATGGTTGATTTTGAGTCAAAGCAGAACTCATTCTTTGCAAACCTTGACAGCATTTGAGTCTTTCCTACTGCTGAGTCACCAATCACAACAACCTTAAACACATAATCTATTTTCTCTTGTGGCCTTTCAGCTTCTACACCATTCATTTCCTGATTCATTTTCTTCTCAAGGTCAAAAACAGCTTCAAAGGATGCTAATAATAGTCTCTTCCCCGTCAGAATATATATTAGTAGAAAAGAAATTAATAAAGTAAAGAAAATAAAGGAAAAAGGTTGAAAGAAAACATGAACTGGACAACAACCTAGAATTACCAGTGTGAAATAATTCTCCCCCTTTAATTTAATGCTTTACCAACTCAAGTGTAGTAGTACAATATAATATACATAAATATAGAGATATTGTTTGCATATCAGTGACTAAAAAATTGAGCTCGGAATTCTGAGATTTACTATATTCACTATTTCACACACATTGTGCACCAAGTACTTGTGCAAGACCTAGTTTGAGGGCAATATAATTTTGGTTTTTAGTTTTTTTTTTGCACAATCGACTATGTACTTACTTTTTAAATACTGATATAATTGCAAAACATTCAGTACCAGAAAGTGTTGGAAGAAAACTTAATCAATCAAGTGCTTTCATAACAGTATAAAGATAGTTAAAAATGAAGGAATATTAGTGAATGTCATCATCAAGCCAACTGTTTTGTTTTGTTTTGTGCATGACTTTATCATACCATTTATTGTTGTTTTTAAATGAGTTACTCTTGCATATATTTTTCTTTTTGGTGTGACATTTTCAAATGCCTTTCAAAATTAATTATTACAGTAAATTGTAATTAATTATTTGATGGCTTTTTTAAAGAGCTTGTTTGCATTATTCAAGTAAAACAACGATGGCCTTGAACAAGATTGGTGAAACTGCTAATAAACCAGTATCTGGACCGTTAACTGAAAATCAATGGTAAATTGATGTGGAATGTGTGCATGGGATGGGATAGACATGTCAATGTAAGCTGCTCGTTTTCATCACCGCTGGGAATTCTACTTGTTTATTATTCCTCGGAAAAGAAAACATTGTGACCTGTGCAGCATGAGCATGGTCTACCATACAATTCAATCCAGCCACACATGATACGGTCTGCAACAAATTGCAGGGCTCATTGCAGAGACTATAGGGCCACACAGCATAGACAAACGTTATAAAAGAACATTCTTTAATTCCAATGCAGGATAAGTTGAGGGTTTTCACTTTCTGCACCGACAAAAATGTAATACTGGTAAAGATGTGTCTTTTTTGTTAATTTATTTTATGTTTTTTACACAAAAATAAGGATAGTATGTATACTTGGAATGACTGTGTTAGGACATTCCTCAAAATACTAGTGATTAATAAAGGTAACAATAAGCTAAGGATACACATGAACAATCAAAAAACCAATAGAAAATTAACAAATCAAAACCTTAACCCTGTGAGTGTGTTTGGATGGGGTTATTGAAATTTTTTAAAGATTTTTTTTTTTTTGGTTAAGAAATTTTATAAAGAATTTAGATTTTTAGACAATTCAAATAATTCAATTAAATTGCTTTCATTTCTAAATATTCTTGTTTTGATGGAGTAATAAAAAAAAATTCATTGTATTATTTTTGGGCAACTTATAAATTTTGAAAATTAAAACTAGGCAATATGCACATATCAAAAATTTTGAGGGGTCGATTTATAATTTTGAATTTTTTTAGGGGTAAATATGTAATTTCCAAAAAATGGGTCAAACTATAATTTTTTAAAGTTATTAGGGTCAATTTGAAACTTTGAGGACAAAAATGCAAAATTTAAAAAATTATAAGAAATTTGAAATTTTTATCTTTTAGGTGTCATTTAAAATTTTCTAAATTTATCTTGAACAAAATATTTCATAAATTTTCATCATTTTGAATATACAATTTCCTTTTTCAAATGTAGAGTAAGGTTGAATATATATATATATATATATATATATATATATATATATATATATATATATATATATAAGAGATCTAATGAAAAAGTATATACATATACAAATAATGAATGAACATAAGAAGTACTCTAACAAAAGAAAATGTTCTCATCAATAGAAAACAACCATCTAAAACAACATTAGACAACCATCTAATCGTCTATTAGGATAACATTAACCGAAGAGGTGGGAGACTACAATGAGAATCCCACCATCAACCACATTTGCTAAAATTTCATACAAACAACCAACAAACAAAAGAAGTAGATCGAAATCCTGAACTTTAAAGATCAAAGTTATAAAAATACTAGTCAAATTTTGCGATAAAATATTAAAAAAATAAATCAAACCGAACTAAATATTTTTTATTAGCTGGGATTTTTTTCATCCCAAAACTTAATCAAATCAAATTGTTACACCCCTTCCTTAAAAAAAAAAAAAAAATGGTTACACACCCTTATATAAAAGAGGACAACTTGTATTAAATGCTTTCTTCAAAAAAAAAAAAAACTTGTATTAAATGCTATTTTGGATTTGTCAACTACTCACTAGCACATAAAATCAATATGTTGCTTTCAAGACCTGTTGGCTTAAACATATCCTCTCGTTAGCTTTTTTTATTACCTACCTAAAATCTTGAACTTCCTCTCTTTGTTCCATGGATACTTTCTCAAGCTCTGTTTCAACCCTCAAAATCTCATCAATCCCATCACCAACAACCAACCGTGAATTCTATCACTTCACAAGAACTCCTCATGCAACTGCAAACCCTTCTCGTCCTCCACAACCAAAATCCCATTTCTCTTCCAACTTAGTCACCCAAAAAACAAAAACTTTCTCACACAACAATCATTCTCCTTCACTACCATCAAAGACCCAACCTCTCAAACACAAACCATCTTCTCAAGTATTCCATCACAAGCCTGCTACTGGCTATGCTGCTGCAATCATAGATGTAGCTCAAAAAACCAACACCCTTCACTCGGTTCAAAGGGATGTTCAAAGACTCTTGAAGTTCCTCCAAAAACTGAAATTTCAATCAGATGATGTTGGTGTTGACCCTTCTTCATTGGTGAGGAAGGTGGTGGAGCAGAGAAAATTTGAAGGGCATGTGGTTGCTTTGGTGAAGATGCTGATGAAGAAGAACAAGCTGGGAATTGTTGAGGAAGTGTTGGAAGAGTTCATGAGGATTTATGATGAATTATGTGGAATTCAAGTTGTTTTGGTTTCATCAAAAAGAGAAATTGGAGAAGATGAAATATTTGGGATTGCGAAAAGTGTGCAGAAACTCAGTGGTGCAGTGAGGGTTAGGGTTAGGAATTTGGTTCAAGAGAGTTTTCCTTCTTCTTTTGCAGTGTAAAAGTTACCTATTCATAATGATAACATTTGTATCAAAATCTGTAAACAATATAATGTAATGCAAATGCAAATGCAACTTTAGAAAATTATATTGTTATTTGTAATTTTATTTGATTTTTTCGTTCATCAATCCAACAGAGTTTTTCATAAATTTGGAAACTTTTGATTTTTATGGGGGTTTGTTTAGCCAATTGTTCATGAACTTCATGCCAAATGCAGACAGAACAATATGGTAACTTAAAAAAATATAAAAAAGAAAAAAATTCCGTTGCCGGGACTTGAACCCGGGTCTCTCGGGTGAGAGCCGAGTATCCTGACCAACTAGACTACAACGGATTGTTAGATTATTGTCACACAATATAATATTTAATTGTGTTGTGTCAGTACAAGGGAAAACTTCAAGTTCTGTAAAAATTAATCATTCTTAAGAGTGAAAAAAATCATAATGAAATATAACAAACTTTATAATATTTGGTGTCACATCGAATAATTGATGATATATATGGAATGATCTTTTAATTATTTGATAGTGTTTCAAATTAAAAGGTCCAATGTGTTTCTTTGGAGCTTTAAAAATAGGAAGAGTGGTGTTCTATATTGTGTGCAAGTGAGTAATTATGTCCACATCAGATAGAAAAATAAAGGTTGAAAACTTTATAAGTTAGATGTCCCATAAACTCATTGTCTTAAGGTTTTGGGTAAGAGTATGATGTATTTCTCACTAGTGTTGTTGTTCTAACCTCGATATGTGGACGGTCCCCAAGCTCCCCTCATGATCCAACAATGGTATCAGAGTCCCGGTTCGACGAAGGGTACGACCGAGACAGCTGGTCCGTTGCTGAGAAACCAGCAACGGCGGCAGAAGCTCCTTGTGTCGGTCTATTGCTCAGAAAACACAAGCAAGTAAAAACTTTCGTTTGAGCAAGGAGTGTGTTGGACTCACACTTGAAGGAGAATGTGTCCATTGTCTTAAGATTTTGAGTAAGAGTCAGTGGAAATTAACTTTAATGGAATGTTATAATAATGCGAGATCCACAATTTATATTTTTTTGACAAAACTTTATTTTATTTTTAGAATCTAAGAATTTGTAGAATCCTAAAAGCCTGATGGTGGTAAAATATGAAATTAAAAAGATAAACTATTTTTGTATACAACCTGTAATTTAAAATACACACGTGACACAAAGAAAATGTCAAAAATATCAACGACAGTACAATGTAGTTATTAATATCATTCTGCAAAATGTGTTTCAGTATTATTATTACCCCAAAAAGCAAATAGCTAGCAAAGCAATGATCACAATTTGAGTTGATAGGAATAGAACAAAAAAAAGTGACGTTTGCGTGTGTGTAAAAAAATTTCAGCGTTGTAGACATTGCAAGAAGAGAATGGTCAAAGGTAAAAAGAGTTTTATTGACTTTGGACTATGAAGGAGTCTTCCCGGAAATATTCTATAGAGACTTTCATGCTTCATACAGTTGTAACATAAATTTATATCTGCTTGTTCTGTTTTTCTCTCCCACTTGTTTTTTCTTCCTTAATTCTGGTTTATGTTTTTCAATTTCCATGGTTCCATTTCCCTTTCATCCCGAGGTATCTCTCTCTCTCTTAGTCAAGTCAATTTGCCATAGTAACATTGAGTTTTTTAGTCATCTTACCGTTGTTTAGGCGTTAAATTTATTGCATAATAATAATATTGCATTCTAACCAAGTTTTTAGGTTCCTTGTACCTTTTTTGGTGTCTGTGCAAATGATGCTTAATTTACTCTTCTTCCTTCTTTTCCAACAATCAACATGAGCAAGATGGCTGTTTCATTCCTGTGTAATTTTCTTGGATGCTTAGTTGTTATTATACATGTCGGATATGTTTGTTAAATTTATACATCAATTGTTGGATTAAATGAAAATTGACTTTTTTATTCTGAAGCTGGAATGTTTTTCACATTTTGTTTAATATTATTTAGTGTGAATTCTCTATCTACTTATACTATGCAGACTTAAAGCCCTCTTGGGTACAAAATTATGATGTTGATTTAATTCTTAGTTTAGTGTTCTAAATAATATCCTTAGGAAATAGTTTTGATGGATTTCTTTTATTCATACTGTATAATATAGGTATTTGAAGTTGAATTGTAACTGGTATGGAAGCATTCCTTGATCAGAAGTTGCAAGAAGAAACTTCTGTGATCATCCTACCAACATTATTTACTGTTGTTGTTTCATGGGAGAAGAAGGGTTTTTATTTTCTAGACTAATTGTGCCACCAAAAGACGATGGCTCTCGATTCATTGAGTTCTGGTCCTGCTTCGGAAGCTATTTCTCAAATTATAGATACCGTTTCTGAGATTGTATATTCTGCTGGTGGTGTCCTTGTGAATAAGGACAGTTTTAAGGAACTTGCAGCTTACTTACAAAGAATTGCGCCTATCTTAAAACAGTTGAGCAAAGAAAAGGTCAGTGATTCCGAGACATTCAACTACGCTATTGAGGTTCTGGATCGTGAAATCAAAGATGGAAAGAAATTGGTTCAAGAATGTAGCAAGAAGAGCAAGGTATATCTTCTTGTGAATTGCAGAACCGTTTTTAAGCGCTTGAAGCACAACACAAGCGAGATTAGCAGGGCACTTGGTCTTCTTCCTTTGGCTACATCAGGCCTTTCTGCCGGAATTATTGAAGAAATCAAAAGTTTATGTGACAATATGCAGGCAGCTGAATTTAAGGCAGCCATATCCGAGGAAGAGATATTAGAGAAAATCGAGGCAGCGATACAGGAAAAGAATTTTGACCGCTCCTATGCAAATAATTTGCTTCTTCTCATTGCAGATGCAGTTGGAATTACAAAAGAGCGGTCAACACTAAAAAAAGAGCTTCAAGAGTTTAAAAGTGAAATTGAAAACGAGAAAGACCGGGCTGAAGCCATACAAATGGATCAAATCATTGCTTTGTTGGAAAGGTCTGATGCAGCCTCATCAACTAAGGAAAAGGAACGCAAGTACATCGCCAAACGAGATTCTTTGGGTACTCAACCGTTGGATCCTTTACAGTCCTTTTACTGCCCAATCACGGGTGATGTTATGGTTGACCCTGTGGAAACTTCATCAGGGCAAACATTTGAGAGAAGTGCAATTGAAAAGTGGTTTGCAGAAGGAAACAAACTGTGCCCTCTGACTTTCATTACTTTAGACACGTCAATTTTGAGACCTAACAAAACCTTGAAACAATCAATAGAAGAATGGAAAGATAGAAATACAATGATTACAATTGCTTCAATGAGCGAGAAAATCCAGTTTGGAGATGAAGTTGAAGTATTACATTGTCTGCAAGCTCTTCAAGATTTGTGTGAACAAAAGGATCAGCATAGAGAATGGGTGGTACTGGAGAATTATATACCTGTTCTTATCCAAATTCTTGCTGAAAAAAACCGTGATATAAGAAATCACGTCCTTGTCATCCTTTGCATGCTGGTGAAGGATAACGAAGATGCCAAGGTACTTAGTAACACTTAAGTGATCTTAGTTTTTTTTTTTTTTTTAATAATCCTTTAGTTCTATCTTACATGAAGAGAATCCTCTCCTCATGCAATAAGCAGCCCTAAATAAAGCCCACAAGCACTTACAGGTAGGGCTAATGCAAAATATCATTATGTAACAGATGCATCACTAAAAATTGTTTTAAATGCTCTTACTAATAATTAGTATACTAATTCTGATGTCATTATTTTCACATATTTCATATAGAAGGACCTGTGGCCAATACTTAAAGAAATAGAATTGGTACAATAAATACATTCTCCTCTTGACCTAAAAAAATTATAACACAACAGATTGGTTAGGACCTTTACAGTTAGATAAAACACTACATGATATGCATTTAAGATATTCTATCCGCACTCTCATCTATAATTTTGATCTTTTTTAAACAACCCTTATTCTTTATTATAAATTTACCATCATGCAATTAAACATGCAAATACCCTCCATAACTATGCACAATTTCATAGATATTGTCCCCTAACCCTGAAGATTTTTCAGGAAAGAATTGCAAATGTTAAAAATGCAATTGAGTCCATTGTCCATTCTCTTGGGCGTCGTTTGGGAGAAAGGAAGTTGGCGGTGGCATTACTTCTGGAACTATGCGAACATGATTTGTTAAGAGAATACATTGGAAAAGTTCAAGGTTGCATACTACTATTGGTGACTATGTCTAGCAGTGAGGATAATCAAGCTGCAAGAGATGCAACAGAGTTACTGGAGAAACTTTCATCCTCTGATCAGAATGTTATACAGATGGCAAAAGCAAATTATTTCAAGCATTTATTGCAGCGCCTCTCCGCAGGTTTATCTTGAACCTTCAATTTTGAGTCACTTTATCAGTTACAGCTTCTATATTTTCAATGATCGATACACTATAATTTTCATTGATTGAATTTAAAAATGGAAATTGATTTCACGTTCTTTCCCTAAGGTACCTACATAGGTAGTGTTTATAATATTGAAATTCATTTACACAACGATGACATGAAACCATCTTAATCGCACTAGGGAGTTTATGTAACTCCTTACAAAATAGATTTTAACGTTAAATTTTTCAACTAGTAACCGTGTTCTACTCTACAATTTTTGAGAGCTTCAAGGAGCAGTTTAAATAAATTAATTGAGGAACTGCATCAATATCATTTACAAATGGACACTATAATTAATGCAAATGCCTGTTATAAAAAGTCAGGGATGGTGTGAGGAACAAGCCTTCTGGTTAACCTGTTTTTTTAATGCAGGGCCAGATGATGTGAAGATGATTATGGTCAAAATGTTAGCAGAAATGGAGTCAACAGACCACAATAAGGAGATCTTATTTGACAGTGGTATTCTGCCTCCTCTTCTTCGCTTGGTCTCACATAATGATGTTGAGATGAAATTGGTTGCCTTTAAAGCTCTTCAGAATCTATCTACTTTAAAGAAAAATGGACTCGAAATGATTCGACAAGGTGCAGCACGCAAACTATTTGGCATTCTTTTCCAGCATAGCCTTCCTTCCTCAAGGTTGTCTGAACATGTAGCTCCCATAATTATGCAACTTGCTGCATCTACCATCTCCCAGGATACACAGACACCGGTTTCATTGTTAGAGTCCGATGAAGATGTTATTAACCTTTTTTCTCTAGCTAGCTACACAGTGCCTGATGTGCGACAATATATTATCCAGACATTTTATTCCTTATGTCACTCGCCCTCAGCTTCATATATCAGGAACAAGCTAAGAGAGGTATGCATCTAACTTGAACTAAAAGTACTTATCACATTTTGAAATATTTTTCTTCTGAAACACTAGTCTCCAAAAGTAGGCATTCAATGTCGTCAAAGCAGGCATGTCTAAAATAGTTAAGCATCGCCATTTAAGTTCTTTCACATCCATCTTACTGTTTAGCATGCCAAAGATAAACAAAATTTAAACATCTACTAGCATTTAGCATAGTAAAAAATATTTTTAGCTAGCATCAAGGAAGCAATGGCTATTAAGCATAAAGGACTGTGGTTCTTAGTTTCATTGGTACTGATTCCTCATGGCCCTTTTGATCACAGATAAACAGCTTACCATCTAAAACCAAATAACTGTAAAACAAGCATCAGTCAAATTGCTTTTTCATCCCCCCTTCCTGCAAAAATTACATTTCTAATGAAGGTCCAGTGAGTCAAAACAATTTTCTGGTGTTTACTATCTGAGATTCTTAATCTATTATGAAGTGCAATTTGCAGATATTATATCATTTATACGTGTTATTAGCATGCAACATTTTCTATTACTTGATAACTAGCATTGCAATGAAATTGATATTCTACCATTTTCTGTCTTGTGTGGTAAGCTAGCACCTGGCAGGTAGGTTATCTCTTGTCCTTACTATAAACCTTGATAATATTTATATTATAATATACCATAGCTAAATTAGTCTACTTATTTATGTGCAGTGCCCATCCGTTCAAGTATTGGTCAAATTGTTTGAGAATGAAAGCCTAAATCTTCGAGCAAGTGCTGTGAAGTTGTTTTCTTGCCTGGTAGAAAGTTGTGATGAAGACACCGTACTAGAGCATGTGAATCAGAAGTGTATTGAGACTTTACTCCAGATGCTGAAATCTTCATCTGACAAAGAAGAAATTGTTTCTGCTATGGGAATAATACGATATCTTCCAAAAGTTCAACAGATCACTCAGTGGCTTTATGATGCCAGGGCACTGTCAATCATTTGTAAATATATCCAAGAAGGCACGGATAAAGATCTCCAAAAGAGTAAGTTGGTAGAAAATTCTGTTGGTGCATTATGTCGTTTTACAGTTCCAACAAACTTGGAATGGCAAAAGAGTGCAGCCGAAACTGGGATCATAACTGTTTTAATACAGTTGCTTGAAAGTGGAACTGCTCCAACAAAACAGCTAGCAGCACTGTCCCTAACTCAATTTTCTAAAAGCTCAAATGAACTGAGCAGTCCAATGCCAAAGCGCAAGGGATTTTGGTGCTTCTCAGCTCAAACAGAAGCGGGATGCTTAGTTCATGGTGGTGTATGCACCGTGGAATCATCATTTTGCCTATTGGAGGCTGATGCGGTGGGAGCACTAGCAAAGACTCTTGGGGACTCTGATCTTGGAGTGTGTGAGGCTTCTTTAGATGCTCTTCTAACTTTAATTGATGGGGAAAAGCTACAGAGTGGTAGTAAAGTGCTTGCAGATGAAAATGTAATACCACTAATAATAAGATTTCTCGGTTCCCCTTCTCCCAGATTGCAGGAAAAGTCTCTTAATGCTTTGGAGAGGATTTTCCGGCTATTAGAGTTCAAACAGAAATATGGAGCTTCAGCTCAAATGCCTTTGGTTGACTTAACTCAGCGGGGTAATGGTAGCGTTAAATCCTTGGCAGCTCGAATATTGGCACATTTGAACGTGCTTCATGATCAATCTTCTTATTTCTAATGAATGTTGATTCGATTAATGTACTGAGGAGCAAAGTCAAGTTAACTAACCATAAGGTTCAATCTTCTCTTGATTCTTTGACCGTGACATGACAAAAACCGTTGCAAACTCCAACTTGGACAGGAAATGGGAGTCTTTGACAATGAAAACTGCATTCATCAGCATGATATTGATGTGGTTCCTCATGCTTGAAGAACATAATTCATTTTCCTCAGTCTGGTAACTATGGGACCAAGGTTGTAGCTATTTCTACTGGAAAATTATATAGATCATGTATTCTAAGTGTTTTCATTCAATTTAGGCTACTGTTGTATTAAGGTAGGATCACCATTGGATTTATTTGGAGCTTGTATTATACGCCCCAAATATCTTGTACATTTGAGTATTGATCGGATTGTCTGGTTATTTGTGTAATAAATAAAATCCATTTCTAGAATGACTGTGTTCTTTGTTATGAGAACTCATTGTTTTGTTATCTAAGTGACTTTTTTTATTGGTCAAAGACATTATAATATTTTTGAAAAAATAAAGAGATAATTTGTCATGCTATAATCACTTATTTAATTTGCTTATTCAAACATAACCCTTTGTCACTTAAATTAAAGACTAACATTTTTGAATAGTTAACGTAAAAAAAAGTTGCAAAAGTAGAAAAAAATCATAAAAATAAAACTCTCATGCACACAAAGACATACATATAAATTATAATATTTATATCATATATAAGTTCACGAAACAATATTTTCAAAATTAATTAACAAGCATGAACTTACTCTATAGATAAAAAAACAATATGAAAATGTTCACGAAACTTTACATCAAGTTGGTTTCGTGGTGTAGTTGGTTATCACGTCAGTCTAACACACTGAAGGTCTCCGGTTCGAACCCGGGCGAAGCCAGGTGTTTTCCATTACTTTTTTTTGTTCTCTGTTTTTACAACCGCTATGTATGGTAGTTATTTTGTCGGTCGGAAAAATTGTTTCATGCATCTTCCTCTGTGTCTTGTTTTGGTCCTTGTCTTTTCTTGTGAACAGAACAAGACATTAGATATTTAGTTTCCACTGTTAGTTAGTGTTGTCGGAGAAGAAAAGAAAATGGAGAGAAGAAGAAGAAGAAAGGAAGATTTATCATCCTTAATGCGAAAATCATGGTACCATCTAAGATTGTCTGTACGCCACCCATCTAGGGTTCCAACATGGGATGCAATTATTCTCACTGCCGCAAGCCCAGAACAAGCCCATCTCTATACTTCCCAACTCAATCGGGCCAAACGCATGGGCCGGATTTCCCCATCAACACTCACTCTCGCCGTCCCTGATCCTCTCGGCCGCCGTATCGGTTCTGGTGCCGCCACTCTCAATGCCCTCCACGCCCTTTCTCTTCATTATGGTACCACTGCTGCCAATGTGCTTGCTGGTAAACATGTGCTATTGCTTCATGCTGGTGGTGATTCTAAAAGAGTTCCTTGGGCTAATCCTATGGGGAAAGTGTTTCTTCCTCTCCCTTTCTTGGCTGATGATGAACCTGATGGTCCTGTTCCTCTTCTTTTTGATCATATTCTTGCTATTGCTTCTTGTGCTAGACAAGCTTTTCGAGATCAAGGTTAGTTATTATATATACATTTATTGTTCTATTTTGTATTTTCTTGTGTATAGTTTAAGGGCTGTTTTGATAAACAACTTATTTTACAGCTTACAACATAAGTGTTTTTTTTTTGAAGAAGCTAAACTAACCCCCTCAAATTGGCACCAGAGAGAATCGAACACCTGAGACCTTGAGGAGGAGCACACTCTCAGGTCCCAAGTCAATACCACTAGGCCAACCCAAGTGGGTTCTTATGACATAAGTGTTTACTTTAAGCTATTTCTATAGTGCAAGATAAAATAAAGTCAAATTGTTTTCGTATAATTTATAAGTGCATGTTTGGCTTTGCGGTGAAAAAAATTGATTTTGTAAAATTGGTTTTACTTAAAAAAGCCAGCTGACTGTAAAGTGGTTTATGTTTAAAAGTGAGTTGAACAATAAATTTCAGTTTAAAAAGCATGTTTAAACTCAAAAGCAACAAATCCTAGCTTCAAGTTAGAGTCAATCCTGGAGGCAATATCAATTCTACTTGAGAAAAACCAATCACGTCAAAATCAATTTTACACCTCCCAGATCAATTATGGAGGCTCCAAACGTGGAACCAAACATAGGCTAAGTTGTTTTCATAAGATATCTTGGAGAGCTTATGAAAATAAGCTGGAAACACAGCTTGTGAACATGTCATAACAATGTCACAAGTGTTTATGTCAGTAAATAAGTTCAAGTAAGTCAATCCAGTCAGGCCCTTAATATATGTAGGACAAAACAAAACATCAATTTAATAACAATGTCCTTATTCAATTGATTCTTTCAATTGTCGTTACAGGTGGAATACTGACTATGACTGGTGATGTTCTTCCGTGTTTTGATGCATCTGTTATGACTCTTCCCGAGGACACTTCATGCATCATCACTGTTCCAATCACACTTGATGTTGCTTCCAATCACGGAGTAATTGTTGCAGCTGAAACTGAAGTGCATTCAAATCAAAATTATGCACTCAGTTTAGTGGATAATCTACTACAGAAACCTACTGTAGATGAGTTGGTTCAAAGCAAGGCAGTTTTAGTTGATGGTAGGACACTACTTGATACTGGTATAATAGCGGTTAGAGGTAAGGCGTGGTTGGACCTTGTTACACTTGCTTGTTCCTCTCAGGAAATGATTTCAGACCTCATAAGGACCAGAAAAGAGGTATTATATGGTTGGCATTAACAATTGGTTTTCTATTCATGGATACAAAGTTCGTTCGAGTTTGAAAACATAGTTATGACTATAATTTGTGTTTTAATTGATAATTTGAGAGGTTGATGATTGAATCATTTGTCAGTTTAAAATAGAACTATTTATTCAGATATGTGCGAAAAGGTTGCACCTCTGATAACCAATTTTCTGCATGTAGCAGACAAGAAACTTACAAAACCAACACCCATCACCCAAAAAAACAAAGCTACATAGATCACTATCTTACAAAATTCAAATCCCCAGTCTCCTCAACATTGATAAACTATTACAACCACAAAAATACACTCTAAACTGCTAACGCAGTCACGAAAATCATTTTCCTATTCGATGCCAAAACTGTCCAGCTAACGTTTGCAATGAAAATATGTTGTAAATTTGACACCAAACATCCCTTAGTATGAACCACTAACAATCAGCCAATTGCCACACCACTTTCTGATTACGGTAAAATTTCCTTCAAGTCTACCTTGAGGGCAAAATCTGGTAGGAACCTCACCCTTATATGAATTGCAAAAATTAGAAAGCTCTATAGCCAAGACAAGCCAGGGTGTTTGTTTACCACTCTGCCAAACCAAACTCGAATCCTTTAATTCTTGCCGTAACCAACTCCAAACACAAGCAAACCAAAATGTCATTAAGCGAGGTGAGGCTAATAGGCTATCCTACCCAAATTTAATAACCCTTTGAACTGAAGGAAATGAGATATATATACAGCCATATGTCAGACCAGTATATATACCCAGCCAATTCAAAATAACTCTCCAAACCTTTGTAAAAACAGGGTAACCAAAGAATAAGTGGATTGCGAATTCCGTTTCACCACATCCTATTACACATTGAATTTGATTCCCAACAAGCACATTCCTCCTATTCAAGTTATCTTTCGCCGGTAATCTATCTTGATCTAATCTTCATACAGAAACCGTAATTTTATGAGGAACGAAACTAGGCCAAATGCTTTGATTTAGTTTTGTTCTTTTAAATAAAGGTCTTCTCAAAATCTTCCCATAAGCCTGAGTAGATTCAGTCTTATGTATATATTTATGAAATCTGCACCATTTTCTCTACCGAAGCATTTAATGCTCTTCACTTTTGTGGCAAAATGATGTTAATTTTATCTAATAATAAATGCCTTGTTGTCCAGATGAGTTTATATGAAGATTTGGTTGCTGCCTGGGTACCTGCAAAGCATGAGTGGTTGAGAAAGCGCCCTTTGGGTGAAGAATTGGTCAACAGGCTGGGAAACCAGAGGATGTTCAGCTACTGTGCCTGTATGTCGATCCCAATGACAATCTTTTATTCTGTACTTATATCATTCACCATATCCTTTTGTACTGAAATTGATTCTTTCGTATTTTATTCCCTTGCAGATGATTTATTGTTCTTGCATTTTGGGACCTCAAATGAAGTTTTAGATCACCTTAGTGGTGTTGGTTCAGACTTGGTTGGTAGAAGACACCTATGTTCTATTCCCGCAACCACTGCATCTGACATTACAGCATCTGCTATTATTCTTTCCAGTAAAATTGCACCCGGTGTCTCAGTAGGAGAGGATTCTCTTATATACGATTCATCTATTTCTGGTGGAATACATATTGGCTCATTATGTATAGTTGTTGGAGTCAACATATCTCTAGATGATGATTATATATGTGTGGAAGATTCAATGAAGTTCATGCTTCCAGATCGCCATTGTCTTTGGGAGGTTCCCTTGGTTGGAAGGAGCGAGAGAGTCCTAGTATATTGTGGCCTTCATGATAACCCTAAAAGTTCACTTTCTGGGGTTGGTACATTTTGTGGGAAACCTTGGAAGAAGGTTTTACATGATTTAGGTATTCAAGAAACTGATTTATGGGGTTCCTCAGGCACTGATGCGAAGTGTTTATGGAATTCAAAAATATTCCCCATACTTCCTTATGCTCAAATGCTTAAGGTTTCAATGTGGTTGATGGGATTAGTTAAACAAAAAACCGAAAACATGCTTTCTTTGTGGAGATCTGCTCAGCGCATCAGTCTGGAGGAATTGCATAGATCAATTGATTTCTCGACAATGTGTATAGGTTCTAGTCATCATCAAGCTGATCTAGCAGCAGGAATTGCTAAAGCTTGTGTTACCTATGGCATGCTGGGACGCAATTTGTCTCAACTATGTGCAGAAATTCTTCAAAAAGAAGGTTCTGGAGTTAAAATATGCAAGGATCTCCTAGCTATGTGTCCAAAAGTTCAGGAGCAGAACACTAACATACTTCCCAAGAGCCGAGCATGCCAGGTGCAAGTCGATCTTCTTCGAGCTTGCAATGATGAAAAGACAGCATGTGAGTTGGAACATAAAGTTTGGGATGCTGTGGCTGACGAAACTGCTTCAGCAGTAAGATATGGATTTAAAGGTGCGTGCTTTTATCAACACTTTTCCCTCCTTATCCTTATTCATCTCACCTGGTTAAAGTCTCTTGTTTTTATTTCCTATTTTCAGAAAGTCTATAGATACCTTGTTCTTCTTCTTCTTAAGTGCCTAAAGACTTGTATAGAGCTTCACATGCTTTTGTTTTAACTTTACTGACTGACTTCTTCTTTTTTACATTACGATTATGTTTCACAACACTCTTTTAACTTTAACCTTTTGTTGTAGACTGTTGTTGTGATTGGCCCACCAGCAAGAACCTTTATCCCTTTGGCCCAATATTCTTTGATTTTTCTAGCGTTTGTTTCCCATCTTTCTATTCCCTCTTGCATTCGTATTCCACACTTCATTAGCACTTCCCTATATCTCCCAAAATCCACCCGTCAAAACCTTTCTCTCCAACAGCCTTTGCTTTTTCACTTATTCATGCAAAGTTTTCTATCCAATTTTCTAATAAAAAAGGTAATTTTTTTTGAAAGCATACCACCCTACTCTTTTAAGATGCTTCAATCTTTTCTTAAAACAAGTGTTAGCTATAGTAAAATAAAAACCACAGTAAAACTCATATGCAACCATTTTTTGGTGTCAAATGGCTCTAAATTGCATTTATTGTATATATCTCATACTCTCTATTCATGTATTTGGATAAATAGACAACTGCATTTTAATTCATGTGAAAATATAGAAAAGGGATTTTCTGAAGCTAAATTTACTCTCATCCTGCAGAACATTTGTCAGAGTCTCCCAGTAGCGTCTCCTGTGATGAACAGCAGAATGATAATGGTTGCATTCATAAGCCTTTCCATCCTAGACAAGTAAAAGTAGAATTACCAGTGCGCGTAGATTTTGTTGGGGGTTGGAGTGATACCCCTCCATGGAGCATAGAGCGTGCTGGATGTGTTCTAAATATGGCAATAAGCTTAGAAGGTTCTCTTCCGCTTGGCACCATCATTGAGACCACTAAAACAACAGGAGTATTAATTAGTGATGACACGCATGACGAGTTATATATCGAGGATTATACATCTATATGTGCACCATTTGACGGAGACGATCCATTTAGGCTGGTGAAATGTGCACTACTTGTGACTGGCATTATTCACGATAACATTCTTGCTGATATGGGCATGCACATCAAGACATGGGCCAATGTTCCACGTGGTAGTGGATTGGGTACTTCTAGTATTTTAGCCGCTGCTGTAGTGAAAGGGCTTCTTCAGATAATTGACGGGGATGACAGCACTGAAAATGTTGCTAGACTTGTTTTGGTGTTGGAACAACTCATGGGTACAGGCGGTGGGTGGCAGGACCAAATTGGGGGTTTGTATCCGGGGATTAAATGTACCTCAAGCTTTCCTGGAATTCCATTGCGGCTTCAAGTTGTTCCCTTGTTGGCTTCAGCTCAGTTGATTTCCGAGTTGCAGCAACGACTTCTAGTTGTTTTTACTGGTCAAGTAAGCATTTGTTTATTCACAAAAATAAGTATTCTGCAGGCAGCACAGAACTCTATCCTGCTTATTAACAATGATATTTTTTGTATATTGAATTGTTTTGTAGGTTCGACTTGCAAAGAAGGTCCTGCAGAAGGTGGTAATTAGATATCTTCGCCGGGATAACCTTCTTGTATCCAGTATCAAGCGACTTGTGGAGCTGGCAAAGATAGGGAGGGAAGCTTTAATGAACTGCGATGTTGATGAACTAGGCGAAATAATGTTGGAGGCTTGGAGATTGCATCAGGAACTTGATCCTTACTGCAGCAATGATTTCGTCGACAAGTTATTTTCTTTTGCTAGTCCATACTGTTGTGGTTACAAGCTGGTTGGAGCTGGTGGTGGGGGCTTTGCTCTCTTAATTGCCAAAGACACACAACGTGCCAAGGAACTAAGACAGAGGCTAGAAGACGAGAGAGATTTTGAAGTGAAAATCTATGATTGGCAGATATCTTTATAGTATGATATGAACAGAATACCAACAGATTCTATTTTATAATTCTTTACTTGTATATTTTACCCTATTTTACTATTATTAGTTATTATGATAGAGTATATGTAGTGATTTGTAATTATCATCTACAACAGGCATATGCAGGACGGAGATATGTTAGAGTCTCCATGTTTTACGTTTTTTCTCTAAATGATTATAGTTGTTGTATGTGACTCTCATAAACTTTAAATAAAAAGTTTCCAAATTTTTGTAAATGACCAAGGTGATTGTCATTAGTAACATTGCTACTATATATATATATATATATATATATATATATATATATATATATATATATATATATATATATATATATGAATTGGTCCAAGAGGTGTCAATTTAGTGGTTAGAGTTTGACTTTGTAATTTCAAGGGTTAAGTTTTAAATCCAGTAGAGTTGTAATATGATCATTTGTGTAATTGTTGTCAATAAAATTTCCCCTTAAAAAAAAAATGAATTGATAAAAAAATATTTATATTGATGAAAAATACTTTTAGAGTAACATTTCTGCCTCGACTCTTATGCGCATGGGATAGTTAAAAACTATGTTTTTGTTTGGTTGGAGATAAAATTGAGCTATAACTTATAAGCTTGTATGAATAAAAAAGTTCCATTTGATAATTGTCATTTTTACACGAGCTTATAACTTATTTTTATAAGCTTACAACGACTTTTGATAAGTTAATTCAAGTAGCTTATACCTGTTCATTCTTTATCTCCATTTTACCCCTGCATTCTTAATTGAAAAAATAATAATTATTAATTAAATGTGGTTTTTTATGTCATTTCATATTTATAAACTACTTCAACTGTTAATTTTATCAAACATTACAATTCAATGAGCTAGCTTATCCGCTATAAGTTAGCTTATAAGTCATCCACTATAAGCTAACTTATCAACTATCTACTATTTTTTTTACCAAACATGGCCTATATAATACAAAATTGGCGTTCGGGAGTTGAGGCATTACATGGTTTGTGTATGTAGTATTTGTTAGAAGATGTTGTTATGTCCAATGTGGGAAAACGTACATACTACATACTCTTCTTCTATTTGTCTAATATTAACCACCTTCAACCCACTTCTTTTTTTTTTGTTCATGCTTTTAATTTTCCAGGTTAAGATAAATAGAGAACAATTGCTGATAAAGGAGAAGGCACCCAAGACCGATGGTACTACTTTTCTTTTTATTTTTCTCACAAATTGTCATTATGAGAATTCTTAAGCAAGTCAATCAACTATTTTTGTTAATCATCTTTCTTTAGCTCATTGTGAACTTGTTTATTTTGTTTGTCAAATAACAATGCCAATTTATTGTTAGCTGCCAACTTCATTTTTTTGCGACCAAGATCAAAGAAACATTCTCATATTCAATTTCACTTTTTCGTTCCATTTTGAGGTTTCATTAGCTGCGATTACCCTTGTGCATCTTCGCAAAATCATTTCCGTGACTACAATTTCTGCCTCTCTTCCTTTTCTTAGTTGGGAGACTGAACATACTTTCTCATGTAAGCATGATCTTAGGTTTTGATAATCAGTTCGTAAATTTATTTTGGCATTCTTTGATTGGTAACCATTTGAAATGATCTAATTCATGGGTTTAACATGATTGAATATTGGTGCTATCTGTGTTTGTTAGGGATGTTTACGTAAGTTTAATAAGGGATTTATATGGGAAGTGGCAGGGTTTGAATTTGGTTTATATGAAATGAAACTTATAAATTGCGTTTATTTCATTTTGATTTATACGATAACTTGGAGCAAAAGAAACAGGAGCTCGATGAAGAGTAAATTAAAGTTGTGTTATTATTATCAATAATTGTTTACGGGCAACTATATATTTACTGTTGGAGCATTTATAAGTAGTTTACTCATACCATAATTGCCAAGTTCTGTATAAAGTTGTGAAGGGAATATCTGACCAACTATATAGCCCTTCAAGTTACCATGTTTAGAATCTTATCTTATATGAATTTAACTATTTGATGAAAAAGTTTGCAGCTTGGGTTTAGAGTATATATTGACAGCATGTGTCAAAGTAGATTGTTGATCTGTTGTTTTTTGACATTCAATAGTGTTAATTTTTTAAGTGTTTCTTAATTTTTGTGTGAAATATATAATTAGCCTTTCATATGCTATGCATGTTATTGCTTTGATACTTTCTAAAAGTTTTAGCCCATCAGTTAATATGCAACTAATTTAATTTTTTCCTGAACTAACTTTAGGAACTGAGTGTGAATATAGGACTTATTGCAACAAACAAAATCATAAGCTGTCAATCAATCTGCATTGCAGAATGTTATTTATATATTTGGCATTGGTCGTTGGATTAGTTTTAACAGAGTTATAATACATGACTCTAGATATTGAAAAATGTTGGCTGGCATAGTTTGTGTTTCACTTGCCAATTCATGTCAAATTTGAGTGGTATAATGTTAAGGATGATGCGTCTCATTGCAAGGATTTCTTCTTATTCCAGGGTATATTAATTTAATTACGAGCTTTAAGAAGTAGAAGCCGTGGTCTGGATTGGTTGAAGCTACATATGGTCTGATTCATTATTATGTGTGAGTTTTCATGTTTAAGTATCAGTGTTGTTAAATGTTGACGCCATGGCGGAATAGCGAGGCGGATTTTTCAAAAACCGCCATTTTATTAGGAATGCATGCCATAGGCCGCAATGGTGTGTTCATATGGCGGGTTTTTGGCCCTTTCTCACTTTTTTTTTTCTTCTTTTCTTTCCGTAGTACCATGCCCAAATTGCCGCCATGATAAAGTTGCTTATGATGAAAGGTAGACTCAATCAGCTGATGAGCCGGTAACTATATTTTACACTTGCTTGAATGAAAAGTGCAAGCACAAGTGGAATGAGTGAGATGCAATGTTTTTATTTTTTATTATCATGGGATAAAGTCAGAAGCTTTACATGCTGTTTCTAATTGGAATCATGTGAAGTATAAGAATGTTTTTTATTTTACTTTTCATTAACCATTACAAAAATTGACATATGGTTTTATTTTCTCTTCGAGAATAAAGTTGTTTTAAAGATTGGTAAATTTAGATGGTAATTAAAATTCAAGAATCTTCGTGCATTCCATTTTAAAGACGAATAGTTTAGAAAAACCCTAATTCAATTTGGTCCTAAAAACCGAAAGTTTAACACAAAAAATCAGTCCTATTATAAAATAACCAAGCATTTTCCCTTTCACACTTTAGGCATTTTAGCCTTTGTCTATAAGTAAATTATTTTCGCATAGTTTACCAAAAAAAACATAATTATTTTTACATATAGTGTATTCAAATATTCACCAAATTTTGTCCAAAAAAGTATGCACTAAATTGTTTAACTTTCAATTTAATTTAATTGAAAATAATTTTATTAAATTAAGTTTATTTAAAATCATTTATGTAAGATTGTCACTCAATTACGCACTAGTTAGTGCGAGTTGGAGAATAATTTGTGATCATCACTTTTCATTTTAGCAGTACTTTATCAATCTTATATCATTATTATTTCTTTAGAAAAGTGGTGAGTTGGTTGAAGAAGAAGAAGGTTGTGCAATAATAATGGATAAAAGAAAAAGTAAGAAAGGGTATCACTTGTAAATGAAGCAAAGAATCCGAAGCTCCATGGGTCATGCATGGCTCAATGTGCCACTGCCACTGCCCACATGTTACATATCATTATCAATGTAGAATTTAGATATAAATATTTGACTACATGGTCTCACAACCACTATACATTTTGATCCCTCAAACATGCTTAATTACATGTATGAATGTATTTAGACTTGTCTAAGCAATCAAGCCTTGTATAGTTTGGCAAGTAAATATGCCTAATTTGTTTATTTCATTATTAGAAACTTAGTTAATTTTATGAGAATAAAAAATCTAGAACTAGCTTAATGTATGTTAAAAATATTTGGAAAAAGTTGGTGGGCAAAATAAAATATTCACAATCGGGCGAATGTTGGGAATGAAATTGGGTCTTGATTTCTCCCTTGTGGTTAGTTTTTGGAGTCTGAAGTAAAATGTTTATCCTTAATATAACCATGTCCCTTGTTACATTATCAAAATGAACTCTTAATGCATATGTGGTACAAAATTTGATATGATGAGGCGTGAGTTGGAATGTGAAATTTTAATTTAGAATAAGTAGGAAAGAGAAACGGTGAATGAAATAAAAACAAAAAAAGTATAGTCAAGTGTGTAGTAGAGTATTGCATGAGTCGGTGGAGTAGTTGAATAGAATAGAAGAAGGAGTGAGCTAACAAGTGAAGTTAGTTTATATTTGATTATCATTATGACAAGAAGCTAGGAATAATATAATAATAATAATGACGTGGGTGGGACCAATTGAAATGGAATCCAATCCAATAAGGCAGTGACTGGCAGTAACACAAAGACTAAGGTCTGTCTTTGAGTGAAGAAGACATAATGGGTTTGATTTCGAACAGAATTGAGAGACACGACATCAAACCCGGTGATCATGTCTACACATACAGAGCTGTTTTCACCTATTCTCATCACGGTACGCTGTTTTTTGCTCTCTTGCTTTCCCTTTTATTTAAATCAAACGCTCCAAAGTCAATGAGATTTCAATGCTGCATCATCCTATGCAGTTTTCAGATTCATTGGAATTGTGTCTTAGATTTGTTTAAGTTTTCAAGCTAGCTGATACACCAAAGTAACTAGGGAAATTAATTTTTATCACTCTAGGTAAATTATACCAAATCAATTTGTTATGAACCATGCCTATTTTATACTACTGCTTAATTATATTTTAGCTAGCTTTCCTTAGCCCTTAATTCCTCACAACTATGGGAAGATGCAATTCACTTTCATTGCTTGATTAGTTTGTATTCTAACTATTGGGTGCTTTTCTTATGGACTCCAATTTAAAACGACATTGTTTTCTAGTATCAGCCTTGTCTGCAAAATTTTCCACACTTCTTCAACTTGATATGGACACGATTCAAGACATCTAACTATATTCATAATGATTTTGGAAAATCTTGTTTGTTGAATCATGCTTGTGCCTAAGTTCAATTGAATCTGATACCAATGCTATGCATTGCAGGCATTTTTGTTGGGGGGAGCAAGGTTGTACATTTCAGACCTGATAGAAACTTTAAGTCAATCACCGAGACATCTTCAAACGTAGACGATCCAACACCAACCCCTTGTCCCACCTTTCCTGATTGTGGATTCAGGCAACCAAATAGTGGAGTAGTTCTTTCTTGCTTAGACTGCTTCCTTCGAAACGGTTCTCTTTACTGTTTTGAGTATGGAGTTTCACCAACAGTTTTTCTTACCAGGATAAGAGGTGGCACGTGCACTACTGCATTACCCGACCCACCTGAAACTGTTATCCATCGAGCAATGTATCTTCTTCAAAATGGTTTTGGTAACTATGATGTTTTTCAGAACAACTGTGAGGATTTTGCAATGTACTGTAAAACTGGTCTTTTGATTGTAGACAAGCAAGGAGTTGGAAGAAGTGGTCAAGCTTCTTCTGTTATTGGTGCTCCATTGGCTGCAATGCTTTCTTCTCCTCTCAAGTTGTTAATGCCGAGTCCTGTTGGTATGGCTACGGTAACAGCAGGAATGTACTGCATGAGTAGATATGCAACTGACATTGGTGTTAGAAGTGATGTGGTCAAGGTTGGGGTAGAAGACTTGGCTGTGAACTTGGGATGGAGTTGTTCCGATGAGGAGGAGGTAGTTGGAGATGGAACTGCAAATTCACCGATTATCATATAATTTAGCTAAAGTTAATTCATCCTTGTGCACATGAAAACTTCTGCATGTGTTATTCTAAGTTATTACACTAGTAAGTTGATCGCAGATGTGACCTTCATTTACATCTGCTGAATTGATATATAAGTCCTTTCTCTTTTCCTTTTCTTTTCCCCTGTATCCTTTACAATAATAGTTGGTGTCAAGTTACTCATGTTGTACATGGGATGTAATAGCAGTAATACTTGTTGTAATGACTAATAATGTTTAATTATAAGATTATTCTCTTTGAGATGATTTTCCATTTGGTAGCTTAGTTAGAAGTAATGCAATCCTACCATCAATTGTAACCGAACCACTTTGCTGTGAAGATGAGAAAACGATATTGGCTTACTTGAATATATAGTAGTCTTCCATGCTTTGTAAGTCTCTGAATATTTTTTTGAGTACATCCTTTTAAATAAGTAGGTTTTTAATTGAGAATTTGTCTTAGCTTAATGTGGGTATTAATTCCATAAGTACTGATTGAGTAACCAACCCGCCATTACTTGTAGGGAATGGTAATGAAAAACCTGGTAGCTATCACACAAACGTTCTACTCAAGAGGGAATAACTACTACATTTGCTATTCGAGCAATTTGTGGGGATTTTAAATAATCTCTCCGGTCTATTATAAACAAACCTGATTGATTAATTATTAATGCATCGTGTTGCTTGTTTAATTTTTAATTTAAAGGCAGAAGAGATGAATACAGATCCTGCTTAATTTAAACAGAGCTATGCAACCTGTACAAAAGTTCCTCTAATGGAATTAGTTGATCAGCTTTGATTTAAGTTTTTAAAGATTTGGTTGCAATGACTTTTGATGAACAAGGAAAGAGTCGGATATTTATTTAAGGTTGACAACTTTTTTAAGTTGTCAGCTTTGATTTATATATCTTACATGATATGATCATATCCAAGATTCTTCTAACTGTGAAAGCATTTGTAAGTAAAAGAAAAATAGAATTAGGCATGTTTGCCTGATCACACACTTGTAAGTATATTGTAATACATTTCAGATAGTATATTATATTCTTAAACGTAAGCATGTAGTATTTGATTGAATAGCAAGATGAGGATTCTCTTCTTCTGAGGATTGTTCCCCGAATACAATTGAGCATGTTTGCCTGATCACACACTCGTCATGTTTTCTTGTGTCATCCACTAAATTGCAAAGACTAAATAACTAGTAGTTCTTATAAACATGCTTTCTTTTGGTGTTTTAGTCTGTGACCCTCAAACATTCCTTCACCATATGATCAGTGCTTTCATATGTCAACCATTAATTAATTAATTTTTTTGTCATCTCTATTTTTCAGTGAGATAGTCTTGGTATGGTCACAATCACAAGACCAAATATATAATGTTTAGTTAGGGATACAAAGAAGGCAATTGTTCTTTAGACACCCAAAAACTGAATAACAGTTAATTATCATTTGACGTCGAACGACAGTTGATCACCATTCAATATCGAATGACAATTAATTGTTGTTTGGGTACCTTTTTAATCAGCTAAATGACTTTTTAAATCGGTTAGAAGTGTCTAAACGATAATTAACTATCATTCGACGTGTTTTAGGTGCATGTGAGTAATTGTCAGATGTCTAAAGAGAAATCTCTTACAAAGAACAAAAAATCACTCTTTACCAAACTCAACTAACAGTCGGGCTTTTCAAAAGAGCAACCTTCATGTTGTTCACACTTCACTCAATGCTAGGAAACACAAGTAATTTACCAATATAACCTCATCGAAAGTTAACTGCCGATAGACATTTACGTTTTTTTCCGGTATGTTTCAGCCTTATTTGAAGTGTGAACAGCAATTTTCAACCTTCATAGCCCACCATCTGAACATGGGTTAGCCCACCCACTCACACGTTCAATAAATGAACAAATTAACTAAAATACAAGAGACTGCTTTCAGCACCCCCCTTTTTTTGTCGAACAGTACCCTCCCATCCGTTTTCCCAAAAAAATACCCTGCTTCCTCCATTTTTCTGTCTCTCAAGAACACAATCAATATTGACGTGCGAATCAAGACAAGTTTAGTTTCGTTTCATCCTATTTCGAATTTTCATTTTCATTTCTCCAAGGTTTTCAAATTATTATTATGGTAAGCCTTTCATCGTTAACCTCGTAGCTTCCGCTGTTTATGTCTGTAATCTCACAACACCAAAAACCCTATGTCCAACGTTTTAACCATGATTTCTCTGTGAAATTTAGATTAGTTGTTTATGGTATTGTTTTTTTGGTTTTTGTTTCGGGGTTCTGGGGTGGCGGAGGGTTTATGAATTAGGTTTTTCATTGATATGTTCAAACCAGAAGCTCAGTGCCCATGTATATGCTTTTATAGAAGATATAAGCTGTTTCCATATGTATAATTAAGAACTTATGGAAATAAGCTGAAAACAGCTTACCGACTGTCATAAGCTGTTTCCAAAAGGTATCTCCAGTCTGAAAGATATTTACTTCAAGAGATAAGCTTAAATAAGTCAATCCAAACGGGGCCTTATTGTATTGATAGGTCGAATTTGGATTTTAGTTTTCCTGGCAATATGCCCCTTTTATGATACCATGATTATTGAAGGGTGACCTATTTATGGGAGAGCCTTTGAAAATTTATTGACATTCAAATTATGTTTCTTTTGTGGAACTGAAATTGAAGTTTGTAACAGGCTTCACCTTTAATTGCTGGGATTGCTGTGGCTGCTGCAGCATATGCCGGTAAATATGGTATCCAGGCTTGGCAAGCATTCAAAGCTAGACCACCTGCGTTGCGTAAATTTTATGAAGGTGGTTTTCAGCCTACTATGACTAAGAGGGAAGCAGCTCTCATACTTGGTGTTAGGTACTTTCATTTTTTATTTTTTTAAGATTTCAAGGTATTGATTGTGTGAGCTCATAGTAACGAAAGTTGAAAACTACCGGAAAAAATCAAATAAGATATCATTTTTTTGTTTAACGACAATCTGTATCAGTGTTTGTCACCTTTTTTTTTTAATGCGAATTCATTGATTAAACTAAGGTGGAAAATGGTTCAACTCCATGTGAATACCCTCCCCTTCTGGTTTTAGTCATCTCAATTTTTTTGTTTTGCTTTGAGTCCCTCACGTTTCCTAACTGTCTGATATTAGTTCTTCTGTTAACTAGAGTCAGTTTCTCCCTGACGTGGAATACAAAGTGCCGCACTTTAAAATTCATATTCCCATTGATTTGTTTGTGTCACATATCTGATGTTTTCTGTTTTTCCTTTTCTATTAATTGATTTCATTATTTACTATTAAACATGTCTATGTGAGGCATTAGCCCAATAGACAAGGTCAGATGTAGATTATTTACATGTGTTACATAGAATAAGGATTTGACATTTCCTACCCATTCGGTTGTTGTGTGTTGGTTTGGTTGGAAGAGGCTAGGCTCTCTAAATCCTAGAGGTTATGTTGGTTTTTTAGCAGTCAACTACTGCATTCGTTACAGTTTGTATTTCCCATGTTTCCTATAACCACCTCTGTTAGAAGTTACCACCAAGAAGAATTGGTAAATCAATATCATATTCAGTATTCCTATCCTTATACTACCCAGAAACTATAATTTGGCTACTTGGCGTTGTTCCTGTTTTCTCATTTCTCGACAGCCATGCCATCATCCAGTCAACCACAACCACATTGCTTTTCTTGTTACAGGCTTATTAAATATACCTTAGGTTGAGGGAAATTGTGAATCTTGATTTTGATTGACTATTAATTACAAATGTTGGAGGATGTCTTTAATTTTTGGTTTTGTTATATGACTTCTGGAGTATTAAGTATCACTGTCCTAGTTATAAATATTGGAGTATTAAATATGAATATCAGAGTATGCATTCAATTGTTTATTTATCTTGCAACAATAACTATAGGTTTGACAATTATGGTGTTCATTTTACTAGTTTCGTAATTTTTCGTACCGTTGAACTGATTCAGATTGCTGAGAAATCAGGAAAATAATTTATAACTTGGAACTAATTCTTGTCCATTTGATGTTGATATTCCTTCCTTTTTATTTTGCTTGAAATTGAATGGTGAGTCATGCAATTGTACTTCAAAATTACCCCGCGTGTGTTGCAAGTTGTGACTTGTGAAGTGGACTTATCCTGGTCCAGTTCTTTGTTCAATTGAAAAGTATATGGTTTTCCATCTTTCAGATTCAGATAGCTCCTGTAATCTGTAGCTATAGTTCTGTACTGTCTGGTCTCTACGGTGGTAAATTGTTGACAAGTACCATTTCTGATTATGGCTCATTTGGTGGAAATTCATTTGTACTTGAAATTAGCAACATATTTATTTCATAATTTTCTTTTCATAATTAAAATGGGTATTGATTGATTTTATGTTGTTATATGCATTTCCTTGCATTGGTGCCATTTTGTATTGTATCCATTCTCTATGAATAAAATGAATCATGATTTATGAATTTTTTTTGGACAAAACATAGAAACCATGCTTTATGTATTGTTTTTACTGTTGTCCTTTAATAACAAGACAAGTGTATTAAAAATCCACATCAGACCGACACCCTCGTTATCTTGTTAACCACTGTTTTGTCCTTGTTAACTCTCGTTAGACCCAGACCCAGATTCTTTCTTCTAATTCACTGAGTTTCATGAAATTGGTGTTGTTTCCATGCTCTATCTCTTGGAATTTTGTCCTACTACAAGTTTACACAGCACACCAAATGCCTCTTATCTTGTTAAAAATTAATACTAGATACTGGATGTAGGGGTGTTGGTTGTTGCAAGACAAGGATTATTTTTATACAATCTTTGGAATTGGGTGTGAAATGAATGTTGGATATCATCAATCGATAAAAATCTGGTAAAAATCAAATAGCATCTTGGTGGGTGGCTATGGCGGTTATTGCGACTCATTATTAACGGATCATGAAACAAGGGTTAACAAGATGACGAGGGTTTGGGTCTGACGTGGACTTTTAATACACTTGCATTGTTATTGGAGGACAACAGTAAAAACAGTACATAAGGTACTCTTTCTAAGTTTTGCCCTTTATTTTTTGTGTTCCTACCTTTTAGACATTCATGGAGGGAGGGTGTTGAATCCTTTGTCTCCCTCCCAAAGTATTTGCCTGGGGCAAAGTTCAGAATATGCACATATTAACCGCTTAAAAACATGAGGATAATTTCATTCACTTCATTAAGATTTTAGACTTCTAATTGGTCTGAGTTTGTGTTTCATACTTTGTCTGTATTTTCACTCTTGTTGGTTATTTTGAACTTCGCTCTGAACGCTTATGACAAAAAATTTACCATAATTTTTTTTATCTTACTCTTGCTGATGTTCAACTGTGGATAAAATATGACAGACAGACAACTCCGACAGATAAGATTAAAGAAGCACATAGGAGAGTGATGGTTGCAAACCATCCAGATGCTGGTGGCAGCCATTATCTTGCTTCCAAAATCAACGAAGCAAAAGATATGATGATTGGAAAGACCAAGGGTGGTGGATCAGCATTTTGAAGCCATATAATCTTTCTGCCAATTATCGTGACAGTTCAGACTTTAGAAGTTGTGTTTGATTTAATGTCAGATTATAAATTTTGTACTCACCCCCCAATTATTTTATTAGACCAAAATATGCGTATATTTTTGTCGAGATGACAAAATTACTGTAACCTGACTTGTGTCATTAGAGCTGAGTTGAGACGGCAACCAATAGGTGCTCTTGTTTTCCCCCTAGTTTTAGTTTATGCCACTTTAGTACACTATAACGTGTATTTTGAATTTGAACGTGGTCGGTTGTAAACTCATGAGTTACTGATAATGCAAGTTACTTTTTTGTATTTGCTTGCCGAAAGAAGCGGATGGTTTATTTTGCAGGGTTTAAACTGTAAATGCTTTTAAAAGATGTGAAAATTGATTAATGATTACTAGTCCCCTGGCATTAGTATCATTTGTAGGTTAAAACTTGGAAGAAACTTATCATACTCTTTTTTCTCTTTATGCATACAAGTAGATGAGGCGTTGAGGTCCCATCCTAACATGCAATAAAATCCCAACGGGAAAGGTCTAGTATTGAAAAGAAACGAAAATAAAATGATTATTATTACAAGTGTAACTAGAAACAATTGGACAGAGTGTAGAAATATGTCACCACATTTCACATTATTTCAAAATGATCATGAAATTACATAATGTTATTCAAGTTCGCCCTCTGTCCGAATCTCTTATCATGCATCGTAACATTATTCACTTATTTTTAATATCATCTATGACATTACCAATTCAGTTGTCATTCAAATATCTACGGAGGGACAACTTTGAACAAAATTATGCAATTTTAGATTTCATTTTTGAATTTCGCTATTGTGAGAAACTATATTTATACGGTCTTACAATTTCAATCAAAGACCAGAGAGAAACTGAAATTTGACCAATCACCCAAAAAAAAAGTGAAATTTTACAATCATTTGTTTTGGCTAAAGATATGAAAAGAAAATTGTTTTATCAGATTTAATAAATCATAATAGATGTGCCAAAATAAATTAAATAACCATTAAAATAGTGAAATAAGAGAGGTAGACAAATTCCTCAGAAAAGAAAAGAAAAAGAGAGGTAGACATAGACAATATATAAAATGACCTTTTCTTTAAAAAAAAATATAGAAAAGAACTTACAATGCGATAAAACACATACTCAAAACTATTCAATATAAAATGAGATTAATCAAATTCAAACCCCGCTAATAATAAAAATGATGACATTAATCAAGAAAAATGTGATTCTAGGTAGATTAACGAGGAACAATGAGGAAATTGAAAACAGAAGATATAAATAAAAAAATATTGATCGAATCGTTTACGACGGAAAGGGTGGAGGAGGATGTAAGCGGTAATTGCGTTCAATTGAGGACGGTGTCAGAGACTATAGTGATGATAAGTTGGCGGAGGAATCCGAAGAGGTTTACAGGATATTGTACATCTAGGATTTCTATAACGAAAAAAGGTTGTGCTAGTTAACGATGTCGCAAGTTATTACAGTGAAAGGAAGAGATTAAAAGTTTTTGGTGGTGGTGTAGGTTAATCGCAGGTTTTCAGTTTGAGGTTGAAGACAATGCAAAGAAAAATATATCAAAGGTGGGATTGGACTTTTTCCATCATGGGAAAATTAAATGGCTTTCCCAGCATAAACGCCATGATAATGCTAAACAAATTTGATACACCATGTTTGTTATCAGTCATCAGTAGCTATTTACATAACTCCACTACTGAACAGAACAAGAAAAACAATGACGACACCAAGATGATGTTTATGATTCGTATGGTATCAGAAAAGGGACTCCATGTTGTTATTATGCCATATTACAGTGGTTCTCGATCCAGCACAAGTACATAGTAACCAAACCTTTTGCCCATGTGAAAAGCTTTGTTGATAAGTTCCTCGCTAATGCGTTTGTTTTCACATGAAACATAGAGTTTTTGCACTCTAGGTTGATCGAATTCCTTCCGCATCTTCACCATATCTTTTTGAGCATCAACTAGTTCTTGATAATTCTTGACACTATAGACTCCAAAACCAATTTTCAATCCCTCATTGAGAGCCATTTCTCTATACGCAGCACGATCAGCTGCGTAATTGGCCTCGCGTTCAGCAATTTGTTCTCGAGCGCGAACGGTGGGGTTGAAATTGCAGCTTCCATTCGGATACATCTGAAAGAAGAAAAGCAAATGCAAGCACATAGAAATTAGAAGAATACTAGGTTTCAAGAATCACCAAAGATTAAGAAAGAAACCTTCAAAGTAGGAAGTAGAGGAGGGAGAGACGGTTAGTAAAGAAAGTAACCTTCAAGTTATGAAAAGTAAAATGGAAGCGAAACTCAGAGATTTTGTAAGAGACCAGAAGTGACAATTAGTTTTGGCGGGTGCGACTCAAATTGAATTTCCACTAAGACTTTCCTTTCCTTTACTTTGTTTATACTTCAGTAGATAAATTAATTGGTTGAATTTATAATTTTTGATAAAATTGGCGACCGAAGTAGTTTATTATGAAATGATATATATATATATATATATATATATATATATATATAATTAATATTTATTTTTTTTCATTTAAAATTAGGCTTAATAGTATTTTTCGCCCCTAACTTTTACGAAGTTGCGATTTTGGCCCCTTAAGAAAAAAAAACTACAAAATCGTCCCCTAAGTTTTGCAACTATAGCAGTTTTGACCCCCCAAGACCAAAAAAATAAAAAAAAAATAACACGTGGCACCTCACTTAGGGTGCCACGTCAGCGTAGACTAAGACAAAATTGACCTTAGGGGCCAAAATTGCCACATGTACAAAATTTAGAGGGCGGTTTTGTAGTTATTTTTTTTAAGGGACTAAAATCGCAACTTTGAGAAAGTTAAGGGACTAAAACTACTATTAAGCCTTAAAATTACATTTTAAAATTGAGATAAATAATGACGACTAGCAGCTATTGTTTGCAAAGTTTCCCGTGTTTGTCTTTGAATATAAGTTTCTCTCTGTAGAAAAAAAAAAATTATATACACATTAATTTAAATACGTTGAAATAAGACCAAAAAAGCTTGGTTTAAGGAAGAAAAAAAATACAAAATCTATGAAAGAGAAAGAGAAATTTGTCCAATCATTTTGCAACAATTTGTTGACAATTTTCTCTCGCATACTTACATTATGCTTTTATTCTCTCTCTTCTTTTTTCTTTCTCTATTATTTTTGACCAATAAAAATAGAGAAAAATGAAGTTGTAATGAAAGTTGTCACCTTCATATATCACTACTCAAAGAGAAATTGCCAAAAGTTTCAAACAATATTGTTTCTTTAATTTTGAAATATGAATAGATCTGTTTATAAAAGGATATCTATATATTTATACGTGTGTGTGGGTTCAGTTAAAGAAAAAGAAGAAATTTACTCGAGAAAGTAGTTATTATAGTTAGTATGTTTGGAGTTTGTATAACTAACAACCAAATTAACTTGGATAAATGGTTTTCAACAAACGCAATCTTATTTTTATAAGTTGATTTGTTCATGTTCATTTAAATAGTAAGGGCATCTTCATATTATTTCCTGTCATATGCACCTCAGTAGACTATTATCAAAATTCCTGGTGCATGACAATAACATCCTTATTATTTTTACCTTTTCAATTAGAATTTAAAAGTGATCAACATCCTTATTGTGGCTATCTGTACTAATTAATGATAGAAAAACTGTTCTAACACTTCCTTTCTCAGGAGTGTTATTATAGTTAGTATAGATAAGAGTTAGTTAGGAAACTTGCCCTGCAAGTTAACCCTTTGTAACTGTTTTCTAACCACGGTTAGTTAGAGATGTAACTAGAGTTAGTTGACAGTTACAGAGATACAAATACTATATATACTCTACCTATACTACTTGTAAGATCAGTTTTGTGTAAAACAATATTATGAGAATAAATTCTTATCCTTCTTCAAGCTTTTTCCCTCCATCAATGGAGTTTGTTTTCCAGTTTTCACAAATGTTACCTTCCAAATTGTCTTCTAAGCCTCACTTTTTTTTATATTATTTCGCCATTCAATCTAAAGTAAATTGTTTTGTCAACTTGCTTGATTGGTCAAAACATGATAATCCAAAACGCTTGTATTCTAACTGGAGCTTGACATACATGGAATTTGCTTGAAAACTTCAACCCAGTGATTTGGTATCAATCAATAACCATAACGGTAGCATTTTTATGTGTTGAGAATTTGAAAACTTCCATGTTCACGGTAGAAGGATTCTAGCGTGGTTAAGATTTGGCATACATACATGTTTTAATAATCCAAGTATTTCTTTGCTAAAAAAATAAAAAAGTAATCTAAGTATTTCATCATAACTCATAAGGTATTACCTAAATCTACAATTTATAAATTATAATTATGTATATTAGATACGTATATAACCTTATTTCATTTTGCACATTTTAAATTTAGTTCTCCATCTATGGTACGATTTGATTATTTTGGACCTGTCTAATTTGTGTTTTTTTTTCTTCAGTTACTGTGCAAGTAATTCACAAATCATATATATGGGTTTAATTTAATGATGCTCATCAAATCTGCAAATTTTCTTTACATTCATAAGGATAATGTACTGGTTCACATCACCTTCAATACTATTGATTTTGTACAAAACGAAATATTTTGCAGCGACTTTTTTAAAAATCAAAATATTTTATAGGGATTATTTTTTTCTATAAAATGAGTACAGTCATCATGTGTCACGTATGCAAACCATTACAAAAGTGAAGGCAAGGGACTATTTTAAAAAACAAAATATTTTACAAGGACCTTTTTCTATAAAAAAATTTATAAGACTAAAATCAAAACGAGA
This sequence comes from Medicago lupulina, assembly GCA_958299785.1. Taxonomy (NCBI): domain Eukaryota; kingdom Viridiplantae; phylum Streptophyta; class Magnoliopsida; order Fabales; family Fabaceae; genus Medicago; species Medicago lupulina. The sequence continues at coordinate 449,766 of OY283140.1, forward strand.
CATATTTATAAGGACTAAAACCATGTTTTAACCTAAATTTTTAGTCAAATTAATGTTGTCTCATAAAGTTGAAGAATTGGTATGGTACAGTGAAAAGAAGAATTGTGAAGTCTGTTATATTTGAATCAAGTGCTCCATGGAATTATTGGATAAGAAATTGGTATCTAGTCCAGAATAGGCAAATCCATGATTGCTACGGTTCTAGAAGAATAACAACATATGGCTATGGTTATCCATATATTAAGTAGTTCCACGTGTGTAGATTCATTTTAAACAAAATTCCATCAATTTAGAATTCCATAAAAGTGAGCAAAATTTTGCATTAGTCTATGGCTTTAAGAAAGTTAGGGACAAATTCATCCTTCAAAATTCTTTTTATCTCATGTCACAATAAAACATAGCTGCGAATATAATGAAAATTTTCAATGGCTAAACAAATTCATCATATGAATTATATCAAACAACATACTAATATACAAAGGTTGAATACATATAACTTTAATACATGGTAGTGAAAAAACTTTATGAATGAAAGAAGAACTTTAACATTTGAAAAAAGACCACCGAACAAAGGTGTAGGTAAATGCCTGTGTCTTATTTTATTATAGATATACAATGTGTTCACATATTAAAAAAAAATTCTACAAAAACAAATCATGAGAACACAATATACGGGATCAGTAGAAAAGACTTTGACACTTCAAGTATGCTCAAAATATGCCACTCAAGAAGCCATCGTAGAAGAGATAGGTACATGTTTCCAGTCCTTACCAAGATCATGAGGCTTTCATAGTTCATTTCTGCAAAATGTTGAAATAAATAAATTTATTAAAACATATCGTGTTAGCTTCCATAGTTGCACACACCGAGGAAGTAGTAAACATATCGTTTTGTTTTTTATTAAGGGAACAAACATGTATTTTTTTCTGAAGAAAGGGGAACAAACATCGTTGTTTTTTCTTTTGTACAACATTGTTATTCCTACTCTTTTTTGTTGAGGGGATTGCTCTTCCTACCATTATGCCAATCATATATACTATTATAGGGAGAAAGAGAAAAATAGAAGCTATGCAGTTTAAGCGTTTGTTTTTTAGAAATATGTTGGATGATGAAATCCTAACAGGAAGTCATTTAGGGTAACAAGCTTTTTTACCTCAAATTAAACTAAAGACAAGTTATATATGGGGGATTATCCTTTGTGCTTATTAGGTAATAGTTTTCTGTGAAGCTAAATTTTGCAATCATGATAAATCTGTGACAAAGACAAACCATTTTTAATGTTAAAATTGATCTTCCACGACATGTTTCAGCCACATACAGTTATATGTTGCTTTATTAATTAAGAGGTGTTTCTCAAGCTAGCACAAAAAACCTAATTAAAGATGAAAAAATTAAGGAAGTTGGAAACTTCACTAGAGGTGTTTCTCACATTAGCACAAAAGTCCTAATTAAACTCTTCCCTATATAAGCACTAGTTTTTCTAGTCCAATTATTTCTTTGTCTTGGAGCTTCTCACGCATCCTTCCACGTCCACTTTGAAACCATACATCATTAGAATTCCAATCTAACGTGTCACTTTCTCTCCAATAGGGACCGACAACTATTTGCTGAAGCTTGGGACAATATTTTAGAACATTCATAACAAACTCAATTTCAAACCAATTGCCAACACAACCTCCCAATTCAATGATCTTAACCTCGTCATGAAAGAATGTTTCAACATCCCGGATAATATCTTTCTGATTGTCAAGAAACTCTGGATATGCAAACTGCCAAGATTAAAATCACAACATAAATGGTATTAAAAGTCGTCAAACATGTAACCAAAGAATGCAAATAAAAAATATTTCTATGAAAATTATCTAAACTAATAACAAAAGTTTGTATAATTATTAAAAAAAGACTTTAAAGGAAGAGTTGCAAATCCTTAGAGCAATCAAATCAAAAGTGAGATTAAGAGTTTCTTTGGATTGGCATATTTTTTAGCTTATTAAAAATAGCTTATTCAAATAAGTAAGTTTTTATATTAATTTATATGTTCTCACTAACAAAAAGTGTATCTTCATAAGCTGTTTTTTCTCATAAACTACCTTAACAAGCTTATGAATAATACATAAACGCTTATTTATTTGCATAAGCTCAAAAATAAATCAATTCAAACCGCTTAAAAAAGATAATGGGTGGCCAAGTGCAATAAGCTCAAATTGATTATGAATATAAGGATGTTTAAATTTATATGGTTTCGACCGCGTGACCAAATAGTTCGAATTGTAAATTTACTTATGAAGCCGTGGATAACAAATAAACAACAATCATAAAAAAGTAAAAGTATAAAAATGTGCATTACCATGACCGAAAGTTTCTGCAAAAGAGGGCAAACTTGAAGCATGTTTAAAATCCACAAAGGATTATACTCCACATCATCTAAGAGATCTGAATCAATGGAAATGAAGAGGATGAACTCTTTAAGATGGTTGAGTTTTTGAGTAATATTGACCGAAGTTGTGACCTGAATAAAACAAGGAAGATTCAAAATACAATCAAAAGACAGAGAAATATATACATCACTCTTTCAACACTTTATGACTAACCATTGAAAATATGGCCGTTACATGCATAATCTCAAGTTGAGGAAAAAAAGTTGCACAAGTAGCAACAAGTGTATTAAGCTCTTGCTCCGACGAAATAGAGAATTCAATGATCTTCAACCCAGGGGTATTAAAGTTCAAAGTATCCAAACCGTCCTCCGATGGAGTGAGTTGAAGGCAACCTAGCTCCAATGAAGTAAGTTTAAGGCAATCCACATAATTCAAGTTCAATCTCCACAGGTAGTTATTGTTGCATACTAGATAGCACCCTAAAACCTTGAGATGACATAAGGATGAACTTACTATCTCTGGCACTGATGATTTGAACTCACAGAAAATTAAACTAAGTTCTTCAAGTCGAGGACACTTAGACAACAAACTCTCGATGAAAGTTTCTTCTAGTCTGACTTCTTCAAGTGACAAAGATCTCAAATTTTTTAATGGAATAAAGTCACATTTGATGGGATGGCAAACGAGACAGTTTTCAAGACGCAAATGCTTTAGAGTTGAAGCATTAGTCTCTGAAAACAAGTCAAAGTCAAATTCATAACGCTTGCATTTGTTAATGGAAAGTACATAAGGCCTTCCTAGAAATAGTAGATCAATTCTTTCAACTCGTCTTGCAATTGCAAAACTTATCCATGGATTAATAGCACTGCTTTGTTCACAATCTAAATAGAAGCTCACTATGAAAGAATCAATTTTTGTACCTTGAAAATTCTTGACAAATCCATCTACTCGTTTGACAAATTCATCCCTACTCATATCCAAATTGACGTGTTTCTCCTTAGTAGGGACGCCATAGAAGATAACCCCAGGTGATATAGTAGAAGTATTAAGGACTTCAATGAGATACTGGGATTGTAGTAGTTCCTCCTCGCTGCTTCCAAGAACATTGAAGATATCAAAGTAGAGATCTCTCCTTAGAGCCCAAAGATTACACCACCTTTTGGACAGTATACTTGTTTTCAATAAATCTTTGATGGATAACATTGCCAGGATATTAGACAAGATGCAGTTAGGCAATTCACTGATGCGATCATCCATTTTATGGTAGAAAATAGTCACAATCAAGGTTTCAAAAAACGGACCGGTACCGGGATTGAGGCCGTTACAAAACGGTATCAGCAGCCACCGTCACCGTTTTTGGACCTTTTCACGTCGAGAACAAAAATCGCAGGAAAATCTCCGTTACAGACTTGAAAATTCAGAAATTTGAACAGCAGAAGAAGGAATACAAGAACGGGAGAAGAAGGAATCTGAATCTTATCTTTTTTACACAAATCAATTACTTACTTCTCTTCCTGCTTGCGATTTGCTATTCTGGTGTTGCCGCCGTTTCTTGCTTCATTCTCTTTGTTCAGGTTTGCGATTTCAGTTTGTTCCTGTTTTTGCCGTTTGCGATTTGCGATTTTGTTGTTTTTTTTTTTGAATGAATAATAATAATTTTATTTATTAATTTTGTTAAGTCTAACCCTAATTTTTTCTCTCCATCTTTTTAGGTTTGTAACAAATATATCCTAAAATTTTGCCTCTCAAAATGCATCAAATATGTTTTTATTAATAGCAAAAATAAAAAAAAACTAAACAAATCCATTCATAAATAGCAAAAATTAAAAAAAAAAAAAAAGGCTAACCATATCGATATACTTCTACATATACTTTTTTTCTTTTCTTCTTATTAATCTTAGTTTTTTTTAACTAATTTTCTTATTTTGTGTTCTACACTTTTTTTTGACAAAGTATTTTGTACAATTATTTAATACTAAAAATATGCATCGTTCGTATCCTCTTCCTTTTTTTGATACACTTCTTTGATACTAAAAAAATGCATCTTTTTTTTTGACAATATTTTGTAGACTTATATAATACCCTAATTTCCATCATAACTTGGCTATATATACTAAACCCTAAACCGTGTTTCTCTAAAAAAAACCTTAACCGCTAATTTTTTCCCTCCATAATGCTTTTTAGGTTTGCAACAAATCTATCCTAAAATTTTGCCTCTAAAAATGCATCAAATATGTTTTTATTAATAGCAAAAAAAAAAACCTAAACAAATCCATTCATAAATAGCAAAAATTAAAATAAAAAAAAGGCTAAACATATCGACTTCTACATTTTTTTTTTCTTTTCTTCTTATTAATCTTAGTTTTTTTTTTCAACAAATTTTCTTATTTTGTGTTCTACATTTTTTTTTGACAAAATATTTTGTACAATTATTTAATACTAAAAAAAAATGCATTGTTCCTATCCTCTTGCCTTTTTTTTTGTACACTTCTTTGATACTAAAAAAATGCATCTTTTTTTTTACAATATTTTGTAGACTTATATAATGCCCTAATTTCCATGATAACTTGGCTAAATATACCAAACCCTAAACTGTTTCTCTAAAAAAAAACCTTAACCCCTAATTTTTCTCCTCCATAATGCTTTTTAGGTTTGCAACAAATCTATCTTAAAATTTTGCCTCTCAAAATGCATCAAATATGTTTTTATTAATAGCAAAAAAAAAAAACCTAAACAAATTCATTCATAAATAGCAAAAATTAAAAAAAAAAAGGCTAAACATATCGATAGACTTCTACATATATTTTTTTTTCTTTTCTTCTTATTAATCTTAGTTTTTTTTAACTAATTTTCTTATTTTGTGTTCTACACTTTTTTTTGACAAAGTATTTTGTACAATTATTTAATACTAAAAATATGCATCGTTCGTATCCTCTTCCTTTTTTTGATACACTTCTTTGATACTAAAAAAATGCATCTTATTTTTTTGACAATATTTTGTAGACTTATATAATACCCTAATTTCCATCATAACTTGGCTATATATACTAAACCCTAAACCGTGTTTCTCTAAAAAAAACCTTAACCCCTAAGTTTTTCCCTCCATAATGCTTTTTAGGTTTTCAACAAATCTATCCTAAAATTTTGCCTCTCAAATTGCATCAAATATGTTTTTATTAATAACAAAAAAAAAAAACTAAACAAATCCATTCATAAATAGCAAAAAAAAATTTTAAAAAAAGCTAAACATATTGACTTCTATATATATATATTCTTTTCTTCTTATTAATCTTTTTTTTTCAACTAATTTTCTTATTTTGTGTTCTACATTTTTTTTTGACAAAATATTTTGTACAATTATTTAATACTAAAAAAAATGCATTGTTCCTATCCTCTTGCCTTTTTTTTTGTACACTTCTTTCATACTAAAAAAATGCATCTTTTTTTTTTACAATATTTTGTAGACTTATATAATACCCTAATTTATATGATAACTTGTGTAACGCCCTAATTGTTATTTTGCTATTTTTGGTTGATTTTAAGTATTTTATATGCTTTAAAATAATTTATGTGATTTATGTGATGTTGTTATTTGATTTATATTTTATTATATGATAATTAGTTATGATTTTGTGTTATTTAATAAAATAGGAGAAATATAATATTTATTGAGGTTTGGGGGTTAATGAGGTATTATAGAAATTAATAGGAGTTTAATGAAAATTAGTGAGAGAGTTAAGAGAAAAGAGGGGTTATGTTTTGTGGGAAAAAGAAAATAGAAAGTCTATAGCATTTTTTCACGTATCAGAGAAAACTCAAGTTTTGGGAGAAAAGGGAGAGAGAGCCAAGAACAAGAGGATATTGCTAGAAGAGAGTTCGATTCTGTAGCTTTGTTAATTCTTCTTAATCAGGTAAGGGTGGGTTAGCATTTCAATAGTAATATATATATATATATATATATGCATGTTTCATGAATTTGGATTGAGAATTGTTATTCTGTTTTAGGTTTTTCAAGAATATGATGAATTGCCTAATGTTGTTGATTTATGCTGTTGATTGTGTTATTCTGAGTTGTTCTTGTCTATACATTGTATATTAGACCTGTAAACGTTTTGTAAATTAACTTGGGTGATTGGGGGGATCAAAATTGGGTTTTTGGATGAAAAAGGGTTTAAGAAATCGTAGATGAAAACTGCCCAGATGAGCGCTCGCTCAAGCGAGCAAGCCGTCGCTCAAGCGAGCGACACTTTCCCTGCCCAGAATTGTTTCGCGCCCGTTCGCTCAAGCGAGATGCAAGCGAACTCCAAGCGTGCAGAACCTGATGTTTCGTCATTTAGGTCGCTTAAGCGAGTTACCCGTCGCTTAAGCGAGCACCGCGAATTTTGCCCAGAATTTTGAAAATTAGCCGTTCGCTTAAGCGAACCGTAAGCGAGCTGCAAGCGAGCAAAACCCAAACTTTCCTCATTTGACTCGCTCAAGCGAGCAGAGCTTCGCTTAAGCGAGCTGGGTCCTGTGCGACCATTTTGTGTGATTTTTCTAAGTGCTCCTAACCCAAACCTAAGCTTCCTAATATGTTTGTTGGATTTATTTAATATTGTTTAGATGATGAAACTTATTTATGAAGAAGAATATGATGGAATTAAGTATGTTTACATGAGAATAATTATGTTTTGATAAGTTGAGTTTGCCATTGATGTTGTTGAGTAGTATTGTCCAGTTGGGGAGTGTGTCATAGTTGTTAGACACAATTGTAGACGTCCTAAGTAGTTGTTGTTGGTTGTATGCTGATATACACCATTAGATGTTGTTGGGTTGTATGCTGATATACACCACTGAGTCCATTCATACTCATATGCATTTGTTGGGGGCTTATTGCCCTGGAATGTTTATCATTCACCCGTTGGGGGCTTATTGCCCTGGAACGCTTTATCGTTCACCTGTTGAGGGCTTATGCCCTGGGATGCTTTAACCATCCAACTGTTGAGGGCTCATGCCCTGGAATGCTTGTCATTCAACGCGCGTAAAATGGTACCACATGCATATTGCATTTGTAGTTGATGTCGTTGCATAGTCGGTGTCGGTGAGAGTTGTTGTTGGTGAGATGTCGCCACAAGAGTTGTTGTTGTAATTATTTAAAATGAAGTAATATTGTTGATGAATGATGATGCCATATATGTATGGATATTGATATATTTGTTGATGTGTTTTATTTCAAGTTGATGATTCATATATATATATTATTTTTGATTTGTGAACTCACCCCTTCTGTTGGAATTGTCGTCTTGTGGACAAGTGCAGATTTCCAAGGCTAGTAGGTTGATGGCTCAAATGTCTAGGGCTCTGATACGTAACGGGATGGGGAATCGTTGCAATGTTTTCTTTCATTCCTTTATGTATCAACTTTTGAAACATGTTATTGAAGCTTTATTGTTGTTGGAGATTTAACTATTATTGAATAATATTTTATCATGTTGAGGCCTTTGTGTCGAGGATTATTGTAGTCGATGATGATGACTTTATTAAATAAATATTCCGCTGCAGATTTTATAAGATGATTTATTGAATTTAAATAGTTCTATTTTCTATTTAATGAATTATGAAAAGTAGATGTGATACTCCGTTGATGTTAACTCTGATTATATTATCATTATTACGTTGTTTTGGGAAACGGGGTGTTACAACTTAGCTATATATACCAAACCGTAAACTGTGTTTCTCTAAAAAAAACCTTAACCCCTAATTTTTTCCTCCATAATCCTTTTTAGGTTTGCAACAAATCTATCTTAAAATTTTGCCTCTCAAAATGCATCAAATATGGTTTTATTAATAGCAAAAAAAATAAAGCCTAAACAAATCCATTCATAAATAGCAAAAAAAAAAAAAAAGCTAAACATATCGATAGACTTCTACATATTTGTTTTTTCTTTTCTTCTTATTAATCTTAGTTTTTTTTAACTAATTTTCTTATTTTGTGTTCTACACTTTTTTTTGACAAAGTATTTTGTACAATTATTTAATACTAAAAAAATGCATCATTCCTATCCTCTTGCCTTTTTTTTATACACTTCTTTGATACTAAAAAAATGCATCTTTCTTTTTTTTTTTTGACAATATTTTGTAGACTTATATGATACCCTAATTTCCATGATAACTTGGCTATATATACCAAACCCTAAACTGTGTTTCTCTAAAAAAAACCTTAACCCGTGGTAAATTTCACACACATCACAAGAATCATATCTATTGATATTTAGATGTTTGCAAATGGAACAACGTGACCTTACAACTTTCCTCTCATACCACTACTTAACTGGTAACTTTTTGATCATACACCTGAATTGTCGGCAGCGATACGGTCAAGAGGGGAATAGTTTTAATAGTTGCTTCGAGTGGTATAGCTGTATTATTAATACCAGGAGCTAGAACCGCACATTCGAGATTTGGCCTTCCCTTTATTATCGATGAATGCTCCACGTGTAATGTCAAACCTAATACCCCGTTGGCTCAGTTGGTAGTCCAAGCAAGATTAGTAGTATGGGACGAGGCTCTGATGATGCACACATTTTACTTTGAAGCACTTGATCGTTCTTTCAGAGACGTTATGAAGGAGGTGGACAAGAGAAACAAATACATCCCTTTGTACCTGTAATTCCTAAAAGCACAAGACCAGAAATCGTTCATGCTATTATCAATTCTTCAAAACTATGGAATTATTGTGAGGTTCTTACCTTGACTAAGAACATAAGGCTTTTGTGTGGTGCGTCAGTAGTAGACATGGAGGAAAAAAGACAATTTTCAGAATGGGTTTTAAGTATAGGCGATGGACGAATAGGGGAAGACAATGAAGTGGACAAGACCATTGCTATTCCGTCAGATTTGCTCATAGAAAGCGCAGGAGATCCTCTTGCTGCTATTGTTGAAAGCACGTATCCTAACATCTTGGAGAGCATGAGTGGCATAGGTTACTTTCAAAATAGAGCTATATTGACAACAAAAAATTCCATAGTCGAGAAGATCAACGACTATATGTTGGACATGGTTCCAGATGAGGAGAAGGTTTATTTGAGTTATGATTCACCTATTCATCGTAACTTAAACGATGATCATATTGACAATGTTCATACACCTGAATTCCTCAACACCATCACTGCTTCTGGACTTCCTAATCACAAATTAAGGTTAAAGGTTGGTGTGCCAGTTATGTTGTTGAGAAATATAGATATACGATATGGATTATGCAATGGAACCAGATTGGTTATCACTAGGATGGGAAGATACGTCATTGAGGGGAGGGTCATTTCCAGAAGTAATGTTGGTGAACAGGTTTTTGTATCCAGGTTATCTATATCGCCTTCAGATGTCAGGATTCCCTTTAAGTTTCAACGAAGACAATTCCCTTTGTCTGTATCATTTGCAATGACAATTAACAAAAGTCAAGGACAGTCGCTTAAACATGTTGGTGTATATCTACCAACACCTGTAATTTTTCACAGACAGTTGTATGTTGCTGTTTCAAGAGTTACATCCAGAGAAGGACTAAAGATATTGATCACGGATGAAGATGGTGAAGATACCAATGTGACTTCTAACGTCGTATATGATGAAGTATTTCGCAATCTGCGATGAAACAACATGCCAATTTACTAAAAAATTCATATTCTCTTACCGAATTATTGATAGGATTACCGAATTTTCTTTTATAATATTTTTCAGATTTTATACATTTTATGGAGCGTTTTATTTTGTCTACTCTGGATTATCATCTGTTATTTTTTCACCGTTACCAATTATATATTGCATTTTATTATCCGTATGTCATTTCTTTAGAAATAAACCCGTGCGGGCACGGGTCCAGTTTCTAGTACCTAATAATTACTTTTAGATGGTTTATTCATATACTCCCTCCGTTCCATATTATAAGCAAAAAAAAAAAATCACACTTATTAAGAAAACTAAAACATAGTAGTTTGTAACATAGTTTTTTGTGTTATTTTTGAAATAAGTTTTATAGGAAGATGTAAAAACAATTTTCATTGGTTGTTGGTTATTGAGAAAATGAAAGAGAGAGCAAATTGAATGCACTTTGCATTTAATTTTCCTTTGGAAAATATAATTGTTGGTCTTTTTTGCTTATAATTTGGGAAAAAAATGGGTTTTTTTTGCTTATAATTTGGGACGGAGGGAGTATTTATTTATTAAACTAAAAAAAAATATGCATTCATCTCTTATTTATTAAGTATCCCCGTAAATTTAGTTCAGTTGGTAGGGATAATGCATAATATATGCAAGGTATGGGTTCGAATCGCGAACAACACCAAAAAAATCTCTTATTTATTAAGTTCAAGGTAATTTTAAATTGACACTCTTAATTTGAGTATTTAGGTAACAAATACTAGATGAAATTTTAGAGAAAAAATTGGGACTTTGATGTTTGAACTTTGATTGTATATGTTGTTGTGATTGTGATTTTGTTGGTGAATTACCACCATGACTCATCAACAAATTCTTCATATGACTACCAACAAATAGAACCACCAAGAAGTTTTAGATTGTTTGATTCTTTGGAGTAAGTGAAAATAACAATGATGAAGGTGATAGTGAAAGTTATGATCATGCACGTCGTTCTACCTGAAGTGGAAGAAATAGTCACAAGAAAAGGGGTTTGAATTGTGACCCTTTTAAAAATTATTCCTGAAACTTAAATAAGTTTATATACTCAAGAAAGTTCTTGGTAAGAGTTAAACAAATTAAAATATTTGTTAATTAATAAATAAAAGGACCGGAGAACTCTGGATTGTATATTTAAAATAAAGTAAATAAAAGGACCATAGAATTCTGTAATATATGACTGAAATAAATAAAGTAATAAAGGAACCAGAAAAAATATTCATATTGAAAGACATTGAACATGAATTATGAAAAATATTCACGTGAGAGAGAGATTGAATTTTTTGTATTGTAAGCTCTTGCCAATTGTCTTGATATATTGCTATATTTATAGATGGCTGGAGTCTTTGAAGCTCACTTGAAATATACATAAACATATAGTTGTTATTTGTACGTTCCAAAACAACTCATGTGCATTTGCTTTGTTGCTTGATGCGCAAGGTTGCAAAAAATGTGTTATTCAAAGTGAAAGAACATTCTCTTCTTTTCATGCCTTTTGAGACAACCCACGTGAGGTTGTAATAATACAACTATGATTAGTTGTAAATGGATGGGACATAATGATGTCATCCTTATCTCTTTATAGTTTCACCAGAATGTTCTTAAGAACATTCTTTGTAAAACAATTTTTTCTTCTTTCTTTAAGAACACATGATGTAATAATCCAGCTGTGATCTTGTGTTAAATGGATGGGACATAATGACATCATCCTTATTCATTTGTAGTTTTACCATAATGTTCTCAAGAACATTCTTTCTTTGTAAAACTATTTTTCTTCTTTCTTTAAGGCACGTGTTTTTTTAATATTTCTTTAAATGTAAAGCCTTTATGTAATCATGTGATATTCTTCCCATTTATGTACATATCAAAGTATCTTCTTTTGGTGAGACATAGATATTTTGTTCTTGAATTTGTACCACAAAGTTCATTTATGTCATTTTGCTTATTTGCTTTGATAAGGACGTTTTCAACTTCACTTGTAATCTTAGAATGTTCTTCTCTTTAACAAGAACATTCTCACGAAACATTTATCACAAAACACACTAGTAGATAACAAAATAATAATTGTAACATTTTTGTTATCTTTAAAACATCAAATGAGTATGTTTTCTTCATTTTGTATGACCAAAATGATATTTGTAGGAACATGAGAAACCTTTCTCAAAGTCAAAATTCCTTTGATTGATTGTTGTTCTCCAAATCATATATTGAATAGTGATAGAGGATTTTTGGACCATCATGATTATTTTATGATAGAATCTCGAAGCATATGATCATGAATTTTCTTCTTTAATCATTCTCCGATCAATATCATAAATGAATGACTTAATAAATAATTCATTCATGAATTGATTTCTCTTTAAAGTTGATTCTAATCATTTTGATCAAAATGATGAGAATAATTTCTAGCGTAATATGCATCCTCATCATGAGAACATTCTTTCATCGGAGTTGATAATGTTCTCTTACAATGAGTATATATATGCACTTGTAAGAGACTTCTTTCTTGTCAACTTCTGTGAAAAGACTTAAGTGCAAACATCAGTAGATCACCATTCATAAGGTTTGTTATCATTAAAACATTCATCAAAAAGATTTTTGTTTCAACAATCTCCCCTTTTTTATGATGACAAAGCTTTTGAATAAGTCTTAAGTTTTATAGATGTGTATAATAAAAAATGTAAGAATGTTCATAGATATGAAATTAAGCTCCCCCTAAACATGTGCAAGAGTTTAATTCTTATCATTCTAATTAAACTCCTATTAAACATATGCAAGAGGTTAATTCTTTACATTTTCATTTTGATCAAATCCATCTTGAATTTTTCTCCTCATCCTATGTTACTCCCCCCCCCCCCCCCCCCCCCCCCGTGGCATCTATCAAAAAATATTAAGCGTGATATATAAAAAAAATGAAGTACAGATGTGGAAAGAAACAAAAATATATTGCACATAAGAATCATGTTTTCTTGCGAAGTCATATTCTCTTATCAAACATAATCAAGCATGTATCATGATCAATGTGCATTTCAGTTTATCATTTGAATCATGACAGTTATGATCAATTGATCATTTTCAACAATTTTTTAAAATGAGAGAAAATAATTCATTAGTGGAATCGATGAAATCAGAGTCATTTGACACAATGTCAAAAATATTTCTCTCTTCAAAGATTTTCATGTTGAAGATTTTTGTAAATATTTTCAATGGGTAAACATCTTTAAATGAATATGCAATATGATTTTCTGATTATAATAGAAATCAACTACATGTATTTAAAATTTGGAAAACACACATGTTCATAATCAAGTATGTGTTTAAACTTATCTCTAAGTGCGCTTGTGTGAGTTCTCTTAGGTACTTATCTTTCAAGTTTTCATGCTTAAAAGAGATTCTAAACACATAAGATGAGTTTGAAGAGAACTATTTATGCAACATATTTATGCACAAACCTATAATAGTATGTCATTGATGTTTATATCTATTTTTGTCTCCAAATTTTGCAAGTGCAACAAGGTAGACATTCAACAATGATTAAACAAAATATTCATGCCAAAAACATGTTCAATATTAGTTTAGGAACAAAATATGAAAATCCCTTTTTAGATCAATTTTAAATTTATTGTTAATTTATTAACAATTCACACAATTATTCTCTTGTTAAATATGATTTTTATTTTATTTTGTTGAAATCCTATCAACGATAAAACCCAATTAAAATATTCATATTGAAAGACATTGAATATGATTTTTAGATAAGTCATCAAAAATTAATTCAAGAAAATACATATGTAAGAATAACATATGACATATATTGTATTATCGAAATCATGATATTTTGATATTTTTCTTGTTCTAAATCTCATGTCTATCATCCATTATGAATAAAAGACTAACTCATGAAGTTTTAGCGTATTAATGGTCAGGAATATGTTTTCTATAAAAGATATAGAAAGACATTTACATAACAAGATATTGATTAATAATGCAATCAATATACATTTAAAGTTTTGCCTAAAAAATATGAACTTACACAAGTGTTAATTCATTAGGTTTATACATGCAAATTTTAATTGATCTTTGTGATGAGAACATTCTCAACATCATAAAAAGTTCAAGAACAAATGATGTGTTTCTTTTGAAAATCTTTCAAAAATAAATCCTAAATTAGGATCCATTTAAATACATGTTTGGAGAATGAAATTTTCATAATCCATATTAACATATTTGCAAAAACCATTTTCAAAATATATCACTTAAGAATCAAGAAATAAATATGTTAATGAATAAGAATGAATGTAAAATTAGGGAATATTATTCAGAAATTTCATATTAATTAATTCTAAAATAACTCATAATTCCATAGGGAATTTAAGATTATAATTAACCATCAATAAACAAGAATTTTCGGTTGGTTTCAAGGTTTGCATCTATTTTTAGATTAGAATTTCATATCGTTGTTTCTGAGTGTTTATTTACTAAGTAAACAGCATTTTCTCCGCTCTCAAATATAAGCAACTTTTCACTTTTTAAGTTTATTCAATTATTGAATGAATCTAAAAAGTGAAAAGTAGTTTACATTTGAGACCGAAGGGAGTAATACTTTTGGGCTTTCTCTAATGGTCTTGGCCTCACTTCCTTGGGATCATTAGAAAGCAGCTGATCCAATTTCAGCAAGTGGATTCGGAGCATCTCCCTGCTGCTATAGGAAATTGGAACGGGTCAGAAATATAATATAGTTACCGGCTGTCTGTCAATTCAATAAATCAATTTAAAACTCAACAACCACCATCATGTCATTATCCATGAGTTAAATGTATTTTCTTAAGAGCTTGTATAAGCTATCTTTTGGACATTTAAAAGGAGAACAAAGTTGTATATGGGAAGCATGATCTATATATACGAGCTTGTTTAAGCCTGCTTCAAATTTTAAGTGTCTTCTCTTCTAACTAATAAAGATGGGAAGAACTCCTTGTTGTTCAAAAGTTGGGTTGCATAGAGGTCCATGGACTTCTCGTGAAGATGCATTGCTCACCAAATATATTCAAGCTCATGGAGAAGGCCAATGGAGATCACTTCCGAAAAGAGCTGGTAATTTAATTTCTTTATTTATTCATTATCTTCTAATTTTATCAATTACAATCACAAACATACACTACTCGGATTAGTGTGTCATATGTCTTACACTAATATCTATGATTATACTGAATTATATTGTTTTCTCAAATTATTATTAGTGTCGATGTGTATGTGTTGTGTCCGATATCCATGTATGTGTCCATGCTTCATTACATCACATTTTTTAGACAAACAAATATTAGTATACCAGTCGTTGGTTGATATTTTCTCCGTCACTAATGTTTGAACCTAGATCTCCTTTATCTCTTGTAACACTTACCAACCTTACGTGAAAAAATGGGTTGGTGATTGATGCAGGGCTTCTTAGATGTGGAAAAAGTTGCAGACTAAGATGGATGAACTATCTAAGACCAGATATAAAGAGAGGAAACATAACTCCAGAAGAAGATGATCTTATTATCAGAATGCATTCACTTATTGGTAATAGATGGTCCCTTATTGCGGGAAGATTACCAGGACGTACAGATAATGAGATAAAGAACTACTGGAACACACATCTCATTAAAAAGCTCAAAAATCAAGAACAGCAAGAGAAGAAGAAAAAGAAGCAGAAGAAAAATGACAAGAACAAAGTCATAACCAAAGTACCAGAAGATTCAGAGAAGAAGACCTTAGTTTATCTACCAAAGCCTATAAGGGTCAAGAAGACTTTATTATCATCAATAATACCAAGAACTGATAGTACCTTGAACTTGGAATACAACTCAGTAACAACAAGCCAAGAGGAAGAGCAAAGAGCAGAAACAAAAGAGAGAGACAATGATGGGTTTGGATTGTTCTTTGAGGAACAGTACCATGCAGACTTGGTCAACAATGATGACATGGAATGCCAATCTGGTTTTCTTGAGAAGATGTATGAAGAGTACTTGCAGCTATTGAAGAATGAAGAAAATCATGAAAAAATACTAGATTCTTTTGCTGAGTCCTTATTAGCGTGAGAAACAATAAACCAATAATATTCGGCTTAGCATTTTTCTTTGTACAATTTTTTTTCAAGGGTTTTTGGTACAATTCTGGTTAGTAGGCAAATTCTACGGCACACCCAAATTATTTGAGTGTATGGTATATTAAATGTTTAAATTAATAGTTAAATGAGTTGTTTTTTTTAAGAAAAATATAATTTTTTATCATTTATCATTATAATAACTAATCTTATTTACTAAAAGCGACAACGAAATAAAATTGATTTTATTTTTATTTTTATTTTTATCACTCATAGTAGATAACATTGTTTATTTTCTATGATAATATGTAAAAAAATTACTATGATTCTTATAAACAATGAAATGATGTTTTTTTTTATGAAATGATATTTTATAAAACATAAATACCGGCAAAGAGTTTTTTATTTCATCAAAATGATCGTTAATTTATAGATAAAAAAAGCAAAAATACCGGTACACCTTAATTTATAAATGTACCGTAGAAGTTCCCAAATAATTATACTACCTCCGTTGGAACTCCAAAATATAAGATTACATTATCTAAATTACAGAGATTAAAAAAAATTGATAGGTTATGTTAAATTTATCCAAAAAAATTTTAAAGTCTTAAATAAAAGGCTAAAGAAAATTCTCAAAAATGTATTATATAACGGAATGGAGATAATAGATTGCTACGATAAGATTGTATTAATATGCTCTTTCACTTTGTCGATATACCTGTTAACAAAAAAAAAATTGTCAATATATCAAAATTGTTTTTTTAGAGGTATCAAAATAGTCCATGTAACCGCATAACTTTAATAAAAAAAAATTACATGTCTATTGTAAGTTGTAAGTACCATAATGATTGCTCAAAAAAAAAAAAAGTACCGTAATGACATTAAATTGGCAGTAACCAAGATAAATTTGAATGACTACATGGATTAAATACGGTCTTTAAAAAAAAAAACATCTATTGTGGTGGTTGGGGTTTGAATCCCGAACCTTACATATACTTTCTCCGTTCATTTTTAACTGTCTTTTTAGAAAATTAACATCAAAATAACGATGTGTATTTTTGCACATTTTCTTCATATTATACCCTATTTTAATCCATCAATAAATTCCTATTTTTTTCACACATTTTATCTTTTTAATAAATTTAATATAATATCTTCCTCTCGTAACAAATAATTGTCAGTTATTATCTTTTTCTCTACTAAATTCCTATTTTTTTGCGTGCTCCCTCTCTCATAACAAACAATTTTCAATTTCCTAAATATTATGCACATCTTTTTAATAATTTTAATTCAATATAAAAATTATATTGATGAAACTTCTTCTTCATTGTGTTATCTTGTTCTTGTTCTTGTATCTTTTCAAATGAGTATTCAACTATTGCTCCCTTTTTACCTTTCATGAGTTTTCCACTTTTTTTTTCTTTTGAACATTCATAGAGTGTTTTATTTTTCTTCTCTCAAACATGTTCTTTTACTTTGTGTTTGAAATTTTTAACAATTGCTACTCTTTTTATTTATAGAATTTTAATTATTCTTGAAACCATTGTTTGCAACGAAATTTTGTTTAAATTTAAAGATAACAGAAAATAAATTGTTTAAGAAAACAATCTTTAGTTTTCCAAATAGATAGCATTAATTAGTTTTATTGAAAAAGACTAGAGTAATTAAAAAAAGATAAAATTGACAAATCATACATTTAAAATACTAAAAAGACAGTTAAATAGGAACGAAACAATTCACCTTACAAAGACAGTTAAAATAAAAGAATGGAGAGAATATTATACACTGTCTTTACCAACTAACCTATATTTAGGGCGATTAAAAAAACATCTAAACTCAGGATGTATCCGTGAAGTGCTAAAAATACTATTCAATTTTGCAAAATCCCGAAATACAACAACAAACAACCTAAATCATATGCCCCCACAAACTCCAAAATGACTAAAATCAAATCAAGTTGGTAATATTGACCGAGCATTAATTTGTGTGACTAAGTCTTTGTTTTAGAGTACCGTGGAGAGGAAAGAGGAGAAGAGGGAAAAGTTTTCGGGTGAGAAATATATATAAAAAAAAAAAAAAAAATCATATTTTTTAAAATAATATATTTTTATAGAATGATAAATTAATGGTTGTGATTAAAATATGAGTAAATACTTCTATTTTAAAAGATGTTTGAATTACACTATCCTCCTCTCTTATTCAAACTATCTTAGAAAACATTTCTCTTATATCTCATGCAAAAAGCTTGAATGGCAATCCCCTCACCTCTTATATTAAAACTTATACTTTAATTCTTTAATAGTTTTTTATTTCTAATAATCTAGGAAAAATATCATGCAAGAAGCTTGAATAGCAATCTCCTCACCTCTCGTGTTAAAATTCATACTTTAATCCTTTAATAACTTTTTTTTAGGAACTTTAATAAATTCTTTTTTATTTCTTATAATCTAACATACTTCAAAGAAAAATTGTATCGCAAGTTCATATTAATATTATCAAAGTTCAAATGCATATTTTGCACTTTTTTTATTCACAATTTCATTAACATATAGTTTTAAATCCTATTATAAAATATAAAATAACACAAAATAAAATTAAAATATGTGAAAAATTACTCAAGTCGATAAAATATGGTTGATTAAAAGTGAATTTTATACTTTAAATTATAAAATTAATAACAAAATATTTAAATTTTAATTATTATTGACATTCAAATCATAAAAAAAAATATATATTTTTCTTCATTTGTGGTTAAAAATTTGTATAAATCGTAAAAATATTTATCTATGTTAAAATAGATTAAATTGTAGGACATATTTAATTATTAAGAAGTATAAGTTTTACTTTTGAAAAGAAAGAAATGTATATTTTAAAAATGAGAGGAAAGCCCCTCGAATTTGCTAAATCGGAGATACACACGTCAGTGTAAAATGGCTTTTTACACGACGATCTAAGAATAATTTTCTATTTTTTTTGTCAAGAAGCTGTGGGTAGTTTTTTTTTTATATAAAAGAATAAACTTAAGGCCAATTCCGTATGTGAACGACAAAAAAGTTCTGGATTCTTTTGTAAGGAAAAAGGTCATTTGGATTCTAATTTCTAACTTCGAAGTTGTAATAGCATATCAGTTGAATACTATATTTCAAAGAGCATGTTTATGGTCAATATCCACTTCCTCTCATTTTTCTAATCTTTTTCAACTCACTTGATAATAAGTTTGGTCTGTCGTTTGTTAAAAGTCAATCGCAATTCGCAATTTGTTTTAGCAAGAAAATAGTTTAATGATGCCGTGCTAGACAATCTTCTTTTATCTATTGAAAAGAGGAGGATATTAACTCCTTTTTAATGAGACCAGCAGATCAGAGTATTCCGAAATCGTTAAATTTCTCTTATTATCAATAAAATCATCAAAAACATACCTCTTTCAGCACATTTTTAGATTGAAATTTTTTTTTTAAAAATACTTTTAATTTTAAATACAAATAGTCAATTATAAAATAACACGTGAATTAATAATCAATGTCACTCATCGTCACTATTAACCTTTTTTTACCACAGATCAAACTCACGAAAAGTTTAAAAATTATATTTATTTTTTATGTCTCTTCTCATGAATTCAAACCGATCCAAAATTCATCATGGTATCCTCTGATCACATCTCATCACCTCTACAAAATTAGAAAGTTCCAAGGCTCAAGAACTTGATTAATACTTCTGAAGCACCAATGAATGGAATATCTTTAAGGTCCATTTCATGAATTGAATATCTTTCTGTTTTATCCTTCGAGCAATTTACTTTCCGTCAACATTACAATTCAAGCTTTTTTTTGTTAGAACTTAAAAGAATGAATGAATTAGAATTTGAGAAAATCAAAGGTGAACAATAATCACCTATGCAAAAAAAATATCTAAAGTTTATGTTTTTTCCTACTTTATTTCTCACGAGTCTATGAGTGTTTTTTATTTTTATTTTAAACAAAAATAATAGTCGATGAGAATTGGACTATAAATCCTCTAAAAAAAAGATTAGTAACAAACGTGAGCAAAAATTAATATTAAAGATTGGACTTTAAATCCTCTAATAAAAGATTAGTAACAAACGTGAGTAAAAAATAATGTTAAAGATTGAACTTTAAATCCTCTAATAAAAAATTAGTAACAAACGTGAGCAAAAAATAATGTTAAAATTAGACTTTAAATCCTCTAATAAAAGATTAGTAACAAACGTGAGAAAAAAATATTAACAAATATGAACAAAAAATAATGTTAAAAATTAGACTTTAAATCTTCTGATAAAAATATTAGTAAAAAAAGTGAGCAAAATATTAGGATTCAAAATCTTTTAGAAAAAGATTTGTTAGCACCATATTAAAAATATTAATAAGTTGGGTTCTCACAGTTCATAATTCGTTCCTGTATTGTTTAGTTTTTCTCAACTTCTCTCAGCCTTCTGCATCAGAATTCATAATTAATCTGTAAGTTTTTCTCAACTTTTTCAATAATAAAGATTGTTGTTCGTGTCACTAAAAAAAACAACAAACATTTATATTTTTACTTTCAATCAAAACCAAAATTTCATAAAAAAAAATACCGTTCATAATTTTAAAAAGTTAGCGCAATAAAAATAGCGAAAAGACGAACACGGAGTGCCCGTCTCTTTGCTAATAAATATAAGGGGAAATGCTAACGAATATCTTTAGAACATTTCTTTAAACACCTAAAATAATAAGGTTTTATTAAAATTTGTGTTTTTATTATATTGGAAATTGAAATCTCCAACTTTTTAAAGAATAATTTCTTTATTAATATTCCTTAACGAATGTCCTCTAACACTTGTTATCAAGACCTCAATAACAATAACCGAAAAAAATCGTAATTGTACACCCTTTAACGTGCATAACTCCTCTAAATGTGATAATAAATAATACACGAGACTTTGATTCATCCAAAAACTTTTTTTTTGGGGGGAAAAAACTTTTTTTAATATAATATTAATAATCGGCATAACCAATATATGTCTACTATCACTAAGAATGGAAAAAACGATGAAATAATCATCAACCATGTGAAACTAAATAACAAGAGAGCACACTCTAAACTGACAAAAAAAAAAACTAAAACCACTCACAAAAATTAACAAAATAACTGATTTCTTAACAGAAATAACGTACTAGTTTTTCAATCAAATAAAAAAAAAAACTTTTGTCGAAAACACTTTCTCCAACTTCTGTGTGTGGTAGCTCTACGTTTTTTCTCACTATTTCACTCATGTGACTCCAATTTCTTCATGCCACTCTTCTTAATAGCCCAGACACTTTTTCGTCTGCGTCAGTGTGCGGATATTCTATATGAAAATCCAGATTCGAAGCCAGGTCATCATATTTTTCTTCTCGGTATTTTACAATTTCTTTCAATTGGAAGAGCAAGTCCTTCATTGGTGTACATCTTAAAAGGTTTTCTTACTTAAGTGGTTTTTCTCTAAGCAACAAGTTCAACATTTGACTGCATCTTTTCACTTTGACAATTTCCAAGGTAATCATCATGCGTTGGATCATCACCTTTAACTTTATCAATATTTTTCAATAACTAATCTTCTATGATCTCAATATCTTAACAATCGATGATTTTCTTCATGACGGATATTATGAAGTTGCATGATATAAGTTGGGTGAACTATACCTGCAACCACATATAAAGAGAGGAAACACAACAGCATGCTGGAAAAAAAATGCTCAACAATGAAGGAAAATAACTCATAATGACGTGAGTCAAATAGTTAACAACTCACCCAAAAAAATGTGATGGACTTAAGGTCCCTAAAACAAATGTGTTAAGGTAGAAAGGAGGTGTGTCAATTTGATAATAAAAAAAGAGAAATTAGTGTTTAGTGTAAAATGTAAATAAAACAAGTGTGCGACCACTATGAAGTAAAAATCTAATACATTTTTTGAAGCCATTTGTTTAATATAGAATTATGTCCACTTGTTATTTAGGAGAATCTTTTGCAATCTTGTATAAGGCCGTTTATCACAAAATTGGATGCACTACTATCAAGTCTACCTGTTGTCTTCTGTCACAAAATATGTCTACTTGTTGTCATGCGCCATTTATTTATTTTTTAAATTTGTTATGATTAATTTTCTATAATAAGAAAATCTCAGAATCCCATCGGCCCCTGGTTTGAAAAATATATCCTTTAAGAATTATTTCGGGTTTGAGTCATGAGGACTAAAAAAGTGGTTGAGATTGTGAGACACGATCTAACAAAACACGGTTTCTCAGTGCAATTTTTTAGAATGTTATTTTTGAAGGACTTCTGAAAAATTACTACGACATCACCGTTAATAATTTAAGAAAATCACACAACAATTTAGTGTAATTATATGTGTTGGTGTCGGACACGACACGTTTAATTCGAAGAATGTTCGTGCTTCATAGTCGTCAACCTACTCGAGTGAATCCTATTTGATATTTTTTAATTAAAAAAGTAAGGTTACTACATCATCCATGGATGAAGCAGACCGCCCAGAACCTATGACAGGAACTATATTGAAGATTGGCTCACAATTTTTAACTTTCCTCTGACTTATATGAGAAAGTTCAAAAAGTGCATTGCAGAACCTCAAACTCTGCATGAGATGAGAACAGAATTCAAAATGGTTAACAGTCAGAGAAAGATTAGAACCATACAAAACAAAAAGTAGCAATAGAATAAACCCAAAATAACTACTTGACTAGTTGCATATCAATGGAATGATGATCAAACAAGATTAGCTTCTAGGTAGACCAGGAGCAAGGACATAAAGGAATACGGGTTCTAATGTTTTGTACTTTTTGCCTTCATCTGAATCAAATATCTTCATTTGCCTGAGGATTGTTTCCTGTTTCTTCTCGATATCAAGTCTCAAATAAAGAGATGTTTTTAGAACAGTAAATAACAAAACCAATTGCAGATGTCGATATTGAACAGTTATAGATTTTGCCACTGCTTCACTATTTTTTTGTGCATGTTCCAGTTCAACTCGAGGGCCTCCACTGCAAAGATTCATGGTAGGAAGAGCAAGCCCTAGTTGACAAGCCATGTGAGGTATACCCTCATGCAAGATTGCCTGCAAGAACAGAATAGTTACCGAATAGCATTTGTTAACAAAAGTATGAAGTAAGCAAACCCTAAAATAGTGAACTTTCATTGTTCAATTATACTGTTATTGTTTATGTTTTCCTCTTATAATGAGAATACCCCAAGCCCAAGTTACAACGCCCTAACAGTAACAGATTCAAGGATGAAGGAATAAAGTTCAAGTAATTAAAGTGCCATTTTGGGGATTAACCAAAATTAGTTTATACACACTGCAGACATATATATTTTCACTTAAGAGACGTTAACAGCAAAGTTCTACACATTTTGTGAATTGCTTGAGTGAGAGCACTCAAATCCTTGATATTTATATAAAAAAAGAATAAATGCATTTTACATTCACATGCACAATAAAAAATAAAATTCAATTAAACTATTTCCAATGATTTTAAATCTCAAATGGTACATGATACTGTTTGGTCCAATGCCCGAATATTTCGCATTGATTTCAGTAAGCTAAATCCTCCTTCCAGAGATGGGATGCCAAACGGGCACCTCTGTGGTGTTATAAACTTCACATATCTCTCATTTGCCTCAGAGAACTTATTCATGTCATCGATGTAAAGGTGGGTATAGAGTACATTCTCCCAGCCAAAATCAAGCGCTCTTTAAATCTTCCTGCAAGTCTGCTATAAAGAAACAAGAGTGATATGTGTCAAAGAACAAAATAATGTGGAAGAGTATAAGATGCAACTCAAATCTTTAAGAATATAAGAATAATTATTACCATTGCATGAATCTTGCAACCAGCAACATATGGAGAATGTGTTCATGTTATTTGAAAATGAAGGACTGTAAATTGAGCCCAATTTTATGGTTAACTAAAGAACATATGGCAAAAGCAAAAACAAAAAATTCACAGTTAACCACACCAATGTGGTATGAACTTACAATAAAGAGAGGGCAATCAAGAGTCACTGTTTCATATCCTTCACCGCACACATTGATTCCATATGACCTGCAAAAAAGAGTTACATGGATGTATAGGGTGAAATGGAAACACCGTAGAATTATACAAAATGATTATAATTATTATCCAAGTACATAAAATTATACTCCACTTCTATTTTAATCTATTTTATAAGGAAAGAGCTATCATTAAAAGTTTAGAAGTCCAACATATAATATGAAAAATAAGTATTTTCTTTCTCTATCAAATTATATATTTATATTATTTTTTCTTTTACAAGCAAACGCAACTCTTTTTATTAATAAGAATATATCAATACAAGTGGGAGCAAAATCAAAACTCTGGTGACTATCCCAAGAATTGGCCGCCCTTACAAAAGTATGAGCAACTGAATTTGTTTGTCGCCTAATAAACTTTACCACAAAGTTTGAATCAATAGACGATTTTTTTTAATGTTACTAATAACGGAACCAAATTCCGATGCAAGTCTAGCTGAACTGTGAATAGCGTTGACTGACTTTGGAATCGCTTTTTTTCTTTTTTATGAACAGAATTGCTTTCAAGAATAACATTTCCAAACCTCTTTGGTGAGCCCACTGCATAACTTCAACAAGACTTGTAGCTTCGTCTTTTTTTATCTGAACCACAGTAAAAACCCAGGAGGTGAATGCTGCGACAAACTGGTCTGCAATGTATGTGAAAAGAACGTCATTTCGATGTTGCACGTGAGCCAATTTTCTGGTCACTTTTTCCACAAATTGCACTGCTGCACCTGCATAATTTCTGCACCAGACATGCTAATGTGTTCGCCACGTGGTGGCTTTTTCCACAAATTGCACTGCTGCACCTGCATAATTTCTGCACGAGACATGCTAATACGTTGGCCACGATTTTGTTTAGCCAAATTCCACTCTTGCCACATCCTAACAGCCGTGTTTATAACCTAATCAGGCCCCTCTTTGATTATATTCCATACCAGGTTGTTCCTATTGCACCAATGCTCCCAAACCAGCATAAAAAAAAATTGCACAACTCTTTGGGGACTCAGTTCCAAATAGATGGCAAAAAACAGGTCCTTAATTGGGTGCACCGTAGCAGCCACCGTATCAACATCATTCAGCAATTCCACCTTATTCAAAACAGCCCTGTTGTAATGACATTCCACCAGAAAATTCCAATCATGCTCATCACCTTCTTCACATAACAGACAGTCCCCTCTACACTATACTCCACGCATGCGAATTTTCCATCTCGTTTAAGACACCCTTGACGTATTCGCCACATAAGATTACGAACTTTTGGGGGAACTTTAATACTCCACAACTGCTTCCAGTCTCCTATTACATAAAATTCCTTACGATTCAAAAAATTCTCCAAATAAACCTTATAGCCTGACTTTACGGCATACTTTCCACTAGAATCCCAATCCCACATAATTTGATCACAGATGACAAGCTGATAGAGTGCCATTTGGACATTTTTATCGGCCACATCAGAAGAAAACAATTTGCTAATGAAGTTACACTATCTTCATTGTAATCTTCCTTATTATGGAAGTTCATTCCTTTTTTTCTTTTTCAATCTATTTGAATCCATGCCATCTCTGTTTCTAAAATAGTCTCCCAACTATATTTATCTTAATTATATTAGCTATTTATTGGTTATTTGAAAGACCAAGTGTTCTTCAAAAAAAAAAACCTCATAAGTCATCATTTCCTCTTACCTATCAACTCACTCTCTCCAGTCAACATTTACTTATAATATGAAGTTACTTGGCTAACGATTTTTACCCTTTCTCAAAGGTCATGAAAGCTTCATAATAGAATATAATGCTTTCTCAGTTTCTTTTGGTTAAGCAGTACTAGATTTCTGCTAAATTTAGTTGGGAGACTATTTTAGAAACAGAGAGAATGAGTGTATTTAAATAGGTGGAAAAGAAAAAAGGAACCAACATGGGTTTTGGGCCGACATTTCATTATTTCAATTATGTCCTTAAATTTTTTTCCTATAATAATGTTTATGGTTGGTGTCATAAAAAAATTTATATTTGTTAAATTGTCGAAGTCAGGGAAATAGATAAACATCCCTACAAAAAAATGGAAATAGATAAGAATGGATTGTTGGGTTTGTTATAATTTGAAAGTCACCAACATTTATATTTATATTTTTAATCAAAATTATTGTTACATAAAAAAGCACCAATAATAATTTAAAAATATTAGCACAGTACAAAGAGCGGAAAGACGACAAAGAAAATAGAGTCCCTAAATCGTTGTCCCTTCTTCATTGTTTTTTCCGCTCAAAACACATAAATCCCCAAAAATGTTTTAAGACCAAACCAAATTCCCAATCTTTCTCTCTTTCTTCTCTTTACAACAATTTATGTGAACAATGTTGTGGATAATGCAGCAGCCATTGTTAGATAACTAATTATTGCTCTAGCTTGTTTACGGTCCTTCCTTTTACACAACACAAAAACTTTTGAATAAAACAAAAGAGATCTACCAACAACTTCAGAGTACCAGAAATAGTAATGAACAACATCAACTCATATCCTTAAAAAAAAACAAAAAAAAAAAAGATCTCCCCACCTAAGAAATGGGTCGAAGATATTTACCAGAACTGTAAACCTTGTCCTAGCTACCACATGTTTTAACCCCACTATTGACTATGCAGTTACCTGAAAAACATAGTAAACCTAATAGTACTGCACCATAACAATACAATACAGCAACAAACACTTCCATGAACTACTAGAGTATCACTTCTCTGGATTGTGTTTAAGGGGCAAATGGTGATATGTTGATTTATAGTTGATAGTTGACCGGTATTTCAGCAAAGAATGGACCAACTCTATCGTTTAGAGGATCTTACTCTTACGCCATTTTCTCCTACATCATTGTCATCTGAATCATGTTTGGCTGACCTCTTCCTTTTTGGTGGAACCTCAGCCTGCTCACGGGAATCATCATTGTTGCCTTCATTTTCCTCACATTCGTCTTCCTCCATTTCATCTTCGTCCATACCATTTTCCAAGGGTTCAAAATCGCTAGATGCTTCCTCCTCCTCAGCAACACGTAGAGGGCAGGCAAGGTACTTTGTTCCAAAATCCTCCTAAAAACAATTTGTGAAAGAAAGAGTCACTCATATGCAAAAACTGAAAAATTGAATTACATATTACAATAGATTGATAGTATAAGTTAAGCAACAAAATTGATACGTAAAACTAAAATTTGTGTTATGCAAGTCGTGTTTTGGACTTCTGATAGCAAAAATTTAACTTTCAAAAGATAAGTAATCTAAACTATGCCAATAAAGGAATGAGCCCACTATATTATACAGTGTACATTCTATGTGAGAAGGTTGAATTTTTCTCTCCAAGTCGGATAATTGTGAGTGCTTAGATTCGCAGTGAGTTTGGCATAATCAGGTTACAGCTGTTATTTTGCTAATCTTAATGCCAATACAAACATGCATTGTTAGCATCAATAGGACAATAAGAACCAATCAGTATGTGGATCGAACTGTAAATGAAGGAGTAATAAAATATCAAACAAATAATGTGTACTATATAACTACACAATTCATCACATATGAGAAAAAGAAACCAATCGAACAAGTAAATTAATGTGTAAATGAAGGAATTATAAAAGATCAAACAAGTAATGTGTACTGTATATATAGAACGGCAGCGCTGACGGTGTTCCGTGTTGCGAATCAGAGTATTGTGAAGAGATCACTGGATCGTTACGCTGCTCTTCTAATACCATGTTAAAATTCTGTAAGTTTCTCATAATTACGTTTTGAATCATTACTGGATTTTTCTATTATGATTCTTGTGTCATCATTACAGCAGTGATGAATCTATATATAGACAGGTTGTGATACTGTTCTAACAGGTTGCTAAGCTAAAGCTGACTGACATGTATCAGTCAGTTTGTTAGTTATAACTGTCTAACCATTGGTTACAAGAGTTTGGTAAGGTGAGGGAAGGTCTATAGCAAGCTCTCATGAGCTTGAGCTAGGATAGTTAGACTACTCCTTTAATACAAGCTCTCACATGCATAAATTACAGTGAATCACACAAACAAATCTGTCAATGTTAGAGGTGTCTTAAGACAACTAGTTTAAGTTTTCTGTAAAGATTTCTCTAGAAGCTTCTAAATTATCAGTTAAGTTGTTAGTTACTTTCCTTAAATATGTGTTGAGTGAGTTAGAGATTGTAACTAACTGACTAAGCTATAAATACTGAAGTTTCAAACTGTGTAATTCATTGAAACAATTAATACAATTTCTGTTTTTCTCAATTTCTCTAGATTCAACAGTCAATATTTTGAATTAACATATTACAAATAGTTAACCAGTAAACATTTCGAAACATATTATGCTCGTGTGGCATGCTAGCTCATGTTACAAATGCAGTCAAACACAAATTACCCTACAAATGCAGCCACCCAAGAGTTTATAATACACTATAATTATAAATATCAAGAAAATGGTGAAGGAGAATATTTCAAAACCTCATTCTTGTTTGTGTCATCTTCTTGCTCACGGTCACCAGGGAGTGAAAGCAGAGACTCTGTACACAAGACCCCTTTGGATCCAACTGAATTGTTATAGTTTGAGCGATGCTGTAAGAGCTTTCCTTTGTCATTATACTTCACCAATCCAGTAGCACCATCTGTTCCAATAATGTCACCATTTTTTGCAGAGCATATAGGGGAAAAGTTAGGAACGGAATTATGATTAGTGCGTAGAAGAAGAGTCTTAGTCCAAGATGAATGCAACTTGGAATCTTTCATCAGCCACATTTGATATTGGCAACACTCCTTCGTAGCCCAAAGACTGAGAAATTCTTGAGATACCCACAAACCACTATATGCATGTTGATGGTGAAAATCATATGGAAGAGGTATGTCTAACAGTTTCCTTTCCATCAAATCAAAGGCAACAATGACAAACATCTTTAACTCATAACAATAAGCCAACCAATGAATAGCTCCATTAAAGAGAACCCCTAGTTTACGATGATCATTAGCAGAAACAATATAATAGTAGTGAGCACCATCCATCTCAATTTGTTTCCATGTATTATCTCTCAACGAGAAAAACTCAAAATTTGGTGAAATATAATCTACGGTTGGATCATAGGACAAAGAAACAACGAGGTAATCATCTCTTGACCGGTCATAACCAAAACCATATAGATGATCAAAACGATGTTCGATTAATTTGGTATCAAAAGGAGACAAAGGTATTTGTTTGTAAAGTCCAGTGGATGGATTGCATAGGTAAATGTTGGAAGAACATTGCAAATATATAAAGCCTCTACATGAACCTCTAATTCTAATGTCAGGAGGAAGCGAAAAATTAAAGAGTGAATCACAATGATTGTTAAGCCGCGATGATTCAAAATCTATAGATCGAATTTGAAGAGGTGAACACGATGATATTGACAGGATCCTATGAGTGTGCGTTGCGGAGGTAAGTTCAAAATGCGAATCAGCAAACTTTGGATCAGAGATTAGGGAAAACCAAAACTTACAAACGCACTTGAAACGTATAAGAGACTTCACCGGCAAGGTCATCAAAATATAAATGATCAAGTCATGAGGCAGATACGGTAGTGTCACTGTCTTCTTCTTCATGCTTCAGCGCCTTCTTCACTCTGATTACTTGTTGTCGGAGAGATGCAAATAAAACGTATTTTTTACCTAATTCTTTTTACAATAGCATAGAGGTTTGTTTTTACACTCTCCAAATTTTTCTCTTTCATTTTTTATCCTTAATCTTCGGTTTATATTCATATTATATGTCAAAATTTATACGGTTTAAATTTTAGGTTTTTCCTAGAAAGAAAAACTTTTATTCTTGGTTTAAAAATATTTAGTCCATATGTAAACATACGACTTTTTATTTTTAAGTGTAAAATATATTATTTTTTCTTTCTACAAGTTTAACTAGTAAAAATGTCCAAATTGCTCCACTATTGTGACGAGAGTTCGAACCCCGACTTTTCACGTATATCTGAGTTTTAAGTGATTGTTGTTATTTCGTCTATTTAAAAAATATTCTTTTCACAAATATTCGTCTATTTAAAAAGACTCAAATCGAATTGATTGTACAATGATGATAGAATTGTTTTAATATGTAAAGTATTTTTTAAATTTTCCCCACAGTGAGTATTTGTACTATTCATTGAATAAAATTGTTATCATTTTTTTTTTTGATTTGAACCTCAAACCCTATATAAAATATTATTATTTAAAGTCTTTAAAAAGTTTCCAATAATAGTCGTTAGTATTTCCCAACTAATAATCATTTCTTTATGTATTAAATTAAATTAACAATAATATGTTAAAATAGTCTAACCTTTTCCATTCTTGTTCTGGCGTAAAATATGGCCATTAGTTAGTGTGACTTTGAGAGCAAGGGGCATTCCTATGTTCATTTTAAAAAGCCATTTAATAAGAAAAAGGTGTCCTGTCCTTCTTCTTTTGCAAGAAACTGAAAGATAAAAGAGTAGATAAAGGAGTTCCTATTCTTATCTTTAAAATGGGCAGAAGGACAAAAAATCCACCGTTGATTTTCTGGAACCACATCCACGTGGCAGTACAAAAAGAGTTCGTCCAAATCTGCTTAGATTGGATTTTTATTGTGGACCCCATCATTGCTAAGCATGGACCAACCCAATTGACAAAGACATAAAAGAAAATGCACGAAACGACGTCGTATACTTAGCAACTGTCTTCCGCTTTCTGCAATGAATCGAGCCGAAAAACAAGAATCATAACGAAAATAACGAAAAACATGTTTTATTTTATATTCTGATTCTTTTGGATTGGATCTCTCTCTGAATCTCAATTTTTCTCTTTGGTGAGTTTTCTTTCATTCACTCAATTCTATGTCTACTTCATAATTTGGCTGTTGATTGATTGATTTTCACGTATGTGTCATTTAATCTACGAGTGTCTTAACAAAAACTCGAAATTGAGTTCTTTTTTTGCAGTGCTCTTTTACGTTTTCCATCCAAATTTTGTTCTCAATCAATCCTTTTCTTCCTTTTGCGTTTATCTTTATTATAAGTTTGATGAATCATGTCTCAATGATAAAATCTGATAGTAATGTCATACATGTTTTTATTTTGTTATGGCATGCACTTTGACTGCAGGTTAAACAAATGAACATTAAAATTAGTGCTAAATAGGGTTTTCCTGTAAATAGGACTGGAGGGAGTATTGTTTTTCTATAACATCCTGGCGACATAAAAGAAATAAAAAAGCAATTGAGTGTACCACATAAGTAGATTTACACAATCAGATGACATCAAGAAGGTCCAAAAGTTTACTGCTGAAAAGGGTTTAAAAAAAAACTATTTCTTTACCAAAGAGCATGTGTCCTTTTGAAATCACATGTCAACAACACCCTATTGACCCTAAAGGCCTGCATGTCAATATACTCTTCGTTTGTATTAGGTTATGTATGTATGCATGGTAAAATAGGTGGAACTGGGAAGATGGAAATGCACTTATACATATTAAAGACTATGAAACTGGAAGGTATATCTTAAATTGTATCATGTCTAAATGCATTTCCACCTTCCTCCCACTAAAATTAGTATAACCTTGGTGACTATCAGAATTCATAAACTATAAACATGTTGCTAAAACGGTATAGTAATTGTCTGAATTCTGGACATCAGATTATTAGTTTTATTTTATTTGGCTTCCTTTTTTTCCACATTATGGCTAATGTTTGTATCTTATAGCAGTACCAGTCTTGTGTATGTTGATGTTCTGTTTTTATTATTTTTTATTGTGAGTAAAATAATTTCACATAAATCCTTTGTAATGGATTCAGATGCTTTAAATATAAACTACTGATGGCGGCAGCAGAAGTGAGGACTCTGTGGCAGAGAACTGCTAATCGATGCTTTGTGCAGGAAGATGCAAAAAGAGCTCCCAAGTTGGCTTGTCGCCAATCTTCCGGTGCTACATCTAAACTGGTTGATGCTGCACCTGCCAATACAGCAGATGAATCAGATTGTACTGCTGTTAATGCCACTCATTTTAACAGCAAATCTTCCTTTTGTCATCCATCATCTGACCCTAGGTGGTGGTTGCACTCACAACCTAATTATGGATATCAAAAAGGTGTAACAAATGAAAAGTTAAGTGCATTGGAGGAAGAGGTAGAAACTTTGATAGCTAGTGATGAAATTAAGGCATCTAGTAAGAATTCTCTAGCATTCCCTGAACTAATGGATGTGATGGCAAAACATGAGACAATGGAGATTGATTCTTTTGCCTGCTCGGTAACCTCCAAGCAAACAAATGATTTTTCCCCAGAACCAGACTATTCTTGGATTGAAAGTGATAAGGCCGAGCCATGGTGGCGAACGACAGACAGAGACGAGTTAGCTTCCTTTGTTTCACACAAATCACTCAACCATATTGAGAATTGTGATCTTCCTCCTCCAAAGAAGAAGCATCTTTCTGGATACCCTTATTCTAGTATTATTAGTAATCACTCAACTAAATCCAGAAGTTTTCCCGGTTCGACGGCTCATACACAGGAAAATTTAGATTCAGGATTGGTACATAGGAAGCAGGGGCTTTCTGCTAATGAAGGGCCCTTGTATTTTACGTCTGACAAATCTTCAAGGTATTTTCCTGTCATTATCAATCATATAACCACATTATCGTGTTAAGATCTCTTGTAGTTTGTGGCATGTATTGTTTAAGTAAAATGGAACTATTGATACCATGCTTTTGATTTGATTAATATCAGTTTGGACTTGCAACTTGGTTGCACTCAAACCCTCATACATGAGGATGTCAAGCAGAGTCAACAGATTTCTGAGGGAGACACCAGCAAAGCTCAATTATTGGAGGCATTATGTCACTCTCAAACACGCGCAAGGCAAGCGGAGGAAGCAGCAAAACAAGCTTATGCAGAGAGAGAGCACATTGTTACTCTTATTTTTAAACAGGCTTCACAACTTTTTGCTTATAAGCAATTGATTAAACTGTTGCAGCTGGAAAATCTCTGCAATCAGATTAAGAATAATGATCTGTCAACCTCAACTCTATTTCCGGTGGATCTTCCATGGATGTCATATGAACGTAGAAAATCACGGAAGAGAAAGCAGACATATTCCAATGGCAGGCGTGAAAGAGAAGGCAAGCCAAATTGTGATATTACAACATATGCTGTTGCCATTGCTTTAGGATTAAGTCTTGTTGGAGCAGGCTTGCTATTAGGATGGACTGTGGGTTGGATGTCTCCTTGTTCGTAGTTCTGTAATATATTTGAATCATTGTTTTGCTTGTCATAAGTTTTCAGATCTGTCTGTATTTTTGTAGAGTAGTTAGTACATAAACTGTATATTCTGCTTTGTAATTTTGTATTGAATAAAGATTATGTAAATCTTTGTGTTGATGATGAGAAACAGGTATGTCAAGTATCTTTTGGGGATATGAGAAGAAGATTCCAGACTGCACACTTTGAAAAAAAAATCATAAATCTTTTGCTTGAATTGCCCAAAACACACTCTTAGCTAGGACCATATCAAATTCAAATGGGTGAATTAGTATTATATTTTTGACATCCATGCTTAATTTTGTAAAGCATATTGATGATTTAAATTAACATAGTCATGTTGATATTGATGACGGGTGGATTCAACAAATTTGAATCATTGACTTGCATGAATTTCTAAACATTATTAATTGAATAGTTAAATAAGCTTTTCGTCCTTGAAAAATTATTAAATTTAATTTTTTGTCCACATAAAAAAGTGGCATGTTTAAGCCCCTATAAAATTTCCCAACTTGTGGTTTTAGTCCATTTAAATAAATATTTAATTATATTTTAACTCTTAAATTGTTTAATTTTTTTCTAGACATGTTTAGAACAATATAAAAAGTACCAAAAACAAGTTTAAAATTTGATTATTTTTAGATCCAAATTTTAATTATTTTTATCATGAACTTTTGACATATTAAAAAAATTCATGAATGCACCAAACATATCAAAGTCGATTGTCGTTCGATCCGAGATGCTTATGATAATCGACTTATATATATACCACTTCCTCGCCGCGTTGTTCAATTTCAAGTTGCACATATTCTTATTAAGATTGTTTCGTGCTCACGTTATGAGTTTCTTGTTAGCAAAAGGATGTTAATCGACGAGCCGCATCAATTTGAGGGGGTGTCAATGAGGAATTGGTCTCATGCTTTATTGTAAATAGTTTACTTTCCTAGAATATGTTAGATAAATTAGACCACAAATATTTGTCATTTTGAATTATAATTACCATGTAATTACTGCTACTATTATATATAGTATGATATGCAATAAAGAAAGGCGTCAAACCGTAATTCTTGACACTTGAGACCATAAACCCCTATATATTTGCACTCATCCTTACCATGGCTATATATTGATACCAATATCAAGGTCTCTATGGTTTTGTAGAGTCTAAGATAAGGTCTTTATAATTCAAACAAGCAATCCAATAATGTGACAAGTTCATCAGCACCTCTAAGAAACAAAGCCTCGATTGAAGCTCTATTGGTTTTCCACCCTTCACAACCTCTGAGTACTCACAGCCTGCAAACCTAGTCTCATGAAAATCCTATCCTCGGCGTGCGGCACAACTTGTTGCCACTGGAAAACAATATCAGTAGCATTCTGCTGCAAACTCTTGTCAACTTGAAAAACTGTAACCTTTTCTCGTACTGAAACAAGTTTAACAATGTACACCGCTATGAAAGGCGTCATACCAGAAGGGAGCATTTTAGACCAAAGGCACGTGCTTTGGCTAGAAAAGCAGCGCAAATACAACTCAACACATTTATGCACAGCCTTGGATTGACCTCCGATTGAGGGTGATAGGTTGAGCTCAGGGGCGGTCCGGCGGGCTCGATCGATAACTTTTGCATATTGAGCCCAACCCAAAAGCCCATTAACCACTTACAAAACAAATTTATTGGGCAAACTCTTCACAGACAATGGCTTCTTCTTCACTTCAACCCAGATTCAACCAGTTGCATGTTGCCTTTCTCTCTGAAACCCACAGCCATGCAAATCTCTCTTTCCCTGGGTAAGATTGAGGCCATCACACAAGCTTTGAGTGATGGAGAAATGGGAAAAGAATATCGGAGATATGGGAGGAGGAGAAATTAAATGGTAGAAGGGTATTGAGAGATGAGGAAGCAAATAAAATTGGTAGAAATTAAAGAGTGTTGGAACAATAGTTAAAATTAGGTAAAAATATTTTTGTCATCGAAGAGATTACTAGGTTGAGTCGCGGACTAGGTCGCTCTCTTTAAGACGTTTCGTGGCACTGCCTAAAATTGTACAAGCAGACTATCAACCACGATGTCCCCAGGATAAAACAGCCCAGCTACAACTGTTTCGGAGTCCTACTGCACTGTAGGATCCGTTCTAGAAATACACATTCATATATGGTGTTAAGACCACTCTAATATGGCATTGATACCACTCTATTATGATATTAGGACCAATCTAATATGGTGTTTCCACCACTCTAACCTCTAACTTCTCTAAGGGCATAAAACATAAAAAGTCACTATATTATTAAGATCATTCTTATTTCTGAAGGGACGATATATATCGAAAGGGAGTATGATCTTAATAATACTCTTATTTCCAAAGGGACAAAGTTTACCGAAGAGACTATGTTCTTAAGACCATTCTTAATTCCAAAGGGACATTATAAACCAAAGGGACTATGGCCTTAAGAACACTCTTTAAATCCGAGAGGAGCTCTATTTATAGGTGAAGAACTAAAGATGAGTTATAAATCCAATGGCTAAGATTAGTTGACCTCTACAAAATCAATGACATGATTTCTCCTCATAAATAAGTACTCAATGGGATAGTTGACATGAGAATTTTTTTTATTTCACATATTAACACTTATAGTGTTCCAACGAAGAGACATTCAAAAAATTGAAGGATCCAATTAGTATGAATTGAAGGTTCTGAAAAGATTCAAGTATTGAGATGGGGAAGCAAATTCAATTGGTATGAAATGGGTTAGGTTGGAGTTTCTAGAACGTGTTTTTTTCTTTATGTTCCTTATTTAAGTTAAGATTCAATCGTTATTTATAAATATTATTATTTATAATGAAAACCCATTTTAGTTGTAAAACAAAATAAAAAATACCCATTTTTGTAATTAGACACCAAAAGTAATTTTAATCCAATTTATCCAAACAATATCAATAGCTCTGAGCTCCCTGCCTATCACTCTCGACTCTCTGCCTCTCTTTTCTTCTTTAAAAGCTATGGTTGCTAATCTCTTCTCATTCACTCTAACGGTTGATAAATTGGCGTTAAATAAATTGATTAATTGAAAAATTGGTGTTAAAAAATGTTAGGATAATTTATTTAGTCACTTGACGATGTTATACCGAACGAGAGATATTCAAGTCACGTGATGATATTGATATTATTCAAACATTCACGGGAAAGAGGTCTCGGAAAGAACATTTACCTCCTAATTTTATTTAACACATTATTGATGTTATATTTCATCTTCCTTATTTCAAACTGTACTTTTGTAGAAAAAATGATGATCCTCTTTTATTTTAATTTATTACTATATATATATTATGTCACATGTTAATTTGCGATAAATTTTTTATCTGGGCTCAATATAATTTTTGGCTCCGCCAGTGGTTGAGCTCATCGCCAAGGTTGTGGCACTCAACTCTGAGATGCTACCAAAATCTACTAGTGAAAACTATTATTCGTAATTTATAAACAGTATGAAGCACGGATACAGACACCGGACACGACACGGACACTGACACGCTGACACAGCTAATAATTTTAAAAAATCACATAATGCAGTGTAAGTACAAGTGTCGGTGTCGTGTCGGACACGACGTGTCCGACACCGAGACACACCTAATCCGAGGAGTGTTCGTGCTTCATAGACAGTAGCGCAATAATTTTTAGCTTCTTCAAAAAAACAGTAGCACAATAAAAATAACAGGCAGTCGAACACGAAACGTCGGAATGTTGGTTATTAAATAAATATAATTTTTTTTCCTTCAAAAAAAATATAATTTTTTTTTAGCAGAGATAGAGAGTATTTCGGTTAATATTTTGGTAAGTTTCCGTGTAGAGTGAAGTGAGAAAATACTTTGTTTTTGTTTTTGCACCGGTTTTCGACCCATCAATGGTGGACGATTAATCCGACTTATGCGTAGATGCATGTGCACTGACCAAGCGTTGTTTCCCCTAGAATTCGAACCCGGTATTCCCCGGGTACGTCCTTGGAAGTGAGAAAATACTTGTTGCAAGAAGAATCAAGAAATGCATTTTTGGGAGAGTAAAAATCAAGCGGCATAAATATAAAGATATTCCCTCCAATCTCAAGTTATAAGCAAAAGTTCAGGTTTTATATTCATTCAATGATTAACGTATTTGGTCAGTATTATAAACTAAATATATTAATTATTGAATGAATTAAAAAGTGAATTTTGCTTATAATTGATACTAAAGGGTACTCTTTCTCAAGCAATAAAAAAAGATACACGTGGAAAATAAATTTCAAGGTAACAACCATGAAAACATACTCAATTTTGGTTTCAATCATGGCAAGAAGAATCAAGAAACGTATTTTTCCGGAAGAAAAAAAAAATCAAGAAACATAAATAAAAAGATACTCTTTCTCAAACAAAAACAGAAATACACGTGGGGAATAAATTTTAAGGTAACAACCATAAAAACATGCTCAATATTTGTTTCAATCACTTTTCACTATCCTTAGTTATTGGTACGTTCTATTTTTTACATATACTTCCTCCGTCCCAAATTATATGATGTTTTGGGCATTTCATACATATTAAAAAATGCAATTAATATTGTGTGGAAAAAAGATATTATGAGTTGTTTTACAAAATTGTCCTTAATAAATAATATGAGAAAGATAAATGAAAGAATTGAAAGAAGAGAGAGTAATAAATAGTTAAGGTTATAATAGGAAAAGTAACATTAATGTTACATTGGTATTGTAAAGCAACATATAATTTGAAACAAATTTTTTTTCCCAAAGCGACATACAATTTAGGACGGAGGGAGTATACAATTTAGGGAACCACACAATAAATTGTCAAATTAATAAGAAATCAAATCTCTCTTTCTTCTCGCTCCCGCCCACCCACCTAAATCAAATATAAAACTAAGAAGATTTGCTAAATGTAAAGATAAA
This sequence comes from Medicago lupulina, assembly GCA_958299785.1. Classification (NCBI taxonomy): domain Eukaryota; kingdom Viridiplantae; phylum Streptophyta; class Magnoliopsida; order Fabales; family Fabaceae; genus Medicago; species Medicago lupulina. Next base: position 488,196 of record OY283140.1, read on the forward strand.
ACAAACTCTCATCCCAACCTCCTAAACATACGATACCACACCTAACCTAGAAAAGAACGTCTATCAAAAAAATGACAAACTAACTTTATAGGCTCATCACATAAAATACAAAAAATACCACAAAGATCAACTATAATTTTGATAGAAAAGAGATTTTGTCGAGTCGAAATCTTATATTGAAGCAGCGGCCAAGAGACATTAATAAATATACTTGGCTTCCCATATTTGAAATGCATATATTGGCTTATAATTTTATAAACATGGCTCTTTATTGTTTTTTTTTTTTTTTGTAGGGAGTGGCTCTTTATTGTTTTGTTTTAGCAATTCTTGCATAGTAGTTTGTGGATAAAAGAAAATTCTTTCTTCTTTTACATATCCAACAACCATGTATTATACAAGAGTAGGATGATAATGAAATCAGTATTTAAATGAGTTAGATCATCATTCTATCAAGTCTAAGAATAATTAGTCTGTTTAAAGTAAACAACTTCTTATAGTTGTGCAAGGGGTATTTTGGGAAATTTGGGGGGCTGTGAGCAATACGGGGGGACCTAAACAACAATTTTGTCACATGTAAGTAAACATTCAGCAGCAGGGTGGGCAAGTTAAATAAGGAGTAAATAGTCAATTACCCCACTGAAATTGTAAGTTTCGTCAATTACTCCCCTGAAATTAACAAAACTTCAATTACCCCCTGAAATTGCACAACGTTAATCAATTTACCCCCTCCGTCAAATTTTTCTGTTAGTCAACATCACGTTTTGCAAATACCCCCCTGAAGTTTTACACTTATGTTCAAAATGCTCCCTAAACTTGAAAATTTATATTTTTTTTTCTTATTCTTACAAGGTACCAAAGCACAATTGTCCATCATCATCATTTGACACCATTTCAACAAGAAGTGTGCTTCCCCTGTAATATTTCAACAATCAATTTAGTTAGCTTTAAACACTAGAAATCAACATCATCATTTCTAGATGATTAATAAAAATTATGAGGTCTATATGATATCTGCTATAATTTACATTTATCTCTTCAACATTGTCCATGTGACAATATATTTAATTACTTAAGATTGTTCTTTAAGGAAGGTGTGGGGGTAGGGAAAATTAAAATAAATGACATATTAATTAAACTGACATGCATGTATTTCACACAACATAATAACAAAACTATAATTACATTTAATTACCCTTGCAATTGAAGCATAGTAAAATATTTCATAATTTTTACTTGATGTGCAAACAATTTATTTTTTTCAAAATTAAAAACTCAAGGATAACAAATGCATATAAAAATTTAAAGCAAAGCTTGAAATCATTTTAATAAATTAAGTTCTCCTGCATTTTATCTGATCTAATTAAAGAAATCCACATGTTTCTATGTCATATACAATGAAGTGTAACTTTATATATGAACAAACCATTGATCAATAAATAACTTAAAAATAATTTATTTTTTCATTTATAAAAAATATATATAAACAATTCATTCAAGTTAACCAACCTGGCCATATTAGACAGTGTTCTGCAAACCATCCAGGAATTTGTGGATGTTCATCACTTTTTGGTTCTCCAACATTGCCTTCTGCAACAGTGATTTTTGGAGTAGAGAAACCAGTTTCATCATCACCAGTTACACCTGAAGGATGGACTATAGAACCCATGATGCTTTGATACATTTGTGTTTTGGTATCTTTTAAACATAAGAAAAAAATATAAATTTTCAAGTTTAGGGGGCATTTTGAACATAAGTGCAAAACTTCAGGGGGGTATTTGCAAAACGTGATGTTGACTAACAGAAAAATTTGACGGAGGGGGTAAATTGATTAACGTTGTGCAATTTCAGGGGGTAATTGAAGTTTTGTTAATTTCGGGGGTAATTGACGAAACTTACAATTTCAGGGGTAATTGACTATTTACTCGTTAAATAAGTTTTGGCCCAAAAATATTTCAGGAATCGACACAGAACAGAAGAAAGGAGAAGAAGAGAGTGAATCGAAATCGAAATCGAAATTGAAAATGGCTGTGATGGAGAGGCTAAGAATGTTCGTTGCTCAAGAACCAGTTGTCGCTGCTTCTTGTCTAATCGCTGGCTTTGGTATCTCTCTCTTAACCCTAACCTTCCTCTTCTCAATCATTTCATATAATTAGGGTTTACTGTTTATTCATTCAGCTTCGTATCTATTCAATTTGTTTTTGTGATTATTGAAATAAAACTCTGCAATTCGATCTACGGAAAATTATGTAAATCTGTATAAATAAATAAAATCAATTTTTGCATCAAAATCACGAAAATACTGTTTTTGTTCCATCCTTAAGTTTGGCCACTAAATGTCTGAATCACCTATGCTTTTATTTGGTTAGATTATCATGTATGGAACCAAATTCAAGTTGTTCATTGATCATCTTGTTTGTCTAAGATTGAGGTGGAAGTAACAGAATAGATAGTTCCATTTTTTGGGTTACTGGTTCTTTGACTTAGCTACCTCACTGGGTGTTGGGAAGGGTTGAATTCCTCATAACATGTTTACCTTTAGTCTTAAATTTTCGTTGATGGATTCGTGTTCTCTACATCCTGTTTATACTGTTTCATGATTCTTCTTTAAATTAAATTTAGAAACATGTTTCTAGTTGTGTTTCGTACCAACATGCTATGTGAAATTATCTGTAGGCCTTTTTCTTCCTGCTGTTGTGAGGCCTATGCTGGACACATATCGAACAACCGAGCAACCACCTCAACCTGCTTTGAGCGATGTGAGTGTTTCTTTTGGCTTTAACTTTCTAGTATTGTTTTGAAAACAAATAACTTCCGATAGATTTTTAATATTTTATCTCATCACGGGGAGTAGCATTAGTTTTTCTACACTTCTGTTTAGTGATGTTATGTTCTCTGAAAGACCTTTAAAAAGAGGCTTTAGGGGCAAGCTGTTGTGAAACCAGCAGAGTTTCTGCATTATAGTATATGTATGCTGCTTGATTTTGCAAACTATCCCCTACATTCTGTTTTTCCCATTAATATCACTTGAGACAAAGCACCCAATACCTTCAAGTGCTCACAATCACAAATACAATCCATTTAAACCCGCCATTAGTTGCAAGAATAGCTTGTCTCGAAAGGGGTTTGAGATGCGCTTGCTAGTCCTTACTCTCCCCAGATAGGGACCATCATTTACATTTATGGTTTCCTGATATTGGTGTTCTATATGGTTGCAGGTGGTTGCCGGTATGACTGGTAAAAAGTAAGCTGATTCACTTGGGATACAAGGGAATAATTGGCAACTTCTGTGTTTGAACTTTTTTTTCTTCATATGTGAGTAATAAAAGTACCTAGTTACAAAATATTTGATTGAGCATCCATTTGTGACAATCTATCTGTTCCAGATTAATCCAGAGGCTTCATTTAATATTTAAGTTAAGTCTTTGGTTGAATGTCAGTTTATTCTGCCACCTGATGTATTTTTCTTCTACTAGCTAATGCACTTTCTGAATTGTTCCTCTAGTGACAATAAGAAGGAGTTTTGTTTAGCTGACTTGAATACATGAATGTTGTTTATAAATCGAGTTGTCATTTAATATTAAGAATATGAATATATCTTGATGTTATGTTTATTTTTGAACAAATCTTGAGGTTATTTTATATCATCTCCTTTTCACCTTCATGTTAGGAGAGAGACGAATAATTTTCTGAACTTTACATACAAAAATTAAAATTGAGTAAACAATTGCTTAGTCTCTATTCCCTCAAAAACAAAAAAAAATTGCTTAGTGTCTATATTCACTACTAAAAGAAACACTGTAGGACTAATAAAACGAACGTACATTAGTGGTGCAAATGGGGTTGTATGTAGTTATTGCATGAAAGAGTATAATATCTAATTATTTATTAATAATATATGAAATAGTTAATTCGATTTAGTATTTTGTAATTAGATGTTAGAAAGAGAAAAAAAAAAAAAAAAAAAAGGAGTAGTGTCTCGTGAGCATAACTCATTTGGTGGACATCCTGTTGCAGGGCACAGGCACAAGCACATATTCAAACCCATGAAGTTTAAAGTTAAATTTAGCCATCTCAACTTTATTTTTAATAATAAAAGAATTATAAGTAAAATTAAAAATTTAATTGGTTAGATGCCATATATCTAAAGTTAATACAAATATCACCAATTTTGCATAAAAGTTTCGTAAATTGGTTATTGATTATAATATAATTGTTTTTTTAGGGAATATAATATAATTGTTATAAACTAACTAAAATGTTGAAATTACATTTTCAATTGTTTGCAACAGTAATTAATCTAATAGTTGTTTGCATAACCAACGGTCTGTGCTAATTTATTTTTCAAACTTATGATATTATTGTCTTTGCAAATGATTTTTTTTGTATATAAAATCAAAACTATCTAGACATTTCCTACATTTATAAATTAATTGTATGAAATTGTAAATCAATAAACCAGATGTAATTTCGTCCTCAATTTTATTGATCTGCTATTAGAAGCATCCGTGAAATGTAGCCAATTCAATGGCGTTACATTAGAACTTGGAAAAAATGTATGTCCATAAAATATCATTTGCACTGGACATTACTCATTAGGCGAAGAAGTCAATAAAGTGGTTGAAATTCCACTTGTTATTCGGCTGTAATAAAGACAAGCACTAAGCAAATGGAATAGAAAAGCAGAAGGAAATGAGAAAAGAGACATGATTGCAATCATCCAAGGGGAACATTACTAATATGAGATGAGATACTAATTTCTACTAACATTTGTTAAAAATCATGTACAACTTAACAACCCACTAGAAAACAGAGACTTTTACAGTACTGCAGCAAAAAGAGCTGGTTGTGTTGTTTCTTCCACTATAATGAACATGTCATAGACTCACATAGTTATTATCTCATAAAGATAATAATATAGTACAGATAATGCCGTGGATTGTTTCTCAGACACATGATTTTTAACTGACCAGCAAAATCTATTCTCAAAGCTTAAGGCCACTCCCATCTTTCTTCTTCAACTTTTTGCTCCTCCATGGAAGTGTAACCACCTGCTTCACCCCCTTACGGATGGTTGTCTGCAAATGCAAAATTAATAGACATATGCAATTCCATGAGACAAAAGTCACACAACACTAGTGGAAAGTTGAAACATTGAATGAAGAAAGAGTTGAAGCTTACCCAAGTACGAGACTTGCCATGATGTGAGAGGCTAGAAGAACTCCCAGAACGCTTCATCATCTTGTTGTTGTCTGCAATGTCAATGGTTCCAGTATCCTTATCAGTAGAAGAAGATGGAAAGACATGGCTACCACCACTGACCTGATCTCTTTTGACATTTTTCCTCCAAGAACCAAACCAACCACTGTCTTTTTTGATAAGAATATTCATAGTACTACCAAGTAAGCCTCTATCAGTACTAAAAGAAGAACCATAGCAATTGTTGTCTTCAATTCTAAAAGATGGAGACCGGAATCTGTTGCTGGTTACATGAGGACCCTGCTGCAAAAGGGTGGGTGAGGGTACTACTAGCAACCTTGGAGGAAGCTCCAAACACTTGTCACTACTGGGATTAGTGAAGGGCACAAGTGCATTGCAAAGCCTTGGCTTTCCTGGTTCTTGTTCCCAACGAAATGGTACTGAACCTGAGGTTTGTAGTGGTGGAGTCACCGTCCCCGTTCTCTCTGGGGATTCCATTTGCGTTTGAATTTTCATTGCTGGTGAGACAGAGAACAAAGGGAGCCTTGGTATGCTGCTCTCTTGCTCTGCCTTTGCTTCAGAACCCATCACACTCTCACAAATGGATGAGATGTGAAATTGTGAATGTGATGAGGAAGATAGAAATAAAGGATAAAATGATATAAAAGATGATTTGGTGTGAGAGTGAGTTTGATATAACTGAATTGGATTGATTTTGCCAAAGAGGAAAGTGTGGAAATATGATTAGGTGAGAAGACAAAATACGTATCGTATGTTACTTTCCGCTTTGTCTTGAGGTGCAACATGCTATTATCAATACCACCCTTTACTTTTTTTTTCTTATAAATAAATTATTAGAGTGGAAGATTACCTACTTTTTCCTTATGCTAGCAAATCTTTTTGGTGCAGGGTCAATATTTATGCAATCAAGGTGAAAGTGGTTCAAAATCTCTTAAAATTTAGGTTGTTCAATCTCGATTCAATGACTATGGTTGTCTTGAATGCATGAAAGTGTCAAAAACCGTACTACATGTAATCCGATTTGGAGAGTAACTTAAACAAATATTTAGATTTGCAATGAGACCACTTAAATTACTAAATCAGAGTTGTTTGTAGTAAAAATTTGACATACTCACAATTATTATAAGGATGATCGTTCGTTGGACCTTCTAATTTTGATCCAATAATCACAATTGTACCGGCCACATGAATGCGTCAAATTTTAACTCCGGGTAAACGATTTTGTTTTCTTTAATAATAATGAGCATATTTGTCTCGTGCGAAAAATTCACGGACTGATAACATTTCATCATCATTCCAAAAGTACTAAAAGTAGCCACTAGACCACTAGTACCAGCAGTATCTACTTCATTTTACACGAAGACAAAACTTCTGCAAAGCAAAACTATTTTGTCGGCATACTATAAGAATGAGTATAAAGATATAAATTATGAATAGCCAAAAATGTAGTATATCTCTCGTTTTAATACTCTTGGTTAGGAGTTAGGACTACAATTTTCCATGAGCATATGGATTATTTCTAACACTGCCTGCCATCAAACACTTTACCCTGAACATAGGTGTTTTCCATATCAATTTGGCATCCAATGCGTATAGCATGATGAACAGATCACTGATTAGTTGGGAGTGACAACTGAAAGTGACATGCTGTTTCACTCCTGTTTTTGCTACCAAACACAATTACTGCTTAGCTACTATTGAGATCATTGAGATGTCAACAAATATTGTAAATCAGCTTCATCTAATAATTTGCCCAAACTATTCATCACTTGAGAGTTAAGACTTAAGACATACTTTTTTTGACAAAAGACTTAAGACATACTCAACGTTGACTCTAAGTTGATTACATCCTTGTCAGTCATTCTAGTTTTTTTTGTTGGTTAGAAATTTCAAATCCAAGTTGTTAAAACCTAAGGCTTTGTTTATGAGTTGGAAAATTCTAACATAGGTATAACCTCAAATCACTTTTATTTAGGCACACACTCACAAATGAGAGCAATTCTTTCATAGTCACAAGCACAAATAAATAGTATTTGGTCACACATACATAAAAGTATTATTTCGTGAAATACTAAATCATTTTATCATCAATTTCTTTTTTATTATTTAAAAATATCTTGCAATGTGTGTGTGCCCAAACACTATACATTTGTGTTTGTGACTATAATAGAATTTCTCCACAAATGAAATAAAAATAAAATTGAAATGATGTGACTAAATAATCTGTTTTTTAATTTTTTACATTTATGTGTGTGCGTCTAAATAATTTGATTTGAGTTTATGCCCATGTAAGAATTGCTCTTATAAGTTTGTACAAAACTCTCGTATTATTTGATACACAACTCTTGTATTTTTCATTCATTTATTAGTTTCTTTTTGGAGTGAACGAGAGTTAACCACCGGTATTTTTGGTCATTTTCACCTGTGTGAAAGCAAATCCTTTAGTGAAAACATCAATCTTCTGAACAAAGTGATTGACTTTCAAAATAGGCAGTTGGGTTTTTTCTTCAAAGATTTAGTTTGGACATGTTTATGGGAAGATTTTACCATGTACGTCTATGCTTATACCTTTACCCCTACAAATTATGAAAAAATTCAATTTTATCCTTTTGTCATTTAATCTCACCCCTATAAAATATATAAAATATTTTCGGGTAAAAGTGTTTTCCATTTTCCTCCAATTTATCCTAATATTGTTGTTGATGAGTACATGGATGCTCGTAGCGGAGAATTTCAATCATAGGTCACCGTTTTTTCATATCAATTCTCATTTTTGTTTTGGTTTTGGTTTTTTACGATGATAATTTGGTTGGTGATTTTTTGAGGTTCGAGTAATTGATTGTATTGTGTGATGTTGTTGTGGCTTTGATACTTGCAATTGGATGTATTACTTTTTATCTTTTAAAAGATTTGTTTAATTGCTCTGAGTTTGATTAGGATTGAAGGTTGGATGAATCTATGTACAAATTAAATTGTTTGATCAGGGTTATTGTGTTATGTTTGATCCATTTGAAAAATTAGATCCGAAACAATACGTAGAAATTAAATAGTTTCTATGAAGACGAGAGCTAATTATTGAATTATGGAATTTTGTACTATAGATACTTTGTAGAGGCGAAGTCAAATGTTGTTAGAGTTAAAATTGGAATTTTGTTATGGTGTGTTATAAAGGTAGGGGTATAAGATAAAATGTCCTATTTTTGGATACTTAAGTTCAAGGGCTAACTAGATCCATATGCGTAATAGTCCAATAGTCCAATTTGTTTGAAAATTGATGTTGACACATCACATACGGCTGAAAAACACCGGTAAAATAGCGAAATACTCCTTCGGCAGTTAACTGTCGCGAAAATTCGGCAGTTAATTGCCGCAGAACTTCGGCGGTTAACTACTGCGGAAAATGAATACCCATAATTCATGGTTCTGCAGCTTGAACATAAGGCTAACACAACAAAAACCAGTAAGGCTATCCACCACTTTTTGGTATCAAACTCAAAATCGATAGGTCTCAAGTGTAATTGATGAACTCATTCTAAAGTTTATAATCATCCAAGAGCTTTGCCAACATGTACCTCACAGACTAGAGTAAACTATTTAGTTTTTGCAAAAACAAAAGGGCATGTATCATCCCTTATACAACCTCCTATTTAAACTCTATTAGAAAGCTGGGAGAAAGAAGCATCAATATTGCACGTAAATCTTCTTTCAGTTGGTTTGATCCATTTTGTATTTCCTTTTTGTCGCGGTTGTGCACAAAATATATTACAAATCTTACGTGCATCTTGTCAATCATGAAGCATAGTTTTTCCTCTCTCCACAACATAAACTTCAGCATCAATTATCTCATTCCATAATATGTTGTTTGTTTGTTTCTAGGTACTCTACAACACACAACAAAATAAAGCCACGTCTTCTTTAGATAAATCATTCAACGCTTTGAAGATAATATTCTTGCTATCCATATATTGTTGTAGCAAACTAGATATAGAAGAAAGGCAATATACTCCAAACATTTTAAGATATTTGAACATTGAAAAAAAAAAATAAAGTGTATCCTTGATGAGACAAACTTTTATCTTTTTTTTTTTATTATTATAATCGTAAAATCTATTAATTACCGATAACTAACAGGTACTCATCTTTTTTTTCTTCAATTGAGGTCTTTTTTTTTACACACATCAAAGACCTCCCAACATCTTAATACCTCTACTTAAGTTGCAAACTTAACTCGACTTCAATCAAGGTCTTAATATATTGAGATCTTTATGTAAACAATTTGGCGTTGAGGATGATCTTGCTATGTTATAGACTCATAGTAGTCGGGATTGCAAATATACTTTTTCTTGCTTCACAATTCGTCATTAGTCACCATTGAGCAGTTTTTTAATCTTTTGCCAATTATAATGCACTCCACTAGACACAAACAAAAGTCCCTCTCCTTCCCCATTAATTTTATGAACTGAGTTATTCAGAAAAATCCCACAAATACACGCATAACATACTGTCGATGTTGATAGAATTCAGTGTCAAAAGAAATTAGTCACTCGCCCTAGCTAGTTAACCTCATTTTTCCAAACTCTGAAAGGTCCAAATTGAGTGTTAGAAGTATCCACCACCACTATATTGAGTTAAAGGACAACTATACATTAAAAACTGCTAGTAAAAGGTCAATTTCTTGTCACTTTTTCCTAAAAAGTACAAAGCAGAACATGACGAAATCCCTTTATAGGTGTAGATACGATTTCCATCAAAGTTTTTGTTGCCCCACGTTATTATGTGGGATTCATACAAAATGGAAACACCCTGAGTCGCATGAACGTGGTGCCACCAATGATTAAAAAACTTATTTATTAGTATCATTTAATGTTTTAATTGAAGAGTAATTAGAGTATAATATCATTAAACTTGAGTTTGTGCTTATATTCTTCCGTAAAAAAAATTTGCTTAAATTCTTTTCTTTTTGGTCAAATTTTGCTTATATTATTAAACCAACAAATATAGCAACATGTTTTCCTTCGAAAATATAGTAACATGTTTTTTATTATATGAGATCGAACGAAGCGCACAACATAATAAAGTGCTAGAAGAATATTACGAGGTTTAACTTGAACGATTTCGTCAAAAAAAAAAGTTTAATTTGAAATGACGAGGTTTAACTTGAACAACTCCGTAAAAGAAAAAAAAATTAAGCGACGGAGTAATAAATATGTATGTATTCCAACGTATTATAGTTCATGCGTAACATCAATGCATTGCTGCACGAAACATATTACAAATTAGTTATTGCTGTGCTCAATTTGAAGTGAAGAAGGTCATGGCTTCATTTTTTTTGATTGTGTAAAGAAAAAATTAGGTTATTCATACTTCTTATAGAATCAAGGTAAGCTGACGATTATGGAAAACTTATCATTTGATTTTAAAATCTTTGTAGTGATCATTAGATGAAACCTTCATAAAAACTGTTCATGCTTATTCTAGACAAAAAAACATGTTCATGTTACCCATTAGTTAAATATTGTAACTTAGTTATTAAAGGGAAGAAAGAAAGAAAAAGACTTTTTAATTAATAGAAGAGAAATATACAAATGATAAATATAATTCATTCATGATATATAGCAATAGAAAGATGATAAATGTAAAACATACATTGATATGCAAGAAACAGACCAACCACATGATTATAGACACGACGACGACATGAAATGTTGCTGCGCCAAAAGATCAACCTCTGGCCACGCCATGATATCACCGGAGCAACTCCACGACGACTCGCATTCCATCAGCTCCGGCAACTCAATCTCACCCCAAAAATCATCTCCATCAGACACAATGCAACCCTTCTCATCCAACGAAGCCTTCATCATACTCGCCGCCTTGGCCGCCGCTGCTTGAATGTCTCTGGCCGTACATGTGGCCGGAAGTGGTAGATTCTCCACCTCGTCGGGAAAGTTGAGTTGCGCTTTTTGGCCTTTCAGGCAATACACTGCAACGTCATAGGCTTTAGCAGCCATCTCCGGCACCGGGAATGATCCTAGCCATATGCGAGATTTCTTCTTGGGTTCACGAATTTCTGATACCCATTTTCCCCACCGCCGTTTACGGACGCCGCGGTAGACAGGGTGACGCGTTCCACTTCTCCGGCTGTCAGCAGCAGTTACATCATCTTCATTGAATGGTGTTGGTTGATTGTCCATTCACAAATTTTACACTTTTGAAGCCGTTTTGACTCTATTTCAGTGTGTCTCCAACATTTATTTATAAACATTTTTTTTTGTAAAAGGAATATTTATTTACAAACAATTATTATATGCTTTTTTACACGTTAAATGAAGGGTAATATGTGATTACATATATGCCCCCACCCCATAGGTTTTTTTAGATTGTTTGTTTAAGAATTGTGGACATAGGAATGATATTTCAACAACTAGTTTTAAACAACTTTAATGACAATTTTTTTCTTCATTTTTTATTGAGCAATAACAATAGAGAGAGAAAAAATAAGAGGGATAATAAAAGTACAATTAGAGTATTAGAGAGAAAGTTATTACAAAATTATTTAAAAATAGTTGTTTAGATATCATTTTAATTGTGGATACGTCATTCAATAGTCACACTAAGCCTATAATTACATAAACATAAGATTTGTAAGTGGAGTAAAACTAGTTTGTAGGTGCCACTTGTAAATTTATATATATGGCCAAATGATTCTTGGGTAGTTTAACCACGGCTTTTTGGAGAGTAATCTAGACCTCACCCTATATATTCAAGAGGACGTTGTTACTTTCTCCGTCTTAAATTGGATATTTTTTTAGATTTACTTGGTGATTAAGAAAATAATTAATAGTATTTATTTTAATGAAGTAGTTAGATGAATAAAATATAATAACTATGGGTATGTTAGTGGGAAAAAAATTGTATTGATAACGTAAAATGGACAAATAATTTGAGACGAGAAAAAATAGTTAAGAGGACACCTATTGCACTCCCACAAATAACTATAAAGATAAAATGCAATATACCTATTAAATTTTATTTTTTTTAATTTCAATAAGGCCTCGACTAAAACTTTACTTTAAGCTTACAAAACTATTAGATCAGCCTTGATTGAGTTAATAGATCAAAATAGTCCTCCAAAGCATGAAGTGAAGTGAAAAAAAGAAAGAAAAAACTAACAATTTAAATGCATAGATAGACGAAGTTCTATAAGTATAATTATCTTTTTTCTTTGTCAAGTAGTTTAATTGCTAGAATTTTATCTTTTAAAGATGAATAAGTAGTATAATTATCTTTTTTCTTTGTCAAGTAATTTAATTGCTAGAATTTTATCTTTTAAAGATGAATAAGTTGTTGAATGAATGAATATGGTTTATTTAAAAAAAAAACAGAGATTAATAAGTGTGGTGTTCGAGTTCAAAACCTGACCGATGCATATCGTCCTATCAATTGAGGTAAGTTCATGGAAAATATTCTCTCTATTTTTTCCTACTTGTTTTTACTATCAATTTATACGCTTTATAACAATAGAAGTTTTTATGTGTTAAAAGAAAACAATAGAAGTTTTTTTTAATAACTTCTTTACAATTTTGTCTAAGAATAGATTAATTTTATGATTTAAGTAATAAAAAAAAATCTAAGTGAACATACACTTTTTACCTATAAAATTATGGATCATTTAATAATTTTTAAAATATACATTATTTAATTTTGTCCTTATCTACTTTTTTCTTTTATGTTTGTGTTAAAATTTTGTGACCAAACATTCTTTTTTCGGGCTTAGGTTTCTATACAAAGATAAATGGAACATAAACAATGTGTTAAAAAATATGAATTGAATCCGTACACTATATCTTACAAATGTCACTTTATAAACTCATTTTAGGATTTATTTTAATTTTTCCTATCTCTTCACACCCAATACTAATGAGTTTGATGGGTTGATATAAATGATAGATCATCGATCGATAGACCCTCATGATATATTATGTTTAACATATCATATACAAAACTCATTCTTAACTCTATATTTATTCTATATGGAACTTGAGTTTTTCTCAATTATTCTATACATGTTTAAGATTATAAGACAATCTCTAAATGAAAACTACTTATAGCCAAAACTCATTTTCCAAAAATGAAATAAAATGAAAGTGCAAGTGAAATCTCAAATTTTTTAAAATAAAAAGATCTGGTCCCATATATATTTATGATCCATTTGAACACTTTATAACTAGCTGCTTGCAAGCTGCATCGACAATGAAATGTGAAATGAAAATTAAGGTTGTGATACGCACAACGATATTGAAAGGACTCAAAAGGAGCGTACGTACATTTAAAAACGATCATAGCAAAACATAGCATACACACGTTGATGTTGGGACTAGAGGGACCAATAATAAGTGCCCCTCCCTACATTGCATTGCATGCATGGTTGCATTTGCACGGGATCAAGGTGAGTCCTGTTTCAACTTTTAGCGCTCCAGCCTTTTTGGTGGGTAGTAGATACAAGTATATGTATGGGTTTAATTCATAATTATATCAACAATACATAGGACCATATGTCACTATTCTAATTGCCAAATGTCATCTAATTGCCCAATTAGAGTTTGAGCTTAGCAGGCACACCACTGAAAATGACCACTACTTTATGTATCCCATGAATCGTCCTATCAGTTTTCTATTTACGCTTTCATTAATTTCAATCATCTGTATGATTTTAAAATTCATAAATATTTAATCCACAATAGTGTTACAATTATAGCAAAATCGTATTTCATTTATATATACAAAATTATAGTGTTACAATGTATTCTTGAAAACATTGGTTTGGCTGTATATGTATCTATCATTCAATTCAATTCCATGTCATATTTTTATATTAGTTTGTTTTAAACGATAAAATCAATTTTTGAGTGAGTTTTGATTACGGTCCAATTAAGCTTTGTTGTAACTGAAAAAAAATGACCTCTCATTTTTTTTACTAAGGTTTACTGTTTTTTTACTAATTGACACAAAAAATAAACGTTTTCTAGCTATATTAACATTTGGGTTTGCCTTTGTACCAAAACAGAAAACATTTGGGTCTGCCCAAAAATTTAGAGGAGAGATCCTTTCAAATTTTCAAAAGAAAAAGTGATCTCAATTACTTTAATTTTAAGTGTATAAACTATTAATAACACTGTTAAATATTTTCTTGTACTAACGACACTAAGCTACTTTTTTTTGAGATTTGGTTAGTGATTATTGATTAATCCACGTTCAAACAGGTAAACAGACATTTTACTTTTCTAAATTACATTGAGAGAGGATCGTAGAGAAACCAAAATTTATGTAAACGAGTAGTCATTTTGTTATCTGTATGTCATTATTAATTAATTATTATTACAAAGTTCGATATCAACGTAAAATTTAGATAAAAATCCATATTGAACGCATATTTACTTTCTCATCCATTTAATTTTCTCTACTTAAGCCTATTATTTCACTAATATACATAAAACATAAAATTAAGGAAAACAATGAGAAAAGTACAGGCAAGAGAATATAGACATAAAACACAATATATATCTCTCTCATTTCGTTTAGTTAAACAGTCCTCTTTATTGTAAAAAACCTACACAAAATAACAAAAGTTGTATTTATTGGGTTTCTTTAACATGTGCAATAATTTAAATTTTAAAGCAACTAAATATAGCAACTTTTTGTTGAAAACAACAATTATTTATCTCTAAAAAAACAATTATTTATTAAAAATTTATATATTTAATATAAAATGCACAAATTTCAATACAAACTTATTACTTTATTTATCCCTTAATATAGACAATGTCTTTTTCCCTCTTATTAAGAAAAAGTTTGTAGTATACTTAATGTGTCTATTTTATGTATGAGTTGAAAAAATTGTCTCCTCCCTTTTGCATGTCCCTTCCATTTCTCCATAACCTTCTTCAATGGTTTCTCCTTTCTATCTCTCAGTAATTTTCTCCAAAACTACCATTTTTTTATCAATTAATATGACCTTCAACTTACGGAGGGAAATTCGGATTTGTGCGGTTGTGAGTTTCATAGGTAAAATTTGAATTTGATTTTGGTTTGTTGTGGAAGCTCAAATTTGTGGCTTTGGAAGGAATCGTAATTTTGGGATAGATTCACGTTGCAGAGATTTAATTTTCCAATCATCCAAACGGCATGAAAATTGGTTCAAATCGCATTTAGGTAGCAGGACTCGCGTTTGCCTGCAGAGAACTTGTAACTAAATGAGCAATTAATAGATTATGCAAAATATTAATAATAAACATGAAAGACGGAAAAATGGAAATAAATGTATATACTATATACTATATATTGATATAATGTATAAAGATCTCAATGTAACCATTACAACCAAATAGAAATTAGTAATCTAACTAACTTGAAACTAGTCTAATTAATTTGCAACTTACATCAACTAATTATAACATCCCCCATAGTTTGGAATGTGGTTTAAAATTTTCAACTTGGAATGAATTAT
This sequence comes from Medicago lupulina, assembly GCA_958299785.1. Taxonomy (NCBI): domain Eukaryota; kingdom Viridiplantae; phylum Streptophyta; class Magnoliopsida; order Fabales; family Fabaceae; genus Medicago; species Medicago lupulina. The sequence continues at coordinate 503,920 of OY283140.1, forward strand.
ACAATGCAAGAAAAAAAAATGCGGCTAAAAGTTTTTTTTTTAAAGTAAAAATATACCGGTTAAATTTTTTTGATTGCCGAAAATACATTGGCTATGATTTTTTAAATTTAGGGTTGAAAACATTTAAGGGTATACAACACAAATATATGCAACGTTCGGGGTTTAAACCCCAACCACCACAAAAAAATTAAAATTAAAATACGGCACAAATATCATTAGGACCGAGAACATTGTTCATATTTGCACCCCTAATGCAATTTGCTTTTTACTCCTCCAATAAAACAAGTTTTGTTTTATACACCCCGTATAAAAAAAAAATTGGCCCTACAAACTTGGACCATATGTCGTCGCATCATGGGCCTATGTACAGAGTCGGCCTGTCGTTTTTATTTTTAAGAAAATTGCTCTTCTCCCATTCAAAATTGCTCACTCATACAAATTGACCAAAATACCCCACATAACTTAAGTCCCATACAAATTGCTCTTCCTCTGCACTTTTCGCTCGCGCCCTGCAGGCATGGCAAAAATGTCCTTGCATTAGTTAACTAACGCAAGTGTTAAACTCTGTGTTACTTAAGTAACGTTGCGTGAGTTAACTAGCGCATCGTTAGTTAACTCACGCTACGTGTTGTCTTAAACAAGGCAGAACACCTCATTTCTCAATCTAAAATCTCAAAAACTTCTCTCAAATCACCCAAAACCAAAATTCCTTCAAGTTCAAATCAAACAACACTCCAATAACAAGTAAGTTTTCATAATCAAACACCATTAACCTTTTATGTTTATATGTTATATTTTTTCTCTTAAATGAGAAATTTTTTAGATTTAGGGTTTGTTTAAATTTTGGTTTTTTTGGCAAGAAATCGTACAATGTTTACATCAAAATGACTTGTCTTGCATAAATGTTTAGATGTTTGCATGTTTATGTTGTAGTTTTGAGAATTTTTTTTTAGATTTAGGGTTTGTTTAAATTTTGATTTTGCTTGCAAAAAATGATACAATGTTACATGTAAATGACTTATATTGCTTAATTGTGGTTAGATGTTTGCATGTTAATGTTGTAGTTACGAGTTTTAGGCTTTATGTATAATTTGCACTCCAAGTGTTTGATGAAATGTTTGAATGAGTTTTTCATTGTTTGTATTTAATTTCTTATTGTGTAGATTTGAAGTAATAGCCGAGTGGATCGACATTCATGTACAACTCAACGGCGGAAAACCTCATATGTTGAAGGTTTGGTGCCTTGGTGTAACGTTAAAAGGTCTCAAGGATGAACTCAATGAATTCAACCAAAGAGTCAACCTCAGAGACACAAGGAGGGTGAAATACGTTCGGTATAAACGTCCAACACTTGACGAGGGGAGAGTATCATTCAGTTGGGTGGAATTAACGAACGACAAAAACGCGACGAGCATGTTTTGGGAGCACAACATGTTCCAGTGGATCGATATGCGTGTAACGTTGCTGAGATCAACTGAAGATATTATCAACAGTTTGATTCCGCCAGAAGATCGTCATTAGGTAGGGAATGCACCTTCCAACTACAACAATTATCTTCCTCTAGATGGGGTAATTCAAACTTGTTAAACGGCAGGATTCCACCCGGAAGTTGTATTTTTCCATTCAAAATGTTAAATTCTTGTTGGCTTCGTTTAAATGATGATATTGAAGTGTCAAGGTCTGGACCTCATTCCGTTGGCACTTGGATACTATCATTTAAAACCAAGATCAACAAGAATTTAACCTTTTGAATGAAACAATAAAACTTTCGGGAGAATGTCGGTGTCCTGCTGTTTAGCAAGTTTGAATTTACCCCATTCAGAGGTAAGATAATTGTTGTAGTTGGAAGATGCATTCCCGAATGTAATTTAATGTAATGTAATGTAATGATATGACATATTTATGAACATATATAGTTGACATACATGTCGTATATGTAATGTAATGTAACTTTTATTCGAATTTATTCAATACACAGCTTTTATTCTAATTCACGCTGAATTTATTCTAATTCATTTATTTACTTTATTCGAATTTATATCTACCATAAATAGGGTCAAAAAACGTGAAAAAACTTAACAAAAACATCCAAAACCAATTAAAATGCATTGAACAGAGTAAAAAAAAACGTGTGTTTTGGAGCTCTAAGAGTTAACTCACACACATGTCAGTGGTGCGTGACTTAACTCACGCAAAGATTATAACTTACGATAATTAAGTCACGCTGCGTGACTTAACTATCACATGGGCATTATTAAATTTTCAGCTGGATGCGAGCGAATAGTGCAGAGGAAGAGCAGAATTCTTAAAAAAAATTTGCAAAAACTTAAATCCCGCTGCCAGCAAAGACCAATTGGTAATATGGCAGGGAATAAACACAACGGTGATTCCAATCATCATATACCACCAGGACGTGTAGAAAGGCTATTAAGGGAGAGAGAGTTAAGGAAAAGTAGAATTAGGGGAATTCAATCAAGTAATAATAATCAAATGGGTGATGTATATTTAGAACAGGATCAACATAAAGATGATGTTGCATCATCGTCAATAGTAGTAACTTAGAAGCAACTTAGAAGCAACAAGAAGATCATGATGTTGTTGGGAAATATAACCAAAGGCTTTTGGTTGTGGCAAATAGGACAGGTGAAAATTCTTGGTCTTTAGAGATCAATGCAGGTGGCCTCGTCAGTGCTCTCCTAAGTATTTTTTTCAACATGGCTTAGGTCATGTGGGAATTTATTTATGTTTTCAACTAAGTCACGTAGGTTATTACCAAACGTGACTTAAGTTATATTGCGTATAACATTTGTGTGTCTTAAGTTATGTGGAAGTGTTTTTGTCAGTTTGTATGAAAGTGAATAATTTTGAATGGGAGAAGAGTCATTTGAGTGAACCATTCTATTGCCCACTTACGAAAGACCCATTTTAAGTAAGAGTTTATCTCTGTATGAACTTGTCCGCCGAAATTGACACAAAATTGAGACCTTGAGAGGAGCAAACTCCAAGATCTCAAATCAACCCCAAATGGGTAGCAATTTCCTATTTCTAATTCTTGTTAAAACCTCAACTCGCGCTAGTTGGCTGGTGGTCAGAACTGAAGAACACACGTTTTTTCACTTTGGTCAGGTTTTTAACATTCAATTAACACGTTTTCTACCACTTTTACACTTTTTTTTATACCATATTTATGTTTTTTTATAACTTATACTACCATTCCCACCTATAAATACCCCTCCATACTTCCCTATCTCCTCACATTATCCCCTCCCACTTTCTCCCCCTCTTTCTCTTCTTATTTTTTTCTTCTTTAGTCTCTAGGATCTTTATACCCCTTTAGGTATATTTTAGTAGCTTTTGGGGGAAATAGTGGTCGGTCGAGTTGGAGAAAAAGATCATCCTTTGAGGTAAAATTAGGTTTGCTTCCTTTTACTCCCAAAATCTTTTTACTGTGGGTAAAAAGACTCATCATGGGGGTATAAAAGGAACCAAATTTAAATTTACCTCGAGGGATCTTGATGTCATTTTCTCCAACGGGACTGATCACTATTTTTCCCAAGAGCTATTGGTATATACCGAAGAGGGTAAAAATAAATTTTTACCCCAAGAGGGTAAAAAGATTATAAGTAGATTAGTGAATTCAAATAAAATATATGTATTCATTATTGTAATGTTTAAATGATATTAATAAAACGAGAGTTATATTTATTAATTTTGTTTTTGATTTGTATTTATATTTGCATTTATTTTATGATTATGTATTGAATAAATAAATTCGAATTCCTTTCTTTTTATTTGCATTTATTTATAATTATGTATTTCAGAAGAAAAAAAAAGTAGCGTAATGAATAAACTTTAAAAAAAAATAGCGTATGGAATAAACTCGAAAAAAAAAGTAGCGTAACGAATGAACTCGGAAGAAAAAAAAAAAGCAGCGTAACGAATAAACTCGAAAAAAAAAGTAGCGTAACGAATAAACTTGAAAAAAAAAGTAGCGTAATGAATAAACTCGAAAAAAAAATGTGAACAAATAAACTCAACGTAATTTCGAATAAATAAATATAAATTAAACTCAGCGTGAATTTGAATAAAAATTGCGTATTGAATAAATTCGAATGAATGTTACATTACATTAAATTACATTCGGGAATGCATCTTCCAACTACAACAATTATCTTACCTCTAAATGGGGTAAACTCAAACCAGCCAAACAACAGGACTCAAGCATTCGCCCGACATTCAAGTTTTTCCTTTGAAAAGAATAAATTTTGTTAGGCTTGGTTTAGATGATGGTATTCAAGTGCCACCAAAATGAGGTACATTCCTTAAACAAGTCTAACAAGAATTTAATCTTTTCAAAGGACAAACATGAATGTCGGACGAATGCTGAGGACTTGTCGTTTGGCTAGTTTGAATTACCTCATCTAGAGGAAGACAATTGTTGTAGTCGGAAGGTGCATTCTCTATCTAATGATCATCTTCTGGCGGAATCAGACTCTTGATAATATCTTCAGTTGATCTCAGCAACGTTACCCGCATATCGATCCACTGGAACATGTTGTGCTCCCAAGACATGCTCGTCACGTTTTCGTCGTTCTTTAACTCCACCAAACTGAATGATAATCTCCCCTCGTCGAGTGTTGGACGTTTATACCGAACGTTTTTCACCCTCCTTGTGTCTCCGGGGTTGACTCCTTGGTTGAATTCATTTAGTTCGTACTTGAGGTCTTTTAACGTTACACCAAGGCACCGAACCTTCAACATTTGAGCTTCTCCACCGTTGAATTGTGCATGAACATCGATTCACCCGGCCATTGTTTCGAATCTACACAATAAGATATAAAAAACAATCAATAAAAAACTCATTTAAACATTTCATCAAACACTTGGAGTGCAAATTATACATAAATCCTAAAAATGATAACTACAACATAAACATGCAAACATCTAAATAATTAAGAAACCCTAACTAAATCTAAAAAAATCAAATATAAATGTAAAAAATCTAACATAATCATGCAAACATCATTTAAACAAACCCTAACATAATCTAATAAAAAAATATTATATCTTAAACAAACCCTAACTAAATCTAAAAAAAACAAATCTAAGTGTAAAAAATCTAACATAATCATGTAAACATCTAAACATCATAACAATCAAGCACTATAAGTCATTTGCATGTAACATTCTATCATTTTTTGAAAAAAATTAAAATTTTAAGAAAACACTAAACCTACAAAATTATAGATAAAGTGAAAAAATCTATCATACCAACATAATTTAAGTGAAAGCTTACTTGTTCTTGTTGTTGGAGTGTTATTTGATTTGAAGTTGAAGGAATTTTGGAGTTGTGTAATTTGAGAGAGAACTGAGAGTGTTGAAAATGAAATGAGGCAGAATGAGCCTCTACCTGAGCTTATAACAGATCGTAGCGTGAATTAACTTACGCTACGTGACTTAAGTCACGCAAAAGTATTTTGAACATTTACTTTAAAAATGAGAAAAATCATTTGGGTAAGGAGCAGAATTCCAAAATCTTTATCCTAAATTAATGGGGACCTGGCCAAATGACAAAATCCAAAACAAAAAAATTGAAAAGATGACGAACAAAAGGATTTTTGTACCATATTTATCACTCTCTTGATTTATTTTTTGGCATTTTTTATTTGATTTTTTCTTGCCATTTTTTATTTGATTTTTTTTTGTCCTTTATATTTTTATGCCACTTTTTAAATATTTTTCTTGTGTTATGTTTGTGCACACTAGTGGGTAAACGTGGAATCCTCTTTTGGGTAAACGTGAAATCCAAAGGATCCTCTTTTAATATTTATCTTATGTTATTGTGCTCATTCATAAAACAAGATTTAGTTTGAGTCAATTCGGAAAAACTAAATGTGTTTACAAGTATATTCATGAAATTAGAGTTTTGTCAAAAAAAATAAAATAAGATTGACTAAGATTCTCGTTTATAGTTAAATCGCTAAGATTTAATAGATAACTAGTAATAAACTCGTGCACGGATCACGTAACATTATGATAATCATATAAAAAATAATTGCATTGTTAATATCATCAAATATTTAAAAATATTAAAAGAAAGCTATCAACATTAATATAATGTTTTTTGTGTCAAAAAAAAAAACATTAATGTTTTTATTGAATTTTTTTTCTTATATATTATAAAATATGTTAAATATTTGACTCACGTATGTTGCGGATTTTGTTTTCTTATGTACACGAAAACAAATTTTTATATGCAAATTTGAGAAAGTCAATAAACTAATTTTTTTTAAAACTCATAATTATTTTCAAAATATCAAAATGAATGTAATGTTTCTATTAAATAACTTTAATTTATATGCAAAACACCGTTCAATGTTTGCATCACCCCATTGTAAATTTTATGCGTTTTATCTGCAGAAATAATTTTTTGTGTAAATATATGAGAAAATTGATATGATAAAATTGCGGAAACTCATTAATATTGTCAAAATATAAACATTAATACAATGTTTCTATTGAATAAGTTTTTATTTTATATGCAACACACCGTTCAATGTTTGCATCGAACCCGTTGCAGATTTTATGTGCTTATATATGCATAAATAAATTTTTATGTACATATATGAGAAAATCGATACGATAAAATTTTAAAAACTCGTTACTATTTTCAAAATATCAACATCAATGTAGTGTTTCTAATAAATAAATTTTTATTTTATATGCAAAACACCGTTCAATGTTAGCATCGCACCCGTTGCAAATTTTATGTGTTTTATCTGCAGAAATAATTTTTTATGTAATATATGAGAAAGTTGATATGATAAAATTGCGGAAACTCATTCATATTATCAAAATATAAACATTAATACAATGTTTCTATTTAATAAGTTTTTATTTTATATGCATAACAACGTTAAATGTTTGCACCGCACCCGTTGCATATTTTATGTGTTTTATCTGCAGAAACAAATTTTTATCTAATTATATGAGAAAGTTGATATGATAAAATCGTGAAAACTCATTAATATTGTAAAAATATAAACATTAATATAATGTTTTTATTAAATAACTTTTTATTTTATATGCAAAACATTGTTCAATGTTTGTACTGCACCCGTTGCAGATTTTATGTGCTTATATACGCATAAATAAATTTTTATGTACATATATCTGAAAATCGATGTGATAAAATTTTAAAAACTCGTGACTATTTTCAAAATATTATCATCAATGTAGTGTTTCTATTAAATAACATTTTATTTTATATTTAAAACACCGATAAATATTTGCACCACACTCATTAAGGATTTTATAAGCTTATATATGTATAAGAAATTTTTTATTTAACGAAATGTGATAGACGATATAATAAAATTTGGAAAACTCGTGTCTATTTTCATAATATCAACATCACTATATTGTATCTCCAAAATACCGTTAAACATTTACACATCACTCATTGTATAATTTATCTGCTTATATATCTAAATTAAATTTTATGTATACCGATATGAGAAAGTTGATATGCCTGAAATTTGAAACTGATGATTATTTTAAAATTATTAACATCAATGTATCTTTTCTTTTTTGAAGAAATTAATGTATCATTTCTATTAAAAAAAATTATATGCAAATTAGTAAGATCAAGAGAATAAAAGATATCAGAATAAACTATTTTCCTATACTTATAGCATAAAAGAGTAACATAGATTGTTTTCGTATATTTATGCTATATTACACTGTTTTTTCTTATTATTTTATAGAGAATTGACGATAAAGCCCACTAAGTTAGTGATATTAAAGGTCCGACCGAAGATTTTTTGTGCAATTTATTTATTTAACAAATAAAAAGAATCATATATTAAGGAGAAGAAAGAAGAAACAAACTGACTTTTTTATTTGCAAAATATAGAAAATTAATTAATTTGTTAGAGTTGTGATGACATTATCCGTAATTTTTTTATAAAATTAATTAATTTCATAGTTATCCGTATAATTTTGTTACAATTGTGATGACCATTATCCATTATTAATTTAAAAAAATTAAAAGGATTAAATTAAATTTTACAAAATGACGATTATGCACATAAAATTAAGGAGATCATGAGTTTTAAAGAGGACGATTATGAAATTTTGATGTACTTCAACTTTTATATACTGTTAGTAGAATATTGTTAATAGATATATTGTTAGTAGATTTTGAGAGAATAGAAAAGAAACAATCATTCGCTCTTACATAAAATTGTAATAAAAAAAGGATAAGGTCTCACATAAAATTGGTGAGAACTATATAAGGAAATTTTAACAAATAGAATATGGGTGCCGGAAGAAGAAGAAAACATGTTAAAGAGGGTGTTATAACATAATATATATATATATATATATATATATATATATATATCTGTGTGTGTGTGCGCGCGTGTGTGCACGCGCATATGTAGCTAACATAATGATATATTTTGGTCTTTGAATTGTAGGATCACGTTTAATTTCTTGTCTTTGGGGTGAGTGTTATTTAATTTTTTTTCTTTTAATTTATATATTATAAAAATGATGGTGTTTGTTGTTTTATTTTTTATTTCTGAGGGGACAATGTTCGTTCGTTCTTACCTAGTTTGAAAAACACCACTTTCATATTAGAAAAAAAAAAAAAAAACCTTCAGAAAAGTAATGGCAAACTTGCAAGTGGTAAATTCTTTTTTGAAGAGTAGTAATTATCTGGAGAATTTAATATATATGCACTCTCGCTATAATTTTTTTATACATATATCTAATAATATGTTGTCAGTTCATTTAATGAATTATCGCTATAACTTTTTTATACATGTATCTAATAATATGTTGTCAGTTCATTTAATGAATTATCGCTATAATTTTTTTTATATATGTATCTAACAATATGTTGTCAGGTCATTTATGAATTATCGCTATAATTATTTATACATATATCTAATATTTTTTTTTGAAAAAACATATATCTAATAATATGTTGTTAGGTCATTTAATGAATTAAAAACATATTACTTGTTATATGTAATTACCTGATGTGGCAAAATATCATTGAACTCATGTGTATACTCTCTCCTTCCCTTTTTATAAGGTCATTCTACAAAAATTACGAGTATTGAAAAAAAATTGTTGCCTTATGTTCTTAATTATAAGTACTTTGTGAGGAGAAACTGTGTCCCTAAATATAAGTCTTTGTACAAGTTACTAGACGTACTTATTATTTTTTTGTCCTAAACATATCCTAATTAATATTATCAATTTGTCTTGAAACATAAAAAATCAAATTTAATACACATGAAAACAAAGGACAATTCGAATACTATCTGATTAAAGCCAAGATCAAGGGCAATTTAAAAGGCTTGTTGTAAAGCAGTAACATCACACTCATTTGTGGTTGTAACATAGGGAAAGACCACCAAGTGGGCTTGAATAAGATGTCCAAGCTTGTCTCGAAAGGATTATTTTGGTATTTTGTTATAGCAAAACTTGCGATTTAAATTTATAAAGAACTTTTTTCTAATTTTTTTTATAAAGAACTTAATTACTACTCCCTCCATTTTTGTTTTCTTTTGATGTTTTAAAACTTCAACTAAATTTCTTAAAAAAAAAACTTCAACTAAATTTTAAAATATTTGATATTTTAATATATTTAATTTTACTCAAGTTTACCTTTATTGAAAAACACACCATAAACTATTAAAAGAGTTGTGATTTTTGGCTCATTACATGTGAATTTAATCATAAATAAAGACATTTTAGTCCAAAATATACAATTATTTATGTTTTAATTACTTCTTAAGACTTGTGTCAAGAGATATAACATTAAAAGATAAAAAATGGAGGAAGTCTATGATAGCAAGGCACAATAAATTTTGCGCTATTCCCTTTAGTAAAAAAAACAAAAAATTTGCGTTATTCCCTTCAGTTGTTGTGTGCACTAAAAATTAACTTACCTAAATATAAAATTTCAACATCTTCCAAGAACTTTTCTAACAAAAAGAAACATCTTCTTAGAAGGTGCATTTGGTGTCTCGAAATTATGTGTCTGAGCCCCATGATTTTGGGAGTTTTGGGCTGCCTATGGTTCAATATATTGGTTATTGCTCTACGAGCCCCCATAGTTTTCTCTAAAATCCTTAAAATTTTATCTAATTGTAACTCTTGATCGCAAAAAATATATTAAAAGTTACTATTTAATAGGTTTTTTTTTATCAATGCGTAATATTCGATGAATTATTTCGGGTTGAACAATTCATCGAGACATTATTTCAACCTCCCTTCTAAAAGCTAGCGAGGGGCTTTGTGCTAAGCCCAACAATTGTTGGACCCAAGTGGTGAGGAGCAAGTTAGGTGTGTTAGAAATGTTGGTGGTTGGTGAATATCTCCCTTGTTACTATTCATGATTTATGAAACAATCATATTGGGATCTACCAACTAAGAACATAAACAATTACAGAGAAATCTTTTAAACATGATGCATATATAAAGAGGATTTTTTTTTTCACAATTCACTAGACAAGATCCATGCAGCATATCTCAGAAGTCGGATGAAATAATATCAATTTGCAACAAATGATTTGATAATAATGCAGTAGAGATAAAAACAGAAAAGACATACCATAAGTGACCAACCGGTCCAACAAAACCAACTCTAAACATACTTGTAAAAGCCACACGTCTCCAATCGATCACAAATTTATCATATGCTTCCTACAAGGACATATATAATTTTAGATAGCCAAACCACAAAGCAGGAATGTTTTTTCTTCCTTTGTGCTCATGTTATTGTATATGCATGTTTGAAGTTAACTACCGAATGATAGTTCATTGCTTTGATTTTCCTTCTTGCTGTGATATTTATATTGTTTATATTCAAAAATCGGTCGTTTAATCAATGACATGAACGTCAACGTTGTAGATGCAAAATCATGAGTATTCTAATCGCTCTACTTATATCATAATATATTAGACATTTTGTTGTTTAATTCTATACTATTAACTTGCATATTGTGAGTTTGACTGGATAATCATCATTTATGTTTTTGATGATGTTGAATGATACACAAATTAAATGAATGAACAAGAAAAAAGTTGTAACCAAAATTGCATGTTTTTTTTTTCAATTGCAGGGGTATTTATTCATGAAGTCTGAATACTCTGATATGTAGACATATTCGTATTGGATACGATAATTGATAGATGACAACACTTGACAAATTTTACTGAACAACTTTCTTGTACTAGGCTAGTAATTCAATAAAAATTTATTTTACTATTTTAAACAACTATTTGAGGCTAAAAGTTGTGTTGTATCTACAATCAATGCAACACCAAAATCTCTGCAAACGATCTCGGTCGCACATTTGAGATCGGATGGTCTTAGTCTGGGAAATCCAAATCCTTGAAATTGTTGGTTTAGTCGTTTGTTAGCAAGTGAAATGCGTTTAAAAATGTGGGTTAAATTCAACCTAGTTCACGTGCTTGATCGACCTCGGTCCAATGGTGGTGAAGTAGCTTTTTAAGGGAGGATCCCACGTTCCTTGTATTGGAGGTTTGTGGGAGATGAAGACAAGTGGAAAAGTAAAAGGGTAATTTGGGGCACGTGGATAGCATGGTATGTTGGAAAACGTGTTTTGTGAGATAAGAGGAGAAATACATAATGATGAAAGGCGCATAAAATACGTGAAGCTCAAGCAGCAGCTGGCATTAAAGTTTAGGTCACGTTAACTACTGTCATGAGGCTCTAATTTAAAAAATTAAAAGTATAAATTTTATATTAAAAACAACAATTTTTTAATTTTTAAAAGTGAAACATTTAATTCTTCATCATTTATAAATGTAAAATTTTTATTTTAATATTCTTATTTAATGTCTTGGAGACGTCGGTTACCGTTTATGTTAAAGTTTAAATAATTCAATCTCTTAACCCACTCACGCACGCACGGACAGAGCGTGGGAGAAGAAGAGAACACAAAGAGGCACGTTACTCGTGTGGCGATGCATTCAAAGTCTCCATGCCAAAAACATGTGACAACATTCACATACTACCAGGGACTAGTACTAGTATTTTTTATTGCTAACATCCCGAAAATGTACATACTACTATAGAAGTTCATAAATAAATCACTACTACTACCAATAGTAACGGTTTTAAAGACATTATTTAAGGAATTCTCACAAAATAATTAAAAATGCAAGTTAAATACACATAACAACATATTTTCGATGTACAAAATTAAGGTCAACGTTCCTTAAAAAAAATAATTAAAGATTTTTTTTGGTTACCACCCTATTTAAAGATTTGAAAATAAGAAATTATTCCTTCCGTTTCACAATACATGTCGTTTTTTGAGAATAATTTTGTTTTATTTTACTTGTTATTTTTAAGTTTTAATGCAATTTAATTATTGATTTATCAATAATACCCTTACCTATTTATTTATTTATTTATTGTAGAGATGGAAATAATAGAATGAAATAATAAATAAGTAAAAATATTATAGAAATAACACAAATAATTTCATAAAAAATAACAAAAATTGTGAAACGAATGAAGTATTTAATAAAAAAGTTAAATATTTCAATTTACAATATATTAATTATAAAAAATTTCATAAATACTACTATCATTTAAAGGTCTAACAAATTGCTCTAGAGATTACTATTATCTTTTTTTATTTTTCAAGTTACACAACCTTAAACCAAAGACCTAAGGTTGATATGTAAACCTCTAACCAAGATACCTATACATGTAAAAATTATTATAGGATTTTAAACATACTGATAAATCTTGTCAAAAAAACATACTGATAAATATAATGTTGATCCTTATAAATTTATCTATTTTTCGTTTTAGTCTCTTTATTTTTTTTCCAACTTTTAATCTCTATACAATTCTCAATCACTACTTTTGGTTATTATTTTTCAATGAAATTATGCAAAAATATGTAAAATATTGTAAAAATATCTCCAAAAAAAAAATAATTTTTTTAACAAAACATAAATTAAATATGAATTTCTAACCGCAAAAAATATATAATTTATATTTAATTCATATTTTGTTAGAAAATTATAAGTTTTTTGAAAAAGATTTTTATAATATTATAAATGTTTCTGCAAAATTTTGTTCAAAGATATAAATACTGCATATGACTTTACTTTAAAAGGGACCAAAAGTAAAAATAAATAACTTTTTAGAGACTAAAAATTAAAAATAAAATTAGAAAAACTAAAACAAAATGTTAACAAGTGCCTAAGAGTATTGTTTAAGCATCTAAAAGTAGCAATTTTTGCATTGAAAGTTGCACGGTTATAAGTTTAACAAGTGTTTGACATATATTTTCAAGACATAATTCCTTTTGTGGGTTTCTTAAACACTTGTTAACAAAACCCTATATTTAAATATATAAACAGTATATTAATAGAAATGGGAGTTTTTTGGTTAGATAGAAATGGGAGTTAAGATTACATTACAATTACATTTCTTAAAAAAAAAATTACATTACAATTAGTAAAAACAAAGAGAAGAAACAAACACGCCGACTAAAACTCCAAATCCAATCCAATGAAGCAAATCTAGTAAAGCTCTTATGAAGTCCTATGTTGACCTAACCTAACCATGGTTTAAGGTTTTCAATTGCACTTTTTTGCAGAATTTGACACCGTAACCCTCAAAGCAAAGCCATCTTTCTCTACTTACCCTACCCTACACAACACACAATCCCATCCATCTCAATACACTCCTCTCTTGTTTGCTTCTTCAATTCAATTTTCACTCACGCACCCCCTCCCTTTTTTTACTCGTGTTTCTCCTTCTTCAATACACCCCCCCTTTTGTTTCCTTAACACCTCCCCTCACTCTCAATGTCTATTTCATCACTCACCATTCCTTTCTTCTCCTCTCTTGTTCCCCTCTTACCACCTTAACCCTTTCCATGTTTCTTTTTCTTCTTTCTTCAAAGATACCATTATTTTGTGATTGGAGCAAAAGGGTATGTTCAAAATTTGATTTTTGATTCTCGGTTAGTTTTGTTTTTGAGATGGGATCAATAAGGCGCATGATATGGAATGAAGAAGAGAAAACCATGGTTGGAGCTGTTCTTGGTGCTCGAGCTTTGGATTTTTTGATAAATAACTGTTTATCAAATGAGAGTGGGTTGATTGCTGTTGGTGAAACTGTTGATTCTCTTCAAAACAAACTCTCTGATCTTGTTGAAAATTCTTCATCCAATTTCAATTGGAATTACGCTATTTATTGGCGACTTTCTAGGTCAAAATCTGGTGATTACGTTCTTTGTTGGGCAGATGGGTGTTGCAGAGAACCAAACGAAGAAGAAGGTGGAGTTAAAGAAACTCTGAGTCTTGGCATAGAAGAGGAAAAAGAAGAAGAAGAAGAAGAAGAAGGAATGAAACAAAGTATGAAGAAGTGGGTTTTGCAGAAGTTGCATAAAGCTTTTGGTGGTTCAGATGAAGACAATTACGCTTTTGGCCTTGACCGTGTAACCGACACAGAGATGTTCTTTTTAGCTTCTATGTACTTCTTTTTCCCAAAAGGGTATGGTGGACCCGGTAAGTGTTTTGCTTCTGGTAAACATTTGTGGTTCAAATCTGTTTCTGATTACTGCTTTCGTTCTTTCTTGGCTAAATCTGCTGGAATTCAAACTGTTGTTTTAGTACCTACTGATTTTGGTGTTGTTGAGTTGGGTTCTGTTAGATTGTTACCTGAAATCTTTGAATTGTTAAACAAAATCAAATCATTGTTTTCAATTTCAAAACCACCTGCCACACAATCATTATCATTGTATCCTAGGGTGGTCAATGAGAGAAGAGATGAAGAAAGTGCAGTTCCAAAAGTTGTTTTGAATTTGAACAATGGTCGTACACATTTTAGGGAGAAACTTGCTATTAGGAAAATGGATAGTAATAATGTTAATAGCATTAACTTTCCTAGTGCTAGAAATGGTATTTGTGGTTCTAGTTGGGGAGTGAATCAAGGTCAAGGTGAAATCTCTCCTTCTAATGGTGTGAGAAAGGATTTTCGGCTCAACAACAATAATAGCAACTACCAACCACAAAGGCAGATGCCGATGCAAATTGACTTTTCGGGAGCGAATTCAAGGGCTAATTCTGTGAAAAAGGTTATTGCCGAATCGGAACTTATTGCCGATGTTGAGGCTGATCAACCTAGTGATGAAAGGAGACCTAGGAAGCGCGGAAGGAAGCCTGCTAATGGAAGGGACGAACCTCTAAATCATGTGGAGGCAGAGAGGCAAAGGCGTGAGAAGCTTAATCAGCGTTTTTACGCCTTAAGAGCTGTTGTACCGAATATTTCCAAGATGGACAAGGCATCTTTACTTGGTGATGCTATTGCTTACATCAACGAGCTTCAAGCGAAACTCAAGACCATGGAGTCAGAGAGAGAATCATTTGGAAGCAGTACTTCCAGGGATGGATCGGGCAACTTGAGATCAGAAAATCGTCATCAGAATACTAGAGTTCCTCTTCCGGATGTGGATATTCAAGCTTCTCAAGATGAGGTAATCGTAAAGGTGAGCTGTTCTCTTGATACTCATCCTGTTTCGAAAGTAATCGAAACATTCAAAGAGGCACAAATCAGTGTTGTAGAGTCGAAACTGGTGGCTGCGAATGATACTATCTACCATAATTTTGTAATTAAGCCAGAAGGATCTGAACAGCTTACCAAGGACAAGTTGATTGCAGCATTTACGCGAGAATCCAACTCCTTACAAACCCAAACTTTGTCCATATAGGCATGGTAAATAGAGAAGGAACAAATTTCTAAAGCTTCCTAAGAATTTTTTGTTGTGCAGCTGAAGATCTTAAGAGCAAAGCAGTTTGAATTAGAGAAGTAGAATGATACGTAGCTCCTATTAACCAACCGTGTAGGGCAACCAATTTATGTTTGTCTATAGTATACACAGTTTAATTATCAGAAATATTGTTCCTGTAATGTCCATTATTTTATTTAGTTCAACCAATGTAATTGACATGTTCAAAGGATTTATGTCTTTGTATGCAAGTGTCTCTCAAGTTCTAATTTTCTTTCTTGTAGTTTTGTGCACAAGAAGAGAGTATTAGTTAATTATCTTTGCCTTTGTCGCTAATGAAGAGATCTTGTCCTGCTAAATTTTTTATATTAGTTTTGTTCTTCCCTTCTTTGGGGAGGCATATAAATACCGTAGTAAATTTGTATTTTTTTTGTTGCCTTTGATGCACTTGAAAAGGAAGAAAAGAAAAGTATTGTTACTGTAAAGAAAAGCATTGTTACTGTTCCTTTGTATGACTATTTGAGGTATCTAGTTCATGCAAGAAGGAAAGAACCTTGGACTAAAAAGGCCAAGTAAAAAAATAGTAGGAGTCTATATTTCCAGTAGTATTTGATGAATAATTTATATTGTAATCCCTCCCAGAAACTATGTATTTGTTTGGATGAACCGTAAGATTGGTAAAATTACAGGAACACCGTGATTCTGTGATTTTATTGAAACGATTCTACTAATCTCGGTCTCACTCTAAAGATGCAGTTCTAAAGAGCACTAAATAAGGGAAAACACAACCACAAGTACCATCGTGCAAAGTAAATAAAAACAAAAACAGTACTGGTGCTTAGTTTATTATTAGTGGTCCTGCAATATACGCGTTGTGGTCCTGTTTTGAATTTTCGATTATGTAAAACGTTCACGTGCTCAGGTCCTTTCAACTAATGAGTTTGGCATGAAAACATGTGGTGCGTGTGTTTCCTTTTTTTTTTTTTTTGAGGGGAAATTGCGTGTGTTTCCTTTTAGAAGTGATTGAAGGTAAGGATGAACTTTGATAAAAGAAAAAAAGAAAAGAAAGGGAGACAAAACCATATGGTTAAGGTTGATTTTGTGGTTGGATAGTGAGTTCAAAGATTGAAGTGATAAAAAGATCATTGATTTGATTTATCAAGCGTATATATGAACATGTTGATCCGAGTAATTATGAGTTTGATCGAAAAGTAAATAAAATCTGATAAAAATTTGTTTTATACAAAAATCAAACTTAAATTTTCTCAAACAATTTGTTTCATGGGAAACTCATTAACCACCTTGATTCAAATACTTAGTTTATGATTTCACTTATATTCTTTTCCATATCAATTTGAATTTTGACAACTATGTTTCTTTGCCCATCTTCAGTTTACCAATTTACATATCCTTGTCATTTTTGTGAAAACTTGCGGGGTGTATGTTTAGAAGGGTTAATAGTGTTTTACCCCATGTAATATAAATCATTTCTGGTTTTATCTTCAGTAAAATATTTTCTTTGGATTTCGTCCTTGTAATTTGAAGATTTTTGGTTTTGGACTTTCATGAATTTTGACGGTACAAAATCGAAGATATTGCGGGGGATAAACTGAAATTTGCTCAAATTAACAGGGGTAAATCGAAATTTTTTCAAATTACGAGGGGGTAAACCTAAATTTGCTCAGATTATAGGGGTGAAATTTTCAATGAAGGTCTAAAACAAAAAAATCTTCAAATTACAAAGACAAGATCCAAAAAAAATATTTTACAAGGGGTAAAACCAAAAATAACCTATATTACAGAAGGATAAAACACTATTAACCCCTTTTAGAATTACGAGTTTTATGAAATTAGGATAATAGTTTGCAACATTTATAAATTAATTCAAACATGCACTTAGTTTCCTTCAAAGTGTATTTTCAATTAAACATCTTTCAATGAAATACCACGACTTTCAAATGGTATCATGGGATAAATTCCATCCGACAAAGAATCAGCTGGAACGGTTAAAGTAACACAAAATGTGACTACAATTAGGGGCCGTAAAGCAAAACGCAGTACAGAACACGGTTCTTTTGGTGTCATATTAACTTCCTATGCCCATAACATAAATCGTACCCTTTATTCCACTTTGGATTGTCTAGGATGAAAATCCTAATTGCAAATGTTTAAAGAATCATGTGTTTTTCCCCTTTAACTCTATGGATGGGATGTGGGGTTCGTTTATGTAACAAAACACAAGTATTAAGCACGGCCATGTGTGAAGATGGTCATGGTAAGCCAAATTTACCAAACCATGTTATTTTTTCTTTCTCTTTTGTGTGTGCGAGTGTGATGGTGCATGCATGTCGACATTAAGGCCACAGAAAGCAAATTGTGGGATCCATTAATACAAAAGTTCAAGTAAGAACTGCTCAAATCCACATGAGGAAGGAATTGTGCATGATAAGGTCAAGCCACATATTAATTATTAGGATATCATTTTGGTTTTGTTGTATAGTTTATCTTGGTACAAATCAGTGGTGACCGCATGCCTACCACTAGTCTAGAACTCCTACGTATAATTGAAGTTCAAATGGTCCACAAGCACCACATACAAATTATCATGAGCTAAATGAGGGGTAAACTTGCACGTGTTTATCATTTTTCACTATTTTTTGGGGGCCTCGAGAGATATATATGGTGGTGCGTCAATATCATGAGCACCTAACCCTATCATTCGTCTCATTTGTGTTATTTGTTTTAAAAGAAATACTTACTCCGTCTCTTATTACAAGTCCTCTTGAAAAAAAAAACATAAATATTATGAAAAATTTATACTGTAATTAATGTGTCTATATATGTATTTAATTTGTCTTTTTATATTTTAAGATAAGTTAGTAGTGTTAAATAGAGTTGTGTTTGGAAAAAAAACCAATAAACATACCTAGTAATTTACCAAGTGCTTATATTTATAGGCATTTTTTTTTTTTAAATGTGCTTAAAATTAAGAGGAAACTCAAGATTTTATTATTTTTTTTGAAAGAAGAAACTCGAGAGTTATGACTCAACATCTTCCTTAAAAATAATTAAATAAAATAAATATTTTTTTATTATTTATTCTCTTTGTTTCCTTTCTAGTTCATCCCTATTAACAATTTCTTCTTCAATCTTGAAAAATTTCTAGGGTTTATTCAATAACTCCAACAACAAAAACCTTCTCCTCAAATTGAAGGACTAATTAAATAAAAAAATATTTTTTTTATCCAATCATCTGCCATGTCCTACGTTCCATTGGACACAATTAATATCCGTTAATATCTTTTTTATGATATAAATGCAACATTTTTTTTTTGTCTCAGATGAAATGGTAATCCACTGAAATTAAACTCACACACAACTGTGAGATCCTGGGTTCGAACCCAGGTCACGACGTCCGACCTTGCAATTTCGACATTTGTTAGTTGAGCTAGGACTTCTAGACTAAATGCAACATTTTTAACTTGTAATAGATGTTCACTTTACCATTTTTCTTTATCTCAAATTATTTGTCTTTTTTCTATGATATAAATGTAACATTTCTTATTCTTTTTCTATTAACATACTTTTATTTATTTTATTTCAATCATATAACCAATTAACCACTCCACTGATATAATTAATAAATGTATTTTAGTAAATGAAACATATTTGATCATTAAAATCAACAATACAATTTATTTTCTTAATAACAAAGTAAAACTCAAATGAATATTTTCTTTAATCAAACTCAAAAATGAACATTCTTGCCCTCCATTTGTGTTACTATCGTCATGAATATTTCATTTGTGGACAATGTATATACATCCATTGTAGCACATATTGCGAACGGAATATCCGTGACAATAGCAATACAAATGTTAACAATGGCAACACAAATGACAGGTGAAATTTTCGTCAATGATTGAAATAGAATAAATAAGAGTATGTTTATGGAAAAAGAATAAGAAATGTTGCATTTATATCATAAAAAAGATAAATAATTTGAGATAAAAAAAGGTAAAGAGAACATATATTACGAGTTAGATATATTATTTTTTATGGAGGGATTTTGCGCAATAATGATGGTCGGTTTATATCGGCCTTTTTCGGATTCATTCCTAGTTTGTCTGATATTTTGTTGGTTGAACATACTGTCATTTATCACGGTCTGGTCGTGTCTAAAGATTTGAGGGTTGATAAGCTTGTTTGTTACTCGGATTCTCTTGTTTGTATTAATCTTCTTAATGGTCATGTCGAGAAGTTCGACATTTATGCGATTCTTATCCAAAACATACAAGATATGTCGATTCTTGATAATAATATCACGGTTTGTCACACCCTTAGGAAGTCAATGCATAGTTTTTTTTTTTGCGAAATTTGGTAACTCTTCTAATGAGGCTCTCTTCTTCATGCTAATTCTCCTCCTCTCAGGCTTGACATTCTTCTTTACGACGACACCATAGAAACTTTATTCCTTAGGGAATAGTTTGCTAGTGTTGGCTTGTTTCCTTTTTCTTTTCTTTTCCTGTTTGTTTATTATCTTTGTAACAAAAAAAGATATAATACTTTTTTGTGGAGATTGTTGCTATGCTATGGCTGGGAAAGTAGTTAAACATATTGTCCATACTCATAAAATAGCAATTTGACTTGCAAAGAATATTACAAACAAATAAATATAAATACTTAATGAAGAAATTTTGACAAAATAAAAATGCATAATCAGTGTCCCTTCTTCAATCTTAGCCGCTGAATTATAAATATATTATATCCATGGCTTAATAAAATTGAAAAATTAATAACTTTCCCATTCTAAATGCACCCTTGATTTTGAGTGGCGAAATCCAAGGAACAAAGTAACGAGGTTTTGTGTTTCACTTCGCTTTGTGTTTCACAAGTTTGAGTATCTTTTCTTTGAGTCATCGCCGCTTTGTGCTTCCCTTCGACATGTCTCAATCCAGCCACCAGGTATGTTATCTCTCTCATTCATTTTTCATTTCATATTATTTTATTATTTTGCTTAAACCTTAACATTGATTCATAAAGCTGTCACCTTTTTACTTCCCGCAAAAATGGGTTATTCACCAAACTCATTTTAGGGTTTCTAGGAATGAATTGGGTTACTTTTAGACCCATTACTGAATGTGTTCCTTTTCAGAACCTAGAATTGGTTGAATTGCATGTTCTTACATTGTCCATGGTTTCATGTCGTTGTTGTTGTTTGTCATTGCTCAGGAGGATCTAACAGAAAAAATCATAAAGCAAGAAGACAACTTTACTGATAAGAATAGTGAGAGCATCGTAAAGCAGGAAGACAACTTCAAAGATCAAATCAAAAAGCATGAAGATAATATTGAGTTCCTTAACTCTCAATCCAATCGCCTAACTGAATCGGTTGTCGACTTACAAAGTATGTTTAGAAATTCATCCATGTATGCACTTGTTTTGTTTCAGGGAATAATTCATTATTTTGATTTATGAGACTGTGATCATGGTAGTCAAAATCGGGATTTTAATCGTATTAATGTTGCTTTGAAGGATCATGATTCATGACTACACCAGAATCCTAAATGAGTGAAATCCTGTATAATCGCTTCCGTTAATCGTAAAATCCACCCAGGATCATGATTTATTGTTTTGTTCGAAACTTTCTGGTTAGCTGTTTGAGACTAGTTTAAGTGCATCATGTATGCACTAACTTGAGTTTTATTTAGTTGTTTTTGAGACTAGTTTTAGTTATTTTGAGAATTATGCAACTATGTTGTTATGTTATGTGAGTTATGCTTATGAACTTTAATGTATTAAAAGTGTTCTTTTTCCTATGTATGCTATTTTATATGCATATATTTGAGTTTTATGAATTTTGTATAATCTTAGGATTAATGTAACAATTCTATGATTTGCAACCTTACCTCCCCTCAGGATTATACATAAAATCCCCGGTTTTGACCTCTGTTGTCAAAGCCGAAATGCGGCACGGCCACCCTAAAAATTGGTGCAGTGCGGGAGCGGGGCGCGTAGCGGGTGCTATTTTGTGGCGCGGACACTAATATATTTAATACTAAAATTCATAAAGTATTCATAATTCATGAAGTTAACGTTTCAAAAATTACAAAATTACCCTTAAAACAGTTTAAAGTAATGGGCGAAACCATCTTTCTGCGTGGTGTGTGTGTAGCGGCCGCTTTGGCAGCATTGAATCCGCCCCGCACTTCTGGATAGCGGGCTGCTTTAACCACTATTCACATACGACACGCTCCGTCGCGGCTAGGAGCAGTGGGCTGATTTTTCCCGCTACGCTCTAGCGGGCGGCGTGGCCGCTATTGACAACAGAGATTTTGACTACTTTGAGTGTGATTATAATTTAAGATTAATTAGATATCTTAAGTGATAAACCCTAATTTAGTGCATTTTTATGAATTGCTTGAGGAGATAAAAAAATTATGAAGACTTTGATATTGTACCATTCAATTATATGAATTGCTTTGGGAGATAATTTTTTTATGAAGACTTTGATATAGTACCATTCAATTTTTTTTAGTGAGCCTTGGAAAGTACCATTCAACTTATGTGACTAAATCAGAGAATGGGAATGGTGCATTTCATACTGAAGAGGAAACAGTGGAACAGATATTGAAGAAAGAGAACTCTGCTGCTAGCATATTTTGTTGGATAAAAGCCAATACTCAGACATCAAATTTGGCATTTGTAAAGGATGTTGTGGGTGTTGTGGCAACCCTTGCCAAGGTTGAGAGTGATGATTTGAGCAGGTAGATATCATATATTGTTTTCTTTATATCTTTACACCCTTTTGTTCATTTGGCTTCATTCTTGCAGCTGGAAATATCTGTTGTGGTCTCATTTAATTTTCCAGATTTTGGCATGCGTATCTACCATAGTAGTCAATAGCGGCGCTATAGCGGCTGCGCGTAGCGTAGTGGTGATGAACCGCTACGCTAATCGTCGTAGCGTTGCGAAATGAGATTGCGGCCACTTCAGCCGCTATTTGATTTTAGTTGAAAATTTCCAAATTGACCCTATTTTTAATTTTGTATGGTTTTCAAATTTCTAAATTGATTTTTAGGGCATTTTGGGGATTCTTAAAACCAAATTGACTTTGTTGTATGATTTCTCTGTTCTTTTTTCTTTTTTTCCTCCTCTGTTTCATGGTCTCTCTTGTTTTTATGATTTTTTTATTTGTTCCTCTATCTTTTGTTTTTTGGTGTTTTGTTTTATGAATGTCTCATGAGATTTGAGTGTTATATTTATTTTTATATTAAATATAGTATTTATTTTTTAGAAATATATAAGTTTGTTTATGCTTGCCCAGCTTGGTAATTAAGCAAGGGCATCCCGATACAATACGTGAGCACCAACTTAGCAAAAAAAAAGTTTGTTTATACTTTATACCATTATTCATGTAATTTGTTAAAAAAAAAGTCAAATATTGGTGACCGCTATTTGTTATATCGCTTTTGGGGTCGGCCGCTACGCACTGCTATCCGAGGTTGACTATTATGGTATCTACTAGTTATTCTGTTTAATACGATAATTAAAATCTATCTAGTCAATTGAGGCGCAGCGCTAAATGCTTGCATCACGGTTTCGAGCAGCGGATAGATATAGCTGCTATGATGGATCTTTTGAAAATCCTGAAAATACACTCAACGAGAATAGGAGGATGCAGAATAAACAATGTCTAGTAGTAAAAAGAGTGAACATAATGATGATTGGTGAGGAAGAACTCGCAGTTAGTGATTCCATTTGATGGAATAACTTGTATTTATTTTAAATTCTGAGTTATTACAAGCCTTGGATGCTAAATCTTATCTTGTATCGGTTTGAATATTAGTAACAGCAGTAAATTTTAAATATTAGTTATGATTGTGTTTAATTTAGTTTATTCTTCTATTCTTGCGTTTTTATACGTGTTTGCTACTATGATCTAAATTTCTTATATTGTTTCCTTAAACTTTGATGTAGCAGCTGTATCATTTCCTGCTATACCGCTATATCATTTTGGGGTTACCCGCTTGCCACTGTTGTTTATATAGATTAAATACATCATGCAGACCATTCATGTAACAGAATTAGTAAAGTTTCGAAACACATTAATGCTAGTGTAAATCTTTGAACTTATTTAGCACACTCCAATTTTTTCTAGCTTATTTCTTACTAGCTAAGCAATGAAAAACAAGCTACTTTTTATTATTATTAATTTTTTTTAAAAGTGTCAATTTCGTCTAAAACAGGATTCTTTCTGAGTATGTGGGTTTGGAGACAATGCTTGCAATTGTGTGCAGTACTAATGAAGGGGTTAAAGCTCTGGAGAAGTATGACCCAGAAGGCACAATAAACAGTAATGGTGGTTTGCATGGAATTGGGTCTTCAACTGGAAAAAAAATTAATGGCCGATTTGTTGTCATATGTCTTGAAGATTTAAGGCAAGTTATAATTGGAGTTTTTGTGTGCGTGTGCTCATTTTCGCATGTTAGTTTTTCTCACTGTTGATTCATGTAGAAAGTGATATACACAGAGGCCTTATTTAGGACCATTTCCTGCAGCCCTGTGCATGGTCTTGCTGTATATCACTCTACATAAGACGTGAAAAACTCGCATTATAAGTACACACATAAAATTTAGAATACTGAACTGCTAAATCACTTTGCTTGCAAATTTTAAAGTACTGTTGTGCTTGTTTTATTTCAGACCATTTGTTGGAGGTTTTGTTGACAACGATCCACAAAAGAAGCTGGCTATTCCGAAGCCGAGATTGCCAAATGGGGAGTGCCCGCCCGGGTTTCTTGATTATGCAGTGAACATGATACATCTGGATTCAAATAGATTGTCTTTTCTTACTGCCAGTGGGCATGGTCTTAGAGAGACGCTCTTCTATAGCCTTTTTTCTCGTCTACAAATATATAAAACCCGGAACGAAATGATACTTGCTCTCCCATGCATTACTGATGGAGCATTGTCATTAGATGGTGGAATGATCAGGAAATGTGGTATCTTTGCTCTTGGTAGTAGGTCAGTATTAAAATAATATTCTTTTAATGCAATCTTGATTTAGATTATTCTCTTTCGTGGTAGTAGACCTCCATTTTGTTAGTAATCATCTGAGGGATATATTCCGCAGTTCAAATTTGCAAATTTAAATAATATCATAAAAATCATGTTTCATTGATTCAGTTGATTTGTATTTTTCCAATTAGGCATTATGATAAACCCACCTGTGTGCATCACACACGTATTTATATGTTGCCAAACATTGAAATATGAAAACTTTCATGCATTACCATGATAAGCTTGTCAGTGTGGATACACAAATGAAATCATTAAACCTAGGCCCTCTGGACAATTTTTGACGTTTGGACAATTGTTGTTGTTCGGAAATAAACTTATAGAATATCTAGGTTTCGTAGCGAAAATCATAAGCAGTAATAGTCATTAATACCGACTTTATTTATGCTTTCTTTTATCCACATTAACACATCATCTTTCCTTCTCATACTCTAATTACTTTAATCTGAGGATTGACTTGTGTTTCTTTTTTGGGTCTTCTAATCAATGAATTTTCTCTGGCTGCAGAAAAGATGTAGAAGTGAAGTTTCCTCTAATTGCCGGAGAATCCGATGTACCTCCAGATTATACTGAAGCTGAAGATGTGGTGAGGAAGCTTCAATGGGAAACTTCTAAACTTGCTGCTGATATACAAAGAGAGCAGCAGTTGCTGGATTTTAGAAAGGCCAAGTCCACAAGCCAAGCCTGTTCCGGCGAGACGACATGGTAGAAACTTAACCACATCGAATTATGTGTATTAGCAGTTCATTTTGTAGGCATGGATCAAGAGAGACATGTTCATAAGAAACTGTAAAGATGTGCAATAGTTTCATGAAATGAGCCGAAGCTGAGTAAAAAAATGAAGTAAACCGAAACATGTAGCTATCCATTTGCTCAATGCTATTGAGAACATAAGAAACTTGGATATTTTGTTTAGCCTATCCCTTTGAATGCGGAAGCTTGCTGTGGATTATTTCAGATTAACACAATTTTATGAGCTATTCAATAGCAAATTTTGGTAGATTTCAGGACATAATTATGCGGTAACATTATGTTTTGAAAAACTGGTAAAAAGTTATCGAATATGTTCAGTGAATTTTTTTTCAAATGTTTACTTCCATTTTTTTTTTCTCATGGCAAGGATAACTCATTTCATTCAAGATAATAGAGGAAATACAATTTAGAGGATAATAGAAAATAATGGGGCTAGATTGTAATACAGACATTAGCAAGATTGTGAGCTAGATTGTAACTGGCATTAGAGGACAAAAGAGACCTACAACTAGACAATAAAGCTCCTATCATTCTTATAAAAACGACCATTAATTGCCACTTTCACAACTGCTTGATAGTCGCTTTCAAAGATGACCCGCTCGAAACTACAAATCATAGCAATTTGTAGGGTGTGTTGCAGAGCAATAGCTTCACATTCAGCTACCGAGCTAATAGATGAAAAAAAAACATCGTATAAGCTTGGATAAAGTGGCGCAAGTTGTTGAAGAAACAAACACAGATGTTGAACCTCCCTTCAGATGAGAAAAGAGCACAATCCATGTTGCATTTTAACCGGTTATCATTCGGTTTCACCCATATTGATTCGTTGGGAGTGCGTGTGCGACTCTTCAAGGGGACGACTGCACTATATATAGTCACAAACTGTATTAGTCCAAGGCTGCAAGGGGTCACTGCATTGAGAGTTCTTTGCTCCCATAGACAATCATTATGAGAACGGCACATGCTCCATCGAATAGATGAAAACCGAGCTCTGTTAACCTCATCAAAACCTGCAAGAATGTTAAAAAAACTGGTAGAGAAATTACCACTCACAGGTAAGTAATGTTCGGTTTTACTCCATAAATTTGCTTCCTTCCAATAAATAATAGTCGGGAAACTACCAGTCACATGTAAGTAATGCATTTAAACTAGTTTCTGCCTTTAAATGCCTTGAGTAGAGGCACTTTATATTTACTTCTCTTACAAAATGGAAATATATTTTTTATTGTGATCTTAAAGCACTTTTTGGTTACTGCAAGAGGAAAATGATGTTATACTAAAATATCTTTAATTGATTTCAACTTGCGCAAGTGTATAAATATTAACTAAACAACGTTTTTTTTAAAAGAGGTTGTTTTTCAAGAACTACAATCCTTGTGTTAGTTTATAAAGTTATAGCTATGCTTTTACCTCCATTTGATAAAATCAAAACCGTAACTGATGTGTAACAAAAACTGTGTTTAATGTATGCTTACATAAATGATGGCTGACAATGAATCAGACAAGAATATTGAGATATGGAATATCAAAAAGTTGATCAAAGCACTGGAAGCTGCTAGAGGTAATGGTAATAGCAAGACTTCACCGATAATGCCTCCATGTAATCGGCAAACTGACCAAAAAAAATAAAAATCTATCAACACACACGACCCTGTTCATTTTCAAAAGTTGGGGCATGCTAGCCCAAGATGTTTTCTGTGACTAACTCACTATCATATTCTATGCCATTCTTTATCTGGATACTCTGCGAAAAACATATTACACCATAATTAAGTATTCCCTCTATGGCTCTATATATACGTTTAGATATTATATGTTGTTTGTTTAATTTTTTTTTTTTGAAGGAAGGTTGTTTGTTTAATTATTATTAGAGATATAGGTTAGTTACAAGTTAGCATTAGTCATATAGTAGTATGGTGAAGTCTAACATGAGGAAGCCAATAGGTCCCTCATGACATGAGGGAGCAAAAGATGCTTTTTTTTTACATTAGGATCAAAGCAATGGATTGGATATACTCCACCTCAGCAAGAGAGCACCTACACCTCTCCACACTCAACCCAAACTCATAATTCCCCCAAAAACATACATCTTCGTAATCCCTAAATTCCAAATCATTTTCCTCTCCCACTCTGTTCAAAAACCTTTGCTTTTCATACTCTGTTTTTCCCGTTTTACAATCCAAGTCCAGCTCGGTTTCTGAAGAAGTCTCCGTCGACTCCGACCCTTTCCACCGCCGTCTCCGGCGAAGCATATAAGGGCTGTGTTGGCTAGGAGACAAGGGAAGAAGGAAGCCACGGCGATACCGGAAGAGGGGGAGGAGGGTGCCGGGGATTTGGACAAGAGATTTGGGTTTTCAAAGGATTTTAGTAAAAAGATTCTATTACCATTTGTAACTACCTCATTAGAAGACATCTATTACCATTTGTAATATTCACATTTATCATCAATAAAAAGATTCTGAGTTTTCTCTCATTCCTTCTATGGATATCATGTTTCATAACAGTTAGAATAATAAATAAAAATGTAGAGGAAAAGGGAGGACATATTCCTAGAGTTGGTTGGGGGATCTCAAGCTCTCGAATTCCTAAAAGATTTTTGTTTTTCATAATTTCCTTTGTAATCTACAATTCAACGTGTCATATTCCTTTTGGATTTGGATTCTATCCTTCCATTCACTCTCCTTCTCCCTCCTTTCACA
Organism: Medicago lupulina; assembly: GCA_958299785.1. NCBI lineage: Eukaryota > Viridiplantae > Streptophyta > Magnoliopsida > Fabales > Fabaceae > Medicago > Medicago lupulina. Next base: position 532,253 of record OY283140.1, read on the forward strand.
ATTTGTGTCTATCTCTCTGTAAATTTTAGAAAGAAGATCAAGAGAAAGAAAAGATAAGGAAAAAAGATCAAGAGAGAAAGACACATATTTTGAAGGAAGAATGAGAGGATCCAAAGTGATTCCTATGTTATAAGGATTGCTGATGTTATATTAATAATGAAGAAATCTTTCAGGTTTGATTAATTTAAATTTCAACCAGTTCCATCATGATCGTAAATTTTATATGTTCCCTTCAAGAATCACATGACAACAACGGTTGCAAGTTTATAATTCAATCAGCCAATAACTTAATAACAAAATTCACATTAATTTCACAAGGATATGAACATTTTTAATCGCCCAAAAATGAGTAACTACCACAATTTAAAAGCACTTAATTACATCCATCTCCAACAGTTTTTAGAAATATGCCCCTTCTGCCCACAAATATAACAGGCAATGTTCTTGCCATTAGATTCAAATTTCCTTTGAAAACCTGGTGGCGGCTTAATGTCAGCTTCTCTGAGTCCCCCTTTATTGGCATGGTGAAATCTTACATTATCAGGAGGTTCACCCATTTGTTTGACTCCATTGCGAGATTCTTCCTCTTTTGTTATGCGTTCCATTAACTTCCAGAAAGGTAGATGCTCCTCGCACATTAACTTCATGCAAAAGTCTTTCCAGGATAGCGGAAGCTTTGAAATGATGACACTAACGTGAAAGTTCTCTTCAATATGCATTCCAGCAGCAGCAACAGAGTCTGCAATGCTATTAAGTTCTTGAATTTGGTCAACAACTGATTTTTCATCAACTATTTGAAATTCAATATACTTTTTCACCTGAGATCTCCTTGTTCCGTATTCCTCATATAGATAAACAGATTTTAACTCTTCCCATAACTCATTAGCACTCATTTTTCTGTTCGCATGCTTGTTGAACAGACTATCGGATAAATGGTTCAAGATGTTCCGGCGACATAATGAATCATCATTTACCCATCTCTTTTCAGCAGCTTTCGTTTCAGCAATCTTTCCAACACTTGCATCTTTTTCCCCTAATGTAGCATTTGGACATGGTTCAGTGAGCACATAATTAATCTTTAACTGTTTCAAGAGTAACTCCATCTTTTCAGCCCAAACTTGGTAATTCTTCCCATCAAAACGGATGATCTCAATAGGGACAGACTCAATAGGGACAGGCTCAGCACGGACAGACTGAACAGGGGCAGGCTCAACACGGACAGACTGAACAGGGACAGGCTCAACACGGACAGACTGAACAGGGACAGGCTCAACAGGAACATCAACAACTGAACTTGAAACTTCTCCAATTTTCCTGCCATTGTGCTCTGATCTGCATTGTTTCGGTTACAAGCACCAGGTTAGACTGGTCTATGAATATATGGTTACAGTTTTCACTGCTGTTCAAAAGCAACTTTTTACCATGGACTTGTGCATAATTAAATGCCTAGCAATATGTATTCTTTTCAGAAAAAAGTGAGTAGAGTGCAGAAATTTCTACAACTAAAATACTACATTGTTGAGGATCATATATCAGGCAGTTATTATACCATCAACATGCATAGAATAAGAAGGGAAACAAGAATCTTCATATCTATGGGTCTCTCAACTACAACACTTAATTGATCAATACCATTCTGATTACATAAATTTGCGTAATTCATGTAATTTCGTAGCTCAGCAGTCAAAATTGAATACTCACCTTATCCTTCCTTCCAACTTAGTGATAGCTTCCTCTATAGCGGGAACACAATTCTTGAAAGCTGACCATTGTTCAGCAGATAAACTTATCCCTGAAATCAACAATACAGAAAAGGAACGTGTTTAGTTCTGGAATTCAGAGTAATCAAGTTGTCAATAAACAGAAAAAGAAAATAAAATCCATTTCATCATTAAGAGAGACAAACTCCAACTTCAGTAAAGAGCAACTAGCAATAAACAACAGATATTTTCACATTATGATGAGGCTATCTTTCCTTTAACTATTGTGCATCAAATTGCTATGTCATCTAATTGTGAATTGGAAGAACTATTTTCTGAACTGTGGATAAAATCTTATTATGAATCACAAGATACAAATAAATAAAAATACGACACCAAACAAAAAAGATAAGCTGATGTATCATAAAAACTTCGGAAATCATGATTTGAATCTCCTTTTACCTTTCCGTCTAACCCATTGTCCCACTAAAAACATAGAAAAGCAACGAGTGAAGAGAGAGAGAGAGAGAGAGCAATTGGGGACCACAGAGAGAGCATTGATTTCGATGAAGACAAGGGAAACCAAAAAACAGAAGAGGGAGGGCGCAGAGCACTGTGTACAAGAATTAAAAAAAAAACACCAAAGGAGGTAGTCGCGACCAAAAACGCAATATGCTAGGTTTGTGTTTGTGATTCTGACTAGGGTTATTTTGAGGGTTTACTTTTAGCTATTTCTATCCCATTCAAGGAAAATATTGCAACAAAAAACTTCGATTTTGATCCGGATCGCTTTACCCGGCCCATTTATGGCTTCACCTGCAATCACAGATTTTCGCGCCTCTGTTCCTTTTTTTCCATTTCTGAATCATGCAGTGCATTCCATATTCGTGACTCGGCAGATATAATCGCAACTCAATATGCAATTCATACGAGAAATCCACTCAGCCTGCGATTCATATCGAAGGGCTTCCATTTTGCTGTAAGTCGGAATATGATATGTACAATACAAACTACGCGAATATGCATTATAGACAGCCAAAAACAATATTAAGAATGTTCCATATTACATACAATCCCTAAAAATATAGTCATCAATGAGTGTTAAGGAAATTTATATACTTGTATACGAAAATAAGACAGTGACATTTCATAATAATGTCCTCAAAAGACTTGCGATCAAAATCAAGCAAGACTTACTGTGTAACAAAGCAGAAAATAATTCAAGCGAAAACCAATGTATAAGATGAAGCAATCACCTTTAGCAGTGGGAAGCTGTTTTCCATCTTTAGTGTAGAACTCCCTAATTGAAACCAATGTCATCCCTTTGAAATCTCGGACAGACACGTTTCTCCTGGCTGATAACTACATAAGCAACATCAATTAAGATCAATATGATTATGAAAGTAGCATCTAACATTAAAAAATTTAACTAAACCCTAAATATTTTACATGAAATGCTAATAAGTTTAGGGCTTGAAAATAAGAGTGATTGATTAACCTGGCAAATAACGTCTTCTGAATCGTCATTTTTGCGTTTCACTCCGACCACCTTATTGAAGTCTTGTGGTTGTGGTGGTTCAACTTCCTTGGGTATGACATTCAGCGCCTCTTGCGGTGGTTGTTGAGGGGGTTTGTCGGCGTCGGTGGCAATGGAGAGAAGGTAAGACTCGATGATGGTTCTGACGAACTGCTTGGTCTCTGGACCGGAAAGGTCGATACCGAGTCGTTCAGAGGCGGCAACACGAATGGTGAACTCGGTGGTTTCATCAATGTTGGATTTTTTGAGTATATCTAACACCATTTCTTCTACTTTTCTTTGTGTTTCGGCTTCCATTCTGATTCTGATTCTGATTCTGATTGATTGATGAATGGTTTGTTTCGAGGGGGAAAGTGAAACTTGTGTGTGTTTATTTCACAAAAAAATAAAAATTAAAAAAAATCGAAGGTTTCGTAATGTTCTACTTTATGTAGTGTGAATGAGAAATGAGAAACAGAAATTTTTTTAAAAAAATAGAAAAATGTAGGTTCCACCGAGAATTGAACTCGGGTTACTGGATTCAGAGTCCAATGTCCTAACCGCTAGACCATGGAACCGTCTTACACCGTAACTTGAAGCTTTTACTATTTTCACTTTAACTTCTGGTTTGAAAAATTAAAAGAATTGTTTAAAAATTAGGATTAATAGTGTTTTCCACCCCTGTAATATAGGTCATTTCTGGTTTTCGCCTCTGTAAAATTTTCGGTTTGATTTGCATCCTTGTAAAACTTTTTTTTTTCCATAAAACACCCCTCCTCCATCCAACACAGCAAATTTTCTTACGTAGCGCTGATTTGGCATTTTTTTTTCATTTTTTTTTAACTTGCCACGTGTAAAAAATATTTCCACATCAGATTTTACTTTTAAAATATTTGAATATAAATTTTTTTTAAAAAAATCATAAAATTATTCAGTTTTTTTCCAAAAATTTAAAAATTCAAAAAATAATATTTAAAAAATTCAGAAAAAATATTAAGATTTTTTCCGAAATATAAAAAAACAGAAAATAGTCATATTTGTTTCAAAAAAAATTTAAAATCGAAAAAAAAATAGATTTTTTTTTCAAAAATTTAAAAAACTCAGAAAATATAATCAGATTTTTTTTAAAATTAAAAAGATAAAAAAATTCTAGAATTTAATTTTCAAAATAAAAAAAAAAAAGCAAAGTTTCAAAATTACAAAAGAGGTTAGATTTTTTGGAAAAAAAAATTCTGATATTTTTTTAAAAATCTGTATACAAATATTGAAAAAATTCAGATTTTTTATTCAAAAATTTTAAACCACCATTTTAATAAAAAATTTTCCAGAATTTTTTAAAAAATCTGATTATATTTTATGATTTTTTCGTAATTTTTTAAATTTTTGAAAAAATATCTAAATTTTTTTCGATTTTATATTTCGGAAAAAATCTTAATACTTTTTATGAGTTTTTTAAAAGTTATTTTTCATTTTTTGGAAAAAAAACAAAAAGTTTTTTTGATTTTTTTTATTTTTAAAAATTTATTTTCAAATATTTTAAAATATAATCTGATGTGGAAATTTTTTTTACATGTGGCTAATTAAAAAAAATAAAAAATGAAAAAAAATGCCAAATCAGCGCCACGTAAGCAAATTTGCTGAGTTGGATGGGGGAAGGGTGTTTTCTGAAAAAAAAAAGTTTTACAAGGATGCAAATCAAATCGAAAATTTTACAGGGGCAAAAACCGAAAATGGTCTATATTACAGGGGTGAAAAACACTATTAACCTTAAAAATTAAAAAGGCGTTAAGTGTAGTATTTCCTAACCACTATAGTTTCATGAATTTTCTGTCATTTAAAAAAAAAAACCGGTTATTTTTGCCTTTTTGTAATGTGTTTCTTAGGTTGATATGTGTTTGATTTATATTCTTGGGTCATGCTAACAAAACAATATTCATTCTAATCATGTCTTATAAATACAAGTTAAATATTCGTTATAATCATAAATACATATTTTTTTATGTAAAAAGTTATTATTTTGACTCCTTAAACAAATGGGAAATGAAGCTAATGTTGCCTTTAAGTTGGACAGAAATAAAATGTATGATCATATTGATCGGCTATATCTTAAAGAAGTCATGATCAATATGAGTTTTTGTCATAAATGGATTAATAATGATGTGTGTGGGAATTGTAGACTACTCTATTATTGTCAGTATGTATCAACATGGTTCAACTGATTATTTCAGGAAAAGGTTTGAGGCAAGGTGACATTATCGTCTTATTTGTTTATTAAATTTGCATAAGGCTTTTTTGCTCTCATTAAGCGTACAAAGGTGAGGGGAGGGAGGAATTGCATGGAACCAAAATTTGCCAAAATGCACCTATTATTACTCACTTCTTATGGATGATTGTTTTTTTCCAAGGTTGACGATCATGAAGCATAAGTTATGAAGAGTATCTTGATGACATGTGAAGCAGCGCTAGGACAAGCAATTAACCTTCCACAATAAGAAATTTCCTATAGCCTCAAACCAAGGTTGCATGTTTTGGCACAATCCTATAAAGTACTTAGCACAAAAATTCAAAGATTTGGCAACATGTTATAGACACCGACGCTCATATTTTAGAGTGTGACAATCATAACTAGGTGGATGGATGTTAGCGAACAAGAAGAAAAAATTTTGTTTACCAGTCATTACAAGAGGTGTTCAACTGGTGTTGCAGTCAACACGTCCCACACGCATCAACAATTATGTACGTGGCAACCACCATCAATAGGAATAATTAAGTGTAATGTGGATGCTTCCTTCTCCTCTTCTTCGAACAAAGTAAGAATATGAATGTGTATTCAGGATGATGAGGGCAGACATGTGTTAGTACAGACGTTGTGGTTTACCCCTTTACACTCCACACAAATTGGAGAGGCGTTAGGATTACTCCATGTCATTGACAAGATTCATGATTCACGACTTGCAAATGTGAATGTTACCAAACTTGATGTAGTGATAAATGATATAAGCATCATCGTAACATGTGCATTGAAAAATCTCATGTCAAATTTAGACAAAGGCAAACAAATGATGTTGTTCATACTTTAGCTAAAAATACCACATTCTTAGCTAGTCTCCATACTCTTAATGATGTTCGTCATATATTTAACAAGTTGTTAGTTATTGAAATGATACAAGTTTATTTCCCTTAAAAAACAAATACTTTATCCCAACTAACTCAATTAGTCTTCTTATTATAATCTTTTTACTCTAAAACAACACAAAATTACGGAAGCAGATTTTTTGTTGTAACATAAGGGTGTTGTAAAGCATCTGAACTGTCCGATCAGAATTATACGATCATGATCATTTTCACAGTTTTCAATTTTAACTGTTCGATCTTAAATGAATGGTTGAGATTAAAAACTACGTGTAACTGCATGTATATGTCACAACACCAAATCTGGCCCCCAAAATTACATCAAGAAGATAAATGTTTTGTAGTCTAAAGATCAATAAAAACATCTAATCAAAATAAAATAGAGTAATTGTCGTACTAAAAAGAAAAGGAAAGAGGAGGTACGTAGTTTTACGTTGTAACGAATCTCAACCATTAATTTGTGATCCAATGATTCAGATTATAAAAGAGCAAATTACACAAACCTCCCCTGAGTTCTACCTAAACATCTTAAACACCCCCTTTAGTTTTCAAAATTCACTCACCTCCCCTCATATTAACACTGTCAAACTGTTGTTAGTGAAAGGAAACTGAACTTATCATTTATCTTCGTCGGAGCTCATCTCTTGGTGCTGATAAGAATTCATGGATATGTTGTGTTCGGAATCCTTTCTCTTGTACTTAACCCTGATAAATCCTTAGTTATTAAAGGATTATAGCATATGTAATGTAATAAAAAGTGGCAATTTCATTGACCAACTTGCTTGAGCAAGTGACAATTATACTCATCTCCATTATAATAAGGGTCACAATTTCTCTTTTTCCAAAAAAGAAAACAATTGTCACAATTTTTAGTGTTTCTTATTTCAAGTTTCAACATTTTTCTCTATTCAATACAACATGGAAATTATCAATTGGATCTTCAAATTTAACCATCCCTTAGACACAAATATGTATGATCACAACTCATGAGGATGGTCAAAAGGTGGAATTACTTAATGAGAAAACAATTAACAATTATTTGGGATGGAAGATTTATTATATTCTGTATGAAATCAATAGAGAAAGAGAGTAGCCTCATAACCTTCTTGGGATGTAAGCAAATAATTTCCACTGTTAAGGGAGTCATAAACGGCGTTAGTGTCTATGGGAGGTGTGTGACAATTAATGAAAACTTAAGGGAGGTCTATGATCATTTAAAAACTAGAGGGGAGGTTTGTGTCATTTAATCAAAACTTAAGGGTGGTTAATATAATTTTCCCATTATAAAATCAATTTTACAATATAAAACAATCTCATTCGTCAATTCGTTCAACCAAAAACTGTTACAGCGTCCTGCTTTAACATGGTCGAATCCAAATCAGAAAAGTTAATGTTGAGAATAAAAGGTGTAGTAGCCACAAAGAACTAGGAGAACGTGAAGTAGAAGTGGGGGGATAGGGAGGGTAGGTAGATATCGTTTTACACGTTTCCACAAAAGAGAAAGACAGTGGTAGAGAAATAAATAAATAAGAAGTATTGACTAAAATAGTTAACCTAGATTCGTCATCTGATTGAGTTTGAGTGAATGCTGAGATATAGAACACAAATGCATCATCATCATATCCATTACATTCACCTCTCCCCGGAAAGATAATACACTTTTCAATTACATTGCAAATCCACGTATAATTCATCATATAGAATAATGATAATTCAACCAATCATATATATTATAAAAATAAATAATTCAATCCACTGGTAATGTTTCGATAATTCCTATTCTCCATCATCAGATTCTTCATTGCACAAATTGCGGTAGCTTCTAGCATTCCGATCCGATGGACTCTTCTTCCGGCGACCGTCCTAAAGCGGCGGCGAAACGAGCCAACGTCGCCGGAGAGAACCACATACCGCGGCTTAAGAATCAATTCAACAGCAAAATTGAAGATGAAGAGTCTAACAATAGGAAGAGGAAGATCGTCGCCGTCACCGATCTCTGTAACAGATCGGAGTCGGAGCTGAATGGAAACTCCACGAGAAAGAAGATGAAACCGATTCATCAAGTTAGTACATGATTCTTTAATTTTGATGATTTAACTATATGTATTATGTTCTGATTACAGAGTAATAATAATTCAATTCAATTTGTAGGAGAAGGAAGGTGATTTTGGCAAGGGACTAATGGATGTGTATAAGGTCAACAAAGCCAAAAATGGAATTGAAGATACCAAACAACCTGTGAGAAGAAAATTTCAGCATAATTCAGTGTCACAGTGCACTATATAAACTTGTTCATAATTTATGTGATATTGATTCATAATTAAGAAGATAAACATTCATAAATCTTTTGGAGAACGTTCCTTGTTTCAGAATAAACGTGTGTTGGACTTCTTTAATTGTAGTTTTATTCGAGGATGAAACTTCTCTTACACTAAAGAAAAAGAATTAAAATTTTATTGATAAAATTAGCAGTTTTTTTTTTATATATATATTTTTTTATGATTTAGTTATACATTTTATGTTCCGAACACACAATAATTCAATTGGATTTGCAGGAAAAGGAAGATAGCTGTAACAAGGTTAACAAAGCCAAAAATGGAGTCAAAGATACCAAACAACGGGTGAGAAGAGATTCACACCATAATTCAGTGTCATCTCTTGTCGTATAAACTTGTCGATGATTGGAATTGTGATTTCAATATTTTAGAAAATGGACATTTATAAATCTTTTGGGAGAACGTGCCTTGTTTCACTGTATTGTGTATCGATGTATTCAGTATTATTCACATGTATGTTGGAATTTGTTAATTGTAATATTGTTTGATTACGAAGGTTCTCTTGCCTTTGATTTTTACCAAGATATTGTTTTCTCAGGGTACATCCAAAAAAGCCAAGAGGGGTGAAAGTTTGATGTGTCATCAGTGCCAGCGGAATGATAAGAGTGGTGTTGTGTTTTGCTCAAGTTGCAACAGAAAGCGCTATTGTTACGAATGCATTGAGAACTGGTAAGCTTTCTTTTCTTTAAGAATGGTGAAAATGATTTTACAATGCTGTCTTGAAGAAACCAGTTGGTTTCCCTTATTGATTCACAATACTGTCTGGCAACTCACTGTGATTGAGATTAATCAGGTACCCAGGAAAAACCCGAGAGGAATTTGAGAACGTGTGTCCATTTTGTCTGGGTAATTGTAACTGCAAAGCTTGCTTACGGGAGTTTCCTGTGCTGATGGTAGATGTCATGCTTTTGATTTTCAAAAAATTCAAAACTCTATAATTTACACGCTTATCGTTAGTTTGATTTAAACTCTTTTCCCTGTTTTCACAGGACCGAGAAATAGACGCCAGTGTCAAATTACAGCGGCTGCTATACTTGCTATCTAAAGCCCTGCCAGTTCTGAGGCATATCCACCGGGAACAGAGCTTGGAACTAGAGACTGAAACCAAAATAAGGGGTAACGTGATGAGAAACATGTGCATAGAAATTTAGTTTAGTTTTGTAATTTGTTTTGTTTTATTTCTTTAATTCTACCTGATTATATGATGTTAGGTAAGGAACTACAGGAAGTTGACATAACAAGAACAAAGCTAGACGAAAGTGAACGCTTATACTGGTACAGTTACTTTGCATACTACCATAAGAAATTAGAATGTAGTCATTATTATTTCTGTTACTATTTTGGTTTCATCTTCTATGCCTTTGGTTTGTCCGGGACTTTGTGGAAAAGAATGCGGTCCTTCTCATAGATATTTCACAACAAGGCTTTGTCACCTGGAGGCCTTGATTGTTTTACCTTTTCATAATATCCTATTTGATCCTAAACTGAATGCCTACATTATAAATGGCAGTGACAATTGCAATACATCCATATATGGATTTTACCGTAGCTGCCCCAACACCGGTTGCTCTTATGATCTCTGTCTCGTGTGCTGTCAAGAGCTCAGAAAGGGCTGCCAACCTGGAGGCATGGAGGCTGGAACATCTCATGAAAAATTTGAAGAGATTTTTCACCATCACGGTTCAACAAAAAATCGTAGTAAAATACATCGTAAAAGATATGACTGGGAGAGCGAACTTGCACCTACTAGTTTTCATTCTCAGGCTGACATGTTCTCTCCCTTCCCGGAATGGAAAGCTAATAGTGATGGTAACATTCCATGTCCTCCAAAGCAGCGTGGAGGTTGTGGTACTGCATTACTAGAACTGAGACGCATTTACAAAGCTAATTGGGTAGCAAAACTACTAAATAATGCGGAGGATCTCACTAGAAATTACACGCCACTGGATGTGGATATTACTGAAAAGTGTTCTTCCTGCCAGCTAAACTTGTTAGAAGGAAAAATCAATCCTGAAGTCAGGAGGGCAGCATTCCGGGATGACACTAAAGATAACTTCTTATATAGTCCAAATGCCCTTGACATATCTGATGATGAGATCGAGCACTTCCAGAGGCACTGGATGAGGGGAGAACCTGTGGTTGTGAGAAATGTTTTGGCCAAAACATCTGGTCTAAGTTGGGAACCAATGGTTATGTGGAGGGCCCTCAGAGAAACAGGTTCCAAAGCGAAGTTCAAAGAGGAAACACAAAGTGTTAAGGCTGTTGATTGCTTGGATTGGTGCGGGGTAAGTTGTGCAAGTAAATTATTTGAAAATAACTTATCTACTCAGTCATACTTCATTTTGTTTACACGGCTTTGCTTCACAGGTTGAAATTAATATACACCAATTTTTTCAAGGCTACGTAAAGGGTCGAATGCATAAAGATAAGTGGCCAGAAATGTTGAAATTGAAAGATTGGCCTTCATCCACCTCTTTTGAAGAGCGCTTGCCTAGGCATGGTGCTGAATTCCTTGCTGCACTTCCGTATATGGACTACACTGATCCAAAATCAGGTCTTTTAAATTTTGCTAGTAAACTTCCTGCTGGTTCGTTGAAACCAGATTTGGGACCCAAAACATATATTGCTTATGGATTTTCTGAAGAGCTTGGCCGAGGAGATTCTGTGACCAAACTGCACTTGGATGTGTCTGATGCGGTAATTTCTGCTCTTGGAAATCCTTGTGTTTTTTACATGTAGATACATGCTGTTGGGAGTCCTTACTAATCGCTGATAAATCTAATAATCTGGCATTAAATAGAAGAAACAAATAGTTTGACGAAGAGAAGGTTATACCAACAGAAAAAAAAGTAATACCAACAAATAATGACAAGAATAAAATTGCAATAAATCAAAAAACAGTTTTTCACTATCTAGAATGCCTTTCAGGATCGGTGTTACCACTATGATAATAAATGTGTCTTGACCGTTCCTTTTATTAATGTTGAAAGTAATCAATTGCTCAAGATATGATTTTTAGGGACTGTACTTATTAATCCTTTTTTATTTGGTTTGCTTCCATACTTGTCCCAGCATTGCATCTTATGATTTCCAGCATTTTTGAAAGCCACAGTGCCCCTCCCATATGCACAAAGCAAAAAAAAAATCAATCACACAAACTAAACTGATAAAAAATTATGCAACCCTAAATGAGCTACAATTTCATGCCAAAGAATTGGACAATGTGATGCAAATTCAAATACATCAGGGACGCACCAATTTGGTGTTAAAAAAAATGCTTTCTTGCATTGATATTTAGAGGTAGCGTATATGGAGATTCCAGTGCATATGACCCACAAATGGAGAGAATGAGGTGGTAGATTGAAGGTGTTTAACAACAGTTCTCTTTTGTTGGCATTTTCTTTTCTTTCTCTCCCTCTCCCCGATGCTCTCTTCCTTTTAAATGGAAGATGTTGGTGAGATTATGTCCGGTGTCACTCATATGGGTGATAAAAGTTTTTGCTCTCGAGCCCTTACTGCCTCTGGTATTATGCCTGATGAATGTTTGGATTCTGGACTCTGAAGCCACCAGCCACACGACATCTCAGACAAAATTGTTTACTTCATACTCTCCTTCTAGTATTCATTATATTGCAGTTGCTGATGGTTCTTGTGTTGTTGGCTCTGTGTATTTTGAACTTCAACCTTGTTTCCGACGGCAAGATGTGCTACATGTTCCAAGAGTCTCTTATAACCTTATCTCCATTCGTAAGCTTACCAAAGATCATAATTGTGTGGTAATTTTTTGGGTTAAATAAGTTTTTTGTCCCTGCAAAAATCTCAAATTTCGTTTATAGTTCTCTAAAATATTTCTGCAAGTTTTGGTCCTCAAATATTTTCCGTCACGGCTTTTGCTCCATTCTTTAAAGTAAATTCGTGTGTATCTTCAGTTTTTTTTTTTTTTTTTGCAGTTATGTTTTTTATTCTTGCTCCCTTCTTATAACTTATAAGCATCTTTGTAAAGATTCATTCAAAAATATGAAAGGTGCATATTAGTTGACTTAAAAATAGAGACAAAAAGTTATGACGGAAAACATTTGGGGACCAAAACTTACTGAAATTTTTTAGAGGGATTAAAAACGGAAGTTGAGATTTTTATTGGGACAAAAATTTATTTAACTCTTAACTTTTTTCATTCTTATTGTACTTTTCAGGATCTTGCAGGGGGCGATTTTTATAAGGAACATGTAGGACTTAACTATCTTGTCTGGTTTTTCTAACTGGTCTGAAGTTGTTGTCTTCCACACTTCGGTCTTAGTCAGAGTCTCACTCTTCTGCCTCACAAATTGGTTTTAGCTCAAATGTCTCGGCCATCCTCTTTTTTCCTTGATGAGTTTTCCATCTTTTAAAACAACCTATTCAGTCTTTTAAGTGTGGCATTTGTCAGTTTTCCAAGCACAAACTACTTTTTCTTCTAGTCTTACTAATAGTGTGGAATCATTTGATCTTATTCATTCTAACGTTTGGGGGCATGTCCATATTTCTAATATTTCTAGTGCGAGATAATTCGTTTCTCTTATAGATGATTGTACTCGAGTAACTTAGTTTTTTATTATGATAGATAAATCAACAGTACCCTAATAATATTGTACAAACACAAATTGCAAATGACATTAAAAGATTACGTTCTAACAATGGCAAAAATTATGTCAATCATAGCCTTTCAAGCTTTAATAGTAAACTAGGCATTATCCATGAATTTACATGAGTTGACACCCCACAACAAAATAAGGCTCTAGAAAGGAAAAATTGTCACTCGAAGTTGCTCGAGTCTTTTTCTTCCAAATGTTTGTCCCAAAATTATATTGGGGTGAAGCAATATTTACCGATGCCTATTTAATTAATCTCTAGTGAGCTAACTCTAGTGTATCAGAGAAGAAGTAAACCTGATCTTCTCTTGAAATTGAGGTGAAAGACATTGGCAAACTCAAATGTTACTTTGGAATTGAGGTGACATACACATAACAAGACATTTTTATCTCAGAGAAAGTATGTGCTCGATCTTCTGCAAGAAACTAGCAAACTTTGATGTAAAACTGTTGGTGTTCCCATTGAGCAAAATCACAAGATAAGCTACAGAAAGATAGTGCTAAGTTTCACATGGCTCTTTACTAGAGATTCATTGAGAAGTTGATTTACTTAGCTCACATAAAGCGAAACTTAGAATATAAAGTCAATGATAAGAGTCAATTCATTCATGATCCAAAGGCGAGACACCTCAAATTGTGGCACGCGTGTTGCAATATCTCAAGGCTACACGAGGGAGATGACTCCTATTCAAAAAGGTGGAAGTTTAACTATGGTGACTTATACTGAGCTGATTATCCAGGTTCGATGAGTGATAGAAGGTCCTCCTCCTCAAGGTCTCAGGTTCAATTCTCTCTAGTGCTAATTTGGGTGGGCTAATTTAGCTTCTTTTTTTAAAAAAAAAAGAAAGAAGACCCACTTCAAGCTATTGCGTATTCTCGTGCCGGAACCTTATGACTTGATAACTACAACGTACATTGCTTCTGGACATCAACTTCAACTGGTAGATGTGTTAACAAAGGGTCTATTAATTGAAAGATTCAACCAACATACTTGCAAGATGTGAATGATAGATATCCATTTACCAACTTGAAAGAGAGTGTTGTAAAGATAATTTTTATTATTTGTACATATTATATTGTGCTTGTTAACTTTTGGGAAGAACTCTCTACCTCACAAGTATAAAAACTTGTTAAATTCTATCAACGACAAAAACCTTTTACAAATATGTATGAATTCCTATGCAAGTTGAATGCTAAAGGCACCTCCTAGATTACTAAAAATAATCTATGGGCCCAAATTACACAATAAACTTCTAAAGAGAACTTAATTGTCACATTTGTTGTGGACACTTACGATAGAAAGTGTGTCTGACATGTGTTTGTGTTTGACACGGACATGACACAGAGACGTGATCAAATTGAATTATGTCATTTTCTCAAATTCTCATCGGTGTCGACATCAGTGTCCCTGTTGTGTTTGTGCTTCATGTATTGTCACAATTACAAAAGCTGACAACTAAAAAATACAAAAGCTAAGTTGCAACCATTTTACTACACTTCCAAGAAGACTCCGAAATAATTTGTTTCCATTGGGCTCTCCAACAAGTTTAAAACAACAATGTTTTCTTCCATTTTCGTTTAGAGTATCTTACCTTTACTTATAATAATCACACCCTCTTGTTGTCCTTGAGCTTCTTGGATGTCCTCATTACTCAATATTAAAAGCTTGTGATAAAATTAATTTGTTGGTGATCCCATTAGAGGACTATTATTCAAGAAGAGAAATTCTCCATGGAGGTATAATGCATATGCAGACTATGCAGAATTGGTGGCCGACGGGTGATCCACCTCAAAGTGTTGCATATTTCTCGGTGGAAATTTGGCGTCACGCAGAAGTAAAAAGCAATATATAATTGCAAGGCCGAGAGTCCAGACGCAAAATGTGATGTCTAATGGGGCTGTGAACAGTTGTGGATAAAATTCACATTGATGATCTCAAATTAAATATGAGACTCCTAGGAGGCTATGTTGTGGGTATAAATGTGCCATTAGTATTACAACAACCTACTTAAGGGTTAAGCACATAGATATAGACTGAGACTTTTCAAGGAGTAACTAGATAATGGTCTAATAGCTACAGCATGCATCCCTTCGGGGTATCAATTGGAAAAACTATTCTCCAAAATATTTCCTGCAAAACAGTTTCAAGGTCTTACTGGCAAATTGAGAAAAATAGATATCTATTCACTTACTTGAGGAGAAGTGTTGTGTTATAGGTATGTACGTCTTCACATCTTCCAATTTTGTAGTTTGTAGCCTGTAGTTTTTTTTGTTGACAAAAGTAGTTTGTAGTTATTACTCTGTTTACTTAATTTTAGGATAGCCATTAATAGAATTATGCAGTCTAGTTTATATGAAGTGACCTTTGTTGGGGGGTTAAGGAAAGGAGTGATGAGAATGTCGAGGGTTTGACCCCTTCTTCTAGCATAATGCTAACAATCTTAACTTTGTCAGTTTTAAAAAATAGAGACTTCTTACACAGTATGGAGTTGTTTTTGTGTGTTTGCATGTGTCTTCATGAGTTCAATTTGATTACGAACAATTAGTATACAAGTCTAATTATTTTCATTCTTGAAAATTTCTAACCTCCTACTTTTGCAGTATTTTAGTTACGATGCATAAAACTATAGCTTATGTCACATAATTTTGGGATCGAGATTCAGGTGAATGTGCTGACACACACAAACAAGGTGAATATAGCTCCCTGGCAGAGAGAAAGCATAAATAAATTGAAGAAGGGATACGATAAAGAAGACTATTCTGAACTTTATTGTGAAGCTTCAGCCAATGTTGATGGAAAATCTAAATCTAAAGCATTGGACCATGATCAAAAGGCAGAGAATGGAGTTAACCAGATTACACAAAGTAGCCAAGTAGATCAGTGCATTTCATCAATATCCGAAGACTGGTGTGGAAAGTTAGAATCAGGGAACACAAAACAATGTGATGATAACGGAAAGGGCTCTTGCACTTACAGAAATGTTGCTGTAAGAAACTCCTCTGTGGAAGATAGTGTTAGTAAAACATCATCTACTGAAGTTTTAGATTTTTCCAGGTCTTCCAAACTGGAACATGTTCAACCTGAAACCAGCTTAGCATCAACTAAGGCAGAGATAAAGAAAGACAGAATGAGGATTGATTTTTCAGATGGTAATGTGTCTAGTGATCCCAAGATAGAATCAAAACAAGGCATGGGGAGAGATTCTTTGGACATTGATAATGGGACTGAGGCTGTCCTTGGTGGTGCTGTTTGGGACATCTTCCGCCGGCAAGATGTCCCAAAGTTAATTGAGTACTTGAGAAAGCACAAGAAGGAATTTCGTCATATCAACAATGAACCTGTTGATTCAGTGAGTAGCATTACCAGCCATTGTTTACTATACTAACCATAGGTGGAAAGCTGAGTCTCTTTTATTATGCTGGTTTCAGGTTATTCATCCTATTCATGATCAGACTCTATTCTTAAATGAGAGGCATAAGAAACGGCTAAAGAAAGAATTTAGTAAGATACTTACCTCTTTTGCCTGGTTTAAATTTCGTTGAAAAGTACTACCACAACATAGTGAACATCTTTTTCTCTATGCAGACGTTGAACCATGGACCTTTGAGCAACACCTTGGTGAGGCTGTTTTCATTCCAGCAGGATGTCCTCATCAAGTGAGAAATAGACAGGTAAATATAGTCTGGTGACAAACATGTATTTTTAAGTTCTAAATATCATCTACATTCTTATAATATCTGCAAATAGTACGATCTCTTACTCCTGATCTTTGTTTTTGTATTTTGTTTTACCATACGGTTTCTTTGTAATTATTTCAACTAAGAAAGTCAATGTTTGGCCTCCAATTCACAGTCAATAAATCTTCCCAGCAGTAAATATTTATTTGAAAAAGGGTTTAGATTATAGCACTAGGGCATTACAAGTTGAAAATTTGAATATAAAGGATTTTCAAGGACCAACAACCTTCAGGGAAACCTGAGCTTTATATCAGGGTTAAAACCTAGGAAAGTTGTGCCTTTCTTGCTTGTGCCCTCCATGCAGTGGCGGCAAAGGATCCAAATCTATATGTTATTAGCTGTACAACTTGGAGAGCATGAGAGTGAATAGCATGAGTATTGCTATGAGTTATTAGCTGTAAAACCATGTTTAAAAGGATCCATATCTTAAACTATTGGTTGCCAAAATATGTCAATATAGGAAGTCCAATATCGTATCTAGTTTCTTATTCCGTACTTAATAATTATAACGTAGAAGGGTTAGTTTGCATCACCTTTTCTTCCTGGCAACTTAACTTAATATTGCATGATCATGATGTTCATGCTGAAGGATTTTCAAAAATTATCTAGTAATAAAAATGCTTTAAGGAATTTATTGTTCCAACTACTAAAAGTGTAAAACATTATTTATTTATATTTATTGCCTAACTTATTTTCATTGATCAGTCTTGTATGAAGGTTGCGCTTGACTTTGTTTCTCCAGAAAATGTTGAAGAATGTTTACGGCTAACTGAAGAGTTTCGTTTACTCCCGAAGTACCACAGGGCCAAGGAGGACAAATTGGAGGCAAGTCTATTATTTGTCTTTGATTTCTCATGCATGTTGAGTGTTAGTTATCCTTTTATATCCTACCGTCGTATGATTTGTTCTTTTCTTTGTCAGTGTTTCTGTTAATTGAATTGGCTGTGTTTTCAAAGTATATATTTTCACCAAGAGCTTCCCAATTTTACTTATTCTCCTTGCATTTTAAAAAGGTCTCTCTCTGCATTTAATTATTTTGCCCCGTTGAATATTTTACATTCTTGACCACCTCTCTTCTTTTGCAGGTTATTTTACATTCTTGACCACCTCTCTTCTTTTGCAGGTTAAAAAGATGACCCTTTATGCCGTAAGTAGTGCTGTTAGACAAGTCAAAGAACTGACTATGACCAGTGAGTAAGATTGGTTCAATCTTAATTTTTTGTGAATATTTTTCATAGAAGCCGGCGCAATAAACTATGAGGGTGGATATTTTTATTTGATTATTACCATTTTTCTCATCTTGATTGTAATTTAGGGAATAAGGTTACAGATATAGAAGGCCAATGTGTTATTTCTAGTTTTTCTTTTACAAACAACCAAAACATTAAATAGCCATGTTATGGATATACAGAACTAGAAAAAATTGTCATGTTATGTTATGGATGTATAATTGTGACGAGAGCCCGATATGTCCCTAAATGTGAGTTGGCAGTATGTTTGATATCGCAGTGAAAGACACTCCACTGTACGTTCAGTTGAATTGACAATGTGTAGCTTCTCACATAAACAGTCTCAGGACATGCCCCATTGGCCATTGGCAGGCTGTGAAGCATGAAAATGGTGTTCACTTTTCTTCCACTCCTTCATCGGGTTTTGGCCCTTTCATTGCATATTTTGATGAATGATTGTAAAAACAACATATGATAGTGAATGTTTTTCAACAAGGAAAAAAGTGAATGTGATTAAACAGATTGGTGTCAATTAATCAGGTGAATGTTTATATGTCATTAATCAGATATACTAAGCTTCCCTTTATACAGATGAATATGCCAAGAACTTTTTTTCTTTTTCGAGAATAAGCCATTGAATGGATCCGCCACAAAAAAAATGAGTTATACTAATCCTTTTTTTTGAATAACGAGTTATACTAATCCTGAAATTACATTAGTGTATATAAATTGATTGGAAAAATATAAGAGAAATTAAATTGTTGACTTATGAAACGAATAACTTTTTTCAACCAATTAACAATTAACAATTTTTTTTGAAGAAAACAATTAACACTTTTATTTATACATGTTAAACTTTTTTTTTTTTTGGGTAAAATATGTAAGAAAAAGTCAGCTCAAACTTATGTATTTTTATTATATATAGGATTGAAGATATACTCGATCTAGTATGTTACATTTTTTAAAGGAAAAAATGAACATTTACTTATATTGTGTTTGTTATATTTTTTATTTTATTTTGAATTCACTCTCGCCTGTTATTTTTTTAAAAGGATAAAGGAATAGGAAAAAAAACTGATATATCATAGGCATATTTAAGGATTGAGTATGTTACATTTTTTTAATATTTAAATTTACTTTTATCTATCAATTATATATAATATATATTATTTGTTATATATACTATTTATATTAAAAGTTGTTAGTAATTTTGAAAGAGAAAAGTTAGCCCCAAAAGAGTTATTTTCTTTATATATACTAAATTGAAAACATTTTAAAACTTGAATGACTTAAGTATGACTAAAATAATTTAAAGGACTTGTGTATGATCAAAATATCTAAAGACCAATCTATTATAAACCTCAAACTAAATTACCTAAGATGTAATGTAGCCTAGATACAAATATAGAAGATGTTGGGTTACGGTTATTAGGAGTAACACAAGGATCTGTGTAGTTTCAACAATCTCCGATATGAAATCAATAGGGTATGAGGAAAGGAGAGACACTGGATTACAGAACACATACGTGGTTTTGCTTAACCTTTTTACACGATAAGAAAGTCGCATTCAAATTGAAACCATTATTTATCGTGACTAAGACACAAAACAAAAAGATACTCCGAAAGAAGCTTCCTATAGTGTAGTTTTTCCTTCTATTTTATTTTTATTTATCATCAGTCGGAAATATCTTATCTTAAGATATTATAAGCTGCATTCCATATGCCCATAGTAGAGTGATTGGTGGGATCGTCACCGACCATCCATGTTATAAACATTCACATTGGGGAGCCTTTCACAAGTTAACAATTAAAATATTAATGTTTCATTTCCATTATCATTCTCGGACTCCAATTATGCACCACTAAGGTGAGAATATCAACAACATTAGTCAATTTAGTGATGATACATAAGTCAATTTAACTTTTTTTTTATTTCTTTCATATATTTTTATGTTTAAAAAATTGAAATTGTATTGCTATGTTTCGCCTTTGAATAGGCTAATATCATGTGACAACATGTGTGCAATAATATCTTTCTCTACATTTGTATTCTTGTACATCTCATGTGTCTCATATCAAAAAGAAAGAGAGGAGTCAAACCCTCTTTATTTATTTGTCTTTTATCAAATGAAATTATCCATTTATTTTTAACAAATGGATAAGATCTTAACTCAAAAGAGAGAGATAATTTTATTTTTCATTTTTTATCATATAATGATAACTGCAATTCAAGATTATGGTATTAAATTTTTTGTAGAAAAATCCACGATTCTCACATAGTCCCTTTCAAACAAATTAACCAATCACACATCTACGAAGTAATATAAATTATAATTAATTTTTAGGTTGATTGTTCAAATTGACCGTAGTATAAAAATGTCATACCTGAAATCTGACAAATGACTCTAAAAAAATCAGATTCTAAATATCTAATTTGAGATTCTTCATGTTTTTAACCTTTTATTTTTAGTTGTTGACATAAAATTCGGAAAAGTGACCTAGAAGACCTTTAAATACAACTTTTCTCATTAAATTAGTTTTTTTTTATAAGAACGAATTAATTATGAATTTTTAAAACGCTAAACACGGGAAAAAAAATATATCTACAATTATTATTTTTTATAAGGAACGAATCTTAAATTAGAGGGTTAGAATATGTTTTTTTGAGTTGTCGGATTTTCAGAGGTGTTATTTTCTTAGATATTTTTATTTTTTTGTGTGAAACATGCTCCTTTATTTCTACCAAAAAAAAGGTATTTTCAGCATTTCCAACTAAAAGAATTTATGTGAAGTTATGAGAAATTGAGAATACATTGCTTCCGATTCACTGCACAGCACCAATAACCCAAGGTGCACTAGTCTTGCACTTCCATTATCCTCAAGTACCACTTTTCAACAAAGCGTGTTCCTAAAATAATGAACTTCACCAATAAAGTTACTAATAAAACTAACTTATATCCCCCTCTAAAAAAAGCTAACTCATATCCACCACCATTGCTAGTTAAATGATATTAAAGCTAAAAATAACCACTATAATGTCCATATTCTTATATGGGCAATGCTATTGTAACACAAACCATAGCTAGTTAAATGGTATTAAAGCTAAAAATAACAACTAGGATGATGTTCATATTCTTTTACGGCAAATAAACCTTTTTTATTTCAAAAACTAAACACAATAAACACTTCCATCTATTTAATTAATGGGAAATATTAAATAATGTTTCAGGAGCAATCTTTAAACACTTTAATTAATAAGCTTTTACAAGAAGTAGTGTATTAAATACATTAAAAATTATAATAATTGACTTTTTAAAAATAATTGTTTAATTTAAAATACTTAAAATATATTCGGAGACACTTGTTAACGACCTTAATTAATTACTACTAACAATTTATTGCAAGAAGTTCAACCCAACTGTCTACTCTAATGTTATCCAACCGAACCCCAACAACACCAACAATAACAACAAGAAGAATTTACTTTTTACACGGGTAGCATAACGTTTGTAGTAATATTGTTAGACCAGAATCAGTGCACTGAGTGATGCACCTCATGGCCCACACTACACTACACTACACTGTCATCAACTCAGAACCGCCTTTCCTTCACGCACCCTAATTGCATTATTACTTCCTTTCTCACTTATTTATTTATTCACTCCCCACCATTTTATTTCTTCACCATCACACTTCTCTCTCTCTCTACTCCCAAACAATGGAAGGGAAGAATATCAAAACCCTTCTCTTCCTATTATTAGCAATCTCCTTCTCCTTCACCACTACTCATTCACAAACACAAACCCTCTCTATTCGCTCTCTCCCCAACCCTTCAACGCTCTCATGGCCCGAATCAGAAGAATCTTTATCCATACCCGAATCCGAAGAATCTCTCCCCCTTCAACTACACCACATAGACACTCTCTCCTCCGACAAAACCCCACAACAACTCTTCCATCTCAGACTCCAAAGAGATGCTGCCAGAGTCGAATCATTCGCAACAGCTCTCAACAAAACCCGTCCCCATAGATCCGCTACTGGTTTCAGCAGCTCCATCGTCTCCGGTCTTTCTCAAGGCAGTGGCGAATATTTCACCCGTATCGGCGTTGGAACTCCCGCTAGATACGTTTTCATGGTTCTCGACACGGGAAGCGACGTGGTTTGGCTCCAATGTGCACCATGCAGGAAATGTTACTCACAAGCAGATCCGGTTTTTGACCCAACAAAGTCACGCTCCTACGCCGGAATCCCATGCGGTGCTCCTCTCTGCCGGCGACTCGACACTGCTGGTTGCAACACCAAGAGCAAGGTTTGTCAGTATCAAGTTTCTTACGGCGATGGGTCTTTCACCTTCGGTGATTTCTCCACTGAAACACTCACGTTCCGAAAGACGCGCGTGGCGCGTGTGGCTTTAGGTTGTGGTCATGACAACGAAGGTCTTTTCGTTGGTGCTGCTGGTTTATTAGGTCTTGGTCGTGGTAGACTATCTTTCCCGGTTCAAACCGGTCGCCGGTTCAATCAGAAATTCTCTTATTGTCTTGTGGACCGCTCTGCTACATCAAAACCATCTTCCGTTGTTTTTGGTGACTCGGCTGTTTCCCGAACCGCCCGGTTCACTCCACTTCTTAAGAACCCCAAACTCGATACTTTTTATTACGTTGAGCTACTCGGAATCAGTGTCGGTGGTGCTCCAGTTCGCGGCGTCTCCGCCTCGCTCTTCAAACTCGACACCGCCGGAAACGGCGGAGTTATAATTGATTCAGGTACTTCAGTAACCCGATTGACCCGACCTGCTTACATTGCACTGAGAGATGCTTTTAGGCTCGGTGCTACTCATCTGAAGAAGGCACCGGAGTTTTCGTTGTTCGATACTTGCTTTGATTTATCTGGGCTGACGGAGGTGAAGGTGCCGACATTGGTGCTTCATTTTCAAGGTGCTGACGTGTCACTTCCGGCACAGAATTACTTGATTCCGGTGGATAACAGTGGTAGTTTCTGCTTTGCTTTCGCCGGAACGATGAGTGGTTTGTCCATCATTGGTAACATTCAGCAGCAAGGATTTCGGGTCAGTTATGATCTTGCAACTTCGCGGGTCGGGTTTGCCCCGAAAGGGTGTGAATGAGAATTGGGATCAACTCTTTCCCTTTTCTTTGTTTTCAGATTATTACTATCAATTTTATATTATGTCTTTTTTATTCTTATGTTTTTAAAGTAATTATAGATTAGAGATGGAAAATGAGATCTTCATAATCTTTTTTAGATCTCATGGAGGATTTAACAAAATGAGAATGTTTTTTTAGTTTCCACCGATCAAAGTCTTTGCATGTTGGTGTGACTTTTATTTCCCAATTAAATACCACAACTACCATGAGTCTACGATCTGTTTTGGCTTCTTCAATTTCGTACCGTGACGGTACATATATTTTATTTGATTTAATATTTGCCTTTGAAAAATATAATTGAACTATACAATAAAAATATCGTTGAACTTATTCTCTTAAGATCTTCTTTGTAAATAATCTTTATTTTATTTATTAATTTTGTTAAGTTTTAACCTAATTTTTTCCCTCCACTTTTGCAATAACTAAATCCTAGAATTTTGGCTCTAAATCATATTATTATTATTATTATTATTATTGTTATTATTATTATTATCTTTATTAATTTTGTTTAGAGTTGTTGTAGACTTATTTAATACGTTTACAAATAGAATACTTTAATTTTTATGCAAATTCGGCTACCCTAATTTTTTATGTTTAACTATACAAGTAATAAATAAAATTTATCCGTGCAACAATATAATTTTGTATTCTTTTTCTCTTTTTTCTTTATAATTTTTTTATTTTTATTTAATTGTAATATTGTATCTCTAATAATATAATTTGCGTTTATTGATTGACCTATGATCTTACGAAGTAAAAATTATTTATCGGTCTCTATTATAGTCGAAAAAGTCGTCACATGGTACAAAAGTCTAGTTGATGATAAACCTAGTGTCATTGTAAGATGTCAGCAGACGTGTGAAAACCGTACTTACGTTTTCTTTTCTTTTCGTATTTAATTTTTGCCCTTTTTGCCGTATGACTCATGCAGTCATGCTGCAAAACTTAGATTAAATAAAGATGATTTAATTGTAGGAATAGTACTAAATTAATTGACCATTAAAGAGTGAAAGGTGAGTTTAAACAAAGAGAGTTGCTTCTAGTTCTAGAGGATGTGAAGTGCTCTAAAATTCTTGCATGTCATTTTTCCACACTTACACCAAAACGGTGCGGTATCTCTTTCTCCTGTCCCCATTGCTTATGATTCATATAATTGAATTTGTTTTAAGGAGGCAAAGCACATGGTCTAGTGCCATATTTCCAAAGTAGCCAAATTGCACATGCTAGAGACAATAAGTCAAAAGATGTGAGCACTAACCCCCCACACATAAAAAATTTGACAAGTACAGACAAAGGGAGAGAAATACGTCGAATAATTAGTATAAGCAATCGTCTCTTTTCTACACTATTGGATTGTAGCTGTGAGACAAATTATAAGTGGAGCAACCACTAAGGCACTAACCCAAGGCAACTCCTTTTTCTAAAACAGCCATGAAGCTAACACTTTTCAGCCATGCATGTAACTAACTTTCTGTTTGGAGTGCCGTTTGATGAAACAAAAGTAGGTTTGGACACGACTTTTTGATGTATAAATCTGTCGTGATTTTAATAAGTTGAGAATTGAAACTTTTGTATTAAAATGGTTTTTTGTCGTAATTTCAAATAAAATGTGATTTGCAGTCGCCCATCTAAACATGCACGAGCTAATTAACTAAGTGGGTTATGAATTAGTGTTTTGTAATTAAGCCCGATTCATAAAGCGTAGTATATCATAAAGTGTATATAAATAATTACATTGTGATAATGAATAAAAAAAATATTGAAGTGTATTTCATCATTGTCTAAAGAGAAGATGGCCGATCTATCTTATTTGGTTACAAAACAACAACATTATTATTCCCTAAAATAAAAAACAACATTATTGCATTGCATCATGGTTGCTTATTTATAAATTTTCATGTTTTATGTTGATATTGATATATTGGTGCGACGGAGTTTAATCTTTTTTCGGTTGGTATACTTATTTATAAAATTTTAAATATTTCAAGAACCAACAAAATAATAAAACCTAGTCTAAATTGATTTGGTATGCTATGATCCTCCGTCTAAATATGTTTTTGCTTTGAAAATGTGTCTTGATAAGCTCTTGTTGTTGAAATTGAGTCTAACTCATCCTTATAAAATCGGCTTGTAAGATGAAGAGTGTCTCTCTTATATAAATTCTTATCTAGAGTCATATATATTCGATGTGAGACTTAAGTCTTTCTTAATAGATTCTCTCAAAAAATCTTTCTTAATAGATGATATATGAGTCCTAGTTAAAATCTGACTCTTTGGTATTTTGAAAATATATTTCAACCAATAAAACGTTCTAAAAATACTTTTTTTACGGGATAAAAAACTACTAAAAAGTAGAGGATTAGTGAAGTGTTTTTTTTTGCCTGAGACAATTAGTGAGAGTAAGATTACGCCAAACCTTTATTTATTTATGTTCAAAGACTCTAATTTTCTTTACTTATCGAGATTATAGGTGCATTTTGCTTTCCACCTTAATAAATTAAATTAAACTAAGCATTTCTTCAAAAAAAATAAAAAATTAAGAATGCTCTGAACAAGAAATCAGGAGGTAGTCGTAAAGTGTATTTGTTCTTTATAAAACCATGATGTAAATAAAATGTTAAACTCATTTTTTCAATTTATATTTTTATAAATGAAGCTTGTATTAACTAAAACAGAAAGATGGGGAACAGCTGAGCCACCAACATCATACATCAACAGAGTATCTAATAAAGGAAAAGTATCTTCAACAACATTAATTCTAAAAGTAGCAGACAAACCCTTTTAGGCTAACATATATGAGCACATCTATTAGTTAGTTTTCTGGCAGGAGTAAGATAAAGAGCTAGTCCAATCCTTTTGATTTTAAACGGCTATAATTTCTTGAAAAGAAGGGGAAGAGGGGTAAAATTGCCATAGCCTGTCTTGGACATACCGAAAAGAATATGAGAGTCGGTTTCAAAGATCACATTTCTGCAAACAATATCACTAGTAAGGAAGAACATACGTTTTTGATAAAATTGCCATTATGGTCGTGAGACATCTCCACACGATAAAGAGCCATTAACTCATTATGGTCGGTCCTGACTACAATACCATAATTTTGAGTACAAAAATATCGGTCTTTTTCAAAAATTAAGTTAAGAAAGAGCAATACTTTATATTAAAAACAAGAACAATACAATAGTTAATTAAAATTATGTTTGTGGTCTTTTAAGTTAGACCCTTATTTCTAATCGGTGTTTCAAGTTTTAGCATTTAAGTTGGACTTTGTCTATGCACAAACAAATTAGTATTGCACTATAAACAAGCTTATGTTTCACCATCGGATCATTATACCTCATCATATTTTATTTACTATAATAATGAAATTTATTAATCCAATTATAAAAATGACATTGTGCATGTAAAAGTTACTCTTCTCTTACATTATTTTCTTTTATGTTATATTCATTCATTGTCTGTAACTTTTGTTTCACACCAAGAGAGAAAGAATATTCAAATGTTTACTGATGTTGCCTTATTTTAGAGATGAATTACTCATTATTTTAGGTTCTTGAGTTTGAACCACAACTCATAAATATAAACATTAGTGCGAAAAATAGATACACTAATTCTATGGTTTTTAGATTGTAGAATTTAAATTTAAAAAAGAAGCAATCTCTTATTCATAAACCTAACCCTGTTGTCCTAATTTTAACCTAAAAATTTTGTCAAATTTCCATCCTCCTAAACCTAACCGTGATTTCCTAAATTAATGCATCTCTTATCACTTATCTCTTATTCATAAACCTAACTTTGTTGTCCTAATTTTAACCTAAAAATTTTGCCAAATTTCCCTCCTCCTAAACCTAACTGTGATTACCTAAATTAATGCATCTCTTATCTCTTATTCATAAACCTAACCTTGTTGCCCTAATCTTAACCTAAAAATTTTGCAAAATTTCCCTCGTCCTAAACCTAACCGTGATTTTCTAAATTAATGCATTGGATGCTATTAATCACATATATTAAATCCTATTTAATTCGCAGAAATTTTTCTTGGCATAATTTTTCCCTGCTCTGTAGTCAACTGATTTCCCTACTTCTTTGGAAGCGATTAATTATCCTATTTAATTCTCATAATTTTTTCTCACGTAGTCAACTGATTTTTCTGCTTTTGCGATTAAGTTCAACTTATTTGCCTGCTTTTATGGAAACGATTTACTTCTAGGGATATTCTCCTTCATCTTATACTGATTCACGTTTCCCTCATCTTTCCTCCATTATCAGAACCAAAATATTATTTCTCTGGGGACAACAATATTCAAAACACATTTTCTACCTTTTAGTAACGATTACAGACTTTTAGTAACATTATTAGTAACAATTATCTGCTTTTAGTAAGAAACCATGACTTTTAGTAACATGAATCAAATAGTAGATTTTCAACAAATTAATTGTCTTATTCCCTTCGCATCAATTTTCTTTTTCTCTTATATATCATGAAATTCAATATTGGTCACTTGCTAGCAATTAATTTATGAAACATTTGGCAATATGTTTAACTTTTTAGACCTATTGTTTAACCAATTATATACCAAATTTTTTATAATATCGAATAATCCACGACGTAAATAATTTAGAATATCTTAAACAACCATAATTATTTCATGCTCATTTCAAGCCCTTCCTGTTTTTATGGTAATTATAAACAAAAATTGTAATTACTCTGATTCAATCAACTAAGAGATTTCATCCTCATCTAATTTTTTGTTGTTGCAGACAATGTGCTCCGCTTCCTCTATCTATGACAGCAAAAAATCCAAAACCTAATCTCTATGATTGAATCAAGTAGTGGATTTTATCCACATTTCTTGCCTAATTAGTTGCAGATGATATACACCTCTTCAGGATTGTTTTTGCCACTACCACTTTATTTTATTCAAATATTAAGTCAGACTTTGGAAGTCATTAATTCTGCACCCCTCCTTATTTACACGCCAATTATAAAGTCAAACCAAGTCCTTCAACAAAATAATAAATAATAATTTCATATTTTCTGTATTAATCTTTATCCTAAAATGTTGGGCATTTTCTAATTTTATTCCACTTCAAGTGCACCAGTTTTGGAATTATGGTTATAAGCAATGTTCCTTATTTTAACCATTAAACTCTGCTCACACGTATTACACCTTTGTTAAAGTAACATGAACGATGTACTAGAATTATGGAACAATAACAACGTCTATGATAATTAACATTATAATTTGAGTTACGACAATTTTAACATTCAAGCGAACTATATTGTTTTATTTCTAACAATGAATATTAACTTCTTAAAATGACCCGTGCGTTAATGGTCTAGTAAAGAGAGAAATGAAACATGTTAAAGTGTGACTTATTGAGCGTTCAAAGGTAAAAAATAGGATTTTCCAGAAGAGTAAAACGACAGTCGGTTTTGTCGTACGGTGATGTAGCGCGCAAGTAAGGAGGAGCAATTGAGCACGAAATAGAATAAATTTAGGGCTTTCAATTCAAAATCAGAGATTGGATAATAGGTATGGAAGAAGGCGAAAGAGAAGGAAAAGGAGCGAAGGTTAGGTTTTTGATTGAAAAGGCAACAAACTCCACCGCACCGGATGTCGATCACCGCCTTCTCAAAGCAATCAAAACGGTGGTTCGTTACTCCGATTTGGAGCTCCGACTTGCTTCTCAAACCTTAATGGATCTCATGAAGCGTGACCACTCCCAGGTACTCCATTTTTATCAACCAATTTCATTTTGAACGGGAAGTTAATTCTACGAGCGTCATCAAATATTTTATTCTTTTCATTCATTCTCTGATCATGAATCTATCAAAATAAGGAAACCGGTGAAGGAGCTACTTATGTTTGTTTGTTTGGTAAAATTGATTGTGAGTAAAAGTGAGTTGAAGCTAAAATTATTTATGTTTGAATCCATTCATGTCAAAGCGAGTTCAGCAATAAGTTTTTGAGTTAAAAATCAATTCTAGAATCAAAAGCTCCAGTTTCTAGTCTTAAGTTAGAATCAATTTAGACTATCTAAGGAAAACTATATCAAAGGTAATGGGAAGAGAGAATAAACGATAAAGAGAGAATAATCCTTATTGTAGAAATAATCAACTCAAGTAATTTACATTCAGATTAGATCTGCCATGTCCAACATAAAATCCCATGTTGACACGGATTGATATGTGTTTCAGGTTAGGTACCTTGCACTCCAAATAATTGATGAACTCTTCATGCGTTCAAAGCTTTTTAGGACCCTCACTGTTGAGAATTTGGAACAGTTAATGTCCTTGAGTGTTGGGTTTCGGCGAAATTTGCCGCTTCCTGCCCCTCCGTCTGTTGCATCCCTTTTGCGTACAAAGGCCATTGAATTTTTGGAGAAGTGGAATGTTTCGTTTGGGGTTCATTACAGACAGCTTAGATTAGGTTATGATTACCTGAAGAATACACTAAAGCTTAAGTTTCCTAACATCCAAGCTAATGTGGAGAGGATTCGGCAAGAGAGAAGGGAGAGGGAGATGAGGTCGAAAGAGATTTTGTTGAACAAGTATGAATCTTTGAAAGAGAAATTTTCTTCAATAAAGGGAGATATACTGTCTACGATGGATGAGATTGATGGGTGTCTAGACATTTTGCATTCAAAACAGGAACTCGAGTCAGATGATATCTTAGACGATGAAGAGCTTGATGACTTTCGCTCTTTGGAGCTGCAGCAGCTTCGTCGTGAAGCATTGAATGAAGGGGAGAAAGTTTATGAAAGCAGTGATAACAAGGTAGTTTTTGATGCATTGAGGGAGCTATACAAACTTCTGGTGACAAAGCACTTGGTTTCCATTCAAGAATGGGTTTCTGTTCTGGTAAGAGTTGAAGTAGCTGACAATAGATTCAGAGATTCTACTTTGAAGGAGTTCATTGATATCCAAAACCGTGTTAAATCAGTTAAAAAAAGATGTGAGGAGGCAGGCTGTTCTTTTCTAAACTCATCAAAACTTGAAGAGGAAGAAGATTTTTGGGAGGAGGGTAATGTTGTATCTATTGAAACCCCGTCTAGTGCGCCTGATAATAAAAAGAAACATCCTGACGTGGCATCAACTTCCCAAAATACGAGTAGTGATAAACTTGGTTCATATGCTAAAGAGTCTAAAAGCTCTAACACTGACAGCCTACTTCATGGGGGAAATCAATCAGAGTCAAACCCTCTGAGGAGTAAACTTTTGACCAAAGCTCCTGTGGTAAGATGGGGTTCTCACTTGGATAGTTGGGGTTCAAACAGGGTTTTTATGGCCAACCAAAGGGGATTGGATCTTGAAAGTCACTGGGGTAGGGTAGATGATGATGCAGTTATTCCATCAGATATAATTTCTGAATTGAGTGTTCCGGCAATGCCTTATGAAGAAAAGCAAATTGAGATCCAACCATGCCGTGCTCCTTTGAGAAAAGGGGGACTCTGTCGGAGAAGAGATATGAAAATTTGTCCATTTCATGGACCTATTATTCCTCGAGATGATGAAGGGAAGCCGCTTAGTGCAAGTCCTTCAGAAGACATGAATGTTAATATAACAAAGACTGATTTAGCAGAGAAGTTAGCAAAACAAGCAGTAAAGAATGTTCGGGAAACAGACAAGGAGGTGGCCAAGAAGAGAGAAATTGATAAACAGGAATTGAAACGTGCAAAACTTGCTAAAATTCGGGAACACAATGATGCAGTTTTACGGGATGCTGCATTGGCTTCAACTTCAAGATCAGCCGCTTTTGGAGAAGATGATGAGGTAACTAACAGAGACAAGAAAGCAAGTCTCGCATCCATGCTGAAAAAGAAAGTAACGTCAAAAGATAGAATAGCGCAGAAGCTTTTGAGTTCACGGGCAAGGTAGCTAGCATTTTTCAATCGAGGATGCTAAATGTCTTCCCAAATCAGTAAACTGGTATGATTTTGGTTGAGCTTGTCTGATTGCTCGGAAGTCTTAACTAAACTTCAGAATCAACTGTATTTTGAGTAAAGCCTTGCCTATGGATCATGAGACCAATTATTTGAACTGAGAGGGGGAGGGAAATTGTTCATCCATTCATTTATTTTTCCTTACAGTTATTTTTTCTTAGGCAGATTAATTAAGATCAGTTAAGGACAAAGAGAAGTAGTAGTTTGGTCTGTTTATGTGATTTATTTTAAAAAATTTCCCCACATTTTCTGTGAAATTGTTTTGTATAGTAGGTGCCAGAGGATTAAAAACTCTGCAATTAATGTTGTCCTGTGGATGTTGCAAATTTATTCATTGTCAATAATACCTGCTTTGCAGATAGCAAACATGTCTTCAATTCATAAAAATTGTCACAAATGAATATTGGCATCTGATTTGGTTTGGCTTTTATGGCTGAGAAAATGAAATAAATTGCAGTAGTGGTACACACCAGATCCGTGGGGTGTGGAAGGAATCTTAATTCGGAAAGTCTCGTGTGATATTTCAGCAGTCTGAAAAGTGTCATAAATGGTTTCCATTATAGTCACAGGTGTTAGGTAATCTGTCACTGAAGTTGTTTAAGTAGTTGCCGCTGGTAGTTGACCTTATTATTGTTTCACTCAATAACAAGATTTTACTATGATACTTAGATACGTATGTTTGATCTTAAATTTGAAATGATGGAGCCTACTCAATCACCTAAATTATAAAAACGAGAATGATCTATATAAAAACGAGAAGATGGAGGTGGAGCCAAGTTACTAGGAACTACAAAAGAAATATTCGTTCTTCTTTGGCAATAGACAAACTTTTGCTGTTAATATTTTTTTACCAGTGCTTCTAAAAACGTTGATTTTTTCACATTATTTCCTTATACTCATTTTGCATGTTTTGTTTCCATGCTTTCTTATCATTTCCCATCACATCTCTATTATTTTCGTCATAGTTACATATAAGTATAAGGTTGGATAACTCAACTGGTTTGAACTAAGAAATAAGAAGTTTGAGGTCCTAGTATAAAGTCGAACTAAGGAGAAAAATTGATCTTAACAAATAAGTTACAAATATTCAAAGTGAAACACTCATCATTGAATATCTTCTTAATCACTTGTGGCTTACAAGAGTGACACTCTTTAATACAACACTATTTGAGCTAGAACTCAACTAAAGAATATTAATGCCTTTTATAATATCTCTAGGGGTGAATTTTCCTTGAAGTAAAGTTGATTGTGAATCGTTATTATGATAAAAAGAACACACATATGGAAATCAACTCACAAGTTGACGGTACAACTGATACATTTATGCAAATATAACTCTTCTCTTCATGAACTCATAATAATACAATAATTCACTGGTGCACACATCATGAATCCTGTTCAAAATTATACGGCACAGTGAGAACCATAATTGAAAGAGAGAACTCTAAGACAACTGTACAATATGAACACGTTTACCAAAAAAGAAAGAAATAACAGTAACGACAAGGACAAAATAATTATTTGATCATCAATTATTCACCATCACAAGTATATCTGTGTTAGCCTTGAAACAAAACTATTGAAATAAATACTTTATCAGCAAGTGGACAAACACCTGCTCTAAATAGCTCCATAGAGCATCTAGTCCTTACAAGTGTTTATTTAGTGTCCTCAGATTAAGTAAATCAATGACTGAGGCAATTAAGTCCACAAATCAAGGATATAAAAAATGTAACCCTTTGAATACTAAACTAAAAAACTAACCATTTGTCAAACTGTGATAAACACGTGAAAATGATAGATTGTGAGTGGACCTATCATACGGTGTATCCAAAGTGTACACCACGGACGGCAATCATTCAAATGAATTGCGTTTAGAGCATGACTCACTACATATCTTCTTCCACATGCCACAATTATATAGGACCTGTTCTTATTTTAAACAAAAAAAGCTCTTTCAAATTGACATAATGCTGATCTTGGTTAGGATTGGGACAATAGGTTGAAGGACTTATGTAATTAATCCCCTTAATAAATAATTTATTTATTTTATAATTGAGAAGAGGAGAAGCCCTTTATTAACATGAAAAGGCCATGGCATATCCAACAATAGTGACAAATATCTCTCATTACATGTTCCATCTTAATCTTGGCTTCTCAATTCTCATTACTGTCTTCTTAACTTCACCCTTTATAGCTTTTGTTGGTGAAATCATGAAAACCGTTAGACATAAATCAAAGGGTCCTTAGGACTATTGTATGATATCTCTCATATGACCAACCATTCATATCTCAGATTCCACTGTGATATATGCTTGTGGTTTTGTCTTAAAAATGGAAACAGGTGGAGTTGATAGTAGTATATTGTCATTGACTATGATGGAAGAGGCTGAACATCATCACCATCAGTTTTCTTCAATCTCAAAGCTGCTCAACAATGCTCCCACCACTACCAGTGTCCACGATCTTCTTGAATGTCCGGTTTGCACCAATTCAATGTACCCTCCAATCCATCAGGTTTGTTATCTGAATATCACCCATTATGTATGTTTCAAGTCTATGTTTAGATTGGTACCTTAATTACTGCTATCTTTTCACTGTTTTTGTTTCTCTTTTTCTTGGCAAATGTTAGTGGTTAGTTTGTTGGAGCCTCAGAAGTAGAGATAATTTGTTAATGGTAGGGATCAAACCTCCTTCTTAACACTCCTTCAGCTTCACAACCTACACCACTTGAAGACAGAATAAACAAGTAAATCGTATATGTGGCTTATCAGTGATTAGTCTATTTGAAAAAATAACAAAACAAATACTTATATTTCATTAAATTCTAGTTCATAAGATCTTCAATCTATATGCCAAAACCTTCAACCACCAGCTTCTCAATTAAAATAACATCATGGTCCTTCAAACATGGAAAAGTTTTCATAAGTTTATATATAGATCCTTGCAAGTTAAATAAGAGGGCTTTTAAAAATTGAGATATAGATGCTAATTTCAAATACCATAAGTTGTTATGTATACACCATCAACATGTATATAGTAATTGCAATATCTTTTATAATATTTCTTCTTTACAAGTGTTTCTTGAAACGTTTATCCAAACAAATTGAAAGATTTTAAAAGTGGTGCATTTTAGTTCTATACAATAAGTTAATCACAATTGAAACCAAGGAGGTCATAATAGAATACAATGTTCCATTATAAAGTTTCATTAAACCAAAGAACATTCTTGTCCTTGTACAGGAATACATAAAACTAGATAAATTTGATTAATTGTGTCTATAACATGATGATGACTAATTCTTAAAAATCAAATTTGTTTTGCAGTGTCACAATGGACACACCCTTTGTTCAAATTGTAAGACAAGGGTACACAACAGATGTCCAACTTGCAGGCAAGAGCTAGGCGATATAAGGTGCTTAGCATTGGAGAAGATAGCAGAATCACTTGAATTTCCTTGCAGATACATATCTCTTGGTTGTTCAGAGATATTTCCATATTTTAGCAAACTCAAACATGAGTCTATTTGTACCTTTAGACCATACAATTGCCCTTACGCTGGATCAGACTGTTCTGTTGTTGGAAATATTCCATACCTTGTTGCCCATTTAAGGGATGACCATGGGGTTGATATGCATTCTGGATGCACTTTTAACCATCGTTATGTCAAATCAAATCCTACGGAAGTAGAAAATGCTACTTGGATGCTAACGGTAACTACGACTCTTAACAAAATTTGTTATTTATTGATTGGTTTAGTTATTTAGCGACTGGTGAATTCAGATTTTCGATAGTCACCAATTACACGCATTCATGTTCCAAAGATTTCAAATTCGCGATAGAGAGACTAAACGTCAAATCAGTAGTTAACATTAGCTACTATTGGTTTGAGTTTGACGATTTTTTTAAAACCGGTCTCTGAATTGGTTACTAAATAGAATAGTGAGTATTTTGTAGTTAAGTTCATGCACAGTCATACATTTTGAAATTTTATCCAAATTGTTATGACCGACTCTTATTTTTTGGTTTATGTAGGTTTTCCATTGTTTTGGTCAGTATTTTTGTCTCCATTTTGAAGCATTCCAGCTTGAAACGTCACCTGTTTACATGGCTTTTCTTCGATACATGGGTGATGATAGAGACGCCAAGAACTACAGCTACAGCTTAGAAGTGGGAGGAAATGGACGTAAACTAACATTTGAAGGGAGTCCAAGAAGCATTAGAGATAGTCACAAGAAAGTGAAGGATAGTCATGATGGCCTAATCATATACCGTAACATGGCACTTTTCTTCTCAGGTGGAGATAGAAAAGAGTTGAAACTAAGAGTAACAGGAAGGATATGGAAAGAGCAGCAAAACTCTGAATGCACACCCAACATGTGTAGCTAGGTTTTGCTATTTCTTATTGTAGATTACTAGATTATGGAAAGTCTTATCTAGTTGTCTTAATGTATGTTTTGTTAATGTATGGGGAGGTTTCAATTTCCAAAGAACATACTTCTCTTCTCATTCACATTTACCATAAGGACAAAAATCAACCAAATCTTATTTGCTGCTTTTCATTTCATGTTCATAACAAGTAATACAAGCAAAAATTCTTACTTCTACAGCTACTTGATTGTTCCTAGGATCTCTTTAGCTATTTGTTAGAAATGGAAACTTGCTACCATACTACTCAATTTTAAGGTTCGAACTTCGAAGTTTACATTTTCTTAAAAATTATTCATTTTTAAATTAGCTAGGAGGCATGTTAAAGAGAAAGTGAGGTAAGGAATATAACCTTCTCACATTTTATATATGTTTCTTTTTTATAAGCATTTGGTACATGGTTATTAAAATTGTTCCTAAATATTATTTATTTGACGTAATAAAATTTGCACACAACTCCTCAACTTTTCATTCTCATGTTTATTGAGGCACTTTTTATTCCCAAAAATAAAATGCAACAAGCAATAATTCCTCTATTATTTTTCCTATTTTCATTTTATATTTTTAAACTAATATTTAAAAAAAAAATTAAAACAAATAATAAAAAGAGTTTCTAGGAACATTAAGAATATATGAGAATAATATTTCTGGTAATTGAACTCCTAAAAAAACTAACTTAAAATTTGAAACCATAACACAAACTTACATTGAAACAAAAGTCGAATCTTATCGCAATCATATAAACTGACATGTGAGATGAAATTTTTTAATGTGAGATTTTTTACATATTGTCAGCCATATTTATTTTAATGCAAGACTTTTAACGAAAACCACGTGTTAATTGTTAACCCTTCGTAGATATAAATCTAAATGAATGAATTATTTCGTTTTTATATAGATTTTTCTTAAAATCAATTTTAGGTTCTACGAACCAGAACAAAATGTTGATTAAAAAAAAAGACTGATTAGTCAAAAAAAAAAAAATTGAAACAAAAAGTGTGTCGCCACCCTTTCTCCTCTTGTTCCGTCGCCGCGCCTCTGGGTTCACAGGCAAACACTGACTAAACCCTAGGCTAGGGTGGGTGTATTTTAGTAATTTCGTATTTTGTTATTACACTAATAGGGTTTCACAAAAAGTGTGTTCTTTTGTTTGAAACAGAAAATGAAGATCAGTTCAGTAGCACTGAGATCCAATTTTTCACTTTCAACAAGAAATCTTTCCTCTTGGTTATTTCCAGGTTCATTTCACTTTTTATATATATTTTGATTTCATAATTCGTTTCTGAATCTCTTGTTTTACTATGTGTTTCGATATTTGCATTTTCACGCTGTCCCAATAACATAGAACCTATAAATTTTGAATTTTTGCTGTGGACTCGCAGTAACGAGCTGCAAATTGTAGGTTAACTATGTCGAATTTATGTGTAGAGTTACATCTGGTTATCCCCGATATTCTCTCGCTGTTTTCACATTACTTCATTGCTCTGTTTCTCACCAAATTCCGAGTTTTATCTTGTGTTCTTTGGGATGGATGGAGTGTACCAAATGTCATAACTTTTTTTTTTTTTAATAACAAATCTCAAGATACAATATTTACTATCAAAATAAACCCTTCATGAATCCTCAAGTATCACAAACAATTTGTCTTTTCCTTGATGTGTCTTATAGTTTCTAAGGAAGGTAGACTAGACAAAAGATAGTTTAATAGCTAGGGAGGGAGGCCAAATAAAACTATAGGCGAAATGATTAAGAGAGATCTAGATTGAAAAGTAAACGTTTTAAGTACATAGTCCAATCTATAGGACATTATGACTCATTTGATACATGTAGTTGAGAAAATGACTCCATTGTTTCAAACTATTGATTTTAAGGGCTTTTTGTCGGCTGTTAACAAACTGATCCTCGTTTATATAGTATTCATTCCTGTTTTTTCAAGACATCTTTTGTGTGGGTAACATAGGACATTGAAGAACTTAGGTGTGGGAGGGAAAAAAAGTGCTACTGGAGGTTCAAACCTGACTAGGGTTGATGCCAATTAATGTGCAACATCGTTTGTCCTGTATACCTGGTTTTATTGAAGGTGATAAGTCACTATCATATTTTTCTTTCTTTCTTTCTTTATTTTTGGGTGGTGTAGAGTCTTAGCAATTTGCTTGTCCTCATAATATTCTTGTCTACTTTGTACATATTTGTACGATAATGAGGAATTAACCACATCAATTTCCTTCTCTTCATAATAAAATTTCTTACTATATGCAAAGTATGTGTCCAGGCTATTCTTTTTGCTAGTAATTATAAAGAGTTACCTCTATAAGGACTCAAAGCACCCCGTTTATGTAAAATGTAGGGACTGAAAATGGGTAAAAAATACATTGGGATCAAACTATAAAATGTATATTTTATAGAGACTAAACATATTTAACTCAGTGATAAATATCACATGTTAATTCTCACCTTTTTCAAAAGTCTATTCCTGGGTAATTTGTTTGTCTATTTTTGCCTCCAATCTAAGTTTGGGTCATCATTTTCTAGCTTTTTCCATGATCAACCCTCCCTAAATCATGTTGAACAATGGTCGATGTCATGTGGTGTGCAGACTCTGAGGATTTAATCAATATGTATTATGTATATACGCCTACCGTCTATTTAATTAATTAAATGCCTCAACGTTTCAGAAATAAACTTATTTTGTATATGTCACCATATATGGAAAACTACGAAGATTCTACCATGAATCCTTACCAGTTACTATATGTTATTTGACATAAGAAATCACAATATATGATTTCTGTTTAAGAATCCTACATTTAAGCTTAAGAGCATCATGAATCTTGATGTTTTTGACATGTATATTATTGTTTTTAAGGAGGGTAGACCAAAATATAAATGTAGCATAGTTTGATGGTTAGTGGGAAATTGTGGCCATATCGTTGAGAGATCTGTAATCATTCATGACTGGACATTATGAAGTTGTTTGATCCACATGACCGTGATCAAATCAGTGTACGGAGATTTTCATCGGTGTTGTAAGTTATGGTTTCGAAGGGTTTTTTGTTGGCTGCTAACTAACCAGCCCTCATTTGTATAGTGTGTTTGGACCAGTGGGCCCAACATTTTTTTTGAGGTACTTACGACATGTAAGCATCTGGCTATGGGAGGGGAATAGATGAGCTGGTGTAGTATCAAACCTAACATCATCATTGGTACCACCATCTGTTTATTTCTGGGTGCTGATGTTTTTGCAATTTTATTCTCTTTATACTCCTGGGTACTTGCACATTTTGTCTAATAATGGGATGGTTTAATACACTTACCTTAAAAAAGAAGTTATTACTGTTTTGGTTTTCATTTAGTTAGATGAGAATTTCATGTTTTCTGCTATAAATCCATAGTCTGTCTATGGTTAGGATGTTTTGAATTTGTTATATTTATTTTCTCTCTGATGATGATTTACTTATATAATCCTTATGATCACCTTATTGAGCAGGAAATGGAAATGCTAATCAGCAGGTTAACAAGTCAGAGTCTCCTGATGAATTTGAGCAGCGGATATTTAGTCCTGGTGGGACTTCCAAAACTGATTTCATTTTAGATAAGCTGAATCAACAAACAAGGGGTCGAGGTAGATCTGGTGGAAGTTCCCAGCTGCTGGATGATCTGGAACAAACTTTTGACACATTATCTGATGGAATGGATGGGAAACTGAATAATGCTGCCAGATACTTTGAATATGATCCTGATGAAATCGAAAAAGATGATTATTCTTATCGGTATGACACCACTTTTCAGCGTGGATCAACATATAGTACAAAGGTATGCCGAATAACAATCCCTAACTTCGTCGGTTATCACTGTGTTCGTATTACTATTCCATATTCTGCATATTTGCGTTCTCTTACTAATTTTTTAAAATTTTGTTTGGCATGAGGGAAGCTTATAATTAATGTCTGAATTGATCTTTAGATGTGATCAATCCTAACAGATATTTGGTGGGAAATATTTCATGAAGTATAGTGAAGATTATTTTGTGAAATATACCTGGTTTCTCAAAGATACCATGAAGCTTGTTATGGGAACTGCTGAAAATAAATTAAAACCTAAGTTTTTTATTGCATAGTGATCAATATTCATTATTATACTCTAGTTTACATTGAACATGAATGAGACGAATCTTTCAAGGAAGCCTTGACTCAAGCAACAGATGTTGACCAATATAGAAACAAATATTTCACACATTGATTTAACACGTAGCCTGACCTATACCTATTCAGCCAAGTTGTCAAATCACACTTCACTCACAGATAGACAGACAAACCCTTTTGACCTAAAACACAGTTTCCCTTTTTGTTCCTCAAAAGGAAATTCTGTGTTGCAGTGGCATAGAATATAATTTTTAGGTGGCTGGCCAATAATGTTAATAAATTATTTTTAGCTCATCGGTTTTTGTCTGCTTCAAACAACAATTGCTATGGTGATTTTATCTGGTGTTTCTTTTGTACTAGCTGAATCAAATTAATTTTCTGATTTGTGCAATATCTTTCTTCATACAGGATCTTGATCTAACAAAACCTGCTGCACGAAAACCCCGCATAAGGAATGAATTCGCAGTATCCACCAAAGATGTTCTTAGTCAAGCAGATTTCAGGGTCAGCACTTCGTTCAGAGTAGTTCTGTTATAAGATATTTTATATATCATAGCTGTAATTAACTAATTACTTTCTGTTTCTTATGTTAAAGGTGAAATTTTTCATGTACATGAATTTGTTCATTTTGCATGCAAGTATTATGAAACAATAAAAAAAACGATTTTGTTAATTTGTTTGGCAAAAATCGTTTGAACCATAACTTTGCCAAAAATAATTAACAAGGAAAATGATTAACACCTTAGATAATTTGTTTGTTAATTTTTAGACATAATTTATTAGTGTTATGAATCACCATAATTTTTCATCTGCCTTCATTTGAACAAGGGCAAGAGTTGTCCTTTCAGTTTTTCCCTAAAATATTATGTCTTGCTTCTTTACACCTTAGATCCAGTTTGGTATCCTTAGGAAATTGTGTGAAAAATTCAGGATGAAATTTTTCATATGCAACTCATAAATTTATCATGATGTTGTTGTGCTAAAGTCCTCATTGATTTATGGTGATTCGACTTTTATTCGTGTGAAGGCAGATGAACATGAGGAAAATATTTGCGATAAATCTGTTTAATTGTTGTAGCTCGTGATGTTGAGGCTAAGATTTGTATATTTACTTTGATGATGAGAAAAATGTTCCTATCAATGTTATTTCTGGAATGACTCTTAGTAGTATCATTGGTTTTATGCAGAATGTAAGATTCCTGGCAAACTTCATAACAGAAGCTGGAATTCTTGTCAAGAGAAGCAAGGTAAGTTCTAATCTGCTGTAGGTTAGTAGACTGGGTAGGAACGGTGAATTATTATGGAAAAATAAATGGTGGATGTTTTACCATTTGTACTGCTACTGTAATCATTTTCCTTGTTTCCTCCCACACATTAAATATTGGGATCTTACCCATTGTTTATTCTTATTCATTGTGACTAGACTGGCATCAGCGCAAAGGCTCAAAGGAAGGTTGCCAGGGAGATTAAAACTGCCAGAGCATTTGGCTTAATGCCCTTTACAACAATGGGTACGAAGACATTTGTTTATGGGAGAACTATGGAGAATCTCGATGATGACTTCTCGTACAGGAGTGAAATTAGAAACAGGCCTAGTGAACTTGATTTGGAAGCAGACAACGTTTAAGGCATCCATATTAATGTCTATGCAGTGGTGTTTAATTAGCTTGCATAATCTTTTTTTCTCTCTTTTTGGTTTCTCTACCTTGTTTGTGAGACGGTTGAAATTTAGCGAATAAGTGATTTTGCTGGTATTCCTTGATTACAATGCCTATGTAGTACTTTTATAAATTCTAAAGCCTTGAGCATTATTTACTTGTATCTGAGAAGTAGGAACTTTGGGGTCTAATCAAGCCTATTATGTTTAAGCTTAATGAACTGAAAGAGACTATTATTGAATACTCTCTTTAGACTCGTATACAAGCGAAAGAGTTAAATATATTGTCCCTATAAAATCACCAACTTTTATTTTTGGCCCATATAAATTTTTCATCGGCTTTTAGTCCTTATAATATAATGAGAAATGCTAAGATAACACCTTTTAACACACTCCAATTATAATTTGACATGTCATTTATTTATTTTACCTATTGACCGGTTGTACTGGTTGAGAAAATACTTATTTTTTCTGCACTCTTCACACACAACACTGCAATGATCTTTAATCTCCCAAACTCCATGGCTCCTTCCAATCTTTCTCACACACTCATGCCCCAATTGTCTCCGTTAATCTCTTCATGATTGCAGCGTGGAATATGCAGTAATGAAAAAAGAAAATAGATAATGACATCAAAAGGACAAGTGTTATAGATTGTATCCGTTCATGTGTCAACTGTGCTGCTTGATCGTTGTTGCATGATATCTTGGATAAGCAAATTTATATTAAGATGAGAGGATCCACCTTTTTCAACAGCTCTCTTTGCCATCTCACTTAGTTTACTAGCCCTTTCTCTTCTCTCTTTGCTTTCCTCTCCCTCATCCATCACCATGCATATTGCCTCTTTAATACCTTCCTTCTTCACTAACACACCTAAATTCTCTTCCACTCCCCACCTCATTGGAACCTCTACACCAAGGCTCACTCCAATCCTCAACACTTGAGTAACAAGCTTCTCATTCAAAAACTGGTCAGCAAATAAGGGCCAAGTTACCAATGGCAAACCAGCACTTATCCCTTCAAGTGTTGAATTCCAACCACAATGTGTTAAGAATCCTCCAATAGAAGGGTGTGATAATATTAGCACTTGTGGAGCCCAACCTCTAATTATAAGGCCTCTCCCTTTGTTTCTTTCCTCAAATCTTTCCTCACTAATCCATTTTTCCAACTCTTCACTTTTATTTCCTTCCCTAATAACCCAAATAAATGGCCTATTTGTCGCTTCCAAGGCCAAAGCCAATTCCATAAGCTGTGAAGGAATTAAGTTGCATAAACTTCCAAGACAAGCATACACCACAGACTTTGGTTGGTGCAAATCTAACCACTTTAAGCAATGATGTTCACTTATTGAGGCTATATTACCCCTTTGTGCCTTATCCAAACCATCTTTGTTGCAAAGTGAAACTGGTCCAACACACCATACCTTACCATTTCTTTCCTTCTTGTAATCCTTAACATAAGCTTTCTCCAACTCCTCAAAAGTGTTTATGATTTCACCATGTGACTTTATTTCAGCATCATGCATCTTCTCCCCAAACTCCTTCAGTTCACCTTTCAATGTTCCTGGTATCTGCTCTTTGGTGACTTGAATTTGGTCAGGTATGCCGGGCACAGTAAAATGCTCAGATTCTGAATCGACTCTTTCAAGAATCTTTGAAGTTTGTATCTTGAGCATGCAATGGAGACAGAAGCAAGAAAAACCATGGAATGAAATCCTTGGAATTTTATGCTTTTCAGCTATTTCAATAGTCCAAGGAATGCAAAAGTCAGAGATTATGCAACTTGGTTTTGGTGTCAATGCATCAAACAATTCTTCAGCTGGTTTTTGGAGCAAGGTAATTGCATGGAAGAGATTCATTTTCATGTCTTTTGAATCCACCATGTCAAAATTCTCACACCCTTCAGGTAACCCTGCTTGTTCTGTTGGAAAATTGAGTGTGACAATTTTGATTTGGAGGCCAGAAGAAACAGCACGAGAAAGAACTGAACTAAAACGTGATGCATTTTTTGGTGTAGTAAATATGGTAACAATAACACCACGTTGTGCTAAGAGTTTAGCAATGTCTATCATAGGTATAATGTGTCCTTGTGCTATTAAGGGAAATAATACAAAATGAGGAACATCATTAATGTTTGCTGGCAAAACCATGGTTGAAAAATAAAATTAATGATTTGTATTTTGAGACTTACGCTTGAATTGAATTGAAGTGTGTTTCAAATA
Source organism: Medicago lupulina (assembly GCA_958299785.1). Classification (NCBI taxonomy): domain Eukaryota; kingdom Viridiplantae; phylum Streptophyta; class Magnoliopsida; order Fabales; family Fabaceae; genus Medicago; species Medicago lupulina. The sequence goes on from OY283140.1 coordinate 576,090, forward strand.
TATGTCACACTTTGTTTTATAAAGATGACATATGTGTTCTAGAAGGTTTTATAATATATGATATGATATGATTGGTGATGTAAGAGCATATGCAATTAGAGTTGGATTATATGAGGAAGTAGTGCAATGCATGGATGGATGGGGCTACTATACTAGAATGATATGGATCAAGTAACATGCTTTATGATTACCTCAAATCTCTGTCGGGGCCAAACAAAAGAGTGAGAGTGACAGACAGAAGTGACGTGAAGATTCAGTATAATTCTTTTGGTACAACATTCGGTATAATTCTATGTTTTCCTAGAAAAATAGAATGTCTTTCCCACTTGTTTATCTCAAGAATTCTTTGTGCGATCACATCATGTTTATCATCTATCATTGAATGAATTTGTAACCTCAAAGGTTGGAATTTAAATATCATTTTGTAAAAAAAACAAAAAACAGATTTCAGTATATTATCATGTCAATTTGAAAAAGAAGAAAAAATAACTTTGTCTAAAACTTCCTCCACATGTTTTTGAGTGATCCTTTGCTGGACACTAAATTGAAATAATTTTGTCAAAGTTTTTTTTTTTTTTACAAAGTCAAAGAAATTTATTTTAAAATTCTACTCTTTGAAAGCAAGTATCAACTAAATATAAATAATTTGAACACAAAACTAATCGCCAATAACTAACTAGATGAACTCGTTTAATTGATGACTTCCATTAAAAAAATTTCAATGACAAATGTTAGTATGTTAATTGTATGTTAGTAATATTTTTTGTCGTGGTTTAAAGTTTAATTTTTAACTCATTTAATCTTTTAGCTCAATCAAGTGAGTCATCTATCTTTTCAAACTTCAATTAAGGTTGAATCGTTCCGAATATCCAAACTCAAATTTTAATTGAAACATTCTTTGCTTAAACTTTCTTTACTTCTCAACTAATTTACTAAAATTACATTGGTTCATTATATTTGAAATTGAATTTGTTAATAAAATTTGTCTAGTAAATAAGGATATTTGATGCAGAAAAAAAAAAAGAGATATACTGAGTTTGGTCTTTATGTACAGAAGTTTGGCCGTTGCTTCTAGATTATTTTTGGCAGCCTCTGCACCTCCATAATTAAGATGGGGACAATTCATTCTCTAGACAAAAACCTTGACCAAACACATGTTCATGGGAAGGTCTGAGCCTTTTCAACCCTTTCAATTTGATACAGGCAAATTTCGCATTTTCTTTAAAAGCAGTTGCTTGATTGGGAAAATATCGTAGCACCTATAAACTTAGGTTCTCAATCAGTGGTGGGAAGGGGCCCATTTTTATTTTTTTACACCAACCTAGTATTTTGGTTTAATAATCATTTTGGTTCTTCTATTTTTATCGTAAACATTCTTCTATTTTTACCGTTTTACGGATTTGGTTCTTTATTTTAAAATCTTATAGTTTTAGTTTTTCATCATATTTTTGAATTAAAAATTGATGATGTGATATATTTAAACGACGTGATATATAAATTGATAGTAGAAAATATCGACATCTATGACTTGTAAGAAAATTTCTTTAAAAACTTCATTTAAAACTTTCAAATTTAAAACAATGGGATCAATTTTGCCAAATGATAAGAAAAAATATAAGACCAAACCTACAAATAAACCTCAATTAGCACGACCCTTTATTTTACTATACATACTTATCTAAAAATAATTGGGCACCAAAAGTTGTGGATAAAGTGGATATCGACGTGTGTTTGTTTAAAAACGTCAAATTTGTAGAAAAGAAATAGTATGGTGAAAATTCCTCTAAATGCAACAAAATACATTAAGGTCAAAGTTAGCAAAAGTGCACATTTTTATTTGGATAGAAATATCCTTCATCTTTATTATTTAAAACTAATAGTTTGAGGGTTACTTTAATAATTTTTATTAAAACATATTTGTTAACTTGCACCAATTTGCTAACTTAAACCCACTTTTATTTTAGGCTTAAATATTACCCCAATTGTCACACATCATAATTACGTCACATAATCACCAAAAATCATATATAATATATAATAATATACTATATTCTCTAATAAAATAATTAAATAAATAAAGAGGGCGTTACAACTCTCCTCCTCTTAAAGGATTTTCGTCCTCGAAAATTTACCTCGATCAAACAACTCTGGATAGGATTCCAGCATCTTACTCTCTAGCTCCCAAGTCAAGCTTTCACCTGTCGCCCCGTCCCAAACAACTCTCACAAGGGGTATCTCCTTGCCTCTCAACGTCTTCGTCTTTCGGTCATCAATCCTCACTGGTAAGGTCTCAACCGTAAGGTTGTCTCTAACTTGCACATCATCACTTTGGATCACATGAGACGGATCCGGAACATACTTCCTCAGCTGAGATACATGGAAAACATCATGCAAATTCGATAAATGTGGTGGCAATCCAACACGATAGGCCACCGCCCCAATCCTCTCTGATATCTGGTACGGACCGATAAATCTCGGAGTCAACTTCTTTGACTTCAAAGCACGTCCAACGCCTGTCATAGGAGTAACTCTCAGGAACACATGATCTCCCTCTTGGAACTCAAGGTCCTTCCTACGCTTGTCATGGTAGCTCTTTTGTCGACTCTGCGACGCTTTCATCTTTTCTTGGATCATTCTCACCTTCTCAGTAGTCTGTTGAACGATCTCCGGTCCTAAAACCACTCTTTCACCTGACTCAAACCAGCACAACGGAGTTCTGCATCTCCGACCATACAAAGCCTCAAAAGGTGCCATCCCAATACTCGAATGGTAACTGTTGTTGTACGTGAACTCTATCAACGGAAGATGACTATCCCAAGTCCCTCCTTGCTCAAGTACACACACTCTCAACAGATCCTCCAACGACTGAATCGTCCTTTCCGACTGACCATCTGTCTGCGGATGATAAGCCGAACTCAACCTCAACTGAGATCCTAAAGCCTCTTGCAAACTCTTCTAGAATCTAGAAGTAAATCTTGGGTCTCTATCTGATACGATGCTCGAAGGAACACCATGTAGCTTCACTATGTCTCTAATATAAATCTCTGCCAACTGAGCTACAGGAAAGGTAATGTTAATCGGTAGAAAATGAGCCGATTTCGTCAATCTATCAACAATGACCCAAATTGCATCGTTTCCTCTAGGAGTATTTGGCAAACTCGTCACAAAGTCCATGGATATACTATCCCATTTCCACTCTGGCACATCTAAGGATACCATCATACCAGCCGGTTTCTGGTGCTCAATCTTCGATTTCTGGCAAACTAAACAAGAATACACAAATTGTGCCACGCCACGTTTCAAACCAGACCACCAAAACAACTTCTTTAAATCATGATACATCTTCGTAGCTCCCGGGTGAATACTCAAGCTACTTCTGTGACTCTCTTCAAGAATCATCTTCTTCATTTCATCATTGTCAGGAATGCAAATTCTACCTCGGAACCTTAACACTCCCTGCTCATCGACTTGAAAGTCACTATCTTCAGTCTGATTACTAGCAACCAATAAGTCTACAAACTTAACATCTTCTTTCTGCGCCTCTTTGATGCTCTTCAGGAAATCATTATCAATTCTTAACATTCCCAGCTTTACACTCTGAGGTGTCCTCTCACAAACTAAGCTCAAATCCCTAAACTGTTCCAACAACTCAAATTCTTTCACCATTAAGGCAGACATATGCATAGTCTTCCTACTCAAGGCATCTGCAACCACATTAGCCTTGCCCGGATGATAATTCAACCCAAAGTCGTAATCTTTCAATAATTCAAGCCACCTTCGCTGTCTCATATTCAATTCCTTCTGATCAAATAAGTACTTCAAGCTCTTGTGATCACTGAACACTTCAAACCTCGAACCATACAAGTAATGTCTCCATATTTTCAATACAAAGACCACAGCTGCCAACTCTAAATCATGCGTCGGGTAATTCTTCTCATGGACTCTCAATTGTCTTGAAGCATAAGCTACCACCTTACCATCTTGCATAAGAACACCACCTAAACCCAGCTTGGACGCATCACAATACACCACAAAAGGTTCATCGAACTTCGGCAAAATTAAAACTGGAGCCGTCGTCAGACGCTTCTTCAGCTCATTAAAACTATCCTCACAGCGGATATCCCACACAAAAGACTTACCCTTACACGTCAACTGCGTTAACGGAAGAGCCAACTTGGAAAACCCCTCAATAAACCTTCTATAGTAACCAGCTAGTCCCAAAAAGCTTCTAATTTCCGTAACCGACTTAGGAGTCTCCCATTGCGACACCGCTTCAACTTTAGACGGATCAACCGCAATACCATCACCAAAAATAACATGGCCAAGAAAACTTACTTCCTTTAGCCAGAACTCACACTTAGACAGTTTAGCATACAGCTTCTTTTCCTTCAACACTTGCAAAACAATCTTCAAATGTTCAGCATGTTCCTCTTCAGTCTTGGAGTAAATCAGAATATCGTCAATGAATACCACCATAAACCGATCCAAAAATGCATGGAAGATGCGATTCATATATTCCATAAACACTCCAGGTGCATTGGTAACTCCAAAAGGCATAACCTTGTACTCATAGTGACCATAGCGAGTTCTGAAAGCTGTCTTCTGCATATCTTCATCTTTTACCTTAATCTGGTGATTACCTGACCTCAAATCAATCTTGCTGAAAACACGTGCACCCACTAGCTGATCCATCAAATCATCAATTCTCGGAAGTGGATACATATTCTTGATAGTTACCTTGTTCAACTGCCGATAGTCAATACATAGCCTCATACTGTAACACCCCGTTTCCCAAAAGTATATAATAATATATAAACATCAGAGTTAATCAACAATCAACGGAGCATTACATTCCTCTTTTCAAAAATTCAGTTTAAATAGAATATAAAAACTATTTAATTCAACACATCATTTTATAAAAATCTGCAGCGGAATATTTATTTGATAATCAATCAACAACTAAAATCAACATCCTTAGCACAAGGCCCCAACATAATAAAAATATTATTCAACGATGATTTAAATCTTCAACATCAATAAAAGTCTAAGCAACATGTTCTCAAAAACCGATACATAAAAGAATGAAATCATAAACATCAAATCCCATCCCGTTACATATCAGAGCCTACGACACAAGAGCCAACTCCTATCTATCCTTCGCTACCTGCACTTGCCCACGAGGCGGCAATTCCAGCAGAAGGGGTGAGTTCACAACACAAAGGTAATATATAAATATATGAATCATCAAATTGCATTGGAAAACAACAACAAATAATAACAACCATCATCAGCATAGGCAGCAACATCATCAATATAAGCAACAACATCATCAATATTAGCAACAACATCATCAATATTATTTAGATTCATCTTCGGTTAACAACATATTCAATTCATCCAGCAACAACAACACAACAACGTCCACCGACAACGACAACAACGACAACAATGACATATACAATGCCCACCGACATATGCAACAACCACCGACAACAACAACAACGACAACAACGACAACAATGACATATACAATGCCCACCGACATATGCAACAACCACCGACAACAACAACAACGACAATGTCCACCGACAAAGACAACAACGACTCATGTACTATGCATGTGGTACCAAAAATACAGGGCAGAGCCCTCACCGCTTTGAACAACAAAGTGTTCCAGGACATGAGTCCTCCCGCTTTGAACGACAAGGCGTTCCAGGGCAAAAGCCCTCACCGCTTTGAATGACAATGCATTCCAGGACCGAGGTCCTCACCGCTTTTGAATGACGAGCATTCCAGGACCGAAGTCCTCACCGCTTTTAGACTATGCAACAGACTCCAATTGTGTATATCAACATACAACTCAACAACAACAACAACGACAACGACAACGACAACTGTGCCTAAATTATTTATGACACCCTCCTCACTTTGGACAACAACGACACATCGACAACAACAACGGAAATCAACAATATAGCATATATAATTATATTTATTTATATATACAAGTATTCACCTAGCTTCACTTCCATTTATACTATCTGATGCATAAACAAGGTTACATAAATCAAAGGAACCTCTTTCACAAGGAAATCAAATTTGATTAAACAAGACATAAGTTAAATACTCATAAAACACCTCAATTTAACCTCTCATACTTAAGTTTGAAGTTTGGGAACTAACCATAGGTTTTGGACTAACTTGGAATAAGTTATGCTAAGTTTTCTTAAAGTTTTCCTCAAGACCCACTTGGAGTATTTTCATCATAACTCAAAATCCATAAAACATTTTCAAGTCAAACCAAGGCCATTAGAAAGCTAACTCAATTATCTACAACTTTCATGTTTACGTCAAAAGCCAATTCGGAACAGAAATGGGTGAAAAAGACACAAGAACACAAAACAGAGGATGCTGTACAGGACCAGCACGCTTAAGCGTGCAAGTGGACGCTTGAGCGTGCGGAATGACGAAAGTTGGGTTCTGGCTCACTGGTTGCACGCTTGAGCGTGCGGTCTCAGTTTTCAGCAAAAAGGTTGCGATTTCAACATGGTTTTGGCTCAAAAATCCCAACTTTGATCCCCCAATGACCCAAAATGATTAGAAACAATGTTCATGGGTTTATGGCACAACAAAACAACAGAAACAACTCACATAAGCATCATCATCATCATCATATAATTCATCAATCATGGCATTTCCATATTCTTAACCCTAATCCAACAAACCACCATTTTTCAATTCAATTCATGAAAGCATACATATATACATTAGCAATTGAATCATAAACCCACCCTTACCTCAATTAAGCAAATTCTACAGCAAAAATGGCAGCTTCTCCCTTCCTAGTTCTTCCCCTTGGTTTCTCTCAAAAAGCTATGTTCCTTTTTCTTGTTTCTACTGATACGTGTTCTGTTCCTTATTTCCTTTTACTGACTTTTGCTATTCTATCCCTAACAAAGTATAACTCCCTCTTTCTATCTTAACTCCCCACTAATTTTCTATTAATTCCTCCTTAATACTATTAATTCTAATAAATCCCTTTTTCAACCACATAAATATTATTTCTCCTATTTTCATAATTCTCCAAAATAATAATATTCCTTCTATTTTCTTAAAACAAAGCAAATATTATATCCCACTACTAATTAATTAAATAACAAATAACATGCATTTAGATAATACATCAATAAATCATATAACTCAATTATTTCACATAAATTATTATAAACAAATAAACACACCACATATTCACATAATCATTTATAAATTCAAATAAAACATGCCCAACAACTAAAAATAACAAAATAGCGACTAGGGCGTTACACATACTACCATCTTTCTTCTTTACTAGCAACACTGGCGCTCCCCAAGGCGAAACACTTGGTCTAACAAATTTCTTTTCAAGCAAATCTTCCAGTTGTTTCTTCAACTCAGCTAACTCGGAAGCAGACATACGATAAGGTGCCATCGACACCGGCTTCGTTCCAGGAACGAGATCAATAGAAAACTCAACTTCCCTCTCTAGAGGCACATCTGGAATTTCATCTGGGAAAACTTCCGGAAAATCGCATACCACTTGTAGTTTATCAATTACCGCTTGATTCTCTAAGGATAAGGAAGCCATCAACGAAAACATCAACATTCCATCACGTTCCAGTTGCTTCAGTTGCTTAGTAGATAAGAATTCTGCACCACTTTCCTCTTCAGCAGAAGAAAAATGTACCGTCTTGCTAAAACAATTGATAAGAACACGGTTGTACTCTAGCCAATTCATACCCAAAATCACATCCATACCGCTTAAAGGTAGACAAACTAAATCCATCTCAAAATCACGGCCAACATAGACAAAGGACATCTTAAACACACAAGGGAAGTAGTCACCGAACCCTTAGCTGGAGTTTCGACAACCATCTCCCCGTTCATATCAGATACAACAAGATTTAACTTAGCAGCACAGTCAAGAGCAATAAAACAATGCGTAGCACCAGTATCAATAATAGCAACTAAAGATTGATCAGCAATATAACAAGTACCTCTGATCAAGCGATCATCATTCTCGGTCTGTGTGCCAGTCAACGCGAACACCCTTCCAGTGGTCTTAGTCTTCTTCGGTTGCTTGCACTGCGAACCAATATGTCCTTGCTCATTGCAGTTGAAACACACAACATCATCAAACTTGCAGTCATTAGTAGTATGGCCTTTCTGACCACAGCGGTAGCATCTCTTAACATCAGCAGTACACACATTACTCTTGTGGCCCTTCTCACCACAAGTGAAACAAGTAATCTCAATAGGAGCAGTCTTCTTCTGAGGCCTTCTTTCATCATTCACTCTTTGCTTCCCTTTATCTCTAGAAGCATCATACGGTTTAGGACGACTCTGCTGGCCCTTAGCTTTCCTATCATTCACTACCTTGTAGTGAGCCTTGGTATTCTCCTCATATATTCTGCAGCTACTCACTAACTCAGAAAAGTTGAGGATCTTCTGATAACCAATAGCTCTCTTGATATCAGCACGCAACCCGTTCTCAAACTTAATGCACTTTGAAAATTCAGCCGTCTCGGGGGTATAATGCAGATAAAACTTAGCCAGCTCCACAAACTTGGCCGCATACTCGGTCACCGACATGTTCCCTTGCTTAAGTTCCAGGAACTCAATCTCTTTCTTTCCACGGACGTCTTCTGGAAAGTATCTATTAAGGAATTCTCTCTTGAAGATAGCCCACGTAACCGCGGCTCCGTCCTGTTCCAGAATGGGTAGAAGACTAACCCACCAATCATCAGCCTCCTCGGCAAGCATGTGCGTACCAAAACGCACCTTTTGAGCATCTTCACACTGCATAACCCGGAACACTCTTTCAATCTCCTTGAGCCATGTCTGGGCTCCATCTGGATCATAACGCCCCTTGAAGGTAGGCGGGTGATTCCTCAGAAACGTCTCTAACATCCTCGTCCCGTCGTTTCCACCAGCATTGTTCTGATTACCCACAGCATTAGCCATTGCTTCCAAAGCAGCAGCAAGAGCATCATCGTTTCTACCAGCCATCTCAGTTCTCTGGAAAGCAAACATAAGTTAGAATAATACAAATATAGTATTCTAACTCTAAGACAACGTCACTCGACTCTCTATTTGGTCGGACGGACCGACCTGCTCTGATACCAATTGTAACACCCCAATTTCCCGACTTAAAAATTTCATTAAGATAAAAGCATATATCAGAGTAACATCACAAAGGAGTGTCACATTTCACAACAACAAAATCTTTAAACCAAATAAATATTAGTTTAATCGTTCGCATAAATGATCAAATATAGCAGCGGAATCATAAATCAAATTATCCTTCAAAAAGGTCTTGGCACTAGGCCTCATAACGTCTCAGATTATTCTTCGTCAAACTAAAAAGTCACAAAAATAGTTTCCACAAGATACATAAAGGAATAGACTCTAATAAAGACCCCATCCCGTTACGTATCAGAGCAATCCTACGTCCCACAAGACTCCTCACATCTGCGCATCTAAGACTGGGTACCTGCACTTGCCCACAAGGCGGCAATTCCAGCAGAAGGGGTGAGATTCACAACAGAAATATTAATATATAAATCAAACATTTATGATTAACATCATAAACTCATCACATACATCACATATTAAAATACAAGGATAACATCATCATCATAAGGCATCTCAAATAACATATCATCGTCTCAAAACACCGTCTCGTAATATGTCAACAATTTGACTCACTAAATGCAACTCTTAACATCTTGACATCATGCATGTGGTACCAGATATGTAAGCATTAATATGCTTCACCGTCGCTTTGAGCAAATGCTCCACCGTCGCTTTGAGCATAAAGCTCCACCGTCTCATAATTATGCAAATGCATGGACTCGACTCTTAATAACTTAATCAAGTTAATACAACTTCTCAAACGTCGTAACTACATCAAGACTGACACATGCAGCTATAATAAATACATGGCAGAGGTTCATCTCATTAAACACACACATCACAACACATAAACATCATCAACAACACTTAACGTCTTGCTTAATAATCATTAAAATATAAGCAACACATCGCATTATTATTAACATAAGAGAACCATCATTAATCATCATTACAGAAAGCATCTTAAGTCATAGAACATCTCTAACACCACCCAAAGGTCTCCTCTCAAAGTCTCATGCGAAACAGATCGCGAAACGAAACAGTGGTTCAAAACTGCACTAACTCGCCACGGCGAGGAACTTGCTCGCTACGGCGAGCGCTCTCAAAAACTTCTCGCCAAAGGCGAGCTGGGGGCGAGCTACAGGCGAGCAAAACTGGGGTGCTCTCGGCCTTTTTGACATTTTCGCCTAAAATCTTCGTTTTAAGGTTCCCTAAATCCAAATTGATTCAAACAACTTCACAGGTCTTTCTTATAAATAATAAGGCACTCAAAACCACCTAAAGTTTGGCAAAAATCCTAAGTTTTAGGGTCAAGCTCGCCACGACGAGCTATGCTGCTCGCCTCGGCGAGCGATAGGGTTGTACTCGCCACAGGCGGGCGATCTCAGAACCACTACGGGTTCACTCCAATTCTCACCAAAACATCTCAAATCTCTCAAGTTAGGCTTCTAATTCATCAGCATTGTTGTCCTAGGGGATAATCTAGGTTCTGTAACACGTTTCTACAGCAACTACATCAATTCTCACATCCAATCCATCAAAATCAACAAAACCCTAGTTCATGAAATTCTGCCCAATTCTTCCTAATCTCTTAGCTAATCATAAACAGATGAAATACAATTAACATTACTGAAGTTAGGCTCACCCTTACCTGGAAATATGCAGAAAATCGCAGCCTAGCTTCTTCCTCTCTTCAACCGTTTCTCTTTCTCTAATTCCAAAGTCTGTACGTGTTCTGATTATTTCCTTAACCTAATTTCCTTTTATACCACCTCCCAACTTATCTAATTCTATCTCAACCCTCATAACTCTTCCTATTTATAAATATAACCCCACTTCTCAAAATAATATATTTTTATAACAAATCTCTATATTTCACATAAATATATATAAAAACATCACATATATTATTTTATTAAACAATAAAATAATCATCACGTCACACATCATAATTACGTCACATAATCACCAAAAATCATATATAATATATAATAATATACTATATTCTCTAATAAAATAATTAAATAAATAAAGAGGGCGTTACACGTGGCGCATGCTGACTGTGCATAATTGCCCACGTGGCAGGTGAGTTGGCATTTATTGCCTACATCAGCATCTGAGTGCCACCTTACAACATCAATGAGCCCACATGTGCAAAATATTTTACTGAGAATGATTTGGGGTAAGTGTATGTATTAGGATAATTATACCATTTAGTAGTAATAATAAAAAGAAGCAGTATAAGAAATAAGATGGGAATTGGAAAATATGCCACATTGAGTGACGATCATCTATTCGAACTGGTTGTACTTAAAAATCGGTTTTTAGAGAAGTTGTTTCAGGAACCAAACCAAAACCAAATATTGGTTTTGGTTTGGTTTTAACTTTGCACACCCCTAATTATCATCATAATCATCATCTCTTTGCAATAATAGCTAAGGTAATACCGATAAAAAATAATTAATGTTGCATTAAACTTTAAGAATGATAAATAAATAAAAAAACAATTTTTTCTATTAACGTGACAAGTTTTTTTAAAAGAACTAAGAATGCGACAATTAAAATACATATCATACTATTAATAATTTGATCTCTGATAATTTTATACTAGTTCAATTTATTTTTTCACAAAAATAAAATACAAATTATTCTCCAACACTTCTTTTTAGGGGTACTCTCCAACTCATTAGAACAAAGAGACTATTTTCCTCTAAAAAAATTAAATGTCAAGGATAACTTTCTATTTTATTTTTCTATGAGATTAGTTTAGTTGATAGAGATATTATATTATACAGATGTCGGGATGCGAACACTAATTCCCAATTAATAAACTTGAATTTCTAGTTACTTGCTACTTGATAATTAAAAATACTTTGTATTTTATTTTTTGTCCAAGATTAAATTGGAGCGTTAAAAAATTATAAAGGATCAAATTGTATTTTTATCTAGTCTGAAATAAAAATTGTTCTGATCAAACTCGAATTCATATTCATCTTAACAATTTGTTATTTAATTCTCTTCAAAAAACAATTTATTAATTAATAAAACTCGTTACCCACTTCATCTTCATGTCGTTACTTTTGAAAACTAGTCCATACACCATATAAATTGGATTTGGTAAGGTTAGTGGTTTAACGTGGAGTGGGAAATAGTAATTTAGACATTAATATTAATCTAATCCATTAGATTCCAAGTCATATCCACAACGTATTAAAATAACAACATCTAAAATACTAAATAGTCACACTTTTATTTGCGTGTCACATGCTGGTTGGTAGTGCCAACACTCGTATGACACCACAACACAATTCCACAACGTTAGACATGAACCTTCCTTGTTCTTTCCTTCTCTCTCCTTTTCTTTCTCTCTAAGTTAAAGGGTATAACTGACATTAAATAACATTAAAACACTGTCTCTATCCACTGTAGTAGTATATCTACACGTATACATACATTGTCATAGAAGAAACTACACTAAGAACATTCCATTTTTGTTTAATGTACACACGTTTATACTACAATCAATCTAGTATACGATGATGATATTTACATTCTTGTCCTTTCGCTTATGTCTGAGTCAATAATAACATCAAATCAAACCTTCAAAAATTCTATTATTATTAATATTCATCCATCATCGTCATTGAGTTTTCTTCCTACAAATTTCAATTCGATAACCCATTACCCTCTTTTGCACTAATTGCTCAAAAGCTTCCACCTTTCGATCTACGGTGTCGTTTTATCAGCTTGTTGAATTTAGGGTATGATCTTCTAATTTCATCTTTGAGGTAAAATTGGTCTCTTTTGGGGTTTGATCTTTTGATCACTTCCTTCAAAAGATCTTTCCTTTTTCTTCATATTAGTTTTTGAAAAAACCTTGATTGTTGACCTAAGCTAGGTAGGAGTATGATCGATTGATTTTTTTTATCATTATCAATTGTTGACCTAATTGTAGAAATATTATGCATGGTTGAGCTGTTATGATGGTTATTTCGTGAAATTTGTAGACTTTAATTTTGAGGGGTTTGATTTGATTCTCAGTGTAAACAAAGGTTATTTTGGTTTGCATTGATTCTGTTTAAGAAATATCATTAGTGAAAATGTCATCTGCTGGTATTAGTACTCTTAGTCCAGTGGATCCCACTGAGCCATTGTTGTCTCCAAATGCATTCCATTTACCATCTCACTTGTCTTTTGAGGACAAATCCATTTTCATATTTCTCTCGTTCTCGGGTTCGTTGACTCCTATTCGTGTTATGGAATGGGATACTATTGAGTCTGTTAAGTTCAAAATCCAAAGGTGTGAGAGTCTTCCATTTTTAACTAACAAACAGAAGTTGGTTTATTGTGGCCGTGAACTTGCTCGAAGTGATACTCTACTCAAGGATTATGGAGTAACTGATGGAAAGGTTTTGCATTTGATAATCAAATTATCAGATCTTCAGCTCATCAATGTGAAAACATCTTCGGGAAAGGAATTTTCTTTTCAGGTCGAACGAGGTAGGGATGTCAAACACATCAAGCAAAGGATTGCTAAAAAGGAGAAACAGTTTGATGATCTTGAGGAGCAGGAACTTGTGTGTAATGGGGAACGGTTGGAGGATCAGAAGCTTATTGATGACATCTGTTGCAAGCATAATGATGCAGTGGTGCATCTGTTTGTTCGAAAAAGGAATGCAAAAGTTCATAGAAGACCGTTTGAGCTGTCCATTGTAGCTACAGACCTGGCTGATAAGAAATCTGACGATGTTTTCGGAAATTCTGGTGGAAGAAAATTTGAGGTTGGTGGTGTAGAAAATACCAATGCCATTCAGAGAGCAGTGCCAAGAAAGCTGCCCAATAGAGATTTTCTTTTGGAGCCAATTATAGTTAACCCTAAAATTGAGTTAGCTTCAGTGGTTCGAAATATGGTGAACTCTACATACGATGGACTAGCTAGCGAATACTATCCAATAGGATCTGCAGAAGGTACCGGGGGAGCTTACTTTATGCTTGATTCAACTGGTCAGAAGTATGTGTCTGTTTTTAAGCCTATGGACGAAGAGCCAATGGCTGTGAATAACCCCCGAGGTCTTCCATTATCATTAGACGGTGAAGGCTTAAAAAAGGGTACAATAGTTGGTCAAGGAGCGTTCAGGGAAGTTGCTGCTTATGTTCTGGATCATCCAATTGGTGGACGTCACAAGTTATTTGGTGACGTGAAGGGTTTTGCTGGTGTTCCTCCGACATTGATGGTCAAGTGCTTGCATAAGGGATTTAACCATCCAGGAGACTTGATTGCTAAGATTGGATCCATGCAGATGTTTGTGAAAAACAATGGGAGCTGTGAAGATATCGGTCCTGGGGCTTTCCCGGTAAATGAAGTACACAAAATTAGTGTACTGGACATAAGATTGGCAAATGCAGATAGGCATGCTGGGAATATTTTGATCAGCACAGTGGAGGACAATGACCAGTCTGTTCTGGTTCCAATTGATCATGGATACTGCTTGCCCACAAGTGTAAGCATTTAATTTTATGTTCTCTTTGTTGTTTTTTAATGCATGTGATGCTGTATTGTTATATAGTGGTGCTATAGGAATATAGCTAAACAAAATGTTTTCACATAGTGGTTATAGTGGCGCTATAGCAATGTTGTATAGCGAAGTTTGAACAAACTGCTATTTTCCATCATTTGCTATTGACAACCTTTGATGTGGCAATTCTTCTATATTATATTTTTGCTTTCATTTGTGCAATCTACAATATATGGAATCAAATTATATCTATGACTTAAAAAATGATTTGGCTAGGATTGCAATTAGATTCATGTGTGTTGAAATAATGAAGTCTGGTTGGCTTGCAAGTAGACATAGATTGTAGACGTAGTTGAGTTTTGTTTAAACCAATCATTTAACATATGTTGCTATTCTGACAGTTTGAAGATTGTACTTTTGAATGGCTTTACTGGCCCCAAGCTCGCCAACCGTATTCTGCTGAAACTATTGAGTACATAAAGTCACTGGATGCTGAAGAAGATATTGCACTTTTGAAGTTTCATGGATGGGATCTGCCAATTGAATGTGCCCGAACTCTTAGAATCTCAACCATGCTTTTGAAGAAAGGGGTTGAGAGAGGATTGACCCCTTTTGCAATTGGAAACTTGATGTGCAGGGAATCATTGAACAAGGAATCTGTTGTAGAGGAAATAGTTGAAGAAGCATTCGATTCTGTTCTTCCTGGCACAAGTGAAGCTACATTGCTAGATGCTGTTTCTCAAATCATGGACCAGCGCCTTGATAAGATTTTCAACTCTCTTTTTTAATTAGAGTTGATATCTGCAATAGTAGCAGGTATATAAATCTTTAGTACATAAATGTATAGCTCAAAACATTGGGTTTTTAGTTCATAACAAAGGAGGTTTGTTTTCTTTGGTTGGAATTTCACACCATTCTTTGTTATAACTTAGTTTTTTTTACTTTTTCGTAGTTTCTTACAGATAACAAATTCTTTCAGAGTTTGTAGTTGATTGCTTTATTAAATTTGAATTCCAAGGATAATAGACAAGCCATTTCCCTGTTTGGGTTGTAAGTTGATATTCTGATTTCTTGAACTGAGTGTTGTGTTGTTTCAAACTACTTGGTTGTGCTTGCTATGAGTGGAAATGGGAAGGTGGAAAATGAAGTGGCTGTTGCAGTGTTTGGATATATTCAAGTTAAATAAGTATCGAGTATAAGTTACATTTCTCCGATACTTGTACTAATCTCAGTGATCGTATAACACGCATAAAAATTACTTAACTTTTTTCTTGAGTTAAGGTTGCTGGTAAGAATATGCAATCAACATTCTCGCATTGCAAATTGTTTTAGATTGTAATACAAAAAAGTTTTTTTTTCAAGGTACTCACTATATACTTTTTAACCATGTACATTAGGTGATTGTCGGAAGAAGAAAAAAAAAACATGTACATTAGGTATATGGGCGAAACAAGAGTAATGAAACACTCCCTCTCTTCATTTGTTAATACTATGATATTCTGATTTTAGTGATATTTAATGTAAAAAAGGATGTATCCTTGCTTGGAAGAAAAAAATGTCTCAAATTATAAGTTGTTTTGGAAGAAAAAAATGTCTCAAGCCGTTTTACAATACAAATGAACCATTAGTGTTATTTTTCCTATTATATTTATAATTATTAATTACTACTCTCTTCTGGCAAGGAGAAAAAACTAATAAAAAGAGAAGCAGATGATAGAGCAAGTGAAGAAGAAATTGATAAAATAATAATAATAAAATTACCCCATATGTTTCAAAATACATGTCGCATTTTTGCAATATGTATTATTCATATGACTTATTTTGACTACTTTTTAACTGATATATAAATATAAATATTAGTGTGTAAGATGTTCGATTCTCGATAAATATTTTCAAAATATTAAATTTTTCTAATTTTTTTTACTATAGATATTAACTATTAAAGTTATGCATTAACATATATAAAGTGATTAATTGCGACGTATATTTTGAAACAGAGAGAATAAATGTATGATAAGATGGACCATCCCTAAAATAAAACAAAAAACTGAGTAGGACCATTAATATTTACTATAGCACAATTTTCAATTTGCTACCTTTTCAACGTAAGACACCGGAGGAAGAAAAATCTCCATTTACATTATACTCATGCTGTGAAGCATTTGTCCTTGAGTGACTACAGTGCACTAACTATGCGGTACGTTTCATATACCAGAAGGCTGCATTATATTATCAGAGCAAATAGTATCCCCTATCAATCAATAATCCTAAGTCCTAACCCACCACAACATAACCTTGGCAGCAGAAACAGGCTACCAAAAATCCAAGCAGGGCACCGGCAAACACTTGAGATGGGGTGTGACCAAGAAGCTCCTTTAGCTTTCTTTCACTAATTGGATGCCCTTGAAACATGTCAGCCAGAATCATATTAAGCACCTGTATACACAATTTTCTGGTCAAAATTTTTCTTCATAAACAAAAGGTAAACTAACTACCACAAAATCCAGACAAAATGACAATAGATCTTTTCTATCCCATTACTTGCACTAGAGATCCCCTAACCCTACATAAATACAATAAAAACCAAGCCTTATCCCACTAAGTGGGGTCGGCTACACAGTTCAAATTACGGCATAGTATTCTATCATAAACCTAACCCTACAGAAATACAACAACAACCGAGCCTTATTCCACTAAGTGGAGTCGGCTACATGGATCAAATTACGCCATAGTGTTTTATCATAAACCTAATCCTAACACTACAGAAATACTAGCAATAAAAAACATTAGAGTAAAGTGGCTCAAAAGAGCCCAAGTGATCATTTCTGTACAACCTTAGCAAGAGATGCTTAAAATTTGATTGTCATAGAAATACATAAAATGCAGATGGAGAAAGATATGTTGATTTCAAACTAACAAAAGACTGGGACTCTCGCGCCTAACTGATAATTTAGGAGCACAGTCCACATATAGACACAAATATTCAACATGGCCCTATATTATTTTTTATTAATTTGAACTTTGAAGAACTAAGGTAAATTATGCATGATTTCTAAAGATTCCACCAAGCATATACATTTTTTTATATGACATCTGGTTCTTTCCAATTCAAGGAAAAATAATACCTCGCTCTTCCTGTACCATTATACTGTCACAACCAAACTAGTCTGCTTCAAAAGCTATAACAAATCAATTAGAAGAGAAACCTATCAATGAAGAAACATAGTTCAAGGGGGATAGTTTCTAACATTCTAAGTTTTGGGCTTAAAGCATCCTCTAAAACAAAAATTCACAGCTGCTAAGACAGGAGAAAACCAAGTATTCGCAAATCAACAAATGATTACTTTCAGCACTTAAACTAGAACGTAAGTTTTAATTTCAACATCCACAAAAAATAAAGGGACTTCCAAGGTGGATGTTGAAGTTGTGAGGTTTTAGATATAACATGGAGATGAGGAATAAGAAAAGAACCAAAATGTTTGGCTTCCTTCAGTCACACTCACACTGAGGCAAATCCATCAATCATTTTGACTCGCAACGATTATATGAACACTTAAAATTTAGTCACAAACAGGGAGCAATTTACTATTGACACTGTCATTTTCCCTTTCTTCCACTGGTTTATTTGTAATAATTCAAGGGGGAGAGATGCTCCTAATGTTCAAAATACTGAATATGGTAGGTAAATTTCTTAGGAAATCAGTATTCGTGTAAAGATCTAAAACTCTTATGTAGCTAATTGATGAAAGTTTCTGACTTTTGATTGTACTATTTAAAAACCAAAGGTTGAAACCCAGTTCATTTTTGTTTAACTTCCACCGAATGAATGCGGAGTATGTGATTAGGGTCACGTGACCCATATCCATATTCTTCCGATGAACACCTTCAGCATTATGGGAAATATGTTACTAAGTCAAAAAATATGGTTGGTGAATTTCCTAGGAACCAGTTCTCAAATTGAGATATAAAACTGTTCTGTTGCATTACTTCAGAACCAAAGATTCAAACCCAATTCAACCTACCAAACCTAGCTATAAAATTGAGATATAAAATTGGGTTTTTAAATCATAAGAAAACGAGAACAATTGTCCTCAAACTCACAATTCTATGCGAGTCTATATGCAACTCTACCTGAGTTTACACAAATGATTTTGTGAGCAAGTTAAATCGATTTTGATGCCTAGAGTCCTAACCTCTTAATATTCTTTGAGTTAGCTCGGAGAGTTTGACAACCATGGCTATGCAGATTCTGTTACTTAATTTAGTTTTTAGCTTTGCAGTTGCATAGCTGTGTGTGACTACAGACACATTATTGTATCAATAATTATAAACAAAGAGAAATATTCTTATATTATCCAATTTTACATCCTCTCCGGTCTCCACACTCAGGTCATGTTTGGATTAGTTTATTTGAGCTGCTCATTTACTGGCATGAGTTTTTTAAGACTGTTTGGGAGAACTTATAAAAACAATTTACGAGTTACGGTATTTTTTTCAGCTTAATTTCATATGTTCTCTAGGATGGCTTATGAAAACAGTTTATAACATATACAAAAACAATTTAACTTCATTTTTATCTTTTGCTGTAGAAACAGCTTAGGTAAACTTTTACATAAGTTCTTATCATGATAAAGCACTTGTGCTATGTTATAAGCTGCAAATAAGTTATTTATCCAAAAAGGACCACAAGCAAATGAACAAGTGATTCAACAATGTGTATGAATGAAATATGAAAGGTTATAGTAATATATACCTGAGCTTGCATACCAGCATGTCTTCTAACACCAATAGCATCATACATAACAATAAGACTAAAACCTAAAGAAACCGGAAAAAGCGAATCAGCAACACCATGACAGAGAGCAACAGAAGTAGTAAGAGCAGTACACAGAGCAGAATGAGAAGAAGGCATCCCTCCAGAAGCACAAAACAACCTCAAATCCCACTTTCTTTCTACAAAGAAATTCAAGAAAACTTTGATAGATTGCGCCACAAACCACGCAAACAACCCAGAAACAAAAGTTGGGTTTGAAGCTAATGTAGCTACAAAAGGACTAATCTTGACCTTTGCATTCGCCGTTACGCTTAATAAAGCCATTCCCAAACCTCCGTTTTGCAAGTAATAACACTTTTCATTGGAAACTTTGTTTTGAGTTATCAAAGCTGTTAACTGTTTGATGGTTTGCGCAAAAGGGAATGAAACACAAGTAGGGTTTCTTTGGGAATTATATGAATTTGTTGTTGTATTATTAGATTGAGAACAAGAAGCGGAAATGGGTCTGAGAGTGTTGAAGTGAAAAGAAGAGAGAAAAAGAGGGTGAAGTTTGGGAGTTAGAGGAAGGAGAGAGTACTCCATGAGTTAACTATAATACTAGAATGTGATTGTGAGGTTTTTTTTCTTCTTTTCTTTCTTTGGATCATGTTTTGGGTCTGTCTGTTGTATTATTGAATGAATATAAGAGGGAAAGTGAAAAAGTAGCGTTGCGTGTTTTTTTGGAATTGTCATCCAAGTCCTTTGTCTTTATTTGACGGATACGGTATAATTTTATCAACTCTTCTCGTATATTCCTTCCACCCTTTTAATTGAGATAAATAAACAAGAATGTTGATATTGTTACCGTTATTATCGTTTTAATGGAGATAATAGGGTGACCCATTTTAATTTCACCTCTATCAATTACTTGAATGGATCTAGAAATGAGTGGAGGCAAAACTCGGACAAACAACTTTATTTACTTTGTTAGATTTAACTTGTTTTTTCGAATTACCTCGTTCAAAAGTTGATTTTGTTTTGTAAAAATAAAATCAATTTCTTTCTCTTAGATTTTTTTTTTTTTAAAAAACAAAAAAATCCATGAATGAATTTGTTTATCAAGAACATAGTATTCATCCGTTTTAAAATAATAATAGTTCCATTTAAGCAAAGATGATAACAATGAGAAAACAAATAATTCCCTTTAAAAAAAAAAGAATGAGCAAACATATAATTTATATGTTGTTGAAATATTAAATCATAATTATCCAATTTTTTAAATATTAAATTGACTAAACTATAGAGTTTTCTTATATAAAAAAACTATAAAAGTCGATAGTTAATTGTGAGAGTCATTACCAACAAAAAAAAAATTGTGAGAGTCATTGTTCATAAATATAGATGATGTTATAAGCATAATATAATGCATTGATAAAATAATTGCATAGCAATATTGACGCTAAAAAAAATTTGCAATGTTGATCAATAAGAAGAAAAAAAAATGTCCATAACCAAACACTTCTATCTACTTTTTTGGTTTTAATGTTGAAATTAAAATAATTTTATAATTAAAAAAAGATGTTTTTTTCGAAGGAATTAAAAAGAGATATTTATAAAATTAATGTTTATTTAGCATGGTACTAAATAGAAGAATGAACCATTGTAGATAATCTTAGACTCGGTTAACCATAAAGATTCACTAAAAAAAATATTTTTGGACATAAGATTGTCATAACTATGGTGTTAAAAAATTTAAACAGCTTCTATTTTTTTTATGGGCAACAATTTAAATAGTTTCTATTCTCGTCGCTCATCATTAATATTTATAAATAATATTAATAATAATAAAGTTTTGATTCCATATGTAAACCTTGGTTCGAGTGACAATGTTGATATTGTTAAGTTTAACACATTCACACGTGTTGAGAATCAGAATATCATAGTTGTGAACTATAAAGTACGGACACAAACAGTTGACACGACATAGATACCGACACACCAACATCAATGATTTAAGAAAATGACATATATAATTCATTGTAGTCAGAGGTGTCAGTGTCAGACACTGACGCGTATTCGACACTGGGTCACACCTAATTCGACGAGTGTCCATGCATCATAAGTTGTGTGTAAGTTTTAAGTGATGTTTGTCACTTCATCAAGAGACCATACAAAAAATCCCATTTTTTAATCAATTGGAATATAGTGTGTATAGATGGTTTATGTGTGTGTGAATTATGCTCCATCCGTCTTAAATTATATGACATTTTATCTATTTCACACGTATTAAAAATGTAATTAATTTTGTATGAGAAAGAGACATTATGAATTATTTTATAAAATAGTCCTTAAAAAATGGTATGATCGGAAAAGATAAATTAAAGAATTGAAAGACGATAGAATAATAAATAGTTAAAGACATAATATAAAAAGTAACATTAATGTTTCATTAATATTGTAAAGTGATATATAATTTGAGACAATTTTTTTTTTCAAAGCGACATATAATTTAGGACGGAAGGAGTATTAACTAGCCGTCAAATAATGAAACATCATTTATCTCATTTTGTTTTAGAGATATGTGATAATTGTGTTAATTTTTATTTAACAGTAGATACAATATGTAATAATTTTTTTTAGTACAACCTCTAATGATTTTTCTAACCTATATCAAACTACTAATAAATATTTTTTTATAAAAAGAATACTAACAGTTCTGAAAAAAGACTACTGATATTTACTACTTACTATGCCAAAAAAAATAAGTAAAAAAATACTAATAATTCAAAAGTATATTTTTAAAACGATGATAACAACAAAACACAGATGAAAATTAACTCATGATGATAAAAAATTGCCTATAATCACCACCACCAGAAAAAAGAAAATTGCCTATAGTTTTTGCTATGATTGATATTATAACGCGGTCATCTCACTATAAATAACCAGTACCACCCCGCACTCTTTTCACACCTTTCAAGTTCATTTCAATCATCTTCTTACAACTCTTTCTCTGAATCATTTAACAAGGATGAGATTTGCTTTTCTTTTGATTGCATCAATGCTGATTCTCAGCACTTCTTTATCATTTGCACACAGGTTTAATGTTGGTGGCCATTATGGTTGGGCAGTCAAAAGTTCACGAAACCACTACAATATGTGGGCTAGCAGAACTAGGTTTCGAACCAACGACACTCTTTGTAAGTTCAATCTTTTCTTTTTCTTTTTTTCATCTCTCAAAATCAAAACTTCTTATACATCATATAATATTCCTATTAATTTTTCTTTCCTATGCAAGAACATAAATTTATGCATAATCAATATCAAAATAAAAACTTCCTGCATGGTGTTTGGTTTTTGGAGTGGTTGTTTTTTTTTTTTGTTTTTTTTTTATGCTATTTTTCCTGTTATTTACGAAAGTTTATGGTTCGACCAGTTTGAGTTTGAGGTGGTTTGGTGTGAAGCAGTGAATGTATTTTGGCTTCATCGTTATATTTGGTTTTTGTCCATTGTGATTGTGGAGGTAGTTTTTGCTTTGGTACTATTGAGTGAAGATCTTGTGATATCCCCTCTTCCCTAGTGTCAGTTTAATAGCAGAGATGTTTTGTTTAATTTGTTAACCAGTTGTGTTTTCATTTTGTGTTATCCTTTTCAGAATAAATAGAAATAAAAACCTAGTTTTCTTTACAAAAAATATAAAAACTTAGTTCAAAAATAAATAAATAAATAATATAGGTTATAACATTTTTTTATCATTACAATAATATTGGACCTTTTTCATAAAAAAAAATTTGATCTTAATTTTAGTCTATTATCCAAAAAAAAATTTGGTTACAAACGGGAACTAAGTCTATTATCCACTTTTCGGAGCCTTTTTAGCAAACTTGTAATTTGAATATATCGACTAAAATGTATGTACAATGACCATAAAACAAAATTATAGGTTTGTAATTTGAATATATTGATTTTTGTTTTACGTTTGGTAATTGTGTCTTTTGGTCTGTAGTTTTCAAATACAACAAAGGATCAGATTCAGTGTTGGTGGTAAACAAACAAAACTATGATTCATGCAACACCAAGAATCCTATCCACAAGATGGACAAAGGAGATTTAATTTATAAATTTGACAAATCAGGTCCCTTTTACTTCATTAGTAGAAACATTGAGAATTGTCAAAATGGTGAAAAGTTTAAGGTCGTCGTTTTCAATCCACACCACAACAAACATCATGGTCCATCATTATCTCCAGCGGTTGCACCAGCACACTCCCCATCACCATCTTCCTTGCGGAATTCTCCGGCACCTAGTGTTGCTGCCACCTGGAATGCTCCTTCACCAAGTCGGTCTGCTCTGACACGCTCGCCAGCAAAATCACCGGCTTGGAATGCTCCTTCACCAAGCCGGTCTGCTCCGACACACTCTCCAACACAATCACCTGCTTGGAATGCTCCTTCACCAAGCCGGACTGCTCCGACACACTCTCCAACACAATCATCTGCTTGGAATGCTCCCTCACCAAGCTGGTCTGCTCCGACACCTTCTCGAGCACAATCACCTGCTTGGAATGCTCCTTCACCAAGTTGGACAGCTCCAACACACTCTCCAACACCATCACCGGCTTGGAATGCTCCTTCATCAAGTGTGACTGCTCCAACACGCTCTCCAACATCATCACCGGTTTGGAATGCTCCTTCATCATACAATAATGATGATGTTGATGACGAGGATAGTAGTGAATGAGAGTGGTTTTATTTCTAGCATTTTAATATCTTTAATAATGTTTGAAAAATTTGTATTTTATGGATGATGAATTTGATTAATCTATAACATGGATACCTGAGACGGATTCTGTAAGTTTTTTCTACGCACATAATCCCACTCCCTTCATAATTTGATAATAAACGCTTTCATTTCATAAGTAAGCGTCCCCTTAAAAAATAATTTCGTAAGTAAGCTATCTTGGTGATACGAAACTGTTCATATTATATATAGGGTAAATGACATTGACCTGCCCTAAGGTTATTTTAAACAACACAAACTCCCCCATATATCTAGTTTTCATAACCTTCCCTCATTTCAAACTTCCGTTAGTTAAAGACCTAAATTCTGTTTGCCATTTTTTTTTCTTCTTTCCAAAATAGATTGATGAGTTCTTCTCTCGCTGTTTCTCAAGCACTAAAACAAACAGAATTTAATTCCACTGCTGATGCAATTCGAAAGTAAGATTTTTCAAAAGAATCTATGAAATATTGTCAAAATCCTAATTCTTCTGGTTTCATTGTTCGTGCCTTTTTTCTATTCTGAGTTTTTTTTGCGCCAACCATTCTTGTTGTTTGTGACTTTTAGTTTATAATGAAAATTGAAATCCATATAGGAGTCGCAGGTAATTTTTTTCTTTGACGCATTGAATTGCATTTCACAAAATTCGTACTCATAAAATAAACAAATTCGAAGCTCATTTCATGCTAGAATGAACTTAATTACGCCAAGAAAAAGGGAAACTTATAATTCAACCGCAGGAGAGAAAAATGTTGATCAAGTAAAATAATTCATAGTAGTGTGAGTGAAAATGAGAGAGTTAGCAGAGAATTATTGGTGTTAAGTTGGAAGGGAGGTGATTGTCAATTTGATAGGGAGGTTAGTTTTTAGTTTAAATAGTGAATGTTTGTGTTATTTAAAAAAACGGCAGGGGATGATAGTGTAATTCGTCCTTATATATTTTTGAAAGATATTATTATTTTAAACTTTAATCGGTCATTTAAACAAGTTTTGGTTTACCGTTTGTTAAACAAAAATACTTGGGATTTAAAATTTTAAAATTTAAAGTATTTTCGTCCATTGAAATTTGAGTAAATTTTGGTTTACCTTTATTATTTCACCTATTTTGTAATTTTAAAAGTCAAAAAGGTAAAAAACAAAAGAATATTTAAATTATAAAGTTAGAAAATCCAATTATTTTTAGAGATAAACCAACTTTCGCTTAAGTGGAAGAGGATAAACACCATTTAACTTTTATTATTATACTATAGAAATAAAAAAAACTGATAACCATGTTAGCTTATATTATATAGCTGTAAAATTAGGAGGGTGAGATCTCAAACATGAATCATGTATTTTTGGAAATGCCACAAATTTAGCATTTGATAATGATAATGAAACAGAGTTCCTCCATCTTTGTCCACTCCGTGTCTTTGACTACGCTTTTTGCGTCACCCCATTTTGTACATTTCTTTTCATCAAAGAAACAAATTAAAAACGTTACTAATAAGTTTCAGTTCCACAGCTAGTATTTCTCATTCACTTTCTCTGTGTGTTGTACCCTTGATTAATCATTTCAAACCCTCGAAATTCTGGAACAAAACAAAACTCTCAAATTATATTATTTTTGTGGTGTATTCAATTCATGATCTTGATCATCTTTTGTGATGGAATGGTCTGCAACATGTGCTACAAGGGCTTACCTTGATACCCTTCGACTGGTATGTACATATACATTTCCCTTTTTTCTTATCTTATTTATACATTTTGGTATTTAACAATTGTTTAATATTTTCTGCTTATTCCAATTATCAACCATGTGTTCTTTTAGATCTGTTATATGCTTTTTCTTTGAGATTTATAATACATGAATCAAGGATGTGTTTGTTTCGATAGACTTATTTTAGTTTATTTATGTGACATATGCGCTTGCAATACTGTTTGAGAGTTTCTGGAAACAACCTGTGACAGGTTGATTCACTGCAAAAACACCGGTTAATTTAGTTTTTTTGTCTAAAAAAATATAGCCAATTTTGATTTTAGGGACAAAAAATGAGTATGACCATTAGCTATAAAAAACGAAAGGAAATTTTTTGGTAGGATATCCCTTTTTATTTTTAGGGATTAAAATTAAAATTAGCTATATTTTGAGGGACGAAAAACTTATTTAACCTTAACAAAATATCAGGAATGAAAACAATTTAGCTTTATTTCAACTATTGTTGTAGAAATAGCTTAAACATAAGACTTATATGAGAAACACTTAATCGAGCTGTTTATCCAAATATGATCTTAATGTGTAAGGTATGTTGTTTGGTTGTATAATAGTTGAAGATATGTGGGTGAATGAGATGGCTGCATATTTTGAGACAAAAAAGTTAGCTAGCTTATCTAATAATGTTTGCTCTTAGCAGCAGTGTAATAATGTTGATAAAAGACGAAGTGGCAGTTTGAGAGTACAAGAATTGGGAAGTAATGAATTTGTATCAGCATTAGCAGCAGGAATGAAAGCAAAACTAATAGTGGAAGTAACATCATCTCCTGCTTCTTCATCAACGATAGCCCTTGCTGCTGCTGCGCGACAAACCGGAGGCAAAGTTGTATGTATTCTTCCAGAGCCAGTGCTGGATGAGTCCAAAAAAGCAATCAACAACTCAGGGCTTAATGACCAAGTAGAATTTAAAACTGAAGATCCATCGAAGTTATTGCCGCGTTACAAAAACATTGATTTCTCCCTTGTTGATTGCAAAGATGAAAGCTATGCGATGTTGCTTAATTTGATAGACGTTAATCCTGTTAGATCTGTTGTTGTTGCAAATAACTTGGTTGGTGATAGAAAAGGGTTGGAAGGAATAAGGAGAAAAGATGAGAAACTAGCAGTAAGATCTGTGAAACATTCTATAGGCAAAGGTATGGAAGTAACTATGATTAGCAAAAATGATGAAACTGATCATAAGAGACATCATGCAAGAAAAAGGAATAAGAGCAAGTGGGTTGCCAAGTTTGATGAGAAGAGTGGTGAGGAACACATATTCAGATTATCTCAGCTGGACTTGTTATAGAATTAGCATTTTAGGTTCTAAATACAGTTATTTCAGTGGGTAGCTTAGGCCTTTGTATTAATAATTTAACCATACATGGAATCTATACCCACATACAAAGGGATACCAAGTTTTGGTGTAACTTTTTTCTTCCAATTTTGCCATCATTTAAACTCTTTAATCTACAATTATTCTTCTTTACCTAATCAAATAATTGAATTTAGTACTAATTTTAACGTTTGAATAGTTTTGATTGGAGT
Organism: Medicago lupulina; assembly: GCA_958299785.1. Taxonomy (NCBI): domain Eukaryota; kingdom Viridiplantae; phylum Streptophyta; class Magnoliopsida; order Fabales; family Fabaceae; genus Medicago; species Medicago lupulina. The sequence continues at coordinate 603,589 of OY283140.1, forward strand.
ATGAATCAATACCCAGGAAAATGTTCCAATAAAAAAAGAAGAAAAATGTAGTTGGATTTGGAGTTCTCAACAACAGAAATAGAAAAATGATGATGATTACCTCCTAGTACCAACCATTACACCAACCAACCACCACCAAATTCCAAACTTGAAATGCAAGAGACTAATACCTCTCAACAGTCTTCTTGTTAGGCTTTCATATTCACATTTCCTCTCTTATTCTTGAGTTTTGTAACTACTATTGTTCCTATCCTTGGATCAAAGTGAACTGGTCTATGAATGGCAAAGCTAAGATCTTTGGTTCAGCTATGGCCATCTTTTGTTAGGATATGCATGCTGAATCTCATCTTCAACTTCAAGACCATTGCATTTGGAGATGACACGGCATCATTGGAAAGTACATGCAGGAATACAAATTTCCAAATTTTCCTCCCTCCACCTTATCAAAACATATCATCTCCAATATGCAAACCTGTTTGGCATACATATGAATTGAGGGTAAGTTCGAGTTGAATTAGAATATTGTTGGTTCTACTCATTTATTTATTCCATTTCACTTGTTATGATTTGATTGTTGTTTAGAATGGACTTATTTTTTGGTTTTTTAATCTAGTTCTTCAATTGTGAGCAACTCTAAAGCTCACTTTAGAGAGTCCAAAGTTCAACGTAATATCTATCATTGATGTGATGAATAAATGAATGGTTAATGTCACATGTACATCAGAATTCATAAGTTTGTTGAAATAACAACTTTTGGTTTTTTTTACTCTACTTAGGCAAATTTAAATTGTCTTTTATAACTTGTTATTGGTAAAAGTATCCATGAGCTTTACTGGTAATTAATCTTCCGACTTCTGTAAAGAATTTGGTTGGTCACCTTTAGTGAAATTATCCATCCCAACCACATTTTTCTCATTCACGAGGTTTGAACCCGAACAAGGATCCAAGTCCAATTATAATCGGATCAAAATAGTGTTGGTAGACAAATTCATTTTGATGTTAGATTATAATTTATGAAAATTCATTTTTTTTTACTTTGTTATTGGTAAGAAGTATCAACGCGCTCTTCTGATAAATAATCTCTGTTAGAGAGTCCGGTTTTGCCACCTTTAGTGGGATCATCCCTCCGAACCACATTTTTTCCATTCACAAGACTTGGACCTGAGACCTTGCTCAAGGATTCTAGTCCAATTCCAATAAGATCAAAATAATGTTAGTAGACAAATTCATTTTGATGTTAGATTATTATTTTTACATGATTTTAGGATTTTGATGTTCTATGGTTCTATATCTTAGACAACTGCTCCTATTCTAAAATCTATCCAGAAATTAAAGATTTGTTATTATTTGAATGTCATGAGGTGTCCCTTTGCATCTAAAAATGTAGTGAGGTTTTATTGCAGTACACAAAAAATGGTGATACCACAACAATCATATTATCTGCACCCTACACAGTTGGCTGGGTGGGGATTGGATTTTCTAGAGATGGAAAAATGGTTGGTTCAAGTGCAATGGTGGGCTGGATTAATAAACATGGTCATGCAAAAATCAAGCAATATTATCTAAGGGGTAACAAATCATCAGAAGTCATTGCAAACAAAGGTGAACTGCCTCTAAATAATGTGCCTGCTGCTGTGGCAACAAATGGGGCTGAAATTTATTTGGCGTTTCAGCTTCAAACAACAATTCCATTTGGAAAGCAACCAATTTTATTGGCTTTTAGTACTAAGAATCCACATGAACACCACCTGTCAAAGCATGATGACAAAACAACAATTATATTTGATTTTTCTTCCGGTGCAAAATCAGGTATCACATTATTTTAATTATCATATACTTTAGCACAAACTTACAGCTGTTTCCAAATTATTGCTCACTTTAATTTCTTTTAACAAATAATAATTTATTTTAATGAAAAATGTTAGTAATTAATTGTTAATTTTTTTCTTCTTTGTCTCGGTTTGTACCTATGACTTTCAACTTCAGAGTCACTCAACATCTCTTTTAACAAAGAATAATGTTATATTTCAATGGACCTCAATTTACTAGTATGTTTGTCCCTAAACATAAGATCTCGATAACTAAATCACAAAAATTAATAAAGTTGGTATAATATTAAATTTGTTGATAATTAATATTGTTTTACAAGTTTCACCTTCAAGATAGATAATTAGTTAATGTTTGCACATATAATATATCTTACAAATTATGGACATTAAAAAACGTAGTTTAATTAAAAGTATGTTAGCAAAGAACTAATTAATGCAATTGAAAATTTAAAAGGAGTCTTATATATTAAAAAAAAGAAAAATCTTAAAAGAGTCTTATATTTAAGAACAAAGATAAGATACAATATTAAAGATTAATTTCAACTATATCTTGAACGAATTTCATGAGTCAAAGCAGTGAGCTTTTTATTTGAGGGTCTTATAATTGAATTAGCCATTATTTTGATTTAAAATTGATATAGATATACCTTTTTCTAATGAGTTGGATGAAAGCGTTGTAGCACATACTCTTAGATTTATTTTTTTTCTTTCCGATAACTTTAATTAGTTGACAATTATCCCTTTTGCAGGTTCCGTTGATCCAGCATCCAATGGTTTGATTCAAATGAGAAAGAATCATGGAATAATTGGTATAATAGGGTGGGGCTTAATCCTACCAGTAGGTGCAATTGTTGCTAGGTACTTTAAACATAAGGAACCCCTTTGGTTCTATCTACATTCAATCATTCAATTTGTTGGATTTGCATTTGGACTTGCTACTGTCCTTCTTGGATTACAACTCTACTCCCAAATGCATGTCCACATACCAGCTCATAGAGGAATTGGCATTTTTGTCCTTGTGCTAAGTATTCTTCAGGTATGTCACTTATGATATACTCGCTCCGTTCTGCAATAGTTGACACGTTTGAAAATCGGGAATTTTGACCTAACTTACTTTGACCATATTTTTCTACTAATATACAAAGATAAATAATATCATATAAGATGTCGTTAGATTTGTCTTGATGAGTATTTTCAAAATATCAAATTTTCATAATTTTTTCTGATATATTATTCAAGATATTTAAGCTCAAAATTATGCATTGGTATATGTAATAAGGTCAACTATGTCAAGTATTATGAGACGGAGGGAGTAATAACAATAATACTTAATAACTGAGTTTAGTTCTCACTTATCATTCTGTCAAGTACAATAATTTTAACGCTTAAAAGCCATGAGATTAATCACACAATTGTGTTATTTGAACAACTAAAATTAAACTATTTTGCGACAACTATCTAACTACTTAATGTTGTTCGGACTTAAAAAAAGTAGTTAATTTTCGGTAGATGATACAGGCGTCGAAACGCATTAACCATTACAGCAACTTCACTGACCACAAATTCTGATATGATTAACCACAACTTTCGCGTATTCAAATCTACATACAATTGGACACTTGAATATTATGATTAACGACTTAATGAGGTTCTGTTGGTGGTTGAGTTTCAGTTGTTGGTATATTTATTAACCATCCACTCTATTGCATTAACCACTTAAAATGTTTTCGCAAAAATTGTTTAAATTTGGTTGTTCGAAAATCATTTATGTACAGCTTAAACTGACTTGAAAACCATGTGTGTTCAGATATTGGCATTCTTCTTGAGACCAAATAGGGATTCCAAGTTTCGAAAAATGTGGAATTTGTACCACAGTTGGTTTGGAAGAATGGCACTATTCTTTGCAGCCTTGAACATAGTATTGGGAATGCAAGCTGCAGGAGCAACGAATGCTTGGAAGACAAGCTATGGATTCCTTGTTGGTTTTATAATTGTTGCAGTTATCGTTCTCGAAATATTGGCATATTTAAAAAGGTTAGAGAAACGTTCTCTTCCTCCAAATTTCCAAATGGACCCTCTTGGAGAAGAAATCTATCCAAGAAACAATCAACCAAAAGGTACATTCTTTCCTTTGTTTTATAGAACTTTCCTTGTTTTTTAAGTTGTTTTGTGTAACATTGTATCTAATAATACCATCTTGATGATGCAGGGTGAATGTGTTGGATCCTAGTTTTGTACTTGTATAAAAACTCATCCTTATGGAATTATGTAGATATATATAGCTACCTTAGAAGTTTGCCAAGAAGGACAATCCTAACTTTGGCTTCATCGCATGAACTTGAGATTGAACTTTTTTCTTTCTTTTCCTTCTTCTGAGTTTCTGCTGCTGCTTGATCGGGTGTAATGTCTTTACTTTTTTTCTACATTTTTTTGTTTTGTTTTCTGTACAAAAGAAATGTTTTTGAAATTTAAGAATCAGATTGGTGAGTGATCATGTTTTGATCAAAAGAGCATATTCATGGTTTCTTGGCACACATGTTATTCTCTTAAGCATGAGGATTGGGTTCTAATTGAAGAGGCCAATAAACATGTAGGATTAAGATTTAAATCCAGTTAAAGAGGTGTACCCATTTATAATTTCGATCATCTTGAGAGTGTAAGTCTCTACTGTAGTGCGGTGATGATACTTTTGGTTTATAGAAAAAGATATTTAAAATTTAATGGCGTCTTAAATAAAATTAGCTCTCGTTGATGAAACTTATAAATCTAAATATGATTTATGATAGATAATTATGGCGTAATTTGGTCAAAGTAACCGATCCTTCTCTTTAATATTATCAAATTTGTTGTAGATAAAACTTATAAATAAATAGAAACTGTTATAAAGATGCAATGAGTTGTATTAATTGGAAAAAAGTAATATTCATTATGTCAATAACCGTTAAATTTACCAAAACCTTCAAGTTCAAATTGTTGGTTTATTTGGTACCAACTATCATTATTAGTAATCCTCTATTATAGAAGGACACACACCAATATATCCGTCTATTCGTTTTTCTACCACACTTAATCATATATAGAAAAAAAAATATTGACATATACTACAACCAATATTTTTGACAAGATTAAAATAGACTCTTTAACAGTGTTAAATATTGTTATGTATCTTTCAAAAAAATTATTGTTCATGTAGGGGTGTTTCTATTTTAATGTGATTTAACTTTCTTTAATTAATAATTTAAATTTTTATTGCATTGATAATGTTGCTTTTTCAATGAGATTTAATATTTTTTAATGTAAACAATAAAATAAAATCATAAAATAATTTAAAATGAAGGATAAAACTTGAAGTGGAAAAGCCACCGGTTCAAACATGTTTATGCAATTATCATTCAAATAAATTTACAAAAACTCACTTCAAGTACGTTCATGTAAACTCAATTCATACACGTCTTGTAAATTCTAAATTTATAGATCTAACTTAGTTAAAAATATTTTAATAAACTCAATTTAAGTACATTTAAGTTTTACATAAAGTTAAGAAAACTCAAAATATGAGTTAAGGTCTTTGAGAGCGGGTGTAGCTTGGAATGATGGGGTGAAACTAGAAATTTGAGACGAAAATGCGAATTGGCGCTTTCACCGAAAATATTTCCCTCGCAAATTTCTTCAATTTTACAAATTTCAGCTTCTCCCTCCTTTTCTTTTCTTTTCTTTTCTTTTCTAACACAATTAATTATTGAACACATTGTTCCTTCTTCTGTTTTACTTTACTTTACTTTCATACAAACATAGTAGATTTATTTATTCATTTTTCATTGTTCGATTTGCTGATTTGATTTTTGGTGGATCTGAAATCAACGAATTAGGGTTTTGTTTGTTCATCACAATCACAAAATATGAAATCTGAAATTCAGAACCTGAAGCGATGTAGTAAGCTAGAAGCACAATCTCCACCACAGATTCAGAAGAAGCCCAAACTCAATAACGCCTTTTACTCTGTCCGTGATGGCGAGATCCACTCCAATTCACCTTCCACCGATTTGAATATTGTAGCTGAAAATTCACCTCCATTGTCGCGATCATCCAGAGGCCGCGTTAAAATGCTTCCGTCCAAGTTCAAGGACTCTGTACTTCTCGGTACGCAGAAGAAGAAGAAGAATAATAATCAACAAATCAAAAAATCGAAGCTCGGCTTTGAAGGTGAGAATAGTGACATTGGAATTAGATTTGTAAATAAGGGAAAGGAAAACAAATGCGATTTGAAAAAAGAGAGTGATAATGGTTTTGATGAATTTGATTATGAGAAGCATGCTAAGTCGTTTAAGAGCATTAAAAAGATGGTTAAAGGTAGTCGTATGTTATTGGTTAAAGCGGAGAGTGAAAATGGTTTTGATGAAAAGGGTAAAAAGGGGAAAGAGATTTTCAAACTAGTGGATTTTCATTTGGGTGATATAGTTTGGGCAAAATGTGGCAAGACTTTTCCGGCATGGCCTGCCGTCGTCATTGATCCTATTTTGCAAGCTCCTGAGTCTGTTCTTAGACGCTGTGTTCCCGATGCAATTTGTGTTATGTTTTTCGGTTATTCGAAAAATGGAAAGCACAGGGTAAGCTCTTCTCAACACACCTTTATGTAAAGGTTTGAGTTGTTGTTATTGTTGAATTATAATGAATTTGTGATGGGCACTTGGCAGGACTATGCGTGGGCGAAGCAGGGGATGGTATTCCCCTTCTTGGAATTCATGGATAGGTGTGTTTGTGTGTATGATTTTGGTTGTTGAAGCCTGCAAGAATATTTGGCTTGTACTCACTCATATTAAGAATATTCTTGTTCAGATTCCAGGGGCAGACCCGATTGTACAAGACCAAAGGAAGTGACTTTCACAAGGCAATGGAGGAGGCAATGTTGGCAGATAATGGCATTCTGGATCCACATTATAGAGCTGAGCAAATTGTGGAGGGTGCGACTTCCTGTGCTAAACAGGAATATCACTGCCAAGGCCAGGTGATTTTCATTTTTCCACTTCGTGTTGTGTATGATCATGATTCATGACTGATGATGCTGTGAATCTTTAAGTTAAGTTTAGCATAAAATAGAGAGATATAATTGTGTGTGACTTTGAACTTGTAATTTAGATTACATAGGCTACATGCATTAGTTGGCATTCTTCTTAGTAGGAAGGTTTAAGGGCTATATATGTTCCAGCATCTGATTTGGTTATAGCATACTTCTTGGTCTTTGATGTCATAAATCATGTTTGAACATGACTCATGAATTGAAATATATATAAAAAATTAATCATCTATGACCACTGAATGAAACGTAAGAGTTTAAATGATGCATGCCATATCATGAGGATTTTTTTACAAAAATTATGTCTCAAAATGTATAATCAAACAGTATGATTTTTGTGTGTGTTTTTGGCCAGCTTTTTGATCATTTTTGGTGCATGTGTTTTTAATTTTAAGATATATCTTTATGAGAGATGACACTAATTTCTAATGAATTTTTCTTTTAAATCTTATGAATAAATCTTATATCTTTTAAGATATATCTTTATTAGAGTCTAGTTAATTCTATAATTTTATCCTGTGAATAAATTATGCAGGATACAATATCTTGTTATGGCTGCGGTTTGACGTTGCCATGCAAAACCATGAAGAAGATTAAGGATTCAAGCTGTGCTCCTCAGCATTATTGTAAATCTTGTGCAAAGGTTTGGTGAATTACTCATTTAAGATGTCTTTAGTTCCTTGACTTAATTTATCTATTGCCGAAATATAATTTGCAACATTTATGGTTTTGTTCTTACAGTTACTTAAATCGAAACAATACTGTGGCATTTGCAAAAAGATTTGGCACCATTCAGATACTGGTGATTGGGTGAGATACTACTTCTCAATTAGGTGTCTGCTTGGTTTAATTTATGCTTATTTCACATAGAATCAAAATTTTGAGATCTTATGGGGCTGAACACTGACTTAGGTATGCTGTGATGGTTGTAATGTTTGGGTGCATGCTGAGTGTGACAAAATTTCCAGCAAACGTTTCAAGGTATTGTATCATGGCTAACATGGTCCTACATATCTCTTTTGACCATTCTTTTGCTTGTTTGATGTCCCTGGTCCAAAATTTTATGTAAGATGGCTGACTGGTTATTTGATGCAGGATCTGGAAAATATAGATTACTATTGCCCAGATTGCAAGGGAAAGTCGGATTGTAAGTTATCCACATCACAAACATACAAATCAAAAATCAAGTATGTAGTAATTATTATTACTTCTGTTTCCCATACTTATAGGGGCATTCAGCATTTGACTTTATTCTTTGAATCTTATGATCTCATATTTTTTTCTCCGGACAGATCAGTAGAAAACAACCAAAAACCTGTGTTACCTGAAAATCTAGCGGTGGTGTGCAATGGCTTGAAAGGAATATACTTTCCAAAGCTTCATTTGTAAGCCTTCAACACTTCTTTTATATTATAGGGTTTGATAGCCTAATTAAAATATTTTGATTTCCTCTGCATGCTGCAGACAAAATTCTTAACAAACGTGGCTTGGTTCACAAGTGAAACAACTTCTGATATGAGAACCTATATAATTTTGCCCACCCCTTTTTCTTATACTTTTACCTTTTTTTATCTCTCTTTGGTCTCCCTTCTTGTTTTTAGGTCTCCTCTCTCTCTTTTCTTACCTTTTTCTATCTCTTTCTTACACCATTCACAACACATCAACTAAATCTTTTTCCAAATCAATAAAAGAAACCACACAATTAACTATTATGCCATTCAAGAAGAATTTCATATAACTTTTTTAATTAATTTTTCTTGCAGAGTTTTGTGCAAGTGTAGCACGTGTGGGTCAAAAAAGCAGGCATTGGCTGAATGGGAACGGCATACAGGTTGTACAGCCAAAAAATGGAAACATAGTGTGAAAGTAGAAAGCACAATGCAACCACTAATAAAATGGGTATGTGTCATATCTTGCTAGATTAATATGTGGCAAATCTTTCTCATTATTCTCACTTGAAGTACTTTTATGCTGTCTGCATCACTTTTTTTCCCAAACTTCTCCAAATTTGAAGTATAAAAGATATAGTCCTGTAGTGTTTTGTGTACTGTGTCTTCATATTTCCATAATACTTCTGCGCTTCTTTCTCATTTTTGAAATAACAAAATGAATTTCTTCAGATCACGGAACACAATCCCCAAGCTGGAATTTCCATGAAGTTAAGTCAGAAACAGGTGTTTTCCTTTTTGCAATGTAAGCATGTATTTCATATGAACTTTTACATACTGAAACTTTCATTTCTTCAATGTGATCAGATCTTATGGCACATTTCAGTCTCATGTTTTCTTTTAAATACATTTTTGAAATGGAGAAACTTAGTTTACTTTTACTTTATTGGCTCAGATAAATATGAACCAGTTTATGCAAAATGGACAACAGAGAGATGTGCGATTTGCAGATGGGTAGAAGATTGGGAAGATAACAAGATTATTATATGTAACAGGTGCTGTAATTATCATTCATGATTTTCATCCCCAAGTTGTAAAGTTATTATAGATATTTTAAAATTCTCTTTCTGATTTACAAAACTTTAAAGGATCAAACTTGAATTACTTCGTGCATCAAGAGTGCTAAGTTGCAGTTCATTTGCAGATGCCAAGTTGCTGTTCACCAAGAGTGCTATGGTGCAAAGAATGTTCAAGATTTTACTTCCTGGGTTTGTAGAGTGTGTGAAACTCCTGATGTAGAAAGAGAGTGTTGCCTCTGTCCAGTAAAAGGCATGTCATCTACATTTAATACGTTCTTTGGTCTGACTGTTTTTTTGCTGTATTATTACGTTATATCAAATTCTTCAGGAAAGTAGTAACTTATGGATCCCCTGCAATAATTCTTCAGTGAGAAAAATGCAATTTTCCATTCATGTCATGATTGGCTTGACTCTATCACGTACTAACCAATCTATGCATGTAATCAATTTAGCTCATTTTCATAGTTATGGAGAATTCACTTGTATGCCTCATGCAAATATGTTTTTGGGTTATCTTGAAGAGCTTTTTGAAAGCTTATTTGTGATTATTTTATAACATAAGAACTTATAGTAGTGTTTGGATGAACTTATATATAATTTATGATGTGTTCATAAGTTGCCTTTGGCTTATTTGAAGTCCTAGCACTGTCACTTTACCATTTAAATGGCCTTTTTCCCCTTTTAATTTTTATGCCGCGGTTGTATTTGTTTATCCATTGCTAATTTGTTTTTATAATACGGGGGAAACTCTTTGCAGGTGGGGCACTGAAGCCAACTGATGTTGAGTTGCTTTGGGTTCATGTAACATGTGCTTGGTTCCGGCCTGAAGTTGTTTTCCGAAACCACGAGGCAATGGAACCTGCCTCTGGAATCCTTAAGATTCCTCCTAGTTCCTTTTTGAAGGTAAACCATAGGGGCTAAGGTTTTCTTGACAGTTGTTGTCAGGTGATTTTAGCTACTAGCCTGCAATATTCTTGTAGCAGTAGCTAGGAACTAATTTGCATGCTTGTTCTGCTAACTAAATGAATTCTGTTGGGGGGTATATTATACAAATATATTTTTTTTTATTTTTGTCATTCCATTCCCCAACCTTATTTCATTACCCAATATGACTTATACAAAACACTTTCTACTCAAGTTATTGGGGTCCTTTTCTAGTTGTGTTACACTCTTACTTACATTCATTTTTTCTATGTTTCTTGTCCGCATTGGTGCCAGACTTGTGTGATCTGTAATCAAAGCCATGGTTCCTGTACAAGTTGTTGCAAGTGTGCTACATATTTTCATGTGATGTGTGCATCAAGGATGGGATATAGCATGGCAGTAAGTATGATGATCCTTTTACTTAAATTTGAACCAGTCCTTGATCTGAAGCTTCTACTTTTTCTTCTGAATTTGCTCTTTTTTTGGAGGGCAGCAAAGTCATTTATGTCCATAATCAATATATTGATTTTTATGAGTAAGCATTTAGTTACATGGCAATTACTTCTGCTGCTGGGAAAATATGTTGATATTGTTTAAATGTACAGTTGCGTTCTACAGTGAAGAAGGGGACTCAAATAACACAGACGCTAATATATTGTGCAGTTCACAGGTTTGAGCTCAGGGCTTCAAATTATGCTAATCTTATTTTCCATGTGTTCTTTTGAAAAACCGTTTTTACATTTTAATTTCATTTTAGGGTCCCAAATCCAGATTCAGTAGTGGTTGTGCATACCCCTCTGGGGGTATTCTCTCCAAGAACTTCACTTCAAAATCACAAGGGACGCTTTAGAGGATCAAAGCTTATTTCATCAAATAACTTAGAACTCCTTGAACCTTCAACCTCTGAACATTATGAGGTTGAGCCACTATCTGCCGCCAGGTGTTGTGTTTACAAAAGGCCTCCCAATAAGGTACTTATTCTCATTGCAAAATAAAGAACAACTTTATATCAAGTTATCAACTTCTCTAGGCTTCTGCTTTGAAATCATACATATTCGCTTGCGGTTTTTCTGCTGCGTCGAAAACTATGTGATAGACTGTTATCTAATTTCTTTAATTTGGTCTCATTCGATACTTTTTCTTCTATCCTGCCAGAAGGATGATGCACCAATAATTCACTTGCTTGGGGGGCCAAACCTTCATTCTTTAAGTGCAATAACTCAATTGAACAACAATAAGGTAATCTTCTTGTTTTGGTGTTCTGAGCTATGACTGTACCACTTCAACTTTTGTCTTTTGGTTGAAAACTCTCTTAGTTCTAATTTGCTTTGTGATAGGATGCCGGGGTGTTTTCTTCATTTAAGGAGCGCCTTCACCATTTACAGGTCAGTTAATTTCTCAATTTGCTAAAGTTAAACTTCATTTCCATATCTTATATTTTTTATTTTTTTTTGAAATAAAACCATATCTCCTCTTTATTTATATTTTGTTTCGTTTGACATTTGATGTTTTTGGTTTTAGAAAACGGAAAATTGTAGAGTCTGCCTTGGAAAATCAGCTATTCAAGGGTGGGGCCTCTTTGCTCGTAGAGATTTGCAAGAAGGGGACATGGTAACATTTCGTATTAACTTAGATGGTCACTGAAGTGTAAAATAAATACTGCTGCAGTTTCCCCTGATATACTAAATGTACATGCTTCATGTGCCTGCTTGCAGGTTGTTGAGTATCGTGGTGAACAGTTAAGGCGTAGTGTTGCTGATCTGAGGGAAGCAAAGTACCGGTTAGAAGGCAAAGATTGTTATGTGAGTCTCGTTAAAATTGTTTGAGATATCTTCTTTTTTTTTGCTCCTAGCCACTTGCCGGGCCCATGTGCTACTTCATATTTTGTCTGGATAGTAGTAAATGGAAGTTCATTATATGTTAAATCAAACCATGTGCCTAGAAGAACAACAATTTGATTGATTTTCAAAAATTTAATGGTTTATATTTAGATATCCTGTCAAATATCATGAGACTTGATAGGATTGTAGAATAGATAGACTATTTTTTATTTCAACTCCAAACAGGTCTTCAATTTTATAAGGGTAAAAGTGTAATCAAATTGATTCCATTTTTAATGTGTTCTAAATATAAGAATTGATTTCTTATATTCTTTTCTCCCCTCAAGATAGTGAAAACTAGATTTTCTAGGTAGGGAAATTGGGAATTGTGATTGGAACCTCCTTAGTAGGGTTGGACCAATTGCGCTGTGCTGATAATTGAGACTTCCTGTGATAAAAATCATTTTTTCATGTGGAGAAGGATAAGAAATATTCTGTTAGATCTGATCTGTGAGGAAAAGGTTAGTAGTCTTCCTGAAGCTTCCTGTACTGATGAAAAAACCAAGACTACCTTTTTATGCATTGTCATTTGATTAAGATGGTGTAGTTCTCTTCTCAATTGGGTATCCATGTTCCTATCATATTAACATCAACTATTGGCTGCTTCAGTGGCTAACCTGCTCAGATCAGTTAGCACAGCAAATGTTCCGCACATGACTTTGGAAAATATGGAACGCCAGGGACCAAGGTTTTTACCCCATAGAGGTAGCTGTCTCGACTGCAGAATTCACCCTGGTCCTACAGAGGGAATGCCTCTGTGCCCAACCCCCCTCAATCCGTCACCCAACCTCAAGGTAGTCCCTGCAAGCCATGGATCAACAAAGATAAATGTAGACACAGGCTGTTTTGAAGCCACTTGTTTTGGTTGAGAAATGCCGGTTCATTATTTTGAAGGTGAAGTCAGCTTTGTTGCCACAAAGTTTGGAAGAACAGAGCTGTCTACTGCTCTAGCTGAAGTGTTGGGCACAGGGTGGCGCCTTCTTTTAAAAAAAAAAAAAAAACAGAATCTGAACAGAGTAATTATCGAATCTGATGATGAAGAGGTTGTTAATTGCATAAATGGGTCCTCAAAATTTGCAGTTATTTATCTGATTGTCCTAGACTGTGAGGAGTTCTTGTCTCAGTTGGAAAGTGCTTGTTAAAAGGTGCAAGAATGTTGCTGCTTAAAAACTTGTTGGTCTAGCTAGACTCTAGGATCTAGAACATGGGTGGGAAATGTCCGTGACCAAATTTATAAAACTCTTTGTAATAATTCCATTTTTTCTGTTAATTGAAATCTATTTGCTGTTAAAAAAAATTTGATTTCTCAATCAATCCATATTCTAATTTTATAATAAGTTTCAAAATTGATGTTTGTTTTCCAAATCAAATTAAATCATTTATGATTACTTTTAGATTACAAACGCAATGGTGGCACCGACTGTAGTGTCATGTAAATGCTTATCAGGTTTCTTTTGGACTCTTGATTATATGGTTTAAAGGCCTGTTTTTGAAGGGTTATTGTTTGCTGCTAACATTAGGTTTGATTGTACTTTTAATCTGAATACTGAATGTATAAATTATGCAGCTGTTCAAGATTAGCGAGGAAGTGGTAATTGATGCAACTGATAAGGGCAATATTGCACGTCTAATAAACCATTCTGTAAGTTATTTCCAATTAATCTTGTCTTGGTTTATAGTACTTTTTTTCCTCTGATGCTGAAAAACGAAGGAAAAATGAATGGCACACTTGTTAGTTATACACTATGAACATTTTTTGTTTCTGAAAAAAATAATGAATCAATATGACTGCTGCAGTGCATGCCAAACTGCTTTGCAAGGATTATGTGTTTGGGAGATCAGGAGAGCAGGATTGTTCTTATTGCGAAGATCAATATTTCTGCCGGTGAAGAACTAACGTATGGTTTGTTGTGATATATATTTTTTGATGTGTGTGCATTCGTGCAACATACTGCAGGAACTTGTTCAGGAATGAAGTTGTCTCACTCAAACATAACTTCTTTTTCCCATCTACAGGTATGATTACTTGTTCGATACAGATGAGCGAGATGAACTCAAGGTCCCTTGCCACTGCAAAGCCCCCAATTGTAGGAAATTTATGAACTAGGTTAGTGGATGGTTTTGCATTGTTTCCGAAGATGGAACAATTGCACTAACCAAACCTTACCGGAAATATCTCTCCATTGAGGTTGTATTTTTTTTAAGATAAATTAATCAATTTGTATATTACACACTTAGTGTGATAAGTTTGTTGTTGTAATCAATTTGCATATTACTGTATTTTATTATAAAGAGGAAAATTTTCCAGCCATGAGCTGGAAGCATTCGTTGTTACTGGCCATGACTTCCACTTCCAAACTTCATATATTGAATTTTATGATATATTGAAGCAATTTAGGCCACATGATATATTATGACGATTTCATGCTTTGAAAAGATACCCCTTTAACATTATGACGATTTCATGCTTTGAAAGGACACCCCTTTGACAACCAACAACACTGATATATTTGATTTGACTTTTACTAAGGAAAGGAAACATCAACATGGGGTGATTAAGCTTTGGGTTTCATTTCATATAAAATGTAATTTGCAGTTTTAGGTTCAGAGAGGGGGGCTACTAGTACTACTGTATGATATATGGCTTATAGCTTGAAAGAAATAAGCTGATCGTACCTAACTTCCGTTGATCTTCTCATATGGTTTTTTGATACGCAGCAAAATCTTTTTTATTTTAATATTTAGGGCTTTGCGTTATACAATCAAGCAACTTGTATCATTTTTTTTTATATTGCAACTTGTATCATTTTAAGCAATTGGGATTAATAAACATAAATGGTTTTATTCCATGTCCAACGTGAATATGTTTTACAGGATATATTTTATTACTTGTTAAAAAGAAGATATATTTTAATATATTGTGGTATTATGAAGATATTTTATAAAAAGGAGATTATCTTAGGACAGGATTATTTTCTTCTTCAAAACATGGCAATTATGGGAGAACAAGCCGTGTGCAGCAGTACAATACAATACCTCAAACCACTATTGCTTATAAAAGTTAATCTTGTTAACTCTATGCACGTATCATACACAATTATAAATTTGATGATCTTTGGAGAGGGAAAGAGAAACAATAATGTCTCTGAAGACTTTTTTTTGGATGGAGTCTATAAGAAGCCACCATGGTTCAATGAGTTAACTTTAGAATGAACTTGCATATGGGAGTTTAAGTATTAATATATTCTATAGTAAGTGGTTTATATAGAATTAACAGGAAGATTTGCCTGACAAAACAAAACTAATGACAGCTGAAAAGTATTTGTTGGTAAACATTTTATTTTTAAGTTTATCCAACTACCTATTATGCTGACATGGCAAAAAAAATGACATAACTGAGTTGATACCTTCTATATCTCTGTTAGACTTTACCAATTACCAATATATAATTCTATTTGACTTTCATTATTGCTTCTTAATTAACTTGGATAAATTGTTTTCAAATATGGAATCTTCATTTTATAAGCTGGTTTGTTCTTGTTGATCTAAAGAGCAATGGGCATCTTGAAGTTCCTCTTTCACTTGTTCATATTATTTCCTGTCATATATACCTCAGAAGACTATTGTCAAAATTCTTGGTGCAGTGAAAATAACATCCTTATTCGTTTCCCTTTTCAATTAGAAGTTGAGGGTGATCAACATCCTCATTGTGGCTATCCTGGTTTCAAATTATCTTGTACTAATGATAGCAAAACCGTTCTAACACTTCCTTATTCAGGAGTGTTCTATGTTCACAAAATCAACTATCTCGAACACCACATACAGGTCTATGACCCTCACCGTTGCCTTCCAAATCGTCTTCTAAGTCTCAACCTTTCAGGTTCACCTTTCGTTATTAAATTTCTTACTAAATACACTCTCTTAAGCTGCTCAACTCCGAACATGTTAGGATCACAATTCACACCTGTTGATTGTCTTAGCAACTCTACGCATTTTGTATCAGCTATTCCTTCACTGAGCTTCACCAATTCATTGCCTCAGTCTTGCTACATTATTAGAAATTTTTCAGTTCCAGTTGCAAGTTCACATCCGGAATTTTTTTTAAACAACTTCAGTGAAGATCTTGAACTAACATGGTCTTCACCGGATTGTAGATATTGCGAATTACAAGATCGCATGTGCGGATTTCAAAGCAGAAACAACAATCAAGTCCGTTGTTTCTCTAATCAGCAAACAGGTAACTACTGAATTTTTCCACATGTCAACTCATTTCAAATGAGTCATTTGTTTAGTGGTTCTTGACATGATATTATTGCGTCAGTCAATCTAAATTGTTTTGTCAACTTGCTTGCTTAGTCAAAACCTTGACAATCTAAAACGTTCATATATTATTTTGAATGGAGCTGACATATACGGAAATTGATTAAAAAATTTAAGTCAATGATATGGTATCAGTAACCATAACGGTAACATTTTTATGTGTCCGCGGTGGAGACATATGCCTGCGAGAGTTCCATGGCCATAGTAGAAGGATTTTACCATGCTTAAAATTTGACATACATACATGTTTTAGTAATAAACAACTAATGGCCAAAAACAGATGAAAACTTGGTGATTACAACGAGATACATGCAAATTGAAAGTAGAAAGTGACATCAAGCCTTCTTATTCTTTGACAGATACTAACATATTTATTCATAATTACTCAGAAGTCAGAACTTTTCTATCTTCAGGTCATTCACAACATAGTCTTATGATTTCTAGAATCGTAATATTATCAATTGGGGGAGCAGCTATGATGTGTGCAATTGGGATAGGATGTGTAACGTGGTTCAAGAAGCGTAGAAGAAGGACGGTATCAGCTGAACCTTCCATTGACATTACCATTACAAGGATGAGTATGGGTCTGGATGAGTCAACAATTGAGTCTTTTGGGAAGGTTGTGTTAGGAGAGAGCCGAAGGCTGCCGGGAGTGGGACACAATGATGGAACCGGATGTTGCTCAATATGCCTCTCAGAGTACAACAGTAAGGACATAATTAGATGCATTCCTGAATGCAAACACTGTTTCCATGCTCACTGCATTGATGAATGGCTTCGCATGAACGCTACATGCCCAGTTTGCCGCAACTCTCCCTCCCCTTCTCATTCTCTTCATCATATATCATCATGAATCAACTTAGAGAACCATTGCTTCTAAATCACACTATCAGAAGTTTAGGATATGTATCAGTATCTAGATGGCTTAAGTTACTGAGTTTGCATTCTGATGATAATGCCATTTTGTATAGAATTAACTTTGTAATTTTAAAAATTAGTTTGACGTAATTTGATTTTGTATTTTAAAAATAAAAAATTGTTGCAAGTCATTTTGCAGGCAAACTTGTATAAAACTTTCAAGCCTACAAAACTTCTTTAATCAGTTCTGCTCAACAAACTGGGGTTATACATCGATTTCTTTACAATTGGTACACTTTTATTGCATTCTTTTACTTATAAAAGGAAAATCTTCCAAATTACATATATTGAAATTCATGACGTATGGAGTGATACACTCTAATTATCTAAGAGTGAAGAAAAGGGCACTCTTCGAGTGAGTGTCGACTCCTAGAGAGAAAAGAGATGAAAAATTGGAGAAGAAAATGAAACCTTGTTATTATTCAACATATCAGAGTTGGTTCATTGTTACATATATAGCCAATCTTGCTATAACAACTTGTATAATCTTAGAAAAGTGAAATAACAGAATCGTAAATTTAAGGCAATCCGATATATTATGACCATTTCATGCTTTGAAAAAAATACTCGTGTGACAACCATGACTGCTATATTTGATTTGGCCTTTACAAAGGATAAAAGCTACATGGGGTGATCAAACTTTGGTTTCATTTTATATAAAAATGAAATTTGCAGTTTTAATTCCGATACCTTTCGAAATTGATGATAATTATGATTTATGGCTACAGTAAGATATATGTAATCTTAAAGACATACACTGATACATATCCCAAACATATGGCAGATTAATGTGGCAGGTAAAAGAGAATAATAAGTGGAGACAGAGTTACGACAAATAGGGCATGTAATTCAACTCGAATCTTCCAAAAGAGTCTTTAGAAACATTCTTGTTTCTTTTTTTCCTTTCCAAAGATCATCAAATTTATAATTGTGAGTGATATATAAATAGTACAGTTAATTAACAAGATAGCGAGTTTCAATGAATGTTTGTTGAATTTCTTCTAAATGGTTTTCGTTCTGTAGAATAAACTTCTAAGGTTAAAAATTAGTTTAAAGTAATTTAATTATCTTTAAAGAAATTATCATTATAAGTAATTTCACAGGAACACAATTTTCAAGGTTGCAAAATATATTTTTTGTCACTTCTATAGAAACAAGAATTTATAAGGACAATCTATTTGTTCAAGTATCGGTGCATTGTAAAGAATATAAGGATGATTTGGTGGTTGAAATGAGAGAGTTAAGAGTAATAAGGAGGTTAGGGGTTTGATCCCCACCCTAGCATAAAAGCAAACAATACTCACATTGGCCATTTCAAAAAAAGTGCCACTGCATCGATGAAATGAAGCTATCTGGAATCTAAGACTATTTTACCATCTAATAAAAGAAAAATTAAAATTGTTCATAATACATAACACTTGGGTATACATCGTCCAGCTTCTTTTGGCAGTTTGGTAACAGTATTATTGCATCAAATACAGCTCATACAGCTCATAGTGAAAAACAAAACAAACAGAAAATGCAGGCACTAAGTCTGCTTCGCAAGCCGATACACAATTAACTGCTAAACAAAAACATAGGATCGGTTATAAAATACTGTACAGAGAACAAACTGCTTCAACAATGATAGATGCATATCAAAGTACTTTTCACTTCTTTGCTAGCAGTTTCTTCGGAAGTTTATCCAGGGGAGTTGATTTTAAAAGAAAAAGCCTTGCAGCACGTTCCTGCAAAGTACCTCCACATTTTAACCCACGTGACTGGAGTTCAGTCTTCAAATTCTCCAAGCCAAGAACCTGTGATGATCCGATCAATGGAAAATACATCAAACTTAAGAGACTAACAAATAGTACTTGACTAGTGGATCTAGTCTATAAATGAGATGACTTATCTTCTTTTATCTTATCATCATGCATGTCTAAAACTACAGTTTGTCACATAACAGTCTATTCATTAAGTTAGACAAAATATAAATATCAATGAATTCCTAAAAAGAGTTTGCTAAAGTTTTGCATTTTGCTTAAAAGTTATCATATGTATCAATTAAATGAAGCACATAAACATATCAAAGTGTAGAACACTACAGAAACCCTCGTTATGTTTTAAAAATATACCTCAAGTTCTGCAGCTGAATTAAAAGCATCAAAATTAAGAGGCTCCTTTTTTGCTGGAACACTAGTGCTTGGCAAGCTTTCTTCAATGACCACTGTTTTATGCTCAAGAGCACCATCAACTTCCATGTCATTGGACACAATTTCAGAGCTCACAACATTTGAGGCTTGAGCACCAGTGCCATCAACCTTGCTATCCTGATAATCATTATCTTCAACACTAATTAAAGAATCCAAGGTCTCTGAACAAGGCACAGCATTAGCCTCCATCATTTCATCATTTACGATGGGTTCAGCAGCAATGCTCAGTTTTGGCTCAATACTTTCAGTACTCTGGGATCTTTCAACAATTTCCACTTTGCCTTCTACAACAGTTTCCTTTTCTTCTTCGGATCCACTCTCACACGAACCAACCCCAGAAGAGTCTCCATCTCGCTTGAAACCAGTCACAGAATCAGAACTGCCTTCAGCCTTATTTAACCCAGACTCATTCTGACTGTTTAACAAAACAGATTTCTCAGTTTCCCCCTCATCATCAATAACATCTTCATCAGAATCAGCATCACTTTCATTCAATGCCCTCTTACCCATCCTAGAAAAACCAAACACCAACACAGCATAAATATAAATACCAATCCATAAAATCCAACAATTGACCCAAACAAATAAACACATTCAAATTTCATATTAAGGGCCTGTTAGTATTGGCTTATTTGAGCTTATCTACTGACATAAGTTCTGTGAGATTGTTTGGGAGAACTTATGAAAACAGCTTATGACACTTTTCATAAGCGTTTTTTAGCTTATGTTCATAAGTTATTCAAGATAGCTTATGAAAACAACTTATAGCATATACAAAAACAATTTAACTTAATTCTATCTTTTGCTGTAGAAATAGCTTATGAAGGCTTATACAAAAGCGCTGATGAGCGCTTGTGCTATAAGCTGCAAATAAGCTGTTCACCCAAACAAACCCTATACCTATGTTTGGTACCACGTGTGTACACCTAAGTCTATGTTTGGTTCTATAATTGTTCCCCTATAATCAAATTTATTGATATCTATACACACACAAAAGCAATTATGACCCAAACTATCCAAACATAAACTAAATAACTTATCTAGATAACTTTTTTTGTGTATCCAAACATAAACCATTTTACAATCAACCAAACCACTTTCAATCAAAACCAAATTTATAAAATCAATTTGTGTGACCGCATAATCAAACACACACTAAACTATTTAGTTAACCATTGCCTTCATAATAATTTAAACCATACAACAATTGAAAAATACAAAACCAAAACTAAGACGAACCAAAATGGCTTACCATATCTTCAACTTCTTCTGATCACGAGACCGCGAACCTTCCGATACAGGCGAAGATTTACGCTTAGCATATCTTATCGATTCCTGAACAGACTCAGCAACCTCTGCAACACAACGTTCAGATTGTTCCCTATACTTAGCAACATACTTCTGAGCCTCAACATCACCATTCTTCCCCTTCCCCTTATTATTCTTCTTCATCTGTTTCTTCAAAAACTCCTCCGCCGTTTTCTCAAGCTTCCTATCCGCTTCACCTTCTCTCCACTCCTCCAACCTCTTCTCGGCATTAACATGCCTCAATCTTCTCCCACTCATATCCCTACACGCGTCGAAATTATTCGTCTTTTTCTGCCCCGCTTTCGTCGCTGCACCACGAAGCAACGATCCGAATCCTCCTTTCCCGCCTTTCAGACGAAGAAGAAGACGAACGGAGGGGAACATGTTTCCACCTTCCGGCGAACAACATATCGCGGAATTATCATCGTTGAGGTGGCGGCAACCGGTGACGAGGCGTTGGTGTTGGATTGGGATTCCAGTGAGATGGAAAAGACGATCTTTGATTGAATTTGCGGAAAGGATCGGAGAAGGGAATAATAGGGTTAGGGTTTTACCGTTCAAGTGCTTCACGAATAGATTGAACATTCTATGGCTCTTTTCTTGTTCCATGGTTGATTGAATTTGGGGAAATTATGAGAAATTAGGGTTTCGGATGAATTCGAAAGAGAAGAGAAATTGGATTGAATGTTCGATTTCGATGCTGAATGAATAGATGAATGAATGGGTCGAATCCAAATCGGTATCGGGCGGGTTGGTACCCGTACTCACGCTGATCTCCTTTTAATGTTTTAAAAGATTGTTCTTTTTGTGTGGATTGCTACTGAAAGTAGGGTTAAATATATTTTTTGTTTTTATAAATATATTAATTTTTTATTTTAGTTTCTTTTTTTTAAATTTTACTTTAACTTTTAGTCTTAAAAAAATTTTATCTTTATTTTTGGTATTCTTTTTAAAGTAAACTTATATGTAAAATTCAATTTGATAGGAGTATGACATCGTTTCAAAGGGAAGGTGAAAAAGGTAGTATTTGAATATTTTAAGGATTCAAACATCTTAAACCATTTAGATAAACTCTCTGGTCAAATCCAAAGCCTCTTTGTTCTCATCAATCTCAAATCTATTTAACTTATTGATTTTTTTTTATTACATAATATTTACTTTATTGATAACAAATTATCCGGTGAGTTTCTGTCACCCGAAAAGTATGAACTCTAATTCAACTCAAGACTTTTGAAAAAGATAACCACGTGAATAATTAAATATCACAAGCGAGATACTAATGAAATTTTAACCGTTAACTCAGATTTATTTAACGGAAATAAATAAAAGGACGAGCATGTCCTATGATGTTGTGAAACATAAATGACCAAAACAAATAAAAAAGTTAAAGGATCGAAACAAATATTAGATAAAAGGTAAATGACAGAAAATATATTTAAGCCAGCAAATCATTTCAAAAGTTTTGAAAAGTAACTAGTTCCCAATTCAAGTAGATTGCAATGTAACCTAAATAAAACCAACTAGTAGAGTGGTCACAACAATACCATAGTATAGTAGTTTATCACACATTTGTAGTTGAGTTTGTTTTATCCTAAAGTGCAGCCTAGTCGTGACTCAACCTAGTAACAACCTTGATAGATATTTTCTTTCAAAATAGAAATTGGAAATCAAAATACAATAATTTGAAAATCCAAAAACAACAAATATATTTAAATATCTTATTCAAAAAGACTACAATGGTAAAGAAAAATTGTAAATATATTTTTAAAAGATTACACTTGTAATTTTTTGTAAGCTTAAATATGTCTATGGTTTCTGCACTTTGACCATATTTTTAAATTAGTTCCTGCACTTTTTTTTTTGTTTTATATTGGTCTTTGCACTTTGTTTGATTTTTATTTTTTTACATAATATTTACTTTATTGATAGCAAATTATCCGACGAGTTTTTGTCACCCGAAAAGTATGAACTCTAATTCAACTTAAGATTTTTGAGGAAGATAACCAAATGAATATTTAAATGTCACGAACACAATACTTATGAAATTTTAACCGTCAACTCGGATTTATTTAACGGAAATAAGTAAAAGGACGAGCATGTACTATTTGGCTTGTGCCATCCTGGAATTCCAGAATCTGAGACAATAGAAATGCTAGAGTCATATTTGTGTTACTTGTTGAATATAAGTTCATCCCACATTTCCCGTAATTGCAAGAACAACATAATTAACATGTATCAACACGATTGAAGACTTGCTAAAGTTAGAATGATTCCTTTCCTCTTATTTACCCCTTCGCAGATGAGCAAAGGAATCGTAAAACTTAGCTTTCTAACCAGGATTTCACAATCTACCGCTTCCTTTTATTTGAGCTTCTCCTCTCTGCCTCTTTTTCGGCAACCAGAACACAAAACTCAGAACCAAGCATGTCGTGTATAGACAGATTTGCAGAAAGGCTTAGATCAACAACTCTCTTGATAATTTCCAATGTTATGGTGAATCCTGAAGTCGACAATACTCTAACAGCATTAGCAACCCTACATATGTATTTTCTAGTCTCCAGTGCTGTATAGTTTTTATCTTGTTCTTCAAGACTCGATGAGTTTTCATTGGGATTTAAGACTTGTTGATTATATTGGTTAAGTGGATCTTCTACCATGTCATCTCTGACTTCAACATGTTCACCAACCCATATCAACCCATTACAACCAATTATTAAATCGATACCATACTGCTCCAGATGATGGAAATGTTGTTTCTGTCTCTTCACTAAATACGGTCTGACCGTAAGCAGTTGACCAGTAGTAAGCTGCAAAACAGCTCAAAGCCATTAGTAAAAGATCGGAAAATACTTGGGTGACATTGTGGTTGGTGACATTAGCCAACCACAATGTCACAATTGTTTTTTCTCTCTCTTTTACAGGGTTTTTTTGTCATTTTGTACACTTGTGACATTGTGGTTGGCCAATGTCACCAACCACAATGTCACCCAAGTGCTACCCGTAAAAGACCATGCATAAAATCTCAGTATAAGCGCGATAGCTATTAAAATTGTATATACCCTCACAATTGAGGATGCTTGCATTACAGCTCAATCATAAACAACAAGTCAATAAAAGAAATAGGTTTTACAAGGTTTTCAGGACTACAAACCTTTCCATATTTCTGACTTCTTTCTTGAAGGCGTAAGTCATCACGCGGAGAACGACAAACTTCAGCCTGTGAACATGTACATCATATAGGACACTAGTTAGCCGTTCATATAAAGTAAGTTAATTTTAATAAACAAGATATAACCTTGATTGATTACTTACACAAACAACATCAGCCTCCTCAAAAATACAGCGCATATTTAGTTCATCTAGAGCTGTCCTTCGCCTCTAGCAATGGAAATCATAATTCAGTGTGAGGGGGTTTCAAACTTAATTGGGAAAGAAGCCCAACAATATGATATATATGAAAACAAAATAGCAAGAAACCTAAGTGTACTCAAAACTGAAGGTGATTGTGCATGATACCTATTTCTGTGTTTATCAAACTTTCAAATCAAGGACTTAACTATTATTAACAATATTTTAAAAGACATTATAACTTATCCTAAAAATAAACACAAAGAAAGGTATCCAATATATCCTCATAGAGGGAGTTGCAAAACACCTGGGCACCATCAGACGTATTCTTAGCAGAAAGCATCAAACAAGCATTTTGACTACAATTAGTATCCAATATCCAACGCTGTTGAGCAACCTACATGACAGCAAACAGTAAGATGATGGCAATGAACATTGTCGCAACAAATACATGAAACATATATGTACACAACGTTGTCAAAATCAAATGATTCTACTCAAAATCTCAAATCTTAAATACAGAACAACCAATTCCACAAAATACTCAAAACCTAGATGCTAAGCCTACATCACATCACGAACACCCAAATGACTTCGAAGGGATTATGCATAGTTTAGGATTCTACTCGGGATTTAGTTCGATGAGCAAAATCCCAAAATCGTAGGATTTCAAAATTTTGATGAGATTGTAAAAACAATGAATGTACGTACCTCAGTGACACGGCCTATAACGATGTCACCAACCTTAGGTTTGTACCTAATATAAGATTTAGTCATTAGATTTTGTTAAAAAACAAAAACATACATACATACATACATACATACATACATACATACATACATATAGCGATTGAAGAAAGATGAATTAAGATTACCTTGAGTGCAATGCGCGAACATAAAAGTACTTGTTAACATGCTCCACAACGCCACAGAGAGTGGCAACGACTTTGCCGTATAGATCAGCAGTTCCGTGACCCTTGATTACGCCATCTTCATGGTTGACAGGGATGAAATCAGCTACGATCACCGAAACATTGGACGATAGAGATTCCAGCTGCTCCAGAGCCTTCCGTAGACGGACCTTCTGAGTTTCACTCAACCGTAACTCAATCTCTTTCATCTCTAAACCCTAAACTCTCGCTACGTACAATCAGCACACAAGTGAAACTTCGTTTATCACTTCTCGGCGCAAGCAAGGGTAAAAACTAACAATAACACGGTTTATATGTTTTTGAAAGAGATGATAGCGTAGTTAAACCCTAAAAATAAAATAAAAAATTAACAATATATGTTTTTGTTTTTAAAAATTCGTTTCATAAGGACACTTATATCTTATTTTATTATATCTATAATTTTGAAAGAATAAGTATAACAATATATATTATATATATTCTTTCAAAAAAATAATATTATACATATATATATATATATATATATATATATATATATTTGAAATTTATACTATATATAAAGAAACTACTCCTAACACTTTTGGGTTGAACTTTTCTTTTCAAAAATACCCTTAATTTTGTTAATCACTAATCAAACTCACCAAAATCTTCGACCAAAAAAAAAAAACTCACAGAAATCTAGTACTCATGTTACTTTTTTCTCACCCGCTTTTATGGTGTACATCTGTGTTTTGGTGATTTGGTTTCGGAGACGGATTCTATTGAATAAAAACTGATTTATAAACTAGGTAAGATTTGATCAAAATACTAAAATAACGATCTGTGAATGTCTCGTTTTGATTTTGGTCCATGGCTCCACTTTTGTGATGATTTGCACACATGATGACTGAACTCATTTATGAGAAAAATAGTCCATGCAAAATCTTTTGATTTTTAAAAAGGTCCCTAAAGGGACTATTTTCAAAGACAAAATATTTTACGGGGACCAAAAGCAACAAATTTTTTGTAAAACGACTAAAACCAAAACGAGGCATATTTGCAGGGATCAAAACCATATTTTAGCCCTAAATAAATTATAAATACGTAAACAAGTAAATAAAGCATATATTGTAAATAAAGCATAAAAGTAAAACAAACATACAATCATACGACTATGGTGTGTTTAACGTAAAAAAAAAAAACGACTATGGTGTGAAACTAAACAGGAAAAAAAGATGTTAATAATCAAAATTTCAATTTATCCAAGTATAAAGTGCAGGACACGTTCTCGAATGGAAGCTAGTTCATAAAGATTAATCAAAATTTTCACTATAGTATCAATAACACTTAATTAGAAAATCAAATCGATCATAATTCAAACAAAGAATTACTAGTGTATTGAAGCAACCAAAACAGCAGAAGAAAAAAAATTCACAAGAAAATTGAACAACAGAAAAGTAGTGAAATCGGAGAGGAAAGAACAAAATTACCTGAAGGATTGATTGAGTGAGTGAGAAGACAATTGAGAGTAGTCAGACAGCGGCTACGATCACAAATCACAAATAGGGTTAAAAATAAATACAAATACTAATTTGGTGGAATTAGGATATATATATATATATATATATATATATATATATATATATATATATATATAGGTTTGCAAAACCTAAATTTTGGGGAAATTATGAGAAATTAGGGTTTCGGATGAATTCGAAAGAGAAGAGAAATTGGATTGAATGTTCGATTTCGATGCTGAATGAATTGATGAATGAATGGGTCGAATCCAAATCGGTATCGGGCGGGTTGGTACCCGTACTCACGCTGATCTCCTTTTAATGTTTTAAAAGATTGTTCTTTTTGTGTGGATTGCTACTGAAAGTAGGGTTAAATATATTTTTTGTTCTTATAAATATATTAATTTTTTATTTTAGTTTTTTTTTTTAAATTTTACTTTAACTTTTAGTCTTAAAAAAATTTTATCTTTATTTTTGGTATTTTTTTTAAAGTAAATTTATATGTAAAATTCATATTTTTAAATAAAATTTTACAGAAAAATTCATAATATTATAACAATTTTTTAAAAAAAAATTAGAATTTTTTAACAAAATATGAATTTAATATGAATTTTTATATTTTTTATGGTTAAAAATTCATATTTAATTTATGTTTTGTTAAAAAATTCTAATTTTTTGGGAGAATTTTTTTTACAATATTCTACACATTTCTGCACAATTTCATTAAAAATTACTTAAAAATAGGGACCAAAAGTAGTGATTGAAAATTTTATAGGGACTAAAAGTTGAAGAAATTTTTTAGAGGGACTAAAACGAAAAATTCGTATATTTATAGGGACCAAAAACATATATAACCCAAGAAAGTATAATCTATATTATATATAAGGGAACTACCCATTTCAACACACTTTTGGGTTGAACTTTTCTTTCCAAAAATACCCTTAATTTTCAGTAAAAATAATACATGTAACAAATAGATAAGAATAAATTTAAATATAATAACAAATGTAACAAACACGATATGAATATATGTATATCTGTTTTTTTTCCTTTATCATTTAAAAAATATAACAAACTAGATGAGTATATTTATACTTACTTTTTTATTATCCCAACTATACCCCTAAACAACTTTTTCTATAATAAAGATTGTTATTCGTGTCATTAAAAAAAGCAACAAACATTTATATTTTTACTTTTAATCAAAACCAAAATTTCATAAAAAAAATATCGTTCATAATTTTCAAACTTTAGCGCAATAAAAGGAGCGAAAAGCCGGGCATCCGGCTTTTCGCTAGTACTTATAAGGAAAATAATTTTATTTCAGCTTTTTGGGCTGTTTTTTCTCATTTAAAAAAATACTTTTAATTTTGAAAATAGATAACACAAGAAAAAAAAAAGAATAAATTTCAATATTAAAAAAAAAGTAACAAACATGATATGAATATATATGTTAGTTTTGTTTTCTTTATCATTTTAAAAAGTGTAACAAACTAGATGAGTATATTTATACTTAATTTTTTCATTATCCCAATTATACCTTTAAACAATTTTTTCTGTAATAAAGATAGTTGTTGGTGTCATTATAAAAAAAATAGATTATATTTTTTTTGTTATATTGTTGGTGTCATTGAAATAAATAATCATTTTAAGTTTGTTTTGTTATAACTTGAAAGCAATAAACATTTATGTTTTTAGTTTTAATCCAAATCAAAATATCTTGGCCGAAATGGAGCCATAGAAGGGATGAAGGTTTTACGATGAGAGAAAATGTTGAAGTAGTCTGAAAACATCTTGGCCGTCGAAATAATAACCTCCCTTCTTGAGAGACGTTGGATAAGAGTGCCAACGTAAATAGAGTCGTTGAGAAGCTTTAATCAAGAATGTTGACCCTTTATCTGATATTGATAATTCCGTTGAATAACCCTTTGAATTTCCTTTGCTGAAAGTAGAATAATTTGTTGCATTCCTTTTGCTATTGAGGTCCTTTGTCTGTTTGCACACCTAGACAGAAGAAGACAAAAGAACTGCTCTATTAGATACTATGATAGGGACAATTCACAAAATAAGACAAAACCTACGTGGATTCTGGGTCCATTATGATTTTTTCAAATATGAGGGTCATCCAAGTCTGGTCGTCAGCTTCTGAGTTCGATGACCTTCATAAATCTGTTGAGGTAACTCTCCAGCTTCTGTGAGGCATCCTTCTACCAAGGACGTTGGCTTCTGGTTGATCTTCCTTTAGATCTTCTACAATAGTTTTCTAAGCTTATCTTGATATTTTTGATGCTTTCATATGTTCATTCTTCAATGTTTATATTCATTCTTTAATTTTGCACACTTTTTTTTGGTTACACTTTAATTTAATTTAATTTTGCACACTTGAATGTGTGTAAGTATTCCGATTGTTTTTCAATACTTTATTATCATCAAAACCCCGGAGAAATTGTAAGAACCATTCCTGTTCCAACAAAAAACCTCATTTAGCTTAACTAAAAATTCATTTATCAACATCACCACACTAGAAATTCATCAAAAATTTCTTTGAAAACCCTATTTAGCTTAACTAAAAGTAAAATCAATCAAAATCTTAATTTTATTCCTTTATGTTATAATGAAATTTAAGTTTTTAGGTTTGTATGATGAATATTTGGATTTGTTTATGACTTTGATAAGTTTTTGATGATTTTTATTGGAGTTTTTAGAAGAAAAAATGATAAAAAAATAATTATGTCGATATTTTATAACATAAAAGACTAAATCGAGACAAAAAAAATAAGGAACAAAAGTGTTAAAAATTACAAATTGTGTAAGTTTGCCTATTTATTTTTGGACTATTAATCCAATAATTAAAACTCGAACCATGCATATATTATACAATGTCCCTACTAAATTAGTTAAGCTCGAGGACCATTACTATTTTTTTTTACAAATCCATTACTCTCCTTATTATTAGTTAATATTATGATTTTTGTTTCCCTCGACAACAAAAAAATTATGATTACTCTTTTGGGTTCAATACGCAGATCACAACTTACAATATTATGATTTTTTTTTTGGATAAGTAGCCTGAAAAAGTGGAGTATCTGGGGTTCGAACCCGACCTATATATAAAATGCTATATCCCTACCAACTAAGTTAAGTTTACGGAAATAATATTATAATTATTATTATTAATTGCAACACACGACGTTTAAAAAATATCAGCATTCTTGTTACGGAAAGTTCTTCCTGTGTCAAAATTTGGCTTTTAAAATTCACAATAGTATAGTGTAGGTTGGGAACAATATTTTCTATATGATATTTTTTATTTGGTCAAGTATATTGTGCTCCGTGTGATATCTTTATTAATTTGTAGAGGAAAAAGTGAAAATATATAATATAACATAATTCAATATGCTAGAAGTTTAAATTTAAATAGTATAGTAAGATGATGAATGATTGAATATGCTATGCATGAGCTGACTTGACTAATCAACTCTTACTAAGTCATAGTTTTTCCCTCCCTCAATTTCCTTCCACTTTCTATTTCTTTGTCATTTATGCATTACTCTTCAACACCAAAAAATAGCCATCAATCATATCTCTCTTTATTAACTCCTAATGCTGCAAATTTAACAAGAATAGCTACCTCCTTGGAAACAAAACAAACATCAATCAACTGAAAAAAAACTACTGCATGTTTAAGGTTGGTGCTTCCTTAGTAATTTTCTGTTTCTTTCACACACAAGATTTTTCTTTAACTATACCTTTCTACTTTTTGCATGTTCTTGTTTTCTTTTGCTTTCTCTGAAACCTGAAAGTACATGGTCATGTAGATGAGAAAAATCAAAAAGACCAAGTCAAATTTGTTTGATTGATTTAACTTAGTTAGTAGTATTAATTACTTGTTAATTTGTTCTTTACATGTATGTTTCCCACATGTGGTTCCTTATGATTTTTGTTATATGTTGGTAATAGTACTTGTTCATCCATTATGGTTGAGCTTGGTTGGCGTGGTGGCTGTGTAATTGACTTTTGGAGACTTGACTTGTGAATTTAAATATCCAACTTGTTGATGGCTATATTTTTTTATTTTTTATTTTTAAACTAAATTAAATAATTGACCCATTCTTCTTCTTCTAGTTACATTGATTCAATATTCCCAATAGTTTGACTTTTGGACGAAAACAGGTATCTAATTTGCTGTTGGATTTTACAGGCTTGAGTCTTGTGTTGTGTTGAGTACAGTGTTTGCTTACTTGTTCTCAGTGGATGCACAAGTAGTTTTAATTATGAATGCAAAGGGACTTAAATTTGTGAGGTGAGGTTACTCAAATCTGCATATACTAAGATAATATAATATGCTTTTTTCTTAGTTTTCCTAAGTTGGATAGTTAGAAATTTCAAATTAATAACAAGATTTGGTATGTCTCTTTTCATTCCAGGTTTGAGGATTGGAGATCAGAGTCATCTTTTAGTATAGAGCAGGAAAACACCGTAAACAAAAGAAAAGAGAGACCAAGTGTAAGCGCTGTTTTGAAGAGTATTGGAAGAAGCCTTGTGAGTGGATCAGAGAAGATGAAGAAATTCAGAAGACCGTCTTCATTGGTTCACCCTGTAAGTGAAGGACAGACAAAGAAGTTGGATTCTTCTAAGAGAAAAATTCTTGATCCACAGGGGCCTATGCTTCAGAAATGGAACAAAATCTTTGTAATCACATGTGTGCTGGCAATTTCTGTGGACCCTTTTTTCTTTTACATTCCAGTGATTGTCGGTAAACAAAAATGTCTTGATTTGGATGGAACATTGCAGACTACTATCAGTGTTCTTCGCACGTTCTTCGATCTTTTCTACATTCTTCGCATCATCTTTCAGTTTAGAACCGGATTTATTGCGCCTTCTTCTCGTGTTTTTGGAAGAGGTGAACTCATTGACGATCCTGTCGCCATAATGAAAAGATACTTGAGTTCTCATTTCATCGTTGACATTCTATCAATTATTCCACTTCCACAGGTATCTTACATTTCAACTCATTCTTTTAAGTATATATCTATTGACAAGTACCAATACTCATTCTGATCCCCTACAACCTTGCCGCTCTCTCCCATTCAAATATTAACGACTAACATTTTCGTGAAGAGATCCAGCCTCCATGGATGTAAAGGATCCATGCTGAGTACTATGGTAGCCAAAGTAAACCCATAATTATATTTTTTTTGTTTTCATTTAAGTTGGAAGGGTGAAATTCAATGTTTATAATGATTTATTAAGCAGAGTAACTCAACTCTGAGTTACTAATAGAGTAACTTTAGAAAAAATGTGAAAGACATAATTTTGTTGTTGTTTTGGTATTTCAGATTATTGTTTTGGCTATAATTCCAAACTTGAAAAGCTCAGGTCCATTTTTAGCAAAGGATTTGTTGAAATATACAGTATTAATTCAGTATGTGCCAAGACTACTGCGAATTCGTCCGCTATTCAAAGAAGTAACTAGAACTTCAGGCATATTGACAGAGACAGCATGGGCTGGAGCTGTTTACAATCTTTTCCTCTACATGCTAGCAAGTCATGTAAATTGATTTAATTGCATTCTTCAGATTCAACTATCTTATATATGTTCCTACTTACCATGACAAAATGTTTTGATCACCAAATTCTTGTTTGTGGCTGTGGCATATCAGGTGGTTGGAGCTATCTGGTATCTGCTTTCGGTAGAATCACAGGTGCGGTGTTGGCGCAGACTGATGAACAATGCTTCGATCTTTCATGAGTCATTCTTGGGTTGTGGACCGCGAAATGCAACAGTCATCTCACTTCTCAACAGTACTAACAATACTTGTATTTTGGTTGACCCTGATGAAATCAAGGACACAAACGCCTTCAATTTTGGAATATTTTTCGATGCTCTACAATCACTTGTGGTTGATTCAACCACAGATTTTCATCAGAAGTTCTTCTACTGCTTTTGGTGGGGTTTGCGAAATTTAAGGTTGGTAAATGATAGTTTTCGCCATTGTCTTAATATGCTAAATGCAACATACACATTTTATGAACTATAGAAATTTATATGTTTATCTTAATTTGCATCCCAGTTTTTTCAATGGAAAATTTAGAGTATTTTAAAGACGAGTAATAAATTGTCATATTTTACAGTTCTCTTGGACAAAACCTCAAGACAACTACTTATGTCACGGAGATAGCCTTTGCAATTTTCATTGCCATTTTTGGATTGGTTTTATTCTCATTACTTATTGGAAACATGCAGGTTAGTGCTATTAATAGGCCTATTAGATCATTGATATGAAAGGTTTTTCTCATATATTTTATAGGGAGAAATTATAGTCACACAAATGAACAGAAACAACATTTTCTATGGACAATTGGTTCTAAATTTAATTTAACCTAATCCAAGTGACTTAAATAAGCATAACTAAACTCACCCCAAAAATCCAAAACCACTGATTCCACACTGACTTCCATTGCAGTCCATTTTTGCTTAATTTTCGGAGCTGAAAGTTAAACAAGCTATGTTAAACCTCTTTTATCAATTAATGAGCTTACATATTGTGTTGAACATTGTCACAGAAATATTTGGAATCTACAACTGTTAGGGAGGAAGAGATGAGAGTGAAGAGGAGGGATGCAGAACGATGGATGTCTCACCGTATGTTACCTGATAACTTGAAGCAACGAATTCGAAGGTATGAACAATACAAATGGCAAGAAAATAGAGGTGTTGAAGAAGAGACTTTAATTCACAACCTCCCTAAAGATCTCAGAAGAGACATAAAGCGTCATCTTTGCTTAGCTTTAGTAAAAAAAGTGAGTATCATCCATAACCATCCCACCATTAAATCATTTTTCGTCCGCATGTTTACATAATATATTGCGCATGTGTAATGAACATTTCATGTTCTTTAATTTTGCATTAGGTGCCAATGTTTGAGAAAATGGATGCGCAATTGTTGGATGCAATGTGTGATAGACTGAAGCCAGTTCTGTATACAGAGAAGAGCTGCATTGTTCGCGAAGAAGATCCAGTTGATGAGATGCTTTTCATTATGCGAGGAAAAGTCGCTACCATGACAACAAACGGTGGAAGAACTGGTTTCTTCAACTCATTATTTCTAATGCCTGGTGATTTTTGTGGAGAGGAGCTTTTAACATGGGCTTTGGATCCAAACTCCTCCTCAAATCTACCTACTTCAACTAGAACAGTAGAAACTATATCAGAAGTTGAAGCATTTGCACTCAAGGCTGATGACTTGAAGTTTGTTGCTTCCCAATTTAGACGTCTTATCAACAGCAAACAACTCCAACACACTTTCAGGTATGGCTTGATATACCATATTTTCTCTTAATTAATTTGACGATGCATAGTTAAATTTTATGGATCAGTGAAGTGCTACATAAACTAGGAAACAAGTATATATTAGACAAAAACATGCTATGTTTAGGTTCTGACTTTTGAGAGTAATGTGCTTGTATAGTCCCGTCAAACTTAATTTGGACTTGTCTTATTACACAAACACTTGGTATATGTATTTGGAAAAACTTATGAAAATAACGCGTGTCATGTTCATGCATATGTTTTTTCAACTTGTTTCTGTAACATCTCTAAAATAGCTTTTAAAAACAGCATATAGGTTATATGAAAACAAGTTAACCAAATTTCGTCTTCGATTATAGAAATAAGTAATACATAATGTTCACCTTCTTATTTTAATTACAAAAGGAAATAGAATTTGTTTGTTAAACTTGATCAACAATATATACTGTTTTTTAAGGTCATATTCTCCGCAATGGAAGACATGGGGTGCATGTTTCATACAAGCAGCTTGGCGTCGATATTGTAAAAAGAAGATTGAGAGGACATTGCGAGAAGCAGAAAACAAGCTACAAGATGCTTTGGCAAATGAGGAAGGATCAACTATAAGCCTTGGTGCAACAATATATGCATCAAGGTTTGCTGCAAATGCATTAAAAAACTTGCGAGAAAATAACAGACAAAACAGAATGCCTCCGAGACTACTACCTCTTTTGCCTCCAAAGCCAGCTGAGCCTGATTTCACTGCTCAAAAACACTAGGCCGAGCTAAGAATTTTAAGTTTTGATAGGATAGAAGCATGGATAACACTATAATATACATATTCCATTGTATTTATATGCATATACATGTAAAAATGTAAATTTTGTTGGTTATGATGCAGTAGGACAAATATAGTCCATTTTGCATGTAGAATAAAGCACCTAGCTAGGTACATTTCCAATGAATACTCCACTCCAAGCAGAGTTTATTGTTCCGCGCCATAAAGTCATTGTTGCTAGCACAATCTCCAGATCCGTTCTCTCTTCTTCTCTAACTTTGGAAGCAAAAAATGGAGAGAAGAAGTCATTGTTGCTACTAAAGATTCTCTTTAGAACAAAAAAGAGGTTTGTCGTACGAAGGGAAGATAATTCAAATAAGATAAATTTTGTTTGTTTGTTTAACTCTACTTTAGCTATTTTGACAAAATTATCCTTTATTTTACTTATGTATCATTTGATTAAATTAGGCTAGTTGAGTAGTTTACATTTTCTTACATAGAGATCAAATTACACTGATATAATGTTACGTTACTCAATTTTTTTTACTCGATACATATTTTTTAAAGTAAATAGTGGAATTATAAGTTTATATTATATAGATCATTCATAATAATTTTTCTTAAAATAAAATCATTTGATATATTATTGAGATACGCTTTTTTAGTGCTTGAATTTTGTATACGGTTGCATCCAAATTCAAACTTTTCTTCATTTTTTGACATGTGATCCACACAACAATATTTCCTCATTTATTTTAGGGTTAATAGTGTTTTTGACCCCTGTAATATAGTGCATTTTTGGGATTAGCCCCTGTAAAATTTTTTTTTTAGATTCCACCCTTGAAAAATGAAGATTCTTCAGGATTGGCCCCTGACCCCATTGAGTCAGCAGAATCTCCTACGTGGCAGTGACGTGTCATTTTTTTTATTTTTTTTACCATGCCACGTGTGTAAATAACTGCCACGTCATTTTTTATTTTAAAAAAATAAAAAATTACAAAAAAATTGTTTTTTTATTAAAAAAACATTTTTTTAAAAAACGAAAAAAACTTTTTCTAATTGTTTTTAATTAATTTTTAAAAAGCTAAAATTATTTTAAAAATCAGAAAAAAAATTCTAAATTTTTTTCAAAAATTTGATAAATCGAAAAAAAATCATACTTTTTTTCAAAAATTGAAATTTTAAAATTTTTTTTAAAAAAAATTCTAAATTTTTGATAAATCGAAAAACGTTCAGATTTTTTAAATTTAATTTTCAAAATAAAAAAAACAAATATTTTTTTTTCGAAATTAAATAATTAGAATAAAAAAATTCAAATTTTCTTATTTTTTGATTTCAAAAAAGAATTCGTAAAAATTGAGGAATAAATTTTTTGAATTCTTTTCTAAATTCTAACTTAATATATTTCCCATCAATGAGAGGAAATTTTTTGAATTCTAACCCATAAGGTATTATCATTTCCATTCTCGAACTTAATGTATTTTCAAATTTTCCAAAAAATTCAAATTAAATTAAAATGATAAAATTCGAAAAAAATTATAATTTTTTTTTTTCAAAATTTCGAATTTTTTTATTCTAATTATTTAATTTCGAAAAAAAATATTTTTTTTATTTTGAAAATTAAATTTAAAAAATCTGAATGTTTTTCGATTAATTTTTTAAATTTTTGAAAAAAAATTATGATTTTTTTTTATTTATTTAGAATTTTTTTCTGATTTTTAAAATAATTTTAGCTTTTTAAAAATTAATTAAAAACAATTAGAAAAATATTTTTTTGTTTTTTAAAAAAAATGTTTTTTTTATTTTTTATTAATTTTTTTTTTTTGTAATTTTAATTTTTTTTAAATAAAAAATGACGTGGCAGTTATTTACACACGTGGCATGGTAAAAAAATAAAAAAAAAATGACACATCACTGCCACGTAGGAGATTCTGCTGACTCAATGGGGTCAGGGGCCAATCCTGAAGAATCTTCATTTTTCAAGGGTGGAATCTAATTTTTTTTTTTACAGGGGTTAAACCCAAAAATGCACTATATTACAGGGGCCAAAAACACTATTAACCCTTTATTTTAACGTCGAACCAAACAATGGACACACTTTTAATATTTTCTGTGAAAATAAATAAATAAACCATTCAAGAGTAAAAAAGAGTATTTTCTTATTCCTATAAAATAAAAGAGTATTTCCTTATTGTTATTTATCATCACGAGGGTAAAAGTAATTAGTTTATCCTACCTTCCATCTACCATATACATCAATTTCCTTTCTAAGCTTCTAAAAATTGAAATTGTCAAATCTTTTTTCTACACTTCTTCATTCATTCTTCTTACTTTAAGAAGCTAAAAAAGGCATGTACGATTTTTTTAACTCTCTCATTCCATTTTAGTGTTTGTTTGTCTCGTCTCCTTTCCCAAAAGTCTAACGTAAAAGTTAATCAACTTTTGATTTATAAGACACAACTATATGTTAATGAGTTCATTTCTAATACATTATCTTATGTCTCATAAGTTTTCCGACGAAGATTAGCCACTACTATGCAGCGGTAAAAAATAAATAATTGTGTTTGTATTAATCCTCCAATAAAGAGATTCTAGTAATCGAGAGTTCCACTAAGAGGTAAGTAAAATCTAATCAAGGAATCAAACTTGGTTTTTTGAGAACAATTAGTTTTAGAAAAGCTTATTAACCACTTGAAACCAAATTACAAAACTAATAACTTTAACACAATGATCAATTTATGATTGGATTATTGTTATTGTTATTAATTATTAATTATTAATATTATTCAAGGTATATTTTGCATCGATCCATTTGAAACATACTATAAGTGATTGTGTAATTACCGTCAAAGGTCAAATAAACATTGAAATATACCCTGCTCTGCTCGCATATGAAAAGGAAGAAAGAGAAGGAATCTTTTTACACCACATTAGAGATTGGAAAATGCTTCTCTGCACGACAAAGTTTTCGTGGGATTCCCGCGAATGTTGGTCCACATACTTTTCAATACTTGTTTAACATTGAATTGCCAATATAATCTCTTATAATTAATTTATCAATGTGTATGACTCTCTTAAAACATGGCCCATATCCTGTTTTAAAAACTTGTGATTATATAACACCTACTTAAAACAAACATAAAAACAATCAATCCTTTGGTTTGAGAGTGGAGCATCCAATTACTAATCTAATCTTGACTACAATGAAGTAAAAGATGGATGCAATTTCTTCCCCACCCAGCCACTGTTATATTGATTAATTAATTGACAACATGATTTCAATCTAATGATCGTTTGTTATGACAGTGTGCACTATCAAATGATGGTAGTTAAAGTTTGTACGGTGTAAGCGGTGAGTTGCTGATAATGGTGGCAGCTTATAGCTACCTACTAGCTAGTCCATGCGGTGTGGAAAATGAAAAGATAGTTTGGTATAGGGGGGATTCACAAATAAAAGAAATTATTCATCAAGCAAATATTATATGAAAGAAAATCATGGTTTAGCGCATTCGTGCTATTCGTGGGGTAATTTGTCGCACCATTTAGCATTACTGAGATAGATTTCTATTCTAAGCTTCTAAGAATTGGAAATCCTTTTCATACACTCCGTTCCATTCTTTCTATTTTACAACAAACAAAAAAGCATGCAAAAAATTACTTTTTGGTGTTTGTCTTTTTTGCTTAGTCACTTAAAAGTTAAAAATGAAGCTTTTTAATTCGATGTAAACACAATATATTAATCATACTTCCTTTCTATGCAAAAACTTGTTCTCCATGCATATACAACTTCATCTATTTTGATGTATGCATAGATACCTATTAAAAAAAAATAGAGGAATGATATTTTGAAAACCGATTTTCAACAACTTTTAGTGATAACATTTTTTCTCTATTTTTATTGGACAATAACAATAGAGAGAGAAAATAGAAGAAAGAGAATAAAAAGTACAATGAGAATATGATAGAGGGAGAACGGTCACAAAAATTATTAAAAAAGAGTTGTTCAAATATCATTTCTCTAAAAAATAATCCGCAATATATTGTACGGGTGGTGAAGGTTTAAGACTTTGGAGTTTTGGATAAACTAATTATGTATCCTACACGTAACTGGTTAATCAATCGAAATTAACTGAATTCATTTAAGAGATTGATCTCTCCGATTAATATATTATACTCCTCCCGTCCCGCAATAGATGACCCATTTAAAAATGTGCAATTTTGACATAAATTACTTTGATCATATTTTTCTACTAATATACAAAGATAAATAATATCATATAAGATGTCGTTAGATTCGTCTCGATGAGTATTTTCAAAATATCAAATTTTCATAATTTTTCTAGTATTTATTCAAGATATTTAAGCTCGAAATTATGCATTGGTATGCGTAATACAGACAAAATTTTCACGTGAAGTTATTTTTTTGGTGGCGGTCAGGGTTCGAACCCCAAATCTTGTATATATTATGCATTGTCCATACCAACTGAGATTAGCTCACGAGGACTTCACGTTTAGTTATTTACCGTGCTGTTAGAGCACATGTGAGCATTTTACATTAATTAATAATAATAGTAATAATTAATAAAGTTTATATTAATTTAGTTTGACATCAAAATTAGTTAGTTAATCAGTTAAATAAATGTTAATAGTTTTGAAAAGGAATGTTTATAGTTTATTAATCACTAACTAATAACCGTATTAAGAAAAATAGTTGACGTGGTGGTTGTGTAAATCATAACCGTACTATAAAGAATCTTTTTACAACACACCCATTTTTGAAGTGGAAAGAGAGAAAACCTTCACGCAGCAAGCAAGCAAGAAACTTCATCTCTTCTAACAAATTAAATCTTCACATTCTCTCTCATCTTTCTCATTCACAATCACTTTTCTCTCTTTTATTTCTTCCTTACATTCTTTCACTTTTCAAATCAAAAAACAGGAAAGAGAGAAAACCAAATTCATGATCAGCGCAGCAAACAAGCAACTTCATCTCTTCTAACAAACTAAACCTTCACATTCTCTCTCATCTTTCTCACTCACGATCACTTTTCTCTCTCTCATTTTCATTTTTTTTTGTTGTTTCGAAAGAAGAATTCAATCTTTCACAACAAGAAGGTAACTTTTTTACATAATATTGGGATTGATTGAACTTATATATCTTTGTGTCAACACTTACTCATATACTTTGTTTTTCAACAGAAGCTCAAATATGGAAGATACTGTTAGGAAGTCCAAGAACCACGTTCGAGAATATCGTGTGATTGAGCTAAAAAACGGCCTCCAAGCACTTATTGTGCACGATCCTAAAGTTGTTGTGGAAGGAGACCATAAAAAAGAAAGCATGCAAATGGAGCGGGTATCATATATTATAATGAGTGTTTTGATGATAGTTTAGATTCTAATTTATTGCTTCAATGATATTCCCTAATTTGGTTTTGAATTTGAAATTTTCTTTCCAATATTCTGTAAAGTCACGAGAGATGTGACAAAATTGAATGAATTATTTTCATTAAAGTTTAGTTTATGAAGCACGATACTGTAACACCTCGTTTTCTCAACGTAAAAATTTCTCAAAGAATAATCAGAGTAAATCAACTTTAAACGGAATGCTACATTTTTTAAAATCACAAATGGAATAATTAACTAATTATCCTTCATAAACATTTCAATGTAAAATCTTAAATCACTTTGCAGCGGAATTTAATTTAAAAATCTTAAACAACTTTGGCACGAAGCCCTCAAAGTAAATTGTTTAATGCATGTTGTTTAATGCATGTCATTTGACAAATGCATGTTTCTGGCTTGAATTCACTAAGCCTATCCTTGCTAGCTAAGCGATTGGTCTGACTTGATATGCAAGATCTTTCTGCGTCTAGTTCCCTAAGCAAGTTGTATTAGTTAAGTGAATTTTCTAGTCTCTAAACCATATGTTCTTGCTCATGACTGTTTCACTTAATGTGTCCTGTTTTTATGACCGTGTAATTTTAAACCATTTATACTACATAAACATCATAGTATGTCTTTTGGTGTTACCTTGGATTATATAATAGTTTCTTAACTAGAGAATGAACGATGATAGTTGCTATAAGTTTCTCAAATAATGATTTTACATGATTAACATTTTATTTTTACGGTGTTTATATTAATAGTGTTTTG
Organism: Medicago lupulina; assembly: GCA_958299785.1. Lineage (NCBI taxonomy): Eukaryota > Viridiplantae > Streptophyta > Magnoliopsida > Fabales > Fabaceae > Medicago > Medicago lupulina. Next base: position 644,481 of record OY283140.1, read on the forward strand.
TTTGTTTGCAGCTTGCTGCTGTAGCATTGAGCATTGGTGTAGGAAGTTTTGATTCCCTAACAGAACGGCAAGGACTGCCACATTTGTTAGGCAAGGATAATTATATTGAAGTTTTTCTATTTTATTTTATAATTTATTTCCGGACTAATACTGCGTTATCTCGGTTGTAGAACACATGTTTTTGGCCGGGAGCAAAAAATTTCTAAAAAATGGGGTATGTTCAAAACTCATAACTAATTGAAATTCATTTGATAAATTTATAGGAACAAGCTATAGTAACCATATCACAGTTTAATTAGTAACCATACACATAGGAACAAGCTATAGGAGCTGCTTTTTTCAAACAAATAATAATATCATTTCTGAAGCAGCAGCTGCAGCAATGTAAGTATTCGTTTAATTGAATTTGAAAACAATCAACAACTTTGTAATGAAAGAGGCTTCATTTTTGTCTTTTCAAGTTAATAACCAATAGAAAAGTGAAAGGGATCACTAAAAAAATATCAATGAATCATTGTGATGAGGCGTTTATCCCAATAGTATTATTAAAAAGAAACAAAAGCAGTAGTAATTTCAGAAACAAACAATTAGAAGAGAATAATAATTCTTGATTTGAAACACAAAGTCTAAACCCTAAATACTATAGAAGAAGAACTCTGAAGTATTCCTTTCTTTTTTTGGTTAAGAACCGTGCAGTATTCTAAAACGAAAGATCTTCTTTTTATTTTTTTGGTCTTAGAAATATCTTATTATTTGTGACATCTATGCTTTTCTGGATACAGTATGGAATAAGATAGACTAAATTATAATTTTGATCTTTTAAGTATTGAAAGTTGGAATTTTGATCCCATAACATAAACAATAACAAACAAGCCTACTAAGTATAGTCACTTTTGCAGTTTTGACCCTATGACAATTTTGACCAATTCAACGTTGATGTGCACTTCACTTGAATGAGTTGGATGCCACATGTGTAATATTTTAATTAAAAATAAATAAATAAAGTCAAACATGTATTTATTGAATTAAAAAAATAAAAATAGAAGAAATAAAAAATGGGAACAGGAGGCGCATCAAAACTCCAAAATCTTGACTTCACTTCCACCACCAGCAATCTTCTTGGCTTCGAAAATTCCATCAAATCCACCAGTTGAAGCACCGACAACAATGGAATTCCATGGATCTTCTTTCTGTCTAATATACACCAAAACAACGAAACTACCACCAATTCGAGGTACGTTGAAGCGAACAGCTTGCGACGATGAAACGTGTGCTTAGGGAGAGTTGTAGAAACCTTTCAGGAAGTGGAAGGTGGAGCCACCGACGGCTCCCATTTCGAACAAGCCACCGATGTTGTCGAGGATGCGATCGGGGCAAGGTGAATTTGAAAGACGCATAAATTTTCCACAAAAGCTTCCTCAACTAATGGAGTAATATCTACATGTGAATTTGACAAATAGTATTCCCTACTTTAAAACTTTGACATTTCCCAAGCACGACCACATTCTTCATTAGTCCTCCCAAGCCCTTCACTATTAGGAAAATAAATTGTCTGAGTAGATCACTTTGCTTAAGACCTATGAATGTTGCTTTGATCTGTTATATACTCATGAAATTTTTTTGATAGGACTTGGTGAAAAGACAATGAGCCTGAATCCACTCTCCATATACATCCACTTATCCAAACTCATGTTGGATAGGGAAAATTTTCATCTCACACACACGTGTGTATAATTGAGTAATCAAATGTAACGTTAAATCAATGTAACTGCACAATAATATTTATTAGATGCATATTTTTGTAAGATATAGATCATCTATGTATACTAAAACCACATACATTTCAAAGAAAAATCAAGTACAAACTAAAACCGAATTTAAATTGTTTGCCATCAAATATATGAGTGGTTCGATTAATTAAGCGCAAAAGTTTGATATTCGAAAGCAGTTACCATAAGTAATAAAGCTATAAGCAATGTTGATAATATTCTATAAATTAGTACCCAACAAAAATGTAAAAAAATATTACATTAGCACAAGTTTTTCTCGTCCTACTACTTCTTCACCTTGGAGCTTTTCACTCATCCTTGCACGTCCAATTTGAAACCATTCTGGTTCAGACTTCCAAGTTTGAGAGTCATTTTCTCTCCAATAGGGACTCACAACTATTTGCTCAAGCATGTGGGCACATTTTAGAACATTCATAACAAGCTCAATTTCATACCAATTGCCAACACAGCCTTGCAATTCAACAACTTTTATCTCCTTGTGAGAGAATATTTCAACATCCCTAATATCTTTTTGATTTTTAAAGAACTCTGGAGCGGCAAACTGTCAAAATTAAAATCACAATAGGAATCATATTAAAAGGTGACAAACATGTACCAATGAATGCAGACCAAAATATCTTGCAAAATTATCTAAGTGTGTGTTTGGATTGGGGAATGTTTAGAGGGAATGGAATGTTTTGAGGGAATTCAAATACTTTGAGGTGAATTTTATTGTTTGGATAATAATTTTAAGAATTTTCAAAATGATGGAGTTTTATATTTTGTCCAAGTTAAATTTAGAGAATTTCAAAATAACACACCTAAAAGTTAAGAATTTCAAAATTCTTTATTGTTATAATTTTTCAAATTTTGTATTTTGGTCCTCAAATTTTCAATATGACCCCAAAAAATTGCAAATTGACCCCTTACTTTTTTCAAAAATAATAGTTTCACCCCTCAAATTTTTTGAAATTTACAAATTGACCCCTAATTTAAATGTTCAAATTTGGCCCAAAAAATTAAAAATTATAAAAGTTTCTTAAAAAATGATGACAATGAAATTTTTATTACTTCATCCAAACAAAAGTATTGAGAAATGAAAGTAATTTAATTGAATTATTTAAATTGTCTAGAATTCTAAATTCTTTAAATTTCCCAATTACCTCATCTAAACAAACTCTAAAATAATTCAAAGATGGAGTTGCAAAACTTGACTTTGAATATAAGGATGCTCAAATGTATGTGGTTTTAATGCATGACGCACTAGGTCAAAAGTGAAAACAAATGTGTGGTTTTAATGCATGATCCACTATGTCAAAAGTATAAATTTATGTACGAAACCATGGATAAAAATTAGAACAATAACCATATAAAATTAAAAAATGTGTACTAATCATATTCACTCACAATAACTGAAAGTTTCTGCAAAAGAGGAGAAACTTGAAGGATGCTTAAAATCCATAAAGGATCGTACTCTACAACATCTAAAATGTACGATTCCATGTAAATTATGAGGTTCAACTGTTTAAGATGTTTTAGTGGATGACTAACTTTTAAAGGAGTTGTGACCTGAACAAAACAACAAACCATTAATGATTCAGCATACAATTCATAAGATATTAGTGTTAGAAAAATAAAAATAAAAATAAAAAGGCTTTCATGTTATGACTAACCATATAAGACGTGGTGACATGCATGATCTCAAGTTCAGGAAAGAAAGTTGCACAAAGAGCAACTGCTAAATTAAGCTCGTGTTCCTGTGAAGAGGGTAATTTAATGCTCTTCAACATAGGGGCATTAAAGTACAAGATATCAAATTCATCTTCTGGTGATAAATTGGGTTCAAGGAAATCTAGCTCTAATGAAGTGAGTTTAAGGCAATCCAATAAAATCAATTTTAATTGCCACCTGTAGTTATTTTTGGATACATGATAGCACCCTACAACCTTAAGATGACATAAGGATGGACTTGCTATCATCGGCATTAATAATGTGAACTCACATCTAAACAAGCAAAGCTCTTCAAGTCGTGGACAATTAGATAACAAACTTTCAATTAAAGTTTCATCCAATTTTGTTTCTTCAAGTGAAAGAGATCTCAAATTTTTGAATGAAAGAAAGTCACAATTTGTAGGATGGCGAACACAACAATTTTCAAGATGCAGATGGTTAAGAGTTGCCGCATTATTCTCCAAAAATAAGGCAAAATCAAATTTATAACGATTGCATCGGGTGACATCGAAATATAGATTATAAGGCTTTCCTAGAAAGAGTAGATTGATTTTTCGAACTCCTCTTGCAATTGCAAAACTTATCCATTGATCAATACTGTTGCTTTGTTCATAGTCTAAACTGAAGTTCACGAGTAAAGAATCAATGACTGTGCCCTTAAAATTCTTGACAAATTGATCTACGCGTTTTACAAATTCATTCCTACTCAAATCCAAATTGACATGTCTCTCCATAATAGGTTCACCAAAGTAGATTAACCCGGGTGGTATAAAAGAAGTATTAAGGACATCCATGAGATACCCGGTTTGAAGTAGTTCCTCTTCACTGCTTCCAAGCACATTGTGGATATCAAAGCATAGATCTCTCCTTAAACCCCAAAGATTGCACCACCTTTTAGACAATATACTGGTTTTTAACAAGTCTTTCATAGATAATGTTGTCAGGATACAAGACAAGATGCAGTTGGGTAATTCGCTAATTCGATCACCCATCTAATTGATGGTCGTGAAGAAAATAGTCGCAACGTACCTGAAATATATAGGTAAATTTTGATAATAGAAATGAAAAGATGCAAAGTGAAGAAGTTTATAATCCTATTGAAAATCGTTGTTTCTATGTAAACCAATTTTGGTGATTTGGATTCTATTGAATAAAAACTGATTTATAAACTAGGTAAGATTTGATCAAAATACTAAAATAACGATCTGTGAATGTATGCATGTTCTACGCTAATAGTAATAAGAAAATTAAAACAAGAGAGATGTTAAATCACTCACCGAAGGAGAATAATCAATCAGATTCTCCAAACAAGAAGAAGGAGGAATCGGAACTGAATACTGCAGCGGCACCGCTCTGCAATTCACTCTTTGTATGACAAGTAATCGTAACCTAACATCTATTCTATTTATTCTTCACAAAAAACATATATTCTATTTAAAGAAAGTGCACCGACACCACAAACCAATCATAATATGTATATCTATTCTTTACTAATTAAGTTAAGGGTTAATTAATCAAATAGTCCCCTTAAATATAACAACATCTGATTTTAGTCCCTTAAAATATTCTTGAGGTTTTTGGTCCCTCTAAAATTTTCATTTATGAAATTAGTCCCTGCTCTAGTGTAATATTCAATGTAGAGCAGAGACTAATTTCATAAATGAAAAATTTTAGAGGACCAAAAACCTCAATAATATTTTAGAGGGACTAAAATCAAATATTGATATATTTATGGGGACTATTTACTTATTTAACCCTAAAGTTAATGACTAAAAAACAAAATTTTGCACATATTAATCATTTGACTAGTAAAGGTAATTTTTTATTTTTTATTTTTTATTTTAAAACAAGATCAACAAAAAAAATTAAAAACAATTTCAAATGAAAATATATTAAATGTAACTTTCTAAATTTTTTTTTTTTTAAAAATAAGTATCAAAAGATAAAGGTAATTTTGTAACAAAAAATTATTTATATAGTTGTATCCAAACTAATTAACTTTCATTTTTTAAAGAAGTTGTTGTTATTAGGATTAATAAACAAAAAATTGATTCCTTAAAAAAACACAATTGATTATATTCTATCATAAAAACTTTAAAAAATGATTACTAAGTTATTGAATGTCAAAATCATTTTTATAATCCATAAAAAAGTCATATATTCAATTTGAATTTAATCAACATAAGTTTTTCTTTTGTAAATGATGCATAAAAAAAAGGACCATTAACGTCATATTTATTATTAGTGAAATATTTACTATTTTTTATTATTATTTTGACATTTTTAGTTTAACATTTTTTATATCTAATAAAAAATATTTCAATATTTTTATCATCAACGTTTATTTTATCATTAATTTTTTTTTAGGCTTAAAAGCAATTTTAATTCCCCTATTTTTAAAATTGTTAACTTTTGATACCCTTTTTCTAAAACATGTTTTTAAAACATCCCCTATTCAAAAAGTAAGAAAAAAATGACCCCCCTCTCCCTCGGGACTTACAAAGAAGTCATCGAATTGAGAAGATTATGAGAAATTTTACATTGGTTCTTCGAATACAAAAGTTAGCACGTTGTAGCTTGGAAGAATATTTGCACACCGAATATTCATAATGAGCATGCCGTATCATCCTAAGGGGAAGGAGAATTAAAAAATTTGGCATTAATAAAATTGAGCCTTCTATAAATTCATAAATAGGAACATTTTAATTGATTAGATACCCAGTGTTACTAATATAAGAGAGGATTTTCAAAAACAGTTTAGGCTCAAATATTGAGAATATATGATTTGAAATAAATTATTCTCATTTTAATTGATATATGATCTTTTCAAGATTTGACAAAATTTTGAAACCCACAAATCCAAATACATATGCTTTAATAGTCAAATTACTCTTGACTTAATAAATAATTGAGGGTATCAACAAATCCCAAAATATAATAATTTATATAAAATATTTGATGCAAGAATATACAAAATTGAGTCTAAGAATTTTCACAATCATAACACTTTAAAAGAATAATTTTCAAAAGTGTTATTTCAAAAAAAATAAATTCACATAAGATATTTTTGACTCAAATTTAGAGAATATATGATTTAAAAGGGTATACGATTCTCATATTAATTTACATAAAATATTTAGAGATCTCATAAAATAATTTAAATCCCAATTTTTATGGGTACATAATAAATCAAATCATCTTAAGAATATTTTGGGTGCAAAAAAAAAAATATATATCCCAAAATAATAATATAGTAGCTACTAATTAACTGGTGATGCAAAATTTCTCGGTGACACATTGATCTCAAATTTAAGGGAGTGAGATATATCTAATAAATGTCAAATAAGAGTAAGGAATATTCATTTAATGTCAAATAGAAAAACTCTTTCTTCAACGGGGGGTCAAAATTGCAACATTTTGAAACTTGGGGGAAATGTGCAGCCATAAATTTACACTTTTGACCTAGTCAGTTATGTTGTGAAAACAACATACAGTTGAACATCCTTATATTTGAAATCAGTTTGAGCTTATTACACTTGACAACCCAATATCTTTTCAAAAATAACCTTTATTTGATTCCTCTAAGCAATTGCAACTCTTCCTTGGAAGTATTTTATTTTTATAAATATACAAGTTTTTATAATTAGTTTAAATAAGTTTTTAAGATGTTTTGATTTGCATCCACTAGTACTTGTTTGCCAGCTTTTAATACCATTCCTATTGTGATCTTAATTTTTGAGACAGTTTGGAGCTTCAGAGTTCTCTAAAAATCAGAAAGATATCAGGGACGTTGAAAGATTATCTCATGACGAGCTAAAAGTTGTTGAATTGGGAGGTTGTGTTGGCAATTGGTATGAAATTGAGTTTGTCATGAATGTTCTAAAATATGCCCACAAGTTTGAGCAAATAGTTGTGAGTCCGTATTGGAGAGAAGATGACTCATCGAATTGGAAGTCCGATCCCGAGTGGTTTGAAAGTGGATGTAAAAGGATGAGGGAAAAGTTGCAAGGCCAAGAAGTAGTAGGACGAGAAAAACTTGTGTTCATTGACGAGGAGGAAGGCTAGCAATCTAAAGGCATACCTGAAGTAAAAAGTTGTTAAGATTAGCTTGCATCATACTAATCTCTTGGTCATAGAAGTAGCTTAAGACTTAACTTTAACTTTGGGATGTAATAATCATACTTTTAATTTGAAATTAAGTTTGGCGTCCAAAAACTTGGTAACTTAGGTACGATGTCTTTAGTTCTGTGCACTTTAGGCACCATGTCATGTTTGTCTTAATTTTGGGTTTCACTTCTTCACTTGCAGCTTGTTTGATTAAAAGCTTTGTTTTCAAACGTGTTTTTGATGTTATTTCTTTCATACATATCTGATTTTGGAAATTCAAAAGCCTGGATTGGTTAGAAAAATGAGGGGAAATCAAATATGTAGAGAAAATTTTGAAAAGAAAAGTACCGGAGAAAAAGCGATTATGTACAAAATCACTTAGGCAAATGCATTTTACACTTTTTTTTTTTAATTGATTAACTTTTATTCATCATTCATTGTTGCTTTTGTTATTCATTGCAAGTTTTATTTTCGTAACTTATAACTCCCTTAGGATTGTACATCTTTTTTTTTTTTTTTTTATAATAATTTTTGTATAGAGTGATTCAAATCAACCTTACCTATGATTCGAATCATGTTGCATTTTCCTTTTTTCTAGTGCAGTTTGTCACGTGTGATCCAAGTCAATATTGAATCCCCTTTAATGTGACATGAAACTCTTAGAATTTGGATTGAGATTAACTCAACCTTACAAATTCGGCACTATTAACACTCATTACACCCCATGACTGGACTTTTAAAGCGTTACCCGAGTGGCCAAATAACAAAAACTTGATAGCAGATGGCGGATATGGATTTGGTGTTGTAAAGTACAACACAGTTTTCATTTCAACCATTGGATGGTTTGATAAAATTACAATAATACCATGCCAATAAAGATCCAATGGCAATAATTCAAAACAGTGTGAAACTATGTCTTTCACTAAAGCATGAGATCCTGGTCCGTAGGTGGCTCAACGGAGGATCTTGGATATTGGATATGGTATAATACCATACCAGATATGCTATAATACCATTTTGAATTTGGGTTAAGCCAAACTTAACCTACAAATCTAGCTTGTGAGGTGATGGCTACCCCCACTTATAAACACTCGTTCATGTCTTCTCATGTTCAATGTGGGATTCTTACACACAACCTCACACCAAAATCTGAATTTTGAAGTGTGACCTAATAGTGGTATAAGAGCTATGATTTAACTAAAAAGGTTCATCTCCTTATCCCTCTTGTCCCAATAATGATATCAGAGGCAACGGTTCGACCGGAAGCAATTACTCTTGATACTCTTGATAGCAATTAATTACTCTTGATACTCTTGATACAAAGTGGATTACCCACCGAGTTTCACTTGTGATAAAACAGTGATGATGGTTTTATAGAAACTTTGTTACGAATTTCATAAATTTCTGTAAGAAAAACACCTATGAATCTAGTCCTATCACATTCACAATCAACACAATATACCACCGTCAACAAAGATTATGACTTCAACCAACTTCTAGGAATTCAGACACAATATGCTTGCACTAAACAAAGATTATGACTTCAACTAACTTCTAGGAATTTCAGTAAGGAATAGTTAAGTATAAACACAAATCCAACATCACACACTTGTTTTAAAATAAAGTAGCTTAAGCTATAAAGATTTATCTTAATTAAAATCTTCCATTGATGTTCGCAACAAGGAAACAAATACGTCTGCACTTTGATAGGAGTAAGACATCGTTTCAAAGGGAAGGTGAAAAAGGTAGTATTTGAATATTTTAAGGATTCAAACATCTTAAACCATTTAGATAAACTCTCTGGTCAAATCCAAAGCCTCTTTGTTCTCATCAATCTCAAATCTATTTAACTTATTGATTTTTTATTTTTTATTTTTTTTACATAATATTTACTTTATTGATAGCAAATTATCGCGAGTTTCTGTCACCCGAAAAGTATGAACTCTAATTCAACTTAAGATTTTTGAGGAAGATAACCAAATGAATAATTAAATGTCACGAGCGCGATACTTATGAAATTTTAACCGTCAACTCAGATTTATTTAACGGAAATAAATAAAAGGACGAGCATGTACTATTTGGCTTGTGCCATCCTGGAATTCCAGAATCTGAGACAATAGAAATGCTAGAGTCATATTTGTGTTACTTGTTGAATATAAGTTCATCCCACATTTCCCGTAATTGCAAGAACAACATAATTAACATGTACCAACACGATTGAAGACTTGCTAAAATTAGAATGATTCCTTTCCTCTTATTTACCCCTTCGCAGATGAGCAAAGGAATCGTAAAACTTAGCTTTCTAACCAGGATTTCACAATCTACCGCTTCCTTTTATTTGAGCTTCTCCTCTCTGCCTCTTTTTCGGCAACCAGAACACAAAACTCAGAACCAAGCATGTCGTGTATAGACAGATTTGCAGAAAGGCTTAGATCAACAACTCTCTTGATAATTTCCAATGTTATGGTGAATCCTGAAGTCGACAATACTCTAACAGCATTAGCAACCCTGCATATGTACTTTCTAGTCTCCAGTGCTGTATAGTTTGAAGGTGGGAAAAACACAAGAAGGGGGGGTTGAATTGTGTTTTTCAAAAACGTTTCTTTCTTACGAAAAATAGCACTGTTCTCAGGATTCAGAGTCTGATGGAGTTCAGACTCTAATCAGAGTTCAGAGTCTCAGCAGCGGAATAAAGATCAGATGCAAGAAAGAAAGAAGACACAAACAATTTTATACAGGTTCCTTCCACAAACCGGAAGTAGTCCTGTCCCCCTTGCACTTCCAAGGAGAGTTTCACTAAAATGTAATATCAAATTACAAGTTGCTCAAACACACAAGTAAGAGACTTCCTTTGCTCAATCACACAAGAATGAGACTTCAGATGCTCAAGCCCACAAGCAAGAGACTTTAAAATAATTACAAAGAATTGAAAAGAGTTTTGAATACTTGATATACTATCAGAGGTATTCACAAAACAAAATGAAACAGAACAGACTCTGTTTTCTTAGATACTTAGAAATTCTAAAATGTGAGCTTTTGTAAGAATTATCTAAGTTGTTGATGAACAGATTTTGCGACTTAGAATATGAGATAAGAATTCAATTCGCGTGTATATCGTTCTGATGCATGTGTGACAATTCTTCAAGTCTTCAGCTCTATTTATAGAGGTTTTGAGAGACGTTGGAGAACAGCCAGCTCATCAACTTTTCTTTACCGAAGCTGATTTGACACCCTTGATCCTTTGCTTGATTTGAGGCTTGTACAATGAAATCAAATTCAAATCCATTCCCTCAAATAAGGAAAAGTTTCTGCTACAGTTACTGTTATTCTTGTCGTGTATAGAAGACACTGTGCAGAGTTGGTGGTTGCAGGGACAAACGTAGGCATAGTGGTTGTACTTTTCGTACACTGTACTTTGTCAATGCTTCTTGGTGTCTGAAGAATCTTTGCTTCTGGATACCATTTGCTTCTGATGAGTCTGCCTCTGATGAACTTGCTTCTGATGACTTCATCTTCAGAAGCTCTTTCTTCAGACGCACTCTGACTCTGAATTTCCAGGAGCTCTTTTAGTCAGATATTCTTCAAGCTTCAGTTTAAGATTTCCTTTGCTTTTTAAATTTATTCAAACAGAACCTCTTGTAAATAAATCTTTGATTAATGGTCCTGCACACTTGAATAAATGTTTAGCAAATCCAATTGATAATTTTTAATACCTTGTTATCATCAAAACTTAAGTGGTATACTTGTGAAACACCCTTTGTTCCAACAATCTCCCCCTTTTTGATGATGACAAACATAAGTATTTAAAAAGATCAATTGTTGTTAACTTAATTAACAAGTTGACTCTTAAGGATTCTGAGTTTTGTAAGCTCAGACTCCCCCTGAGTCTGATATTCTTTAAGGTGAGGTTTGTAAGCTCCCCCTAAGTCCTATCCAGGTTAATTAGGTTCATTTTTACGCTTAATACCAATATCATAGAATGTAGATGAGTTAAAATTGAGTTCTCAAATAAAATTTGTTAAGATAAATTTTATTTCATTCTTGGGCTCAGCTTCTGTTAAATACTTTTCTATTACTCCCCCTTTTGTCATCTATTAAAAAGATAAAACGAACAGTAAAAAAAAATATAAAACAAAAGTGAAGAAATAGAAGCTTTTATATAGGAATGATCAGGAAAGTACAGAGTGTCAAAACATAGAAAGCAGGCAATTAAGACACATAACAAAGAAAACAAAAACAAGGTGTGCAGCTAAGGGTTTGGTTGGGGTTGATGCTGTTGCTGTTGCTGTTGAACAAGAGCCATCAGACGCTGGATGTCTTCAGACTGCTTCCTAACAGTTTCTTCCAGAGCCAGTTGTCTCTGAAGAAGGTGATCTTCCCTAGCCTTAGCTTCTTCTTGCTGCTTCAGCACCTTTTGCTTCAGCATCTTGAAGACCTTGGAGTCTCTTGTTACATATTCAGATTCAGCATAGAACGGGGCATTAGCCAAAAACAGAGGCTTGGTCTGGAGTTGAGAAGAGGAGTGGGATTCTCGCAAGCGTCGTTCCATGGCGCGAGCTTGAATATCACAACACTTCTGGGCAACACCATCAAAGAAGTTCAATGCCCTATTCGTAAGATTACACCAGCTTTCTTGATAGATGAATGGTAGAAATGGAGTGTTCCGAAGAAGCACCAAACTCTGCATTTCATCATTCAGAGCCACCAGACGTTCATCCAGGTATTCAGAATCCAAAATGTTGATGGGGGGTTGGTCAGACATTTGGATTGGTGAAGATTGGTTAGAGTTAGAGGGTGAAGACATGAGGTTTGGTGGTGGTTCAGAATGTGAAGCAGACACAGTGGGTTCAGATTCTGTCACTGGGACAGACTCTGTAGCCACAGTTTCCATTTCAGATTCTGGAATGGTTTCATTTGGAGGTTGGTTTACAGTTGTTGGTTGTTGTTGTTGGTATTCAGGAAGTTCTCCTGAATAATGTTTTTCAAGATTGGAGAGGTCATCCTGTTCTGAGGTTGGGTTTTGTGGTGAATGGGGTGGTTGTTGTTTGTTTGTTGATGGATTGTCAGTTACCACTTGTCCTTCAGCAGCAGCTGTTAAATCAACAACTTGTGGACTGACTGGGTTTGTGGTTGAAGAGGGTGGAATAGAAGTATCAGGAGCAAGCATATTTAAAGGTTGGATAACAGGTGGTTGGAAGGGATGATTGGCAGGTAGTTTATTACAGATGCCTATCCTCCTTTCACCTAACACACCTATTGTCTTATAAACATCGTCTGACACTTCTTTGTAGGGAGTGGGTTTAGAAGAAGGTTTGGATTTTGTAGTGGTAGTTTTGGTTTTGAGGGTTCTTTTGGCCTTGGGTACAGGCATGGATATTTTGAATTTCTGACTTAGAGGTGCATTGTCTAAGTCAGAGTCTGTAGAAGATGAAGTGAAGGTAGAGGGTGGAGGAATTGGATTCTGAGTTACCTTAGATGTCTTGGGAACGTCTGAGGCAGCAGCCTCTGAAGCAGCAGCTTCTGATGTAATCCCAGTGACTGATTTGTCCGGGAGAGAAACACTCGTCCGGATTACTGGTGAAGACCCAGCAGCTACTGAAGCAATCTCTTGAGGAACAGCATCTGAGGTAACAGCTTCAGAAGTCCTTGAGGTTTCTTGCAGAACCTGCTGAGCTCCCTTCATAGCACTTTCTTCCAGCTTCTTGGCCAAATTCTGAGCCTCAATAACCTTCTCAATGAGATGTTGATCTTCATCATGATCAATGCCCATAGCTTCCAGAGTCTTGTCTCTATCAATCCGGTATTGGGCTTTTAACCTTTTCTTCTCATTTTTAAGGTTCTGATAGTGCTCTTCAGTCCTCTTCTGTTGTTCAGGAGTGGGTTCAAACATAGGCATCACAATCTCCCCAGTTGCTAGCCTTTTGAGTGGTCTTACAGTCTCAACAAAGCCAGCTTCTTTTTCTTCCTGGGCTTGTTGAAATCTTTCCTCAATGTTTGACTCAGCCTTTCCTCTTTTCCTCTTTGGAGTAGTCACAGTTCCAAAGGTAGTTGCTTGAGTATTAGCCGCCTTCTGCTTTCTGGCCACAGCAACTTCAGATTTCCTCTGGGCTTCTCCAGACTCCTTAGCAAAAGCTGCTAAATAAGCAGATAATGCTTCAGGATTGTTCTCTTTAAGAACAGAGGGAAAATTTCTGATGAGAGGAAGAGGGGCTTCAGACTCCTTCAAATCCTTTGAGTCAGTCAGGATTGATGTAATGGCCTTCATGTTGTAGAGGGATGTGCCATTTATCATCCTTCCAGTAGAGACACCCAGCACTCTGTCTGACGCCAGATTGAACGTCTCCAGAGTTCTCAGAACACCTCCTTGGTAGAAGATTTCAGAGAGAAGTCTTCCACAAGGGATTTGTTTCCTTTTTCCTTTATAGGCTTCTTTGACAGCCCAGCATAAATGATGCATGATATATTTTGGAAGATTTATTGGTTGAAATCCAGCCAAGAAATACAGCACTAGTTTATGATCAGAGTTAGGTTGATCAGCACCTCCTCCCTTCTGGAAGAAGCACTCATTCATAATCTTCAGAAGCACCCTGTGCTCTATATCCATTTCAACCAACCTGGTTGCAGGGTTTCCTTTCAGCAGCAGTCTTGTAAAACTGCCCAGCATGGCGTCTTTACTGCTGACGTTCCACTGAAACCTTCCTTCCATAGGCATCCTGCATGCCTGAGCAATCACTTATTCAGTGATAGATACAGGGATACCCATCACAGCAGATTTAATTTCAAGGCCGTGAAAAGGTTCAAGACCCATTTCTTTTCTTGTTTTGCCTCTCAAAGAGGGGTTTCTTAACACAGCTTCCTTTTCTTCTGCCTTGGCTGAATCAACATCAAAAACTTCAGCCCTAACCCAGAATTCCTTTACCAAATTTACATAAGTTGGACCATTTAACATCTGGAAGTACCCAGCCATCCTTTGAGCAGAGATAAACGCTTCCATATCAACCTTGTTTCTCTTTAAAGAAGCGAAATCCACTGGTGATTCAATTTGAACGACCAACGAACCCTTTTGAAGAGGAACGGTTACAGGTTTAATGGAGATGCTTGATTTAGAACTTGAACCGCTCGTAGAAGAAGCCATTTGGAGAAGATGAAGTTTGGGGGTTTTGGGTTTCTAAGTTTGAGAGAAGAGAGAAAGTTGATTCTTTAAAACGTAACTGCTTAAGACTTAAAAGTGTAGGAAAGTGAGTGAGTAGTGTGTGTTTGGTATATATAGTGATTTGAAAAACAACTCTTCACATTCAGAAGTAATAGCCAAACATGCGTATTAATGACTTGAGGGGCGCGAAAAATATTGAGAAAGAAAAACCATCATTGCCCTTAAAAAGCGTTGTTTCCCAATGCAGATAGACGTGTCAGAAGCCTATACAAATTAACTTTAACCTTTCCACTTCCCAGTACTTTCAGAGTCACAAAAAGATTCCTTTTCAGGGTCTGATAATTTTCTCAGAGGCTGAGTCTTTTCAGATTCTCCTAGGAGAGTCTGAAACTTATTCAACGTCTGATAATTTTCAGAGTCTGATTTTTCATTCAGAGTCAAACATTACTCAGAGACAAAATGCATGTTCAAATTTTTCTTTATAAAATCAAATCTTTCAACGGTTAAAGGTTTTGTAAAGATATCAGCCCACTGATGATCAGTATCAATAAATTGAATATCTAATATCCCCTTTTGAACATAGTCTCTGATAAAGTGATGTTTGATTTCAATGTGTTTGGCTCTTGAATGAAGAATAGGATTTTTAGATAGACAAATAGCAGCAGTATTGTCACAATAAATTGGGATACAGTTTTCAGTTATTTGGTAGTCTTCTAACTGATGTTTCATCCAAAGCAGTTGTGTGCAACAACTAGCAGCTGAGATGTATTCTGCTTCTGCTGTTGACAAAGCAATAGTTGCTTGTCTCTTACTGGCCCAGGATATCAGATTCTCACCAAGAAACTGACAGTTTCCACTGGTTGATTTTCTTTCAATCCTGTCACCAGCATAGTCAGCATCACAGAATCCAACTAGCTTATAATCTGAAGATTTCTTGTAAAGAAGTCCAAGATTAGTTGTTCCTTTCAGATATCTAAAGATTCTTTTAACCGCAGTTAAATGTGATTCTCTAGGATCTGATTGAAATCTTGCACACAGACAGACACTGAACAAAATATCAGGTCTAGATGCAGTGAGATACAACAGAGAACCAATCATACCTCGATACAGCTTTTGATCAACTTTGGTTCCTTGATCTTCTTTGTTCAGAGTGCAGGTAGGATGCATTGGAGTGTTCATTTCCTTGCAGTCTTCAAGTTTAAATTTTTTCAGAAGCTCTCTGGTATACTTGGACTGATGAACATACACTCCTTCTTTGCACTGATTGATCTGAATTCCTAGAAAGAACTTCAGTTCTCCCATCATGCTCATTTCAAATTCTTCCTGCATCATCTTAGAAAATTCCTTGCAAAGAAATCTATTAGTTGAACCAAAAATAATATCATCAACATAAATTTGTACAATCAGAATATCTTTCTCAAGTGTCTTCTTGAAGAGTGTTGTATCAGTCTGACCTCTTTTAAAATCATTTTTAAGCAAGAAATTACTCAGTCTGTCATACCAAGCTCTGGGAGCTTGTTTCAGACCATAGAGAGATTTCTTTAGCTTATAAACGTAGTCAGGATGTTTTAAATCCTCAAAACCAGGTGGTTGTTTTACAAACACTTCTTCAGATATGACTCCATTGAGAAATGCGCTTTTAACGTCCATTTGATACAAGGTTATGTTGTGATTTACTGCGTAGGAAAGAAGTAACCTGATTGCTTCCAATCTCGCAACTGGAGCAAAAGTTTCAGTGTAATCAATGCCTTCTTGTTGGCTGTATCCTTGAGCAACAAGTCTGGCTTTGTTTCTAATTACTTCTCCCTGTTCATCTAGCTTGTTCCTAAACACCCATTTAGTTCCAATAATGTTCTTGTGTTCAGGCTTAGATACAAGATCCCATACGTCATTCCTTTTAAATTGATTGAGCTCATCTTGCATTGCTAAGATCCATCCATCATCAGCTAGTGCTTCATCAACTGTAGTAGGTTCCATCATAGATAGCAGACCCAGGGCAGACTCTTCAGGTCTGAAATGTGATCTAGTTCTTCTGGGGCTTTCTTTGCTACCAATGATCTGATCCTCAGGATGAGAAGACTTGTATTTGAATGAATTTTTGGATTGGATAACTTGCTGTGAATCATCTTGATTTTCTTCAGAAGCTTCAGCAATAGGGACATCAGGAGCAGTCACAGCTTCTGAAGTTTCATGTGCCTCTGGAGCTTGATCAGGTTCTGAACAATCATCAGACTCTTCTGAACCTGCATTATTTTCACTTTGCTCTGGAATTTGACTTCCAGGCTCTTTGTCATCAAACTTGACATGTATAGACTCTTCAACACAGAGTGTTTCCAAGTTATACAGTCTGTATGCCTTAGATCTCTCAGAGTAACCTAGAAAGATTCCCTTTTGAGCTTTTGCATCAAATTTCTTCAGATAGACTTTATTGTTCAAGATGTAACAAGTACATCCAAACTGATGAAAATAAGAAATGTTGGGTTTCCTACCTTTAAAGAGTTCATATGCTGTTTTGTTCAGGATGGGTCTGATGTAGATCCGGTTCTGAACATAACATGCTGTGTTCACTGCTTCTGCCCAAAAATGTTTTGCCAGATTGTTTTCATGAATCATGGTTCTTGCCATTTCTTGAAGAGTCCTATTCTTTCTTTCTACAACTCCATTTTGTTGTGGAGTTCTAGGAGAGGAGAATTCATGGACAATTCCAAATTTTTCACAAAATATTTCAAATGGCTCATTTTCAAATTCTCCCCCATGATCACTTCTGACTTTTAGAATTTTAAGTTCTTTTTCAGATTGGACTTGAATACAGAATTTTGTGAACACATCATATGAATCATCTTTAGATTTGAGAAACTTAACCCAACTCCATCTACTGTAATCATCGACAATCACCAATCCATATTTACTTCCATATATGGATGCAGTACTGACTGGTCCAAATAAATCAATATGGAGTAGTTCTAAGGGTCTGGAGGTAGAAACAATGTCTTTAGATTTGAAAGAAGTTTTAACAATTTTTCCCTTCTGACATGCACCACAAAGTGCATCTGAATGATAATCAATGTCTGGTAGCCCTTTGACAAGTTGTAACTTGCTAAGCTTGGAGATTAATCTCCAATTAGCATGTCCCAACCTTCTGTGCCACAGCCATTTCTTATCACTCACTGACAGGAGGCAAAACACCTTCTGATCAGTCAGTTCTGAAAAATTTATCTTATAGACATTGTTCTTTCTCTTTCCCTTAAACACTACAGATTGGTCATCAGTGTTGATTACTGTGCAGTTGTTCTTATTAAACAAGACGTCATAACCATTATCACAAAATTGACTTATGCTAAGTAGGTTATGCCTTAGTCCATCTACAAACCACACATTATTGATTGAGACTGAGGAATTACCAATTGTTCCAGTACCAATGATTTTGCCAGTTTGGTTTCCTCCAAATCCCACAGTTCCTCCCTCTTTCATGGTCAGGGTTAGGAACATAGACTTTTCTCCCGTCATATGTCGCGAGCAGCCACTGTCCAGATACCAGGACTTCTGCTTTGTATTTCCTTTTAGACATATCTGCAGCATCAACAATTTGTGTCTTAGGTACCCATACTTTCATGGGTCCTGTTGGGTTAGTCCTAGAAGTTCTGAATCTCTTTTGTGTATTCTGTCTGAATTTTTCTTTGCCAATCTTCCTCCAGACTTTGGGTTCAGAACCTTTAGTCTCAGAATGTGACTTAGTAAAAATAGCTTCTTTTCTCTGAAATCTAGGCTTTTGAGTTTCAGACTCTGTTTTCTTCAGAACCTGTTTGATGGGTTCTGATCTTTTCAGAATCTGTAACGTTGGAGCTTTTGATTTAGAGTCATTCATGACCTTTGTCTTATAACTCTTAGGTTTTGACTTAGTCAATTCCTCTGAATTTGAAGACTTAGATTTTGAATGAGAAGCCTTTTCAGATTCAGACACAAAATGAGTTTTCAGACCTTCTTTGATGTTATCAGAACAAGGTTTTAGAATTACTTCACTAGAGTTACCTCCTGTGAAACCAATTCCCTTTTTGTTGTTCTGATTTATGCTATAAATCATGGATGCAACTTTGGTTCTATCAATTCCTGTGTTAATAAATTCCTGAAGAGCAGCATCCTGCTCAGTCATGATTTTATTATCACCCTTCTTTGTCATTGTTTTCAAGTTATAATTTTCTTGTTTTAAAGCTTCCATTTCCGTCTTAGTTGATTCATGGAGTTTCAGTAGCTTATTGTATCGTTGCTTAACTCTCCTCAACTCAGTGGATTGGTTTTCATAATGACAAAGAAGTTCTTTAAGAGAATCAATTAGTTCAGATCTGGTGAGTTTAGAATATACCTCAGTTTCAGTTTCAGAATCTGTACTTGACTCAGCATCAGATGATTCTTCTTTGTTATCAGCAGTAGCTACCAAAGCCAGAGCTATTTTAGCTTCATCTTCAGCATCATCTTTGTCAGACTCAGACTCATTATCCAGATCCTCCCAAGTTGCCATCAAGCTCTTCTTGAATTGCTTCTTGAATTTGTTAGATTTGAAGAACGCTTTCTTAGATTTTTCTTTGGATTTCTCTTTCTGCAAGTCTGGACATTCAGCAATGAAGTGTCCAACCTTTTTACAGTTGAAGCAACCTTTCTGATCTTCCTTTCTTGAACTTTTGTGATTACTACCTTTGTTCATAAACTTCTTGTTCTTCTTAGCAAGGTACTGTAATCTGTTTGTGAGCATAGCCATCTCTTGAACAATCTCAGAGTCCTCATCAGAATCTTCAGATGTAGATTCTTCTTCAGACTCCAAAGCCTTCAGAGCCTTACTTGACTTGCCTATGGACTTTAGTGCGATGGATTTGGACTTCTTGACAGGTTCTTGCTCATTAAGACCTATTTCATGACATTTCAAGGAGCTTATGAGATCCTCAACACTCAAGGTGTTTAAATCTTTAGCTTCCTCAATGGCTGTCACTTTTGGTCTCCACTTTGCAGGTAAACTTCTCAGAATCTTGTTCACATGATCAGACGTTACGTAGCTTTTCTTCAGAATCTGAAGTCCAGAAACAAGAGTCTGAAACCTTGAGTACATGGTCTCAATGTTTTCATCCTCCTTCATTCTGAACAACTCATACTGATGAACAAGCATAGTAGCCTTGGCTTCTCTGACTTTCTTGTTACCCTCATAAAGTGAGCACAATGAGGTGAACATAGCCTTTGCTGTTGATTTGTCACTCATCTTTAAGTACTCTTTATGAGGCAAGGCAGCCACAAGAATGCCTCTGATCGTATGATGTTTCTTATAAAGCTTTTTCTGCTCAGGAGTGTGAGCTTTCCTATCAAGAGCAGCTCCTTCTTCATCTAGCCTCAGATCACCAACACCATCTTCAAGAACATCCCACAACTCTTCATCCATTCCCATGATGTGACTATACATCTTGGTTTTCCACCAAGAAAACATTTCAGGATCACCATTAAACATAGGAGGTTTGTTGTGATTTGAAGATCTTTCACTTTTGTTGATATTGCTGTAGTCATACTGCACAGCAGCTCCAGAACCAAAACCAGAACCAGATGCAGATGCAGAAGCTTCATCCCCAGACATGTTTTTCACCGATCGTTTACTGTAACACGGTTAAGTGCTAACTACAGAGCCGAAGCTCTGATACCAACTGAAGGTGGGAAAAACACAAGAAGGGGGGGTTGAATTGTGTTTTTCAAAAACGTTTCTTTCTTACGAAAAATAGCACTGTTCTCAGGATTCAGAGTCTGATGGAGTTCAGACTCTAATCAGAGTTCAGAGTCTCAGCAGCGGAATAAAGATCAGATGCAAGAAAGAAAGAAGACACAAACAATTTTATACAGGTTCCTTCCACAAACCGGAAGTAGTCCTGTCCCCCTTGCACTTCCAAGGAGAGTTTCACTAAAATGTAATATCAAATTACAAGTTGCTCAAACACACAAGTAAGAGACTTCCTTTGCTTAATCACACAAGAATGAGACTTCAGATGCTCAAGCCCACAAGCAAGAGACTTTAAAATAATTACAAAGAATTGAAAAGAGTTTTGAATACTTGATATACTATCAGAGGTATTCACAAAACAAAATGAAACAGAACAGACTCTGTTTTCTTAGATACTTAGAAATTCTAAAATGTGAGCTTTTGTAAGAATTATCTAAGTTGTTGATGAACAGATTTTGCGACTTAGAATATGAGATAAGAATTCAATTCGCGTGTATATCGTTCTGATGCATGTGTGACAATTCTTCAAGTCTTCAGCTCTATTTATAGAGGTTTTGAGAGACGTTGGAGAACAGCCAGCTCATCAACTTTTCTTTACCGAAGCTGATTTGACACCCTTGATCCTTTGCTTGATTTGAGGCTTGTACAATGAAATCAAATTCAAATCCATTCCCTCAAATAAGGAAAAGTTTCTGCTACAGTTACTGTTATTCTTGTCGTGTATAGAAGACACTGTGCAGAGTTGGTGGTTGCAGGGACAAACGTAGGCATAGTGGTTGTACTTTTCGTACACTGTACTTTGTCAATGCTTCTTGGTGTCTGAAGAATCTTTGCTTCTGGATACCATTTGCTTCTGATGAGTCTGCCTCTGATGAACTTGCTTCTGATGACTTCATCTTCAGAAGCTCTTTCTTCAGACGCACTCTGACTCTGAATTTCCAGGAGCTCTTTTAGTCAGATATTCTTCAAGCTTCAGTTTAAGATTTCCTTTGCTTTTTAAATTTATTCAAACAGAACCTCTTGTAAATAAATCTTTGATTAATGGTCCTGCACACTTGAATAAATGTTTAGCAAATCCAATTGATAATTTTTAATACCTTGTTATCATCAAAACTTAAGTGGTATACTTGTGAAACACCCTTTGTTCCAACATAGTTTGAAGGTGGGAAAAACACAAGAAGGGGGGGTTGAATTGTGTTTTTCAAAAACGTTTCTTTCTTACGAAAAATAGCACTGTTCTCAGGATTCAGAGTCTGATGGAGTTCAGACTCTAATCAGAGTTCAGAGTCTCAGCAGCGGAATAAAGATCAGATGCAAGAAAGAAAGAAGACACAAACAATTTTATACAGGTTCCTTCCACAAACCGGAAGTAGTCCTGTCCCCCTTGCACTTCCAAGGAGAGTTTCACTAAAATGTAATATCAAATTACAAGTTGCTCAAACACACAAGTAAGAGACTTCCTTTGCTCAATCACACAAGAATGAGACTTCAGATGCTCAAGCCCACAAGCAAGAGACTTTAAAATAATTACAAAGAATTGAAAAGAGTTTTGAATACTTGATATACTATCAGAGGTATTCACAAAACAAAATGAAACAGAACAGACTCTGTTTTCTTAGATACTTAGAAATTCTAAAATGTGAGCTTTTGTAAGAATTATCTAAGTTGTTGATGAACAGATTTTGCGACTTAGAATATGAGATAAGAATTCAATTCGCGTGTATATCGTTCTGATGCATGTGTGACAATTCTTCAAGTCTTCAGCTCTATTTATAGAGGTTTTGAGAGACGTTGGAGAACAGCCAGCTCATCAACTTTTCTTTACCGAAGCTGATTTGACACCCTTGATCCTTTGCTTGATTTGAGGCTTGTACAATGAAATCAAATTCAAATCCATTCCCTCAAATAAGGAAAAGTTTCTGCTACAGTTACTGTTATTCTTGTCGTGTATAGAAGACACTGTGCAGAGTTGGTGGTTGCAGGGACAAACGTAGGCATAGTGGTTGTACTTTTCGTACACTGTACTTTGTCAATGCTTCTTGGTGTCTGAAGAATCTTTGCTTCTGGATACCATTTGCTTCTGATGAGTCTGCCTCTGATGAACTTGCTTCTGATGACTTCATCTTCAGAAGCTCTTTCTTCAGACGCACTCTGACTCTGAATTTCCAGGAGCTCTTTTAGTCAGATATTCTTCAAGCTTCAGTTTAAGATTTCCTTTGCTTTTTAAATTTATTCAAACAGAACCTCTTGTAAATAAATCTTTGATTAATGGTCCTGCACACTTGAATAAATGTTTAGCAAATCCAATTGATAATTTTTAATACCTTGTTATCATCAAAACTTAAGTGGTATACTTGTGAAACACCCTTTGTTCCAACAATCTCCCCCTTTTTGATGATGACAAACATAAGTATTTAAAAAGATCAATTGTTGTTAACTTAATTAACAAGTTGACTCTTAAGGATTCTGAGTTTTGTAAGCTCAGACTCCCCCTGAGTCTGATATTCTTTAAGGTGAGGTTTGTAAGCTCCCCCTAAGTCCTATCCAGGTTAATTAGGTTCATTTTTACGCTTAATACCAATATCATAGAATGTAGATGAGTTAAAATTGAGTTCTCAAATAAAATTTGTTAAGATAAATTTTATTTCATTCTTGGGCTCAGCTTCTGTTAAATACTTTTCTATTACTCCCCCTTTTGTCATCTATTAAAAAGATAAAACGAACAGTAAAAAAAAATATAAAACAAAAGTGAAGAAATAGAAGCTTTTATATAGGAATGATCAGGAAAGTACAGAGTGTCAAAACATAGAAAGCAGGCAATTAAGACACATAACAAAGAAAACAAAAACAAGGTGTGCAGCTAAGGGTTTGGTTGGGGTTGATGCTGTTGCTGTTGCTGTTGAACAAGAGCCATCAGACGCTGGATGTCTTCAGACTGCTTCCTAACAGTTTCTTCCAGAGCCAGTTGTCTCTGAAGAAGGTGATCTTCCCTAGCCTTAGCTTCTTCTTGCTGCTTCAGCACCTTTTGCTTCAGCATCTTGAAGACCTTGGAGTCTCTTGTTACATATTCAGATTCAGCATAGAACGGGGCATTAGCCAAAAACAGAGGCTTGGTCTGGAGTTGAGAAGAGGAGTGGGATTCTCGCAAGCGTCGTTCCATGGCGCGAGCTTGAATATCACAACACTTCTGGGCAACACCATCAAAGAAGTTCAATGCCCTATTCGTAAGATTACACCAGCTTTCTTGATAGATGAATGGTAGAAATGGAGTGTTCCGAAGAAGCACCAAACTCTGCATTTCATCATTCAGAGCCACCAGACGTTCATCCAGGTATTCAGAATCCAAAATGTTGATGGGGGGTTGGTCAGACATTTGGATTGGTGAAGATTGGTTAGAGTTAGAGGGTGAAGACATGAGGTTTGGTGGTGGTTCAGAATGTGAAGCAGACACAGTGGGTTCAGATTCTGTCACTGGGACAGACTCTGTAGCCACAGTTTCCATTTCAGATTCTGGAATGGTTTCATTTGGAGGTTGGTTTACAGTTGTTGGTTGTTGTTGTTGGTATTCAGGAAGTTCTCCTGAATAATGTTTTTCAAGATTGGAGAGGTCATCCTGTTCTGAGGTTGGGTTTTGTGGTGAATGGGGTGGTTGTTGTTTGTTTGTTGATGGATTGTCAGTTACCACTTGTCCTTCAGCAGCAGCTGTTAAATCAACAACTTGTGGACTGACTGGGTTTGTGGTTGAAGAGGGTGGAATAGAAGTATCAGGAGCAAGCATATTTAAAGGTTGGATAACAGGTGGTTGGAAGGGATGATTGGCAGGTAGTTTATTACAGATGCCTATCCTCCTTTCACCTAACACACCTATTGTCTTATAAACATCGTCTGACACTTCTTTGTAGGGAGTGGGTTTAGAAGAAGGTTTGGATTTTGTAGTGGTAGTTTTGGTTTTGAGGGTTCTTTTGGCCTTGGGTACAGGCATGGATATTTTGAATTTCTGACTTAGAGGTGCATTGTCTAAGTCAGAGTCTGTAGAAGATGAAGTGAAGGTAGAGGGTGGAGGAATTGGATTCTGAGTTACCTTAGATGTCTTGGGAACGTCTGAGGCAGCAGCCTCTGAAGCAGCAGCTTCTGATGTAATCCCAGTGACTGATTTGTCCGGGAGAGAAACACTCGTCCGGATTACTGGTGAAGACCCAGCAGCTACTGAAGCAATCTCTTGAGGAACAGCATCTGAGGTAACAGCTTCAGAAGTCCTTGAGGTTTCTTGCAGAACCTGCTGAGCTCCCTTCATAGCACTTTCTTCCAGCTTCTTGGCCAAATTCTGAGCCTCAATAACCTTCTCAATGAGATGTTGATCTTCATCATGATCAATGCCCATAGCTTCCAGAGTCTTGTCTCTATCAATCCGGTATTGGGCTTTTAACCTTTTCTTCTCATTTTTAAGGTTCTGATAGTGCTCTTCAGTCCTCTTCTGTTGTTCAGGAGTGGGTTCAAACATAGGCATCACAATCTCCCCAGTTGCTAGCCTTTTGAGTGGTCTTACAGTCTCAACAAAGCCAGCTTCTTTTTCTTCCTGGGCTTGTTGAAATCTTTCCTCAATGTTTGACTCAGCCTTTCCTCTTTTCCTCTTTGGAGTAGTCACAGTTCCAAAGGTAGTTGCTTGAGTATTAGCCGCCTTCTGCTTTCTGGCCACAGCAACTTCAGATTTCCTCTGGGCTTCTCCAGACTCCTTAGCAAAAGCTGCTAAATAAGCAGATAATGCTTCAGGATTGTTCTCTTTAAGAACAGAGGGAAAATTTCTGATGAGAGGAAGAGGGGCTTCAGACTCCTTCAAATCCTTTGAGTCAGTCAGGATTGATGTAATGGCCTTCATGTTGTAGAGGGATGTGCCATTTATCATCCTTCCAGTAGAGACACCCAGCACTCTGTCTGACGCCAGATTGAACGTCTCCAGAGTTCTCAGAACACCTCCTTGGTAGAAGATTTCAGAGAGAAGTCTTCCACAAGGGATTTGTTTCCTTTTTCCTTTATAGGCTTCTTTGACAGCCCAGCATAAATGATGCATGATATATTTTGGAAGATTTATTGGTTGAAATCCAGCCAAGAAATACAGCACTAGTTTATGATCAGAGTTAGGTTGATCAGCACCTCCTCCCTTCTGGAAGAAGCACTCATTCATAATCTTCAGAAGCACCCTGTGCTCTATATCCATTTCAACCAACCTGGTTGCAGGGTTTCCTTTCAGCAGCAGTCTTGTAAAACTGCCCAGCATGGCGTCTTTACTGCTGACGTTCCACTGAAACCTTCCTTCCATAGGCATCCTGCATGCCTGAGCAATCACTTCTTCAGTGATAGATACAGGGATACCCATCACAGCAGATTTAATTTCAAGGCCGTGAAAAGGTTCAAGACCCATTTCTTTTCTTGTTTTGCCTCTCAAAGAGGGGTTTCTTAACACAGCTTCCTTTTCTTCTGCCTTGGCTGAATCAACATCAAAAACTTCAGCCCTAACCCAGAATTCCTTTACCAAATTTACATAAGTTGGACCATTTAACATCTGGAAGTACCCAGCCATCCTTTGAGCAGAGATAAACGCTTCCATATCAACCTTGTTTCTCTTTAAAGAAGCGAAATCCACTGGTGATTCAATTTGAACGACCAACGAACCCTTTTGAAGAGGAACGGTTACAGGTTTAATGGAGATGCTTGATTTAGAACTTGAACCGCTCGTAGAAGAAGCCATTTGGAGAAGATGAAGTTTGGGGGTTTTGGGTTTCTAAGTTTGAGAGAAGAGAGAAAGTTGATTCTTTAAAACGTAACTGCTTAAGACTTAAAAGTGTAGGAAAGTGAGTGAGTAGTGTGTGTTTGGTATATATAGTGATTTGAAAAACAACTCTTCACATTCAGAAGTAATAGCCAAACATGCGTATTAATGACTTGAGGGGCGCGAAAAATATTGAGAAAGAAAAACCATCATTGCCCTTAAAAAGCGTTGTTTCCCAATGCAGATAGACGTGTCAGAAGCCTATACAAATTAACTTTAACCTTTCCACTTCCCAGTACTTTCAGAGTCACAAAAAGATTCCTTTTCAGGGTCTGATAATTTTCTCAGAGGCTGAGTCTTTTCAGATTCTCCTAGGAGAGTCTGAAACTTATTCAACGTCTGATAATTTTCAGAGTCTGATTTTTCATTCAGAGTCAAACATTACTCAGAGACAAAATGCATGTTCAAATTTTTCTTTATAAAATCAAATCTTTCAACGGTTAAAGGTTTTGTAAAGATATCAGCCCACTGATGATCAGTATCAATAAATTGAATATCTAATATCCCCTTTTGAACATAGTCTCTGATAAAGTGATGTTTGATTTCAATGTGTTTGGCTCTTGAATGAAGAATAGGATTTTTAGATAGACAAATAGCAGCAGTATTGTCACAATAAATTGGGATACAGTTTTCAGTTATTTGGTAGTCTTCTAACTGATGTTTCATCCAAAGCAGTTGTGTGCAACAACTAGCAGCTGAGATGTATTCTGCTTCTGCTGTTGACAAAGCAATAGTTGCTTGTCTCTTACTGGCCCAGGATATCAGATTCTCACCAAGAAACTGACAGTTTCCACTGGTTGATTTTCTTTCAATCCTGTCACCAGCATAGTCAGCATCACAGAATCCAACTAGCTTATAATCTGAAGATTTCTTGTAAAGAAGTCCAAGATTAGTTGTTCCTTTCAGATATCTAAAGATTCTTTTAACCGCAGTTAAATGTGATTCTCTAGGATCTGATTGAAATCTTGCACACAGACAGACACTGAACAAAATATCAGGTCTAGATGCAGTGAGATACAACAGAGAACCAATCATACCTCGATACAGCTTTTGATCAACTTTGGTTCCTTGATCTTCTTTGTTTAGAGTGCAGGTAGGATGCATTGGAGTGTTCATTTCCTTGCAGTCTTCAAGTTTAAATTTTTTCAGAAGCTCTCTGGTATACTTGGACTGATGAACATACACTCCTTCTTTGCACTGATTGATCTGAATTCCTAGAAAGAACTTCAGTTCTCCCATCATGCTCATTTCAAATTCTTCCTGCATCATCTTAGAAAATTCCTTGCAAAGAAATCTATTAGTTGAACCAAAAATAATATCATCAACATAAATTTGTACAATCAGAATATCTTTCTCAAGTGTCTTCTTGAAGAGTGTTGTATCAGCCTGACCTCTTTTAAAATCATTTTTAAGCAAGAAATTACTCAGTCTGTCATACCAAGCTCTGGGAGCTTGTTTCAGACCATAGAGAGATTTCTTTAGCTTATAAACGTAGTCAGGATGTTTTAAATCCTCAAAACCAGGTGGTTGTTTTACAAACACTTCTTCAGATATGACTCCATTGAGAAATGCGCTTTTAACGTCCATTTGATACAAGGTTATGTTGTGATTTACTGCGTAGGAAAGAAGTAACCTGATTGCTTCCAATCTCGCAACTGGAGCAAAAGTTTCAGTGTAATCAATGCCTTCTTGTTGGCTGTATCCTTGAGCAACAAGTCTGGCTTTGTTTCTAATTACTTCTCCCTGTTCATCTAGCTTGTTCCTAAACACCCATTTAGTTCCAATAATGTTCTTGTGTTCAGGCTTAGATACAAGATCCCATACGTCATTCCTTTTAAATTGATTGAGCTCATCTTGCATTGCTAAGATCCATCCATCATCAGCTAGTGCTTCATCAACTGTAGTAGGTTCCATCATAGATAGCAGACCCAGGGCAGACTCTTCAGGTCTGAAATGTGATCTAGTTCTTCTGGGGCTTTCTTTGCTACCAATGATCTGATCCTCAGGATGAGAAGACTTGTATTTGAATGAATTTTTGGATTGGATAACTTGCTGTGAATCATCTTGATTTTCTTCAGAAGCTTCAGCAATAGGGACATCAGGAGCAGTCACAGCTTCTGAAGTTTCATGTGCCTCTGGAGCTTGATCAGGTTCTGAACAATCATCAGACTCTTCTGAACCTGCATTATTTTCACTTTGCTCTGGAATTTGACTTCCAGGCTCTTTGTCATCAAACTTGACATGTATAGACTCTTCAACACAGAGTGTTTCCAAGTTATACAGTCTGTATGCCTTAGATCTCTCAGAGTAACCTAGAAAGATTCCCTTTTGAGCTTTTGCATCAAATTTCTTCAGATAGACTTTATTGTTCAAGATGTAACAAGTACATCCAAACTGATGAAAATAAGAAATGTTGGGTTTCCTACCTTTAAAGAGTTCATATGCTGTTTTGTTCAGGATGGGTCTGATGTAGATCCGGTTCTGAACATAACATGCTGTGTTCACTGCTTCTGCCCAAAAATGTTTTGCCAGATTGTTTTCATGAATCATGGTTCTTGCCATTTCTTGAAGAGTCCTATTCTTTCTTTCTACAACTCCATTTTGTTGTGGAGTTCTAGGAGAGGAGAATTCATGGACAATTCCAAATTTTTCACAAAATATTTCAAATGGCTCATTTTCAAATTCTCCCCCATGATCACTTCTGACTTTTAGAATTTTAAGTTCTTTTTCAGATTGGACTTGAATACAGAATTTTGTGAACACATCATATGAATCATCTTTAGATTTGAGAAACTTAACCCAACTCCATCTACTGTAATCATCGACAATCACCAATCCATATTTACTTCCATATATGGATGCAGTACTGACTGGTCCAAATAAATCAATATGGAGTAGTTCTAAGGGTCTGGAGGTAGAAACAATGTCTTTAGATTTGAAAGAAGTTTTAACAATTTTTCCCTTCTGACATGCACCACAAAGTGCATCTGAATGATAATCAATGTCTGGTAGCCCTTTGACAAGTTGTAACTTGCTAAGCTTGGAGATTAATCTCCAATTAGCATGTCCCAACCTTCTGTGCCACAGCCATTTCTTATCACTCACTGACAGGAGGCAAAACACCTTCTGATCAGTCAGTTCTGAAAAATTTATCTTATAGACATTGTTCTTTCTCTTTCCCTTAAACACTACAGATTGGTCATCAGTGTTGATTACTGTGCAGTTGTTCTTATTAAACAAGACGTCATAACCATTATCACAAAATTGACTTATGCTAAGTAGGTTATGCCTTAGTCCATCTACAAACCACACATTATTGATTGAGACTGAGGAATTACCAATTGTTCCAGTACCAATGATTTTGCCAGTTTGGTTTCCTCCAAATCCCACAGTTCCTCCCTCTTTCATGGTCAGGGTTAGGAACATAGACTTTTCTCCCGTCATATGTCGCGAGCAGCCACTGTCCAGATACCAGGACTTCTGCTTTGTATTTCCTTTTAGACATATCTGCAGCATCAACAATTTGTGTCTTAGGTACCCATACTTTCATGGGTCCTGTTGGGTTAGTCCTAGAAGTTCTGAATCTCTTTTGTGTATTCTGTCTGAATTTTTCTTTGCCAATCTTCCTCCAGACTTTGGGTTCAGAACCTTTAGTCTCAGAATGTGACTTAGTAAAAATAGCTTCTTTTCTCTGAAATCTAGGCTTTTGAGTTTCAGACTCTGTTTTCTTCAGAACCTGTTTGATGGGTTCTGATCTTTTCAGAATCTGTAACGTTGGAGCTTTTGATTTAGAGTCATTCATGACCTTTGTCTTATAACTCTTAGGTTTTGACTTAGTCAATTCCTCTGAATTTGAAGACTTAGATTTTGAATGAGAAGCCTTTTCAGATTCAGACACAAAATGAGTTTTCAGACCTTCTTTGATGTTATCAGAACAAGGTTTTAGAATTACTTCACTAGAGTTACCTCCTGTGAAACCAATTCCCTTTTTGTTGTTCTGATTTATGCTATAAATCATGGATGCAACTTTGGTTCTATCAATTCCTGTGTTAATAAATTCCTGAAGAGCAGCATCCTGCTCAGTCATGATTTTATTATCACCCTTCTTTGTCATTGTTTTCAAGTTATAATTTTCTTGTTTTAAAGCTTCCATTTCCGTCTTAGTTGATTCATGGAGTTTCAGTAGCTTATTGTATCGTTGCTTAACTCTCCTCAACTCAGTGGATTGGTTTTCATAATGACAAAGAAGTTCTTTAAGAGAATCAATTAGTTCAGATCTGGTGAGTTTAGAATATACCTCAGTTTCAGTTTCAGAATCTGTACTTGACTCAGCATCAGATGATTCTTCTTTGTTATCAGCAGTAGCTACCAAAGCCAGAGCTATTTTAGCTTCATCTTCAGCATCATCTTTGTCAGACTCAGACTCATTATCCAGATCCTCCCAAGTTGCCATCAAGCTCTTCTTGAATTGCTTCTTGAATTTGTTAGATTTGAAGAACGCTTTCTTAGATTTTTCTTTGGATTTCTCTTTCTGCAAGTCTGGACATTCAGCAATGAAGTGTCCAACCTTTTTACAGTTGAAGCAACCTTTCTGATCTTCCTTTCTTGAACTTTTGTGATTACTACCTTTGTTCATAAACTTCTTGTTCTTCTTAGCAAGGTACTGTAATCTGTTTGTGAGCATAGCCATCTCTTGAACAATCTCAGAGTCCTCATCAGAATCTTCAGATGTAGATTCTTCTTCAGACTCCAAAGCCTTCAGAGCCTTACTTGACTTGCCTATGGACTTTAGTGCGATGGATTTGGACTTCTTGACAGGTTCTTGCTCATTAAGACCTATTTCATGACATTTCAAGGAGCTTATGAGATCCTCAACACTCAAGGTGTTTAAATCTTTAGCTTCCTCAATGGCTGTCACTTTTGGTCTCCACTTTGCAGGTAAACTTCTCAGAATCTTGTTCACATGATCAGACGTTACGTAGCTTTTCTTCAGAATCTGAAGTCCAGAAACAAGAGTCTGAAACCTTGAGTACATGGTCTCAATGTTTTCATCCTCCTTCATTCTGAACAACTCATACTGATGAACAAGCATAGTAGCCTTGGCTTCTCTGACTTTCTTGTTACCCTCATAAAGTGAGCACAATGAGGTGAACATAGCCTTTGCTGTTGATTTGTCACTCATCTTTAAGTACTCTTTATGAGGCAAGGCAGCCACAAGAATGCCTCTGATCGTATGATGTTTCTTATAAAGCTTTTTCTGCTCAGGAGTGTGAGCTTTCCTATCAAGAGCAGCTCCTTCTTCATCTAGCCTCAGATCACCAACACCATCTTCAAGAACATCCCACAACTCTTCATCCATTCCCATGATGTGACTATACATCTTGGTTTTCCACCAAGAAAACATTTCAGGATCACCATTAAACATAGGAGGTTTGTTGTGATTTGAAGATCTTTCACTTTTGTTGATATTGCTGTAGTCATACTGCACAGCAGCTCCAGAACCAAAACCAGAACCAGATGCAGATGCAGAAGCTTCATCCCCAGACATGTTTTTCACCGATCGTTTACTGTAACACGGTTAAGTGCTAACTACAGAGCCGAAGCTCTGATACCAACTGAAGGTGGGAAAAACACAAGAAGGGGGGGTTGAATTGTGTTTTTCAAAAACGTTTCTTTCTTACGAAAAATAGCACTGTTCTCAGGATTCAGAGTCTGATGGAGTTCAGACTCTAATCAGAGTTCAGAGTCTCAGCAGCGGAATAAAGATCAGATGCAAGAAAGAAAGAAGACACAAACAATTTTATACAGGTTCCTTCCACAAACCGGAAGTAGTCCTGTCCCCCTTGCACTTCCAAGGAGAGTTTCACTAAAATGTAATATCAAATTACAAGTTGCTCAAACACACAAGTAAGAGACTTCCTTTGCTCAATCACACACGAATGAGACTTCAGATGCTCAAGCCCACAAGCAAGAGACTTTAAAATAATTACAAAGAATTGAAAAGAGTTTTGAATACTTGATATACTATCAGAGGTATTCACAAAACAAAATGAAACAGAACAGACTCTGTTTTCTTAGATACTTAGAAATTCTAAAATGTGAGCTTTTGTAAGAATTATCTAAGTTGTTGATGAACAGATTTTGCGACTTAGAATATGAGATAAGAATTCAATTCGCGTGTATATCGTTCTGATGCATGTGTGACAATTCTTCAAGTCTTCAGCTCTATTTATAGAGGTTTTGAGAGACGTTGGAGAACAGCCAGCTCATCAACTTTTCTTTACCGAAGCTGATTTGACACCCTTGATCCTTTGCTTGATTTGAGGCTTGTACAATGAAATCAAATTCAAATCCATTCCCTCAAATAAGGAAAAGTTTCTGCTACAGTTACTGTTATTCTTGTCGTGTATAGAAGACACTGTGCAGAGTTGGTGGTTGCAGGGACAAACGTAGGCATAGTGGTTGTACTTTTCGTACACTGTACTTTGTCAATGCTTCTTGGTGTCTGAAGAATCTTTGCTTCTGGATACCATTTGCTTCTGATGAGTCTGCCTCTGATGAACTTGCTTCTGATGACTTCATCTTCAGAAGCTCTTTCTTCAGACGCACTCTGACTCTGAATTTCCAGGAGCTCTTTTAGTCAGATATTCTTCAAGCTTCAGTTTAAGATTTCCTTTGCTTTTTAAATTTATTCAAACAGAACCTCTTGTAAATAAATCTTTGATTAATGGTCCTGCACACTTGAATAAATGTTTAGCAAATCCAATTGATAATTTTTAATACCTTGTTATCATCAAAACTTAAGTGGTATACTTGTGAAACACCCTTTGTTCCAACATAGTTTTTATCTTGTTCTTCAAGACTCGATGAATTTTCATTGGGATTTAAGACTTGTTGATTATATTGGTTAAGTGGATCTTCTACCATGTCATCTCTGACTTCAACATGTTCACCAACCCATATGAACCCATTACAACCAATTATTAAATCGATACCATACTGCTCCAGATGATGGAAATGTTGTTTCTGTCTCTTCACTAAATACGGTCTGACCGTAAGCAGTTGACCATTAGTAAGCTGCAAAACAGCTCAAAGCCATTAGTAAAAGACCGGAAAATACTTGGGTGACATTGGTGACATTAGCCAACCACAATGTCACAAGTGTTTTTTCTCTCTCTCTTTAACAGGATTTTTTTTTGCCATTTTGTACACTTGTGACATTGTGGTTGACCAATGTCACCCAAGTGCTACCCGTAAAAGACCATGCATAAAATCTCGGTATAAGCGCGATAGCTATTAAAATTGTATATACCCTCACAATTGAGGATGCTTGCATTACAGCTCAATCATAAACAACAAGTCAATAAAAGAAATAGGTTTTACAAGATTTTCGGACTACAAACCTTTCCATATTTCTGACTTCTTTCTTGAAGGCGTAAGTCATCCTACGGAGAACGACAAACTTCAGCCTGTGAACATGTACATCATATAGGACACTAGTTAGCCGTTCATATAAAGTAAGTTAATTTTAATAAACAAGATATAACCTTGATTGATTACTTACACAAACAACATCAGCCTCCTCAAAAATACAGCGCATATTTAGTTCATCTAGAGTTGTCCTTCGCCTCTAGCAATGGAAATCACAATTCAGTGTGAGGGGGTTTCAAACTTAATTGGGAAAGAATCCCAACAATATGATATATATGAAAACAAAATAGCAAGAAACCTAAGTGTACTCAAAACTGAAGGTGATTGTGCATGATACCTATTTCTGTGTTTATCAAACTTTCAAATCAAGGACTTAACTATTATTAACAATATTTTAAAAGACATTATAACTTATCCTAAAAATAAACACAAAGAATGGTATCCAATATATCCTCATAGAGGGAGTTGCAAAAAACCTGTGCACCATCAGACGTATTCTTAGCAGAAAGCATCAAACAAGCATTTTGACTACAATTAGTATCCAATGTCCAACGCTGCTGCGCAACCTACATGACAGCAAACAGTAAGATGATGGCAATGAACATTGTCGCAACAAATACATGAAACATATATGTCCGCAACGTTGTCAAAATCGAATGATTCTACTCAAAATCTCAAATCTTAAATACAGAACAACCAATTCCACAAAATACTCAAAACCTAGATGCTAAGCCTACATCACATCCCGAACACCCAAATGACTTCAAACTGATTATGCATAGTTTAGGATTCTACTCGGGATTTAGTTCGACCAAAATCGTAAGATTTCAAACTTTTGATCGAGATTGTAAAAACAATGAATGTACGTATCTCAGTGACACGGCCTATAACGATGTCACCAACCTTAGGTTTGTACCTAATAAAAGATTTAGTTATTAGATTTTGTTAAAAAACAAAAACATACATACATACATACATACATATAGCGATTGAAGAAATTGAAGAAAGATGAATTAAGATTACCTTGAGTGAAAAGCGCGAACATAAAAGTACTTGTTAGCATGCTCCACAACGCCACAGAGAGTGGCAACGACTTTGCCGTACAGATCAGCAGTTCCGTGACCCTTGAGTACGCCATCTTCATGGTTGACAGGGATGAAATCAGCTACGATCACCGAAACATTGGACGATAGAGATTCCAGCTGCTCCAGAGCCTTCCGTAGACGGACCTTCTGAGTTTCACTCAACCGTAACTCAATCTCTTTCATCTCTAAAGCCTAAACTCTCGCTACGTACAATCAGCACACAAGTGAAACTTCGTTTATCACTTCTCGGCGCAAGCAAGGGTAAAAACTAACAATAACACGGTTTATATGTTTTTGAAAGAGATGATAGCGTAGTTAAACCCTAAAAATAAAATAAACTAAAAAATTAACAATATATGTTTTTGTTTTTAAAAATTCGTTTCATAAGGACACTTATATCTTATTTTATTATATCTATAATTTTGAAAGAATATGTATAACAATATATATTATATATATTTTTTCAAAAAAATCTATATTATATATAAAGGAAACTACCCTTTACACTTTTGGGTTGAACTTTTCTTTTCAAAAATACCCTTAATTTTGTAACCACTAATCAAACTCACAGAAATCTTCGACCAAAAAAAAAAACTCACAGAAATCTAGTACTCATGTAACTTTTTTCTCACCCGCTTTTATGGTGTACATCTGTGTTTTTTTTAGGAAGTTGTACATCTGTGTTGTTCCCTCAATACAACCGACAAAGATTGCTAAATATTTTCATATCTCTTCCACAATTCATATTATTTTATCTATACTATATATAAAGTAAACTACCCCTTTCAACACACTTTTGGGTTGGAATTTTCTTTCCAAAAATACCCTTAATTTTGAATACAAGTAACACATGTAACAAATAGATAAGAATAAATTTAAATATTAAAAAAAATGTAACTAACAGATATGAATATATGTATATTTTTTTTCTTCATAATTTAATAAGTACAACAAACTAGATGAGTATATTTATACTTACTTTCTCATTATTCAAATTATACTCTTAAAAAACTTTTTCTATAATAAAGATTGTTCGTTGTCATTAAAAAAAAAACAAACATTTATATTTTTACTTTCAATCAAAACCAAGATTTCATAAATAAAAACACTGTTCATAATTTTTAAACTTTAACGCAATAAAAAGAGTGGAAAACGGGCACGGAGTGCCCGTTTTTCGCTAGTTAATATAAGTTACTCTTCCTTAGTCTTTGATCAATTGTAACAAACATAGCAAAAAATAAGATTAAAGATTTGACTTTAAATTCTTTAAAAAAATATTAGTAACAAAAATAAGAAAAAAATAATATTAAAGATTGGACATTAAATCCTTCAAAAAAAGATTAGTAACAAACTTGAAAAAAAAAATTAATAATTAGGGTTCTTCATAGTGAGTATCATCTTTTCTCTTTCCCCATGAATTGCTCCCTTAACTACTATGAAAGAAAATAAGAAGAAACCAACCTCTTAAAATGGCTTACGCTCTCAATTAATCAAATATTGGCAAAATAAAAAACGTTACTGCTATTAGTGTGTATCACTTACTTCCTCCTTCTTTTGCTTCCTCTTTCTTCTTGTTTTTTTCTGAACTTCTATTAGTCTATTACTTTACAGAACATTTTCTTGTAAATTTTTTTTAGGCTAAATTGCATTTTTGGTCCTTTAACTATTTAACTAGTATCATTTTCGTCCCCAAATTTTTTTGATGGAACTCTTACCGATAGCAAGGAGAGTCAAACTGTTCAGAATTAGAAGATTTGTTGCTATTGTTTCTATTTTCACATTATTAGGGAGATATTCTAGGGATTTGATAGGAACAGGAATTAGTATTTGCACGCTCCTTCTTTCTCTATAAATCAGTATTGTATTTCCACTTTTCATCTTTAACGAGAATAATTTCCATTCACATATTTTTGTTCTTCTTTGTTGAATTTTACCTTTCTTAGCATGGTATCATTCGCTTCGTAAACGATCTAAGTCTCGCTTCCTTATTTGCCATGCCGCCTCATGTGGCTCCTGTTCCTCCAATTGATCCTTCCATGGATCAAACCAGTCCCTTCTTCGCTTCCCAGCGACAGTCCTTCTTCCGTCACGGTAACTCCAGTGCTTTCCGGCTCCAATTGTCATACATGGGCTCGATCTATGCGTAGAGCTCTTGGTGCAAAGATGAAGTTTGATTTTCTTGATGGTTCAATTGTGATGCCTACAGATCCCTTTGATCCTTCCTTTCCTTTTGTGCCTGGAACCTTTGCAACATGTTGATTCTTTCTTGGATCATGGATTCGGTTAATGAATCCATTGGTCAATCCATTGTTTTCATGGAAAACGCTGATGATGTTTGGCTTGATCTAAAGGAGCGGTTTTCACAAGGAGATTTGGTTCCTGTATCTGAATTACAGCAAGAAATCCATGCTCTCAAGCATGATTCACGATCGGAAACTGAATTTTACTCTGAACTTAAGAATTAGAGATTTACATGCCTATTCCTGTTTGCACTTGTCGTAATCGTTGTCCTTGTGATGCTATGTGTACTGCTAGGAACAATCATCATCTCTTAAAGGCAATTCGGTTTCTTACCGGATTAAATGATAATTTTGATGTAGTTAGTTAAATCTCAGATTTTGCTTCTTGATCGGTTACCTCACCGGTGAACCACCATGAACAATTATTGAGAGTCATTAGATTAATCAAGAGCACACACCTTATTATACACTCTCTACACTATATCACACCTCACCTATTTTCCTCTATGCTCCCACCACCACTCTTCAATTTACGGTATATCTTCAACGATATTAATCTCTTTAATCTCCTTCAAGGAATGCAACTACCTGGCCTGGATTCCGACCACTACAAGCTGTGTTTCAAGAAACAAAATCATTAAAAATCTTTGCATTGTTAAGATCTACGGTTGCCCTAAAAATGAAATAAAAGTCTACATGTGTTGAGAAACACTAAAAAAACAAAACCTCTATATTTGATTCATTTATTATGTTGAGAAATAAAAGTCAGGCACAAAAAAAGATGCGTTAACACTTTCTCAGTAAAGAAACCACTTGACTTTATTAAAATGACATTCTACATGTGTTTAAATCTATTTTGGTTAGCAGTTTTTTATCAAGGATTTTGGTTTGCAGTTTGATTTTTGCAAACATTGTTTTTTTCACAATTTTAAGATGTCAACAAGCATCTTTGCGTTCAGTGGAAGAAAAAAAATCATCTTTGCCTTAGGAAAAGAAGAAAATCATCTTTGCCAGATTTTTGGCGAGCCAAAAAGAACTCTAATGGAGAGAATTAGGGGGCAAGATAGTGTGCAGGAATGTGTAGTTGCTCTTAATTTTAATTTTAATGGTGTGATATAGTGTAGAGAGTGTATAATAAGGTGCGTGCTCTTGATTAATTTAATGACTCTCAGTAATTGTTCATGGTAGTCCACCGGTGAGGGACTTAATTGAACCCTCACCCTAAAATCCACCCGAAATATTTTATACTGACAAAAATTACGAAACGTATGTAGGAAAATCAGCAACTTAATTTCGAGAACAACGGAAAAAACAGAATTGAATTTGGACCAGCAACTTAATCAGCAACTTATTTTCTATCTAAAGATGTATCGATGTAGTATGCCTCAAACATAAGTTGTGTTATATCCAATGTGTTAAAGTTGTCAATAGTTCAATTAAGAGATTTTTTTTCTTCTTTTTTTAAGAAAAACCGTTTTATTAATGGTTGTTTTAGTCGCTATAACTTTGATTTGGGGTATGTGAATAAACTTTGTAGTTTTCACATTTGTGCCGGCATAATATTTTTAATATTTTTGTTTATGTTGAATAAAACTGCAATTTATTTATTTTTTATCCAAACTAAATGTATATATATTTTATGTTTGAAAAAAAAAAAACGAATACTTTTGATATATCAAATTTATTGTGTTTGGACTAGTGTGCATAATTTTCCTTGTCGTGTTTAGAACTTGCATTGTGATAAAAGTGATAGTGTATTCTCTATATCAAATGACTTGTGTTTATCCTGTTTCCATAACTCTTTCATTGTTTAGAACAAAATCATTGGTTATATTTTTTTTATTTTCATATTAACGATGTCCTCATGTTGATGCAATATATTTATATAAGTACTTGGAACATTTCAAGTCATGTCAGTTATAATAAGAAACAGAAATAACCTCATTCATAGACATGCATTGATGCTCTAGTTTGTTGGTAAAAATGGCACATCCAATTATTCTTATGCCATGACCCATGTAGGTTCTGATCAAGTAATAAAACCTATGCAAGCAGTATCCAATTTTCTAGATAGTGATGAAGCTAATATAATCACCGCTCGGCACGAAAGCAGTCTCTTCTCAAGTTCTCTGTCAGATTTGTTTAGCAGGAAACATAAGTTTTCTTTGCAAAATTGTATGCTATAGTTTCTTATGAAAACTATTGGCTCATATGCTATCTCTTTGTATGCTTTGGTTCGTACAGTGGGATTGTCTACAAATAATGCTTTACATAGACATTCAGTGGATGCAATTGCATCACATTATGAGGAAGAGAAGCTTGTCTCTCTTGAAGAACTCGAGGCTCAAACTATTGGAAATCTACTCCAGGACGAGGATGAAGATGAACTAAACCTTTTCAGTAGTAATGGCGGTTTGGATCTCGAAGATGTCGATAATTCATCTTTTGGAGAAAAGAATTGTGAAATCATCGGCAAAACTCGTAATACCTCAGTCCCCGGAGAAAACCCTTTTTGTGAACACCCTTCTAGAACATTATTTGTGAGAAATATTGATAGTGAGGTTAAAGACTCTGAATTGAAAGCTCTTTTTGAGGTATCATTTTTTGTTTTTGTTTTCCTTTTCTTTTTCCTTTAGTTTGTATAGACATATTGTTCATATTGAAATACCTTAAGTGGATATTGTGGACTGTGATAGTAACTTATTTTCTTCTTCTTTTTGAAGCAATTTGGAGATATTCACACTTTTGATAGAGCTTTCAAGCATCAAGGGAATGCTATGATATCATATTATGATATCAGAGCTGCCCAAAATGCAATGAGTGCACTCCAGAATCAACTCTTCAACCGCAGGAAATTCGACATTCATTATTCAATTCCAAAGGTTTAATGCTGCATTTTTCATGCTCATTGAAATACCTCAAGTTGATTTGTCTGCACTGTGATAGGAACCACTCATAGTTAAAACTTGGTTTAGCTGACTTATCTGAGTTTATCAACTGACATAAGCTGTTTGGAAGAGCTTATAGAACAACTTATGACATGAACTCAGTGTTATGCGATTTATTGTGAGACTGTTTGGAAGAGTTTAAGGAACAACTTATGCCATGTCCATATGCTGTTTTTAGCTTATTTCCATAAGCTTTCAAGATAGCTTATGAAAGCACCTTATAGCTTATATAAAAATAATTTGACTTTATTGTATCGTTGTTTATAGAAATATCTTATACGTACATACTTATATGATAAGCCAGTATGCTATAAGGGCTTAATTAAGCTGTTTACCCATACAGAGGCTTATTGGATTTTGATAATACTGCATTGAACTGTGCTAAGACTCTGATACATTATCACAACACTTTAAACTAATGTTTGCATAGAGTTTGCTAGTGACTCCTATTTGTCTTACAAATTTTTCCAGGATAGTCTTTCCGGAAAGGTGTGAATCAAGGCACACTTGCAGTATTTTTATATGATTTGTCAATTTCAAATAATGTTTATGGAGATATCAAAGAGGTAAGTTTGGTTACAAATTTATTTGTTGCACAAATGTTGATAATGATAATTTATATGTGACTGGTTAACCTTACTAAATAACTGCAGATTCGTGAAAACCCTCACAGTTGGCGTCACAAGTTGATTGAATTTTACAATTTTATTTTTCAACTGTATGTCAGATAGCAATATAAGTTTCATATTGCTTAGAAAATTCATTATCACATTTTAGTATGCCTTTTATTTCAATAACTTGGTTACATGCTTAGTGCGTTATTCCTTGTCGCTTCAAACATAAAGTTTCAGTATGGGATCAATAGGCATTTAATTTGCGTATTTAGAGCCCGTTCATCACTGACTTTGCAAAAAAATGATTTTACACTCAATAATTTAAAGATTGTTTTTTAGAAATTATTAAGAAAACCATAAACTAATGTGTTAACCACAATAAAAATCACTTTTCTAAGGGGGAAAAAAAATCATCTATTGAAAATGATTTTCAAGAGAACCTACTCAAAAGTAGCAGCTTCATATTTTAAACGGTTTTATATTTTTTATTTTATCCAGATTCTTATTTCTTGAAAAAGGTGTAACAAATGGGTCCTTAGCATCGTGCCCACTAATTCTTCTATTCTTTTTATATGGCAGCAGTATGATCCATCAGAAGAGCTCCCCTATTAAGCCAACAGCTAGCTTCCAAGGTAGAGAATATGGTCATGAATTGTCAATTTAGCGTCAAATTATATATAATTTCCTCCATTGATGTTTATACATTGAAGCAGGCTTGCATGGAACCTCTTCAAGTGTTCCGAACACCTTACCGTCTCTAATCAAACTTAAATCAGTTGGAATCCAATGGGAACTTACTGAATCTAGCTGCTTAGGTCAGTTGAATATTGATAGTCAAGCTGCATTAGCTTTTAATCCTCATTCCCTCCAAGAATGCTGTCATAGTTTTACCAACGCTGTTCCCTGCAATCATCTTTATGTGGCTGCAGACATTAATCTGAAAACACAGGATAGAATAGATAAAATGCAGTTTTGTCAAGTAAACTCCAATGATCCCTTCATGGATTTTGATGAATGTGGTAAGTCAAGAAGTGCAATTTATTAGTAATTGTAGTAACTGATTTTTCCTGCCTCTTGGTGTTTCTTTTTTCTTTAGATTTAGCAACCATAATCATCAGAGACTTTCTAAAGTCACCCATATGATTGATTTCGATAAAACTTTTTATACTGACACTCTGATTTGTATCAAAATTAAACTCCTTTCTTTATCTTATATGTTGGTGAGTATATAAATCATTAAACTCAGTTGCTAGTATATATGAAATAAAGCCTTGGCTTTTATCATATGCATAAAAACATTCAGTTGATCAGATCTGCTGGCTCGTTCACTGATAAGTGGGCAGGCTGCTCAAGCGGGGAGAAGCCCCATGTGGTACGGTTCAGGGATAATCTTGTACATTGGACCGTAGTATTAAACACAAGCTGTACTATGTACACCCTAAGCTTGATCAATATCGTGTGTTCATTGTTTGCATTTTTGTTTCTTTTACTTTTGAACGACATTTTTGTTTTAACAAGATCTTCCCCTCTTCTTTTTTCAGTTTCAAAATCCTCTGGCAATGGAAGTTCAAGCATCCCTCTTCCTGGCCATCATGGCAAATGGAGCAACTCTTATCCGCCTCCTCGAACAATGTGGCCGAATTCACCATCATATTTTGATGGGATTTGTGAAGCACCTACCCTAAATAAATGAACCAACTTCCTATGTCACCATCACATATGATAAGTACTGTTTTACCAATTAATAACTATCACGTTCAATCACATCCAGGTGAATCTATAACACCACATTGTGTTGACTTCGCTCCTCATGACATGTTCCCTCACTTTGGATTCTACTTCCATAACCAAAGAGGGATGTGTTTTCCTGGTAGGAGCCATATCGTTAACTCATTTGATACTGATAGACGCATTAGAAGCTGTAGAAATGTAGGCGCGATGAATTTGGCTGACATGAAACGGTATGAGCTTGATATTGATTGCATAATAAGGGGTGAAGATAACCAAACAACACTTATGATTAAGAACATTCCTAACAAGTAAGCAGTATCAATTTTTTTTTGTTTTCTCTGATAATTGATTTTCATTTTGTATGTTTTGGATTAAGATTTAAATCTTTTTTTTTTAAAAAAACTCATTTCTCTTGACAATGACTTGTTGCAGGTATACTACTTCAGAGATGTTGTTGGCTGCGATTGATGAACACCATAATATTTTAATAAGAAAATAGTTATCAAATAAACAATTTGAAATGTACAAATAAGACAGGCATTGCTAAATCTCCCGACAGATTTTGTCCCGAGAACTACCTGAAAACAATTTCAGCCAATTAAAAAGGGGCTTTGCACGGAAAACAAGGAGGGTGTGGTGTGTAATGTGGGTCACACCTTTTATAGCAATGCTATCGTGATTTCATCGTGAAGCAAAATTTCGGGATATCAAGCATTATTGAAATAAAACTCATTGAAAATAAAAGGACACGTAAGAGAAGTGCACAACCTAATTGTGGCACCCCAGAAAAAATATAATTAGGGAAGAGTATGTCTTGGAACAAATCAGTAGATAAATGCAATTGTAAAAATAATCTAATTCAAATGCATTATACGGGTGAAGAGACTTTAAACTATCATTCAACCACAATTGTTAGATTATTATAGATACTAGATTTTTGGCTCGTGCGATACATAGGTCTTATCGATTATAATAAAGATCAATAAATAATCTTTACCCGTAAGATTATTGGTCGATTAATAAACGCAAATTATATTATTAGAGATACAATATTACAATCAAATGATAATAAAAAAATCACAAAGAAAAAAGATAAAAAGAATACAAAATTATATTGTTGCACGGGTAAATTTTATTTATTACTTTTATAGTTAAACATAAAAAATTAATGCAGTTCATGGTTCCTAACAAATTATTTAGGGTAGCCGAGTTTGCATGAAAATTAGAGTATTATGTTTGTAAACGTATTAAATAAGTGTACAACAACTTGTCAAAAAAAAATCCACAGAAACAATAGGTTAAGTTGCTACAGGCCTAATAAAATTAATAAATAAGAAGATAAAGATTAAGATATCTATTAAATTATTGCTTTGAAAAAAATATTCACAGTTATTAAAGAGAGAAATGAAAAACATATATGATGCAAATTTAGAGTCAAAATTTTATGATAGAGTTGTTGCAAACCTAACAAGGGATTAGCGGAGGGAAACAATTAGGTTAAGACTTAACAAAATTAATAAATAAGGATAATAATAATAATAATAATAATAATAATAATAATAATAATAATAATAATAATAATAATAATAATAATAATAATAATAATAATAATAATAATAATAATAATAAGATTTAGAGCCAAAATTTTAGGATTTAGTTGTTGCAAAAGTGGAGGGAAAAAATTAGGTTAAGACTTAACAAAATTAATAAATAAGGATAATAATAATCATAATAATAATAACTAGAAACTGGACCCGTGCCCGCACGAGTTTATTGCTAAAGAAATGACATACGGATAATAAAATCCAATATATAATTGGTAACGATGAAAAAATAACAGATGATAATTCAGAGTAGACAAAATAAAACACTCCATAAAATGTATAAAATCTGAAAAATATTATAAAAGAAAAA
The DNA here is from genome assembly GCA_958299785.1 of Medicago lupulina. Lineage (NCBI taxonomy): Eukaryota > Viridiplantae > Streptophyta > Magnoliopsida > Fabales > Fabaceae > Medicago > Medicago lupulina. Next base: position 688,780 of record OY283140.1, read on the forward strand.
TCGGTAATCCTATCAATAATTCGGTAAGAGAATATGAAATTTTTAGTAAATTGGCATGTTGTTTCATCGCAGATTGCGAAATATTTCATCATATACGACGTTAGAAGTCACATTGGTATCTTCACCATCTTCATCCGTGATCAATATCTTTAGTCCTTCTCTGGATGTAACTCTTGAAACAGCAACATACAACTGTCTGTGAAAAATTACAGGTGTTGGTAGATATACACCAACATGTTTAAGCGACTGTCCTTGACTTTTGTTAATTGTCATTGCAAATGATACAGACAAAGGGAATTGTCTTCGTTGAAACTTAAAGGGAATCCTTACATCTGAAGGCGATATAGATAACCTGGATACAAAAACCTGTTCACCAACATTACTTCCGGAAATGACCCTCCCCTCAATGACGTATCTTCCCATCCTAGTGATAACCAATCTGGTTCCATTGCATAATCCATATCGTGTATCTATATTTCTCAACAACATAACTGGCACACCAACCTTTAACCTTAATTTGTGATTAGGAAGTCCAGAAGCAGTGATGGTGTTGAGGAATTCAGGTGTATGAACATTGTCAATATGATCATCGTTTAAGTTACGATGAATAGGTGAATCATAACTCAAATAAACCTTCTCCTCATCTGGAACCATGTCCAACATATAGTCGTTGATCTTCTCGACTATGGAATTTTTTGTTGTCAATATAGCTCTATTTTAAAAGTAACCTAGGTCACTCATGCACTCCAAGATGTTAGGATACGTGCTTTCAACAATAGCAGCAAGAGGATCTCCTGCGCTTTCTATGAGCAAATCTGACGGAATAGCAATGGTCTTGTCCACTTCATTGTCTTCCCCTATTCGTCCATCGCCTATACTTAAAACCCATTCTGAAAATTGTCTTTTTTCCTCCATGTCTACTACTGACGCACCAGACAAAAGCCTCATGTTCTTAGTCAAGGTAAGAACCTCACAATAATTCCATAGTTTTGAAGAATTGATGATAGCATGAACGATTTCTGGTCTTGTGCTTTTAGGAATTACAGGTACAAAGGGATGTATTTGTTTCTCTTATCCACCTCCTTCATAACGTCTCTGAAAGAACGATCAAGTGCTTCAAAGTAAAATTTGTGCATCATCAGAGCCTCGTCCCATATTACTAATCTTGCTTGGACTACCAACTGAGCCAACGGGGTATTAGGTTTGACATTACACGTGGAGCATTCATCGATAATAAAGGGAAGGCCAAATCTCGAATGTGTGGTTCTACCTCCTGGTATTAATAATGCAGCTATACCACTCGAAGCAACTGTTAAAACTATTTCCCCTCTTGACCGTATCGCTACCGACAATTCAGGTGTATGATCAAAAAGTTACCAGTTAAGCAGTGGTATGAGAGGAAAGTTGTAAGGTACATCGTTCCATTTGCAAACCTCTAAATATCAATAGATATGATTCTTGTGATGTGTGTGAAATTTACCACGGGTTAAGGTTTTTTTTAGAGAAACACAGTTTAGGGTTTGATATATATAGCCTAGTTATCATGGAAATTAGGGTATTATATAAGTCTAATAAATATTGTCAAAAAAAAAATGCATTTTTTTAGTATCAAAGAAGTATATAAAAAAAAGGCAAGAGAATAGGAACGATGCATTTTTTTAGTATTAAATAATTGTACAAAATACTTTGTAAAAAAAAAGTGTAGAACACAAAATAAGAAAATTAGTTAAAATATTTAAGATTAATAAGAAGAAAAGAAAGAAAAAATATATGTAGAAGTCTATCGATATGTTTAGCCTTTTTTTTTTTAATTTTTGCTATTTATGAATGGATTTGTTTAGGCTTTTTTTTTCTATTAATAAAAACATTTTTGATGCATTTTGAGAGGCAAAATTTTAAGATAGATTTGTTGCAAACCTAAAAAGCATTATGGAGGGGAAAAATTAGGGGTTAAGGTTTTTTTTAGAGAAACAGTTTAGGGTTTGGTATATTTAGCCAAGTTATCATGGAAATTAGGGTATTATATAAGTCTACAAAATATTGTAAAAAAAAAAAAGATGCATTTTTTTAGTATCAAAGAAGTGTACAAAAAAAAGGCAAGAGGATAGGAACAATGCATTTTTTTTAGTATTAAATAATTGTACAAAATATTTTGTCAAAAAAAATGTAGAACACAAAATAAGAAAATTAGTTGAAAAAAAAACTAAGATTAATAAGAAGAAAAGAAAAAATATATATATGTAGAAGTCGATATGTTTAGCCTTTTTTTTTTTTTTTTGCTATTTATGAATGGATTTGTTTAGGGTTTTTTTTTTTGCTATTAATAAAAACATATTTGATGCATTTTGAGAGGCAAAATTTTAGGATAGATTTGTTGCAAACCTAAAAAGCATTATGGAGGGAAAAAATTAGGGGTTAAGGTTTTTTTTAGAGAAACACGGTTTAGGGTTTAGTATATATAGCCAAGTTATAATGGAAATTAGGGTATTACATAAGTCTACAAAATATTGTCAAAAAAAAATATGCATTTTTTTGGTATCAAAGAAGTGTATAAAAAAAAAAGGAAGAGGATAGGAACAATGCATTTTTTTAGTATTAAATAATTGTACAAAGTATTTTGTCAAAAAAAAGTATAGAACACAAAATAAGAAAATTAGTTGAAAAAAACTAAAATTAATAAGAAGAAAAGAAAAAAAATATTTTATTTTTTAATTTTTGCTATTTATGAATGGATTTGTTTAGGCTTTTTTTTTATTTTTGCTATTAATAAAAACATATTTGATGCATTTTGAGAGGCAAAATTTTAGGATAGATTTGTTAAAAACCTAAAAAGCATTATGGAGGAAAAAAATTAGGGTTAGACTTAACAAAATTAATAAATAAGGATAATAATAATAATAATAATAATAATAAGATTTAGAGCCAAAATTTTAGGATTTAGTTGTCGCAAAAGTGGAGGGAAAAAATTAGGTTAACACTTAACAAAATTAATAAATAAGGATAAATAAGGATATACCTTTTATCATATTTATTTGGATTAATATGTCTTTATCCCCCTGTAATTTGGGCGACTTCCGGATTACCCTCTGCAAACAAAAAGTTTAGATTTCAACCATGTAATTTAATATTCTTTCATTTTAGACTCTGAAGTCATCTGACTGGACAAAATGCTGATGTGGCATGTTGAGTGGTGCGCTGACTGTGTATATTTGATTATGTGGCATGCTGATTGTATAATTAATTTTGTTTTTAATTTTTTTAAGGGCACACGTGGCATTTTGCCTATTTTTTTAAAAAAATAATAATATAATACTAATTTAAAAATCTGAAAATTAATTTTCGAAAATAAAAAATCGTAAAAAAAATATATATTTTCGAAAAAAAACCGACTTTCTAAAAAAATTAAAAATTTTGGAATTTAATTTTTAAAATAAAAAAAACAAAATTTAGAAAAAAAAAATTGAAATTTAAAAAAAGTTCATATTTTTTTCGAATTAAAAAAGTTTTTAAAATTTTTTTTACCAAAAAATAAAAATTCTGGATTTTTTTTATTATTTAAAATTTGAATATAATTTTTTTTATAATTCAGGTTAAAATATGAAAATAAAATTTTGAAAATTATATAATCTAAAAAAAATCCAATAAATAATTTTTTTTATACATTCTTCTAATTTGTATGTCTAGGAAACTACTATAGGATCATATTTTTTTTATTTTCTATTTTACTTTAATTATTTTTATTGTCCTCTTTAGTTGTATTTTTCTTTCGTTCAGATTAAAAAAATTACAAAGTATACCATTTTTAGAGAGCGAGGTAAGAAATTCGAATAATCTATTTTATTTTAATTTTCAAAATCTTAATTTCAGAAATTCTTTTATTTTTTGTAAATAAATCTGATTTTTTTTTTATGATTTTTCGAATTTTTTAAATTTCAAAAAAAAAATCTGATTTTTTTCAATTTTAAAAAAATAATCTGAATTTTTTCTATTTTTAAAATTAATTTTCCATTTATTTTTTATTTAAAAATTAAAATAAATATAAAAAAAATTATACAGTCAGCGCGCCACATCATCCAAAAATGCTGACTCAGCATGTCACGTCATCATGTTTGCATAGTTAGATGGCCTCAGAGTTTAAAACGAAAGAATATTTAAATTACAGGATTTATTTTGAAAGAATCTACATATTTCAGGGACATAATCTAAAAAATTTTTACACGAGCAAAACCGGAACTCGCCCAAATTACATGTCACACACTTACTCACGTATATGATTGGTTTTCAGAGACTAATGCTTCAAATCTAATGCATATGCGTCTAGAATCTTGTCTTTTTTGCCATCCGACAAACTGGGACTTTATTCCATTCAAAAATTTAAGATCTCTTTTACTTGAATTTGCAAAAGTGGATGAAATATTCATCAAAAGTTTGTTGACTTGTCTACGGCTTGAAGAGCTTCACTTAGATTGTTGTAAGTTCAAATCATCAATGCAGAAGATATTGAGTTCATCCTTATGTCATCTCCAGGTTATATCGTGCTATGTCATATCCGGCGACTTCAGGAAGTATATAAAACTGAGTTCGATCGATAGATTGCCTTAAGCTCACTTCATTGGAGTACTATGGATATGATATGGATAACTTTACATTTCTGAATGATATATGCTCACATGACAAGGTCGGAGTTATTGAATTGGGAGGTTGTCTTGGCAATTCGTATGAAATTGAGTTTGTCATGAATGTTCAAAAATATTCCCACAAACTTGAGCGAATAGTTTTGAGTCCCTATTGGAGAGAAGATCACTCATCAGATTGAAATTCTGATCCTGTGTGGTTTCAAAATGGGCGTCGAGGGATCATTGAAAAACTCCAAGGTGAAGATAAAGTTGGACGAGAAAAACTCGTGCTCATATATGTATAATGGTTTTCCATGTTTCATATTAATATCTATGAAGCCCGGATACGTAGTACGATACGGATACGATATGATACAGGTACGCGAATAAGCGAAATTTTTAAAATTTAAGATATGATACGGCTAAGATACGTTAAAAAAATATTTATATTAAAATTTATATGCATGTAAAATACTTAAAAAAAAACATTGATTACTCATACTATATAATCATAAAAGTCACAATTTACAAAAATATAAAATACATATGATCAAAATAAAAAATGTAACGTTTTTGTATAAATCATATTCTATTTTCATTCATATGTTAGGATATCAATAAATGTATCAATAAAAGAATTCAAAATAAAGTTTGTTTAATGTTGATTGATTAAATATCCCCTCTATCGTTACTTTCATCCACCAAAATCATAATATTTAATTTGTTAATCGAAAAATAATTATAGTGATTCGTATCTTAAATTTTCACAACACAATCTCATTTTTATACACTTCATTTTTTTTTTGATAAGTCTCTGTGAAGTATCTTATAAGTATCTCTGTGAATATATATTAAATTATTTTAATTTAATATATATTTTAAATTAAAATAATTAATTCTGATACTTCTGAGATACGGTATCCGGAGTATCTGCAGAGTATCGGTATCCGATACGTATCCGACACGGGTACGATTTTGGAGTATCCGGGCTTCATAGGTTAATGGTTAATATTGATGTAGCTCAAAATGTTATTACTTGTAATCATGCAATAGTAGTATAGTACACACATGAAGAATCAGCAGGTACCTTTTATTCTATTGGAATTATTGACATTTTATATACTGTACAATGTTAGTCAAATATGGAGTGATCATGATGGGTACAAACACTTAGAATTCTTTATGTTTAGAAATGTAATTCACTGTCCTAGTTAATTTCATAATTTAATTTTATCTAGATGTCCTATAGGAACCTAAAAAGGGAGGTCTTTTAGACCCCTGTTGTTATCTCATTTGTCATCAAGATGCATCTCTCCATGTTCTGTTCATGGCTCCATGAGTGTGGTGATGGTGAGGTGAGCAATGGCCACAATTCATCAATCCTTTGCTTTCTTACTCTGCGAACAAGCGTCTTTGAATGTTGTCTTAGGATTCCATTGACAGCTTTAAGGTAGTTGCTTGAGTCATGGTCTCTTAGAATTGTTCCTTCTGCTCCATATGCTGTTGGATCACTTAGTGTTTCAATAGGGTGTGGTTGATTGAGAAAGGAACTGAGAACTCTCGGAGAATATCCACATATAGTACTGTCAAGCTCGTAGAAGGCACTTTCTGAAGGGAGTAAAGGATGCGGAGGCGATGTCGTCTCATCCGGTTGGATAATGAATATTTTTCCCAGTGGTGAGTACAATAGCTTCTGAAAATATCCAAAGAAAGTAAATTAAATGGTCAAGAGAAGAAAATTTAACACATTAGTAGTCAAACATAATTTAATCTGAGTGACTTCAATATGAATTAAGTCATGAATATAATGATAGAACAAACAAAAATGCTTACATTTTTTGTCAAGCAAGGATGTGACCGAAAAGTGCGGTTTAAACGCTTAAGGATAACAGCTACATGGTCAGGATAATTACAGGAAAAGGCCCTGGGAACAATATCTCTATGCATCATTACACAGTGGATTTGGCTCTCATCCACGCCTAATTCATCGATTAATTTTTGGCCTCCGCAGAATACAAATGGTGAGCCAAAAGTCACTACTGGTTTAAGCGTTGAGGGACTGACAACTTTCCTAGTCAGTAGCATCAAATGAACCAAAAGAGAGAGACTGCCCCCAAGGGAATGTCCAGTGAATTGAAGCTTTGCGCGATCCCCGTGTCTTTTCAAATGGTCCATTATTTCCGGCATAAATTGCTCATATATTCCCTTTGCAGCTTCATAAATTCCTCTATGAACAAGTACGTCTGTGTTCTATAAGAGAATAGATTATTAGTGCTATGGTGTTTTTTCTTATCATTTGTTCCGGCAACACAACAATGAAAGGCCTATCTATCCATTCCATAAACATTGTTCTTAGTTCTTACCTCAAATTTAGTAGGCTCAAAGAAGAGGTTTGCTTGCCAAGATGCTAAGGAGTCTGAACCCTGCAACAACATGAAACAAAAACATTTGTCAAATTTCACCAAATTATATAGCCTGATGTTACAACTACTAAGTACCAAATATTAGCTAAGGAATTACCTGAATTACAAAGCATCGAGTGTAATTACTGAAATCATCACAAACAAACCATTCACAAGGTGAGGAATTAAGTGACTGAAGGCTTGTCGCTGCTTCCTGCCTTTCCCTCTCTCCAGATGCAACCACAGAAGTCACGGTTGATGCCACCATATAAGCTGCAACCTCTGATTTATAATCTCGTGAATTGCCTTCTGCTTCCTGTTCCGGAGAATCCTTTCTTCCATTAGAATCTTCATTTTCACTCTGTTGTGACTTAGCAGCAAGGGTCAAAAGGTTCTTAGCTCGCAGTTGAACATAGGAGGCAGCTGAGGCAGCAATTTCATAAGCAAGTCGAATTTGAGGCTTATGTTCCTTATCTTTTCCTTCCTCTAAGCTGTCTTGAGAGACTACCGAGTCATCTATAGGAACGCATGGTGAGTCTTGAGTAAGTTTTGCTTTTAACCTGGCCACTGCTGCTTTCTTCTCTAAAGAAGATGTTATAAACTGAAGGCTATAGTATCTCCTCAACTCCTGAGCCTGCAAATTGGTCGGAAAGAAAGAGTTGTATGTTCATGTTTATCTTTTGATTTATACATGGAAAAGGAAATCTAGAAATATATATGAAATCTCGTGATTAAATATGCAAATGTTTGTGCTTACCTTAATTTGGGGTATTACGTAAGCCATGTTGCACAGGAACGCTAGCTGAGAGTAAAGTTTGGTATCAGACAATGACACTTGTACAAGAAATTTTGAGAACGAATCGCGATCATGTGTCACTTCTTGCCCACCTTCTTCTTCATCATCATAATCCGCCATACAAACACTGTCATCGTCGCAATCACATTCACCAGATGTATAATCATCGCACATCATGTCCATATCAACGCTTTCTTTCGGTAACCTGTTTCTCCAATGTTTCTTAATTTCCACAAGCCTCTCTATCCAATTAGCTCTATTTACTCTCTCTTCGTTACTAGTTTCCACCATGTTTTCCTCAATATTTACATCCTTCTCCCTTTTATTCATATCCTTGCCAGTTTGTTGGTCAAATAAGAACGAGCGCAAAGAATTTGGGAGAATAGAACCTGAAAATTGAAATGGAGAAGTTCCCACTGACCCGTTGTCCTTAAGTTTTGGTTGCGCAGATGTGGCTTGTATACGGTTGAATGAGCAACATAGATAGCTGTCAGAATAAGACCTCTGCATAATGGAACGTCTAGATAGGTCTATGCTGGAGCGCGAGCGGCGAAGACCATAACGTTCTTTTGTAATGTCCTTAGTTGAAGAGGTTGTTGGAGAGGTAGGCATGCCAACTGCTGTGTAAGCCATAGCTTTTGATTGTTGTGCAAGTCAGCAAGGTCCTCCACTATATTGGGTTTCTGTGAATTAAAAACTTCATATCAGACCACAAAGCTTCAAACATTTTAAGTTTTGTTGTTTTGGTGCCTGAAACAAGACTAACATGTGAATATGGATTTTATAAGAAAACTGTTACAAGAACTATGTATTTAGTTTCTTGTTATTAACGATAGCTTTCTTAAAGATGTCAAAAACATGTCATAGTTAAACTAATTTACCCATCAATGAACGCAACTCCTATACTATATAAAACAAAAACATCTTTGTTTTGTGTGTGTACCTCCAAAGTTTAGGACATAGTTAGGTTAAGACATTAACTTGGATCAGATGGACATTGAGTTCTTAGTTAGGAAAAAAATGCAAAGCTTGTTGAATTCTTTCTATAAGAGGTAAATAGTATACCTGGTGTATACATGGTGAAATTATCGATCTATCAAAGAGGAGGAAAAATATGTCACATTCTTTGTTCCTTCATTAATTTAGTTAGTAGAGGTTACATCTAAGGTTGTGCATTATTTTTCTCGGAATTGTCGCATATTTAAGAGATCTAACTTTAAACCGATATGTTAGGAAGGAAAAAGACTTGTTCCAATTTCAAAAGCACTAGTATTAAATTCTACCAAACAGTGCAACCAAAATATCGTACCAAACAAACCAAAAATAGCATAAACTAAAAAGCAAGGAGGACCTTTTTTTTTTTGAGAGAAAAAAGCAAGGAGGACCTTGGAATTTCCAACATAATATTCCTATCATACTTAAGGTCTCACTGGTAGATTAAAAAATTACTATCATATAGATAACTTCTATAAAGTTTACATAAATCCAAAAAATATCCTAGAATAATGTCATTAAAATACATCGAGATTAATATTTTTCCACTTTTACTAAACGATTTTATTTAGGTAAGAATGTACAGAGATAATCCATATTATAAAATTTTAATTCAACCGTGAGTTTTATAATAAAAAACATCAAACAAAAAGTAGGTGAATAGTGTGATAACATCTAACTATTGTATCGGTGTAACTTGATCTCTCATTCTAGAAAATATATTTAAAAAATTCCATTACATAAGGTATCTAAAGAATAAGTATACTAAAAATTGGTTAAGGGTCCGTTTGGGTTGTTTAATTTTAGAGCTTATGCAAAGTAGTTTATGCAAATAAATAAGCATTGATTTATTATTTATAAACTTGTTAAGGTAATTTATGAAAAAACAACTTATGAATATACAATTTTTGTTAGTAAGATCTTAAGAATTAAGACAAAAACTTATTTATTTGCATAAACTTTTTATCATAAGTTTAAAATAAGTTCATTCCAAACAGGCCCTAAATCACAAATAAATAATTACTCCCTCCGTCCCAAAATATAAGCAAAAGTTGGTCAACAAAAGTTAATGTATTTGGTTAAAAATTTGTACCAAATACATTAACTTTCGTTGACTAATTTTTGCTTATATTTTGGGACGGAGGTAGTATGTTAATAAAAAAAATCTAACTGTGCAACCTTTTACCCAAAAAAAAGTATTAATAGTTTTAAGTTTTGCACATATTAGTAGCAATAAGAGTCAAACTTTTCTATTTGGTGAGAGAAAAGTTACATCGAGGTACATCCATAAAATAAAATAAATGAAAATGGTAGTTAGTAAAAAAAAGTCTTGACCAAAATATTTAGAAAAGAAAAAAGTGAACAAATTATGTTGCTTATCTTGTGCAAGGTTATCAAGTCTAAAAAAACATTTTATAGTGTAAACGGAAGGGTGAATGTCCCATTTATATTAAATGAAATTATATTCAATAGTTTAAAAAATATTATGTAATTTGTTCAGGTTATCATAATAAAAATAAGATAAGAAAAATGCTAAGGAAACAAGTATAGTAAAAATTTCTTAAAATTTGTACAATTAAATATTTAAAAGTGTAGAAAAAATTATTTTCAATGGCAAATTTATCTTTTTTGTTTTATTAAAAAGTCTCTCCGAACGACTAGTTAACATGACCCTAAAAATAATTATTTTTTAAAATCATTTATTTACTTTTTGCTACAATTGTAAAATCATTTTGTAACCAAAAAAAATTTGTAAAATCATTTATGGAAGTTGACTTTTGAGAAGTTAGCAACAAAAACTTCATATTTAAGCAGATTATAGTTTAGTTCTCTTTTAATTTTCATTTTTTAATTAATAATAGTGTAAGGAATAAAACTTAAAGATGAAAGGAGGAAACGTGTGTGAAGCATGGGAGATATAAGATATAACAAATCTGATCATAAGCAAGGCTAAAAATATAAAAAATATGGAAATGAATGAATGCATTTATATATACACATGTACATACATACCCTGATGAGACTGAGAAGGAGGCAAGAAATGAATGAATGTAACAGAACAGAAGTATCTCCCCAAAAGAACAGAACATGCACACAGATGAAATAACAATATGATCAAGCTCCGACAATGGTGTCTAAGGTTTTAACCAATAGTGTGTATTGGAGAATCTTGTGTGTGTCTCTCTCCTTTTTTATGTATATAGTGTGACAATTGGTAAACTGAGATTCAGATGCAAAATGGCTACTAATAATAAAATAATGGAAATGCAAGTGACCACACACACAGCGAAACCTCGCTCTCTCTGTGTCTGAATCCTGTGTTTGTATTAAATAGTGTGGGGAGAGCATAGAAGTTGGAGAACTAAAAAACACAAGTGTTAAATGAATTACAAACTTCAAGGTTGGAACACCTGTGTTATAGTAGAATCAGAATCTGCTCATGTGGGTTGCCAAACTTTAAACACGAGGGAGATTTTCATGGACCAAAATACCCCCATCTACCTTTTCTATCTTACTATCTTATTTTGTTATTAGGAAATATTAGTTGTAAATTGCAATCTACACTATTGTTTTAATTTTACTTTGATGTTTAATAACTTATTTTGTTAGTCAAACAATATACAAAGAAAATAACTTTTTTTTAGATTATTTTGTTTATAAATGTGATAGTCATTATGCATGTGAGTGAAAGAGAGTCGTATATGTAAAAAGTGTTGAAGAGGGTAATAAATACATCTTGTCACACTGACAAGTTATGTTGGAGCTTTTAACAGATTCAAGCGGGACAATCTCCAAACAACTTTGCCACAGTGGCAAGTTATGTTAGAGCTTTCAAGTAACTCAGTTAGATCGATCTCTAAATTACCTCAACTTAGCGACAAGTTATATCTTAAACGATGAACATGTCATTACTCAAATCTTATCTTATAAGTGATATTTTCGTAACTTCTTAACGTACAAGTTAGCAAACCCTTTCTAAATTTATTTTAGGCATTCTACCAAACTATATGTAGCTCTGCCACTGCTAGTGAAATGAAATATAATCAATCAATCACAAAAGTACTAGCAGCCTCCCCAAAGCAGCCTAAATAAACTTCACGATCGTTCATAAATATGCATTCAATTTCCAAGTGGGTCCACACACAACACAAAACATAAATGCCTCCATTGTTGGATTAGATGAAAATCAAGGAAGGACATTTTGGTCATATCTGAAAACGCGGGGTCCGCGTACGTATTCAAAATAATAAAATGCAGAAAGAAAAAAGGAAAACGAAAAAGAAAACAAAAGTTGGCAATGTTAATGTTAATTTAATTGGTGAGAAGGCCAAATGTGCGGTTGCATGAAGCAGGTGATGCCATTTGCCGCCACATTCCCTGTGCTAGTGGCGGCTGCCGTGTCCTTTAGGAGGTGATGCCATGCTAGTTTCTCCTTTTGTTGTCGTACACGTTCCTTTGTTTGTTGAACCAAAACCAATACTCTTTGTGTGTTGATACGTGTCAGAGTGGTAGAAAGGAGGGGAAAAAGACAGCAGAAATTCAATAAAATCAATTTATTTTGAATTAAATTATTTACTGCTAAATAATTTTATTTCTTAGGAATTGTGTTTTGTTAGCAAGAAACATCCCAATATGAACGAAACTCAATTTAGCTTGCTGAGTGTAGTTACAAATAACCTACGTAATTTCTAATTTTCTACTTGTCATTGGACCATATACATCTTTAGTGGTATTGGCCTCAAAAGCAAGACACAAATGACTAAGGTTGAATACAAACATGATTTTCTGATTCATAAAAATCACTTATTAAGCAGACAATAGTTTTTCCGTCCAAAAGGGAAGTTAAAAATTTCCAAGTAGGCATATAACAGGTGATGATGGTATAAACTTTCCTTGACAAGAATGTACCAAGTCCCTTCTATAAAAAGAATGTACCAAGACCCGAATGTTATAAGTTAGGTTGATGTATTCAGACAGACTACGAAAAATGTACTGCTAGTGTTTATTTTTAACATCTTATTATTAATACAAGATACAAGTCTTTTGCATTGAGAACAGGATGCAATATTGTTAAACTCTCAGATAAAATTGGAAAAATCACGTTCCTTTTCAAACTTCCAATCTATGTGAAGAACGCGGATCCAAAAGCAACTTACCTGACACTACACATGTTGTCGCGCTTATTTCATTATATATGCAAATGTGTGTAGCATGACTATCGTCAAAGTAAATATTTCAATCATGCCAAATCAATATAAAGAAAACATGCAGCAACAAATATAACTAAATTGAACCTTTTGGCTCTCCAAATATAAGTTTCGAGGACAATATATTCTAAGAAGCATTGATCTATCATACAGTAAAGCAGGCAAAAGATACAATCATCTACATCAGTTCAACATTTTGTTTTGATTCGGACATAATATCTACTTCTTTGTTGTTTACAGAGAAAATTCACGAACCATGGATGGTCAAAGAAGGATACCCATATTCTTCCAACGTAGTGAATGGCAACTCATTTCCCAAATCAATCGGCCCAATGCTTTCTTTCATCAATAACTCTGAGCATGGAGCTTGAAAGCCTTTTCAAGATTACCACCGTTCTCTGGGACGACCATCAGGGAATGATGGAACAAGGACCTTTTCATTATTCTGTCTTGTGTCTTGAACTCGTGTAATTGTCTTTCTCTTTTCAATTTCTGATGTTTCTGCCTCCTCATCATCAAAATCTGGTGGTGTATCATCATCATCATCATCTTCATCAATCCAGTCATCATCGACATCACCGTCGCTGATTAAATCATCAGCATCTGACCATTCTTGTTCCTCTTCACCACTTTCATCCTGTCTGCTATCAATATCATTCTCTCCCATCCTATCTCCATCTCTAGTGCGCCCGGCACCCCTACCCTTAGGAAATCGTGGAATATCAACCAACGAACGAAGTTTTTCCTTTATAAGTAACAATCTGTCCTTGTCTACCAACTGAGAATCTCGATAAGCTTCCCTAAGGAACACAGAATCCCTGTCTCCTTTCAAAGAGATATAAAACATATCAGGGTGCCTTATCAACATCCCTCTCAATTGCTGAGAGAATCGAAACTCCTCTCGAAAATGAGTGAAGTTATCAACAAGAGTTCGCTTCTCAAGTGTAAGACTCAAAATCTCATGAATAACTCCACAAGCATGCTTCTCTTTTTCCGGCGTGTTCAAACCAATCATAGAGAAATCTGAGTAAGGCGATATATAAGGAATGTCTCTAAACTGCATTATCTTCCTCATCTCACCTTTTGAAAGTTTAAGACCCTTAGGAAGCATTACTCTATTAAACTTAGGAGCCCTATCTATAATTAAATTCTGCTCTTCCGCTTCTCTAATTCGATTCTCCTCCGCAGACAGCTCGGCCGCAGAAACCGCAAGCTGAGGATCCCAATGTGTTAATTCAAGTGCAGGACCTCTTTCAGTCTGAACAACTTTAAAAAACTCTGGATACCTATGACAAATGGTGTCACGAAATTCTCTAGGAAGTCCTAAATCAGTCGCCAAATGCGCAATTTTCTCTAACAAACTCCGCTTTTCCAACGTCATCATCAACAATTTCCTAAGCTTAGAAACAACAACATCTTCCATTTCATTCCTAACCCTCAATTCTTCAAGATAAAGCTTTTCAGCCTCAGAAGTCATTTTAAATTTCAAAGAGAAACACCCATCTTCCACAATCTCAAACACACCAGGAAATCTCCTCAAAATTACAATTATTTTTCTCTTTTTATCCAAACCCAATTCTCTTCTATACTTACCTAATTCCTGAAGAGACATAATCCTACTAGGTTTACTCACTAGTAATTTCCTAACTTTGAGAACAAATTTCAGCTTCTTATCTTTCTGAATCACATTATCAAATGGAAGCTCTTTTCTTCTCTTCACAACAGCACTTATTGGCATAATTTTATTAAATCTGGGTCCACCAACATGTGATGAATTCGATTGAAACAAACGCAAATTGGTTCCCAAAAATTGGGATTTTTGAAGGGAAGAGTGAAGTTTGAGAGAAAAATTAGGCTTTTGAAGAAATTGAAGTTTATTTGAGATGAAAAATGGTAAAGGGGTAAAAGATGAAGATAAAAAGGATTGTTTGGGTGAAGTAAGAGATAATTGTTTAGGATCCATACTTGTTTTTTTTTTTTCTTTCACATAAAAGCAAGAAATTAATAATAAGTTGCAGAAAAATTAAGATTGGTGAAGAGGAGAAAATGACTCACGAGATTGTGTGTGTGATGCTAAAGCTGAAATAGGGATGATGAAACCTGCAAACAAGACATCTCAACTCAAACTGCAATTTACAAACCCCAACCAAAAACCCTCTAGCACTGGATATTGTTATCCCCTCCTCACTTATTTTATGAAATTATTTTTTAAATTGATTAATACAACTTAAATTGTCGAAAATACATTGCATATTTTTATTTTTATTTTTAAAAAACGATAATGTACGGGAGAAAAAGATGAACACGAGAAACACAGTAAAAAAGGAATTTATCAAAAAAATATTTTTTATTAAAAAACAAAACATTTTGCATTGATAGAATATATTTTTTTTATAGAAATCAAGGTCAAAACTCGATATATTTACAAAGACTAAATACATACTTTAATTTTATTCAATTCCTAAAAAAAATAGTTTAAACACCTCATTAAAAAGAAGAAAAAATAAATACACATTAGCTATGAAAGTTACATGAGAATTTCTTTTTCTTTCGCACCGGTTTCCGACCCATTAATGGTGGGCGATTAATCCGGCTCGTGCGTAGAGACATGCGTACTGGCCAAACGTTGTTTTCCTTGAGATTCGAACTCGATATTCTCTAAATATGTCCTTGGAATGAGCTCATTACCACTAAAGCTCAAACAACTTGGTTAGCTATACGAGAACTCTATTCAACAACACTTCTTTAAAAATAATAATAAATGTATCCTACAATTAAATATGAAATAAAGTAGATAAAACTTGACCTCATTAAGTCAAATTCATGTGATTCTTGTTTTTTCAATTTATTTTTATTTATTTTTTAAATTAACATATTAAAGCACATCTATTTAAAAACTTTTTAGTTTACTATTTTTGAAAATAAATGATGTGTACAGTCTTCGATGACCATAATTCATCTTTTTAAGACGAATAAGTGGGTGTCCGGGGTTCGAACTACATAGTGAGAGATCTTGAGTTAATTTGTTCGTAGGTAAGAAAATACTAGGAGTATAGAACTTTGAATTCTTGACACTATTAAAATGTAGTTTCGGTCGGGTTTGGTTTTTTACGGGGAATATTTTGTATAACCGATTCCGCCCATAAACATCTGATTGAACTCAATTGTTTCACAAATTCTGACCCGATATTCATTTAAACCCGACCGTTTTACCTGAACAACACTCGGTTTGAACTAGGGCTGGAAATGAGTCGAGTCGAGTCGAACCTGCCTGAGCTCGACTCGACTCGATAAGAATTGGTTCGGCTCGAAACTCGACTCGAGTTTGAAACGAACCTTTTTTTAGCTCGAGTTCGGCTCGTTTAAAGTTCACGAACAACTCGGTTCGGCTCGTTAGGTTCAACTCGTCTGCTCAAATTGTATACTTCAAAAGCTTTTTTTTCTCAAAAAAAACTTTTTTTTTTGTCAAAAATATATGTCTTTGACTTTCAATAAAAAATTAACTGAAATAAAACTATGAAGGTAGAAAGGCAGTAGCATTTAGTACTGTAGCGCATACCATGTTTTACATTGTATTCATCATGCATCTCTCTTATATATATATATATATATATATATATATATATATATATATATATATATACTCTTCTTCTCTAATATTTTCAAAACAGCCGATTTGGGACTATTTGTATAAAAATGTTTGTTTAAAAGCCTTCAAAAGGTATTAACTTTTTTCCTCTATTATTCCAATTATTGTTGATTTTTAATCAAATTAGTAATAATTCCTATGAGAAAAGTACATAATTATTAGAAGAAACTTGTAATAAATTATTTATTATATAAAAGCATGCAAAATAATATTTTATATATATCGAGTTGGTTATTGAACCAAACGAGTCGAACCATACTCAACTCAAGTTCAACTCATTTATTTAACGAGCATAATTTTTAACTCAAGTTCGACTCATTTGATTCATGAACCAAGTTCAACGAATCAATTATCGAATCGAGTCTCGAACTATTTTCGAGTTGGTTCGATTCATTGCCAACCCTAGTTTAAACGAATTTCTACCAAGCCACGGGTTTATGCTCAGCCCCACTTGGGGATGCCATGACCCTTACATACATGTATCTGTTGAACATTTGGTGAACATCTGGTGAACATTCTACCAACATGGACTACTTTAACAATTTTTTTGTTGGAAAGATCTTTTTTAATTTATTGCTATACACTTTAAATTAAAAAAAAAAAGTTTATTAAAGTTTAAAACCGAATAACTATCCCATTGTAAGCACACTTAACAATATTCCAACCTTTTTTCTACACCTTTCTTCCCCAATTCACCTCCATTCCATCCCTGCAACTTTCTGACGCTTAAGTTCTAGGGTTTGCCATCAGAGGGAAGAAAGAAAAAAATGTCCGTGGCACCATCGGTGCAGTGTGTGTACGTAACAGAGGATCGTGTTCGCGAATGGAGTAGTGGCAATGCCAACCCTTCTCGAAACCTCTCCCAACCTGTTCCAATGCTTCGCTTCCTTTACGAACTCTCTTCCACTATGGTGCGTTCCTTTTCTCCATTACGAATTTAGCAATATAGGTGATGATGAATCCAATGTTCTGATTTTTTTCAATTATTGATTGTTGTTTGTTAGGTTCGTGGTGAATTGCCGTTTCCCAAGTGTAAAGTAGCATTAGATTCTGTCACATTCTCCGAGGTTAAAGCTTCCCCTGAGAATCTAGCATCAAATTTTGCAGATATAATCAGCCACATGGCACAAGATGTGAGTTACTAACTTGTAGCACTGACACTTCTGATCAAAGGCGTGTTTAGGACACCTATACGACCACACACCGACATGTGTGATTACAGTGAATTATGTCATTATCTCAGAGACGTGTTCAGTGCCGTGCCAACACCTGTGATTACATTGAATTGTGTCCTTTTCTCAAAGGTGTCTGGTGTCTGATATGGACATGACACCACACTGACACTTGTGCTTATATTGAATTATGTCATTTTCCCAAATTATTACTTGCCATAGCTTGGTAAAGTTTTTTTTTTTTTTTTTTTAATTTTAAATTGAGTTTATTAATTGAAATATCATTTGATTATAGGGTTATGTAAAGTTCCACATTCTTAAGCATCATAATAGATACATACATATGTACAAGCCTATAACCAGGCAATGGGATATTGAATTGATTTGAAACTCTGAGTGCTTGTGAATTTATAACTATATTGTTTCTACTAAGTCCACCAAATATATTTACTTGCTCATCTCCTTGGTTACAGCTTACATTGTCCGGAGAGTTTCGTACTCGACTCATTAAACTGGTCAGTATTTTATCTTGTGTTCTTTATTCAATACAAGTATCGTGTAGAATAGATATTAATGTTGATGTTTTGTTTACAATTCATGGTTTTCATTCAAATTTTTCTACAGTTTATTTTTTGCTGAAAAGTTTTAATATTGTAGGCAAGATGGCTTGTGGAATCCAAATTGGTTCCAGTTAGGTTACTTCAAGAACGTTGCGAGGTCTGCTTTTCTGGTCTCCTTCATCTTCAAATTATTAACATTATAGTTCGTCAGTTGTCTTCTAGATAGTTTTTTGAGCAATTTTATAGGCTAGAGCTTTTATGCATTCTATGTTTCTTGTGTTTATAAAATTTTATTGGTATGCTATGCATTTGTAGGAAGAATTTTTGGGGGAGGCTGAATTTATCAAAATTAAGGCTCAGGAGTTGAAGGGAAAAGAGGTGAGCACTTAATTTTTATAAAAATGTCACACACCATTGAGAATCTTGCAAAGTTGTAGTTATATTCCCCACACCATTTTTTATCTTGAACTTCATTCATACTCGGTATTTGTTGCTTGTGTTGAATATTTAAGTACTTAGTAGAGTATATAGCAATAGTAGGTTAATATATAGTTAGCATTGACTGTTGGTAAATAGCAAAGTTAGTTTGTGGTACAAGGTAGTTGCATAGTGTAACTAACTGAATCCTGTTTGGTAAGCTAACCGACCTATCAACACCTAAAACCTTTTGTATTCAGAGTTCAGAATCAAATATTTAGAATTTAGATTCTTCACTCTCCACTACGTCTGCTTGATGGGAATTTCATTATTGTGTGTATTTGATTCATTTGTGCTGTTGACTTCAGGTCAGAGTTAATACACGACTTCTTTATCAGCAAACCAAATTCAACCTTCTCAGAGAAGAGAGTGAGGGCTATGCCAAACTGGTATAATTCTAATTTCTGTTCTCTTGACTTTTTTACATTTTTGGATGTCATCTAGAATTATTATTACATGTTGCACTTTTACATGTGACCTATCACTGTTCAAAACAGATTGAGTACATAGCAGAGTTGCTTGTTGACATTTTTCCAATACTTTTGAAGAAACTGAGAGAGTAGAGACTTATGGATCAATATAAGAAACATGCAAATAACCTTTCTGAACTTAAGATATCCAAGAAAACTAAGTTTGACCGAAATAGTAGATAATTTATCACGACTTAGAAAGAGAGATCATGCGTGGAAGAAAAATATAGATACTAGAAACTCGAGCAGGATAAATATGAGGCGGTTTCTTTGTAAATAAAAGTGAATGCTTAATTTTGTTGTTTAAATGATAGGATGACATCCAATTAATCAAGCATTAGTATGGGTCCATCTATTGTTGTTGTCCCTTGGTCAGGTGAAGTTGCACAAATGTGGAAATAACAAGAACTTTAAGGACAAGGAGTGAATTTATGACTCCATGTGAAGGGACTTAATTGTAATGCTTGTTTTCTCTTTTGGGTGCTTTGTTAGGAAACTCTTTTGTAAATTTAGGTAGTCTTGTGACATGGTTACTAGATATTACATTGGAATATATTAAAATTTTGTTGGGTTTTTTAATCAACAATATGGTTCTCTTTGGCATTCGAATTCTTAAATATTGCATGATTGAATACAACATAATGCCAGTCTTTAATCTTTCTATAAGTTGAAGATTTTGACTGAATTATGCCTTATGCTTTCCAGATAAGATTCTTCTGTATGCTGTATTAAATTTAGGTTAATTGTATAGGTCACTCTACTTTGTCGGGACTCTGAAGCGTTGACTGAAAAAGGATCTGCATCAACAATAGGCATTATTAAGGTCTTAACAATTTGAAGTATTATGACTATTCCATGATTTTCTGTTTTTGTTTTATAATAATAATGGTCATAATTCTGGTTTACCTTACTTCTGCAGTCATTGATCGGTCATTTTGATTTGGATCCAAACCGGGTTTTTGATATTGTAAGATGGATCTCTTCAAGTGTCTATTTTCCCAATAAACTCAGGTGCCTATCTGCATTATCATTTATTGTTGTATCTGGCTACTGACGGATGTTTCTTATCAGGTACTTGAGTGTTTTGAACTTCAGCCAGATAATGATGTGTTTATAGAGCTGATTCCTATTTTTCCTAAGGTAGATAAAAATAGAAGCCTTTGTAATTCTTATATTTTATTTTAAATTTTTTAACTGGAAGTTTTTATATCATAATTTTTTCTCGTTTATTCAGTCTCAAGCTTCACAGATTCTTGGATTTAAATTTCAATATTATCAGCGCATGGAAGTCAGTAATCCTGTACCATATGGGCTCTATAGACTTGCAGCCTTGCTGGTGAAGCAAGATTTTATCGATCTTGATAGCATGTAAGATATTGTGCTCATGTGCTGCTTAAAAGTCACATTTAGCATTCTTATGCAATACTATAGTAGTAATTCTGAACAGTTATTCAATACTCAATCAATTTTTTGCTCTATTGTCATACGATCACGAAGTGGTGGTTACATTGAAGGAGATTTACATGCATCATTGGTGGTGCTTTGTACAATTTATGAGATACTTTTTTTAACTATCATTTTTATTACAGATATGCTCATTTGCTCCCCAAGGATGAAGAAGCATTTGAGCATTATAGCACTTTCTCTTCCAAGCGCCTTGATGAGGTATTCATGCTCTGGCAGTTCATTTATTGTTGTTTTTTATTTTTATTTTTATTATTTTGGTTTGGAATGAGGGGTAACCTTGGCGCAACTGGTAAAGTTGTTGTGTGACTGTAAGGTCACGGGTTCAAGTCCTGGAAACAACCTCTTGTGTAAAAACAGGGTAAGACTGCGTACAATACACCAAATGGTCCCGGACCCTGCGTATGCGGGAGCTTTAGTGCACCGGGTTGCTTTTTTTTTTTATTTTTATTATTTTGGTTTGGAATAAAAAAATTCGAAACTATTGTGTGGGATAAGGCTTGGTTGTTAAAATGAAAAAAAAAATCAGAAATACAGGAATCTGGTAATAATATCAAAAATTTTGCCAAAGAGAAATATGGAGGGATTAAGAGCCAAAATATCTTGAAATTGCAAGAAAACAGTCCAGTCCCTTCCTGTGCTTCAGAACTAGAGCGCCGTTTTCCTTGGTTCATATTTCCCTTAGATACTCATTGGTTAGCCTGGTATTCAAATTAATATATGGCTGTAAGGTCCTGAATATTTACAGCCTCAGACATTCTGAGGGCCTCCTGTCTTCTACTTTCTTAGCCATGGTGCTGGCTTTGGTGGTTCCTTGTTGATGGCCTATGAGGCCAGTCATGTGTGTGGGCTCATTCATGCTTTGCATTATTAATCTTTCCTTAGTCTGTAGTTGACTTGTTTCTGAATGCTGCATCAACTCAATTAAACAATACGGGTTGGGTATTTCACTGGACTTATGTGAACTTCGAGTTCTTAAATTTCAATTTCATCTATTTGACCTATTACTGTTGGTGTTGATTTTGTGTAATATTAACATATTCATGTTTTTTTATTCCTACTCTGTCCTCCATTATTTTCATATTTTATTTTGGCGCTTGTTTGGTATCAAGAAGATTAACAATCTTAATTACAGGCTAATAAAATTGGAAAAATAAACCTTGCTGCTACCGGAAAAGATCTAATGGATGATGAGAAAACGGGGGATGTCACTGTTGATCTCTTTGCTGCTATAGCCATGGAAACTGATGCAATTGACGAGCGGAAATCCGAGCTTCAAAACAGTCAAACTTTGGGCTTGCTTACTGGCTTTCTTTCTGTGGATGACTGGTATGTCGATTGTAAATCTACTTGTTGCATGTGACTATAAAGACAGTTATTATGACAAGCTCTTAATTTTTATCTTTTGGATGCTATATTTTTGTGATGTCGCACAGCCTGCTCATAGTGAATTTATTTATCCATTTTTATAAACTATATGTTAATTACTCAACAATAATGATAATGGAAAATTGTTTTTACTGTCTGTGGAGACATTTGCCTTGAACTTCATTTGTGCTAATGATTTTACACATGATGATTTAATCAGCGTTGTATATGTTATTTAGCATGGTATTCAGTATCTTATGATACATGCAAATTGTATCTCAATTTGATACAAAACTGAACCCAATCAATACGGGTTCCTTGTGTATCTATTTTGGATTAGACATGGACACGAACTAGTGTTGTCAATTGTGGATCACAGAAAATAAGGTTTGTTCAATTGTGGATCATTGACAAAGGAAGACATATTTGTGATTGATGCATAAAAAAGACAAGACATCTTTTGTAGACAAATATAAAAAATAACGGAATTATATTTTTCACTAATGGATGAAAACACGGGACATATATTTATTACTAATAAACATAAAAATATAGGATACATATTTGTCATTGTGGCATAAGAAAACACAGACAAATTTGAAAGAAAAAAAACACGGAATAAATAGTTTTCTTCGATAAATAAAAAAAATAATTTTTTTCGGAGATTGAAAAATAATAGCTTGTCGCCCGTGCATTGCATGGGTTAATACACTAGTATCATCTATTTCACTATATTTTGTACTAAATAACATATCGCAGAACGACAACAATTTGTTCAAATTCTGCTATACAATAGCGCGGCTATAGCCAATATTTACCAGCACTGATGAATCCCAACCTGAATTTTGTCAACTTTGTATAGTAGCCAATTTTTTTTGTCATTTGATTTTTGACTTGAATCTTGAATTCTTTTGAGGTTCGTATATGATATATCAACTTATATTTTTTTGCCAAGTCACTTGTTTTTACTTAGAAATACCATATTTTTAATGATCATCTATCTTACGATTCAAACAAATATTAGATTAAGAATTCAGAAAATAAGTCTTCCGATCCACGATTTGAATCTCAATTCGATAACCATCTTATTGAGATATAATGTGGATCTCAAAGTTTATAATTTTTTCCTGAAGATTTGATTCCTTTCCAGTCCTACTAAATTGATTTATGGCTTAATATGATTATTATTTTTGTAGAATGTATTTCAGTGTTTGTAGAATTCCCTCTAATGCATATATTCATGGGTTGGTTTCCTTTTGTTTTAACAGGTATCATGCACATGTACTATTTGAACGCCTCTCACCACTCAATCCAGCGGAACATATTCAAATATGTGATAGTTTGTTTAGGTAAGACTTGTGTATAATATCTCTGTCATGCAGGCATTAGCTTTGAGAACTTATATTTGAGTGCATTTTGGACATGCATATCTGATGAATGTATTTATGATGTGTTTTTTTAGGGGATAAAAATATATCAATGTTGATGAGGAAGTATACTTATACTACGTAGAGCTTGTAGTAATATATGAGAAAAAAAGAGGGCGGGTAATAAGATGTCCTCCAAAAGCAAAACCTATGCTTTTCTTAGATTAACTACCAAGTCAATAAAATAGAGTCAGACTGTACTTAAAACAGTATGAAATCCAGGACATAAGAACCCACTCAAAAACATGTCTCTGATACCAACTTTGTCATGAGTGACCCAATTTGGATCATGATTGGCACACAGACTATCATCCTAGTCTGGCATTTCTTCTCGAAGGCCAACCATGCATCTGCTATCAATCATCGAACATAATCATGATCCAAATTGGGTTGTGACAAATTATGTTTAAGCTATTAGGCGATGACACATGAATACTATTTATATTAGTATTTCTAAAAGCATGCATAATAATGTAATCACATGCTATTTGGAGTTGCCCAAACTTTAAACTTGTCTACCTTGTGCCAAAAACATTGGAGCGACAAGGCCTCTGGACCACTTGGCCATTGAGGCTTTGCTACAAGATGTTATGAACTAACTATTCTGAAAGCTTATAGTATTAGGTGAAGACTTGGAAATAGATTGTTACAGTCTTATCAGGATTGAAGTGATGGTATCCATATTACAATGCCATTGCATATTCGAAATGGGAACTTCCTTGAAACTGCCACAGGTACAACACTTGAGGGAAACCATAAAAGCTACCTTATCCCGAAGCAAGGCCAAAAGAGTTATGTGACATCAGTCTCCTTTTTCTTCTGAAGACTTATGTGACACAAATCTCCTGAAGCAACACCATAAAAGTCCAATGGATCATTTCAAATAATAATACACATCTATTTAATAATAGTACCTTATTTGGGTATTTACATTATTAGTATCAGCTTTTTCTGTCCACGTCTTTTTTTTAAAAATGAAAACCCTAGAACACAATTTTAAGAATCGGGTCACGTGACACCACCCTTTTTTGGAAGCCAACCTTAGCACTAACGGAACTGGACTATTCCCACTTGTTTCCCTGGGCCTTGGCCGATATATGCAATACCTCCACCGATTCATAGCTATAAACAGCTCCTCATATGATTTGCATCAACAACTATAAATTCCATTTCGTAGTCCGTAGATGCGAACGCTACCTACACTGCTTTAAAATGTTCATACCAACCAATTACACAAAGCGACAAAACTGCTTCAACTGCATGCTTCCGCCAAACTTTGCCCCAACTTTCCTTCCAAAATATTTTGAAATAGACCGAGAAGCTCTTCCTAATTCATGGTGCACACCCAACATTTATTTATGCCTGTATGTTTGTAGCCTGTGCATGCATTTAACAGCATAGATTTTTGGGTCACTTGGTTTTGTTAGTTTTATTACGGTCAACAATTTGTTTGAATGGTCGTTTTTAGCAATAGCTTTAAATAATACCAAGATCTTCATACAGGTTTATTGAGAAGTCAATTTCTTCATCATATAATGCTATTCGCCAAGCACATCTTCAAAACCCTGGATCGTCCACTGGAGGCAGCACCAATGCTATTGACGTAGATAACCCTTCAGGATACAGTTCTTTCATTGATCTTCCAAAGGAAATTTTTCAGATGCTTGCTTGTACTGGACCTTTTCTCTACCGAGATACTATGTTGTTACAGAAGGTGCATTAAGTTGTTTTAATATTCTGGTAACTTGTCTCCATGGTGTATTTTATGCTGATTATGATTTCCCTTTCTTCTCCCTCAAACATGCGTAGGTTTGTAGGTTGTTGAGAGGTTATTACCTTTCTGCTCTCGAGCTTGTTAGTCGTGGTGACAGCGCATTGAATCCTCAATTGCAGTTTATTGGAAATCCTCACCTACATTTGAAGGAAGCAAGGCTAAGGGTGGAGGATGCTTTAGGAGCTTGTCTACTACCTTCTCTACAGTTGGTTCCTGCTAATCCAGCTGTTGGCCAGGCAATTTGGGAACTAATGAGTCTTCTTCCTTATGAGGTTTTCCTTTGCATTTGTTGTTTATCCCTTTACCTGATATATTGTTATCTGTTATCTACAAGATTAGTTGATGAGTCTTACCTATCTAGGCACGATATCATTTATATGGTGAATGGGAAAAAGATGATGATCGCCATCCTATGCTGTTGGCTGCTAGACAAACTGCCAAGGTTTGACAATCTATATATGTGTGGACCATCTGTGCTCAATGTCGCAAGCCTGATTCTTTGTTATTTTTATTCTATTTGCTTTATTTTTTTATACAGTTGGACACTAGGCGTATTTTGAAACGGCTGGCAAAGGAAAATTTGAAGCAGCTGGGTCGGATGGTTGCAAAATTAGCTCATGCCAACCCTATGACTGTCCTCCGAACAATTGTTCAGCAGGTGCTGAATTACTAGAGCTTGTATTTTACGAAGGCTGAAGGGCTCTGGCCTATATGATGTTGTGCACTCTTTTATGTTGATTTTTTCATATTGTGTGATATGCAGATTGAAGCATACAGACACATGATTACTCCTGTTGTGGATGCATTTAAGTATTTGACTCAGGTTTGTATTTTTATTTTATTTTCCTTTCACTATCTTGTTCACTGCATCAACTGGCGATATCATAATACATGAACTCATAATAAGCTTTAAGAGACGTGTGACCTAAGACCTTATTTATTTTTCAATCCTTTGAGCCACCTCCGCCTTACTAAAACCTGGAAAAGAGTGTGTAATAAAGGAGGATATAGAGAAACTTGAACTATGCTAACACAGCCATCTATGTACGGAAGGAAGCCTTCCAATTAGTTTGAAGCTCAACCATTTTTCTTTTCATATACGTCCTTGTACTTTTCCATATGTTGTTACTTAAAACATTAATCATGTTCTGCTTTTGGAAGTTGTTTTCAATATTGGTAAATTGTTTTTGATTCGGAGCCGTGCTTTTTTGTTCTAACAGCTTGAATATGATATATTGGAATACATTGTGATTGAGCGATTGGCACTTGGTGGACGTGATAAGTTAAAGGATGATGGGCTTAATTTGTCAGACTGGCTTCAATCTCTAGCTTCATTTTGGGGCCACCTGTATGTATAGTTGTTTCCTTCGCACTTCTATTGTATTTAGTTTCTTGACAAGAGTTATCCTGTGCATTTGGCAATTCAGATCAATACAAATCACTTTGCTTGCCAAATGGTGGGCATACACAGACAGATATTTTGGAACATATATTTATTGGTCAATATGGGTGGGCATTTCTTTGTTATCCTTGCAAAGTTCGAAGTTCAAACTTCCATTAGTCCACTGTCCTTGTGATTTCTTAAGGACAATTCATAGAGTTAATGTGCCACTTAAGATATACAAGTGACTTGTCAGCTGCAATAGGACTACCACGATAGATGGAGAGTTATCTGATTTAAATGAAGTTATTTGTTAAGTTGGTTAGTAATGTCTCTTTGTCTGCTTGGAAGTCTAGTACTGTTGCCAGATACAATTAGTTAATGATGACTAAAAGAATGAATGCTTACGAAGTGCAATAATATTAGTTGGAAGTCATCAGCGTTGTATGCATGATATCTGTGGTTCTCAACGATTGATGTTGGAAGTCATCTAATGGAGGAGATAAAAGAATTGAGTGATTTTAATGTGAAGAATGATTCGTATTGTATGCATGATACCCATGGTTCTCAGTGAAGAATGATTTGGTATTCCATGACAGATATTTTGGAACATATATTTATTGGTCGATAGGGGTGAGCTTTCTTTGTTATCCTATCAAAGATCGAAGTTCAAACTTCCATTAGTCCGTTGTCTATAATTTCTTCAGGGTAATTCATAAAATTAATATGCCACTTAAGATATACAAGAGAGTTGTCAGCTGCAATAGGACTCTACCACGATAGATGGAGAATTATCTGATTTAAATGAAGTTATTTGTTAAGTTGGTTAGTAATGTCTCTTTGATAGCTTGGTTTGTAATGTCTCTTTGGTAGCTCAGAAGTTCAGCACTGTTACCAGGTACAATTAGTTAATGGAGATAAAAAAAATAAGTGCTTACAAAGTGCAGTAATATCAGTTGTAAGTCATCTGTGTTGTATGCACGACATTTGTGATTCTCAATGATCTATGCTGGAAGTCATCTAATGGAGGGTATAAAAGAATGGAGTGATTTTAATGTGAAGAATGAGTTGTATTGTATACATGGTACCCATGGTTCTTAGTGATTTTTGGTCATTTCTTATGTCTATAAGGAAATGACAGTTTAATGGCTATTATGGGTTACTTGCTTTCAGGAGGGAGACAGATCCATATACCATTGTTACAGCATTTTGTCTTTGCTTAATTGGTCATGGGTTTAAAAAAGTTTGGAAATCAAATTCCTAAGCTGTTGGCCTTGTAGAGAGGGAAGAGCCTGGACTGTTTGATTTGGGTTATTGCTATATATTGATTAGTCATTGCGGAAACCCAACTGTTTGACATGGATGCTCTGTCCTCAGTGTGGAGCTGATAATTTGTAAGTTTTGATCCATCTGATGAGACTTAAGTTGGTAGTGGCATTCTTGTCAGTGGAATACTCCATTAGCTATTACTTTCACCTTGTGATGCTAATGGAGACCGCAAGATATGAAAGAAACCATGGACTCTTTCTGAAGCTGTTTATCTGCAAATGGACATAATGGAGGAGTTTTGCTGTTAGATAGTATGTTCTTTCTTCCAATACTAGGAACTCAAAAAATACAGATTTCATTTGACTTAATCATCAGTAGTTTACCTGGTTGACCTACGATAGTTCACCACTACAAGACTAGGTTGTCTGTACAGCACATTGAGATTGAGTTGCCCTTCTTCTGATGGATGGATAGCATAACACGTTTTTGTAATATATGTTCTTGCGGGGGTATGTAAACTTCGAAAATGAAGAATGATATGCTTATCGCTGCATTATGTTTGCTACTTTGCGGAACATACTTGTCAATCCTGAACAACTTTGGGGGCTGTTATTACACTTGAAACATGTTTTTGCTTTGGAGGGTTGGGGATTAAATTCTCTGAAACAGTTTGGTTTGGTTTTCTTCTCTCACGCCTTCCTTTTCTCTAAAGCATTGTGTTGATTAATATAACATTCAGCGCTTGATAATATCAAATAGACTTGGAGTGTGATTATATTTTGTATAAGCTTTCAAAATTCCCCTGACTTGTGAATTGAAGTGTATGTTTAATGGTTTGGTGCTACTTTCAATGTACATGTGACTCTAAAAATACACAACTGAAAGAAAAAAAAATCTGCTTGATAAAGTTAGGGCATAAGGTTGTGTAAAAATATGAAATTGAAGGAAATGTAGGATCTATTTTTTATGATTTACTAAATAGCTACTTTCAATGTACACGTGACTCTAAATATAAAATATTTAGAATAAGATTATCAATTTTTGGTAAATTATGTATGCTTATTTGAATTATTAAAGAGAAAATATGTACTTAGACAAATGTAGTTATCTGTGAAATGAAAGAGATCGGGATTAAATGATTGGCTAATATTAATTATAAATGAATTCAAGCAGCAGTCAATAAGAAATAATTATGGAAGGAATGAGTAACGGTGCATGAAAACGAAATTAACAAATAGCATGCAAAACAAATACAATAATTTGGTCGATATCATTGACCCTCAAGTTTTATGAGCAAATGTAGGACCTCTTAAGAACCATTTCATGACAGAATGTGCCATTATATTGTTGAGCAAATTAATCATCTGCTGGTGAGAACAATACTCGATTTCCCCTCTACAATTAGATTCAGCAATTTCTTCATATTGTTTGGGCAGAGTTTTTGGAATGTGTGGCAATTATTTTGTAGCAAGTTAAGAGGGTCTACACTAAACATGTTTCTAGCTGATAAAGTCATGCTTGCAATTTCTTGCCAGCTGTAAGATTCAGTGTGTTTATTTATTTTTTATTTATTTATGCAATGTTCATGGCACTTGTTATAGATGGTTTGACTTCATTGATTTTGTCTCCATTTTTGCTGTTTTTGTTCATAATTGTGTATGCTGTTTCGAGAGAATGATATTCTTTGAATGTTTTCATGAGTTCAAGTCTTTTTATGATAGATGTAAAAAGTATCCATCAATGGAATTGCGGGGCCTTTTCCAGTATCTTGTGAACCAGTTAAAAAGGGGACAAGGAATTGAGCTTGTTCTACTGCAGGTTCTTCTTCTTTGTTGATTTTTTTAATTAATTATACTATTCTTTGAGACATGAATCATGAAATTCCAAATATTGATCGTGATTAAACATTTTTGTTGGTTTTTAGGAGCTTATCCAACAAATGGCAAATGTTCAGTATACAGAGAATTTGACTGAGGAACAGCTGGAGGCTATGGCAGGGAGTGAGACTCTGAAATGTCATGCAACTTCTTTTGGGATGACTCGGAATAATAAGGTACTAAAAAGCTTAAAGGTTTTGGAAAGCAAGAGATTGATGAAATGACACTTTTGATAGATTCATATTCTACTCTAGGAAGTTCACTCTTTTAATTTAAACTGGCACAGTTGTTTTGTTTTGTACTTATTGAACTGGTTAATAAGCACTTGTTTACATTTGGTTTTGGGAAATTTAGTGAGTATATACAATGGGCATCATTTTTTTTGTTGCATAACTGATTGAGATTAATGCCGAACTTCCTGAACAATGGACAAATGTGAACTGTGATTAAGTAACTATTTGATGGTTGATCTCTTTTCATCACTTTGCTGAATAGAAGCAGAGTGGATGCCTCCTCTTTGAATATTGTGTTTGGTGCTAATGTTCTTACACTCAAGTTTTTCATGCTCTAGTTAATAATATGGGTCTTATTAACGAGTGCCCCCGGGGCACTCTTTAAGCATTCCTTCTGAAGAAATTATTCTTTAGAAAAATTAAAGATTTCAATTTCCAATGCAATTAATGCACAAACTTTCATAAAACCTTACCACTTTAGGTTCTTAAAGAGTGCCCCGGGGGCACTCGTTAACATTTCCCTAATAATATATCTTGTGTTTCAAGCTTCTGTAGTCTTATAAGTTGAAGTTTAATCATAGAGCAATTATACCTAGTTTAATGGTCTATCATGTGAGTTGGTGATTGACTTTGTAAGTCACTAAGATATCTGTTAAAGAGTTCCACCATCCAGTTTTGTGGGGTTGTGCTAGGCCCAACCACGAATTCTAAGAATATCTAATAATCTATGCAGGCATTGTTAAAGTCAACTAGCAGGCTTAGAGATGCATTACTTCCTAAAGATGAACCAAAGTTGGCGACCCCCCTCTTGCTTCTTCTTGCTCAGCATCGTTCTCTGTAAGTTCTTAAACTTATAAATGTTAGAGCTGACAATCAATGAAGATTTTATTCTGAAATTTAATGTTTTTGCAGGGTTCTCGTCAATGCAGATGCACCCTACATTAAAATGGTCAGTGAACAATTTGATAGATGTCATGGAACTCTTCTTCAATATGTGGATTTTCTAGGCAGTGCAGTCACACCAGGATCAAATTATGCTATTCTCATTCCCTCACTTGGTGACTTGGTCCATCTTTACCACTTGGACCCTGAGGTTTTTTTTTCCCGTCTGTCTCTTTGTTTCTTATAAACTTCGTTACTGCATGGCATCATCTTTATTTTTGTTTTCGTTTTCCCTTCAGTTGCAGTATTTATGGCATACCTTTCTTTACTTGAACCTGCATTTAATTCCTTTTTTTTTTTTTTTTCTGGTCAGGTTGCTTTCTTGATATATCGCCCTGTTATGAGACTTTTCAAGTCTGAGAGGACTCCCAATATTTGCTGGCCCTTGGTTGATAAAAATGCTGCAAGTGATTCATCTGCGAGCATTGAGTCTGACCCTGCAGATTATTCTGGTAGTATGGTTCTAGATATTGGCTCCAACAAAAATCCAATTAGGTTATAATTCTAACCTTTTTTTATGTATTTTGTTAAAACTTTCCTGCTATACTTCAACATAAAACTATTAAAACCAATATGTTGAGATGGATTAGATGCCATTCCAGCTGAAAAACTGGAGCCTTAAAATGTTGCTTTATTATCTGTATCAGATGTACGATAAGATATTCAAAGTTAATTTCTGCTGTTTTATGGATTAGTATTTACAATTGTATTACTGTATGCAGGTGGTCATATCTGCTCGATACTGTTAAAACCATGTTGCCTTCAGAAGCGTGGAATAGCCTATCTCCTGATCTTTATGCAACATTTTGGGGTCTCACATTATATGATTTGTACGTTCCGAAAAACCGTTATGAGCCAGAAATAGCCAAGCTGCATGCTAATCTTAAATCTTTGGAGGAGCTTTCTGACAATTCAAGCTCAGCAATCACCAAGAGGAAGAAAGAAAAGGAAAGAATTCAAGAATCTCTTGATCGTCTTATTAGCGAATTACATAAGCATGAAAAAAATGTCGCATCTGTTAATAGACGGCTCTCTCATGAAAAAGACAAATGGTTGAGTTCATGTCCTGATGATACCTTGAAGATTAACATGGAGTTTCTTCAGCGTTGTATATTTCCACGCTGTACTTTCAGTATGCCAGATGCTGTTTATTGTGCTATGTTTGTACACACACTTCATTCCCTTGGAACTCCCTCTTTTAACATAGTCAACCACATAGATGTTCTTATTTGTAAAACCCTTCAACCAATGATATGCTGCTGCACTGAATATGAAGTTGGTAGGCTTGGCAGGTTTCTTTATGAGACTTTGAAGATTGCTTACCATTGGAAGGTAACTATTTAATTATTTCTATTTGTTACTTTTTACAATTTTATTTTTACAAACTTTTTATAGCTTTTTGGGGCTTTTTCAATTTTTCTAATGTTTATGTTCATTTTTTTGTTTCTACCTTTTATTATTTCCAGCGTGATGAATCTATTTATGAACGTGAGTGTGGAAACATGCTGGGATTTTCTGTGTATTCTAGGGATCGAAATAGCAAGCGAGTTACATATGGGCAGTTCATTAAGGCAAGTTCATCTGTTTGCTCGTTTCAAGCTGCTCATAAGTGTTCCTTGCATGCGTTGTCCAGATCTTTCTCAATTTTTTTTGCGGGGCTGATCTTGTTTCTTTCCAACTTTACATAAGATAATGCTGTATATGGACCATTTTCATGTTTCTTCTTTATTGCTGATAGGAACTCTGGAAATGGAGTCAAAGAATCACACAGTTACTAATTCAGTGTCTGGAATCTAGCGAGTACATGGAGATTAGAAATGCTCTTATAATGTTGACTAAAATTTCTAGTGTTTTCCCTGTTACATTGAAGAGTGGGACAAGCCTTGAAAAGCGGGCAAGTTATCCTTATATTAAACTTGGTTATTTTGAACACTGGTGCATATTTTCTAAAATATTTTATCATCCACGTAGGTGGCTAAGATTAAAAGTGACGAAAGAGAGGATCTTAAGGTGTTGGCAACTGGTGTAGCAGCAGCACTGGCTACTAGGAAGGTACAATGTCATCTTATCACAAGCTTATTTCTTGTCTGTTTTAGCACACTAATCTCGTCCAATATGCAGCCTTCTTGGGTTACTGGTGAAGAATTTGGTATGGGTTATATTGTCTTCAAGTCTGCACCATCTATGACTAAATCTGCAGCGGGAAATTCTGCAGCTGTACAAAGTGGGATTGGGCTTCATGTTTCTCAGACTGAATCTGCCAGTGGGAAACATCTAGACTCTGGAAACATAGTCAAAGACCAGAAAGTAAGAACAAAAACTGCAGATGATGAGTCAGAAAGAACTGAAAGCATTACAGTGACAAAATCTGATTCTGGCCACGTAAAACTCAAGGGTAGCTCAATGGTGAATGAGTTGGATGCTCAATCATCTCTACCTTCACCTGCTGGACAATCTGGGGCATTAAAATCCGCGGAAAACCCTAAGCAAGTGCAAGAATCCATAAGTAGGGCACCAGAAGAACACGTTACAAGAACTGTTGAGGTAGCATTTATGTATCTCTGTTATGTTGTGTAGTTAGCATTTTCCATTTGTATGATGGGCTTGTCTGTAATCCATTTTGCGTCACATTGTTAACTAGCTGCTAATTGCCTCAGCTTACTGCTTTAGTAGAGGGAAAGAAACCAGGAGAATACATGTGATCTGGAGGAAGAAGTTCTACTACTAGCTGATATTGATAAGAGTTGAAAAACTCCTGTAATTTAGAGTTCATACTAATCATTAAAAACTAATAAATTTATATCTTAGACCCAAGTTTGTCTCTCAAAAGAATGTGGTAAAAAATCTCATGCAATTTCTAAATGCAATGTTTCAAACTATTAAAGAGTCCGACGTTGGTTGGGAGATGGCCTGAACAAGCGTTTATAAGTGAGAGAAATCTTGACCTTACAAACCGGTTTTGTGGGGTTGTGTCAGGCCCAGCCACAATTTCTTAGATGGTATAAGAGCCTCCTCCTTGATCCGTTGGGCCACCTGCTATCATGTTTCCACTATTGGACAACCTCCATTTATATCCACGCACCAAGCCCAATAGTGCTGAGCGTGGGGGTGTGTGTTAAAGAGTCCCACATTGGTTGGGAGAACAAGTGTTTATAAGTAGGCACAATCTTCACCTCACATCTATAGCAAAACCAAATGCCAATTTCAATAGTAAATTTATTTACAAAAACCTTTTCCTATGGTGCAGTTGTGCGCACTGGTAAACTGATTTTTTTTTTGTAATTGTTGTTTCATTCATATTTGTGGACACCTTCCTGACAGGAATGACACTATTTCCCTGCTAAAATTCTTGTTTGTCCTGTTTTCCATTTTATTCCTTATATTTTTATCTATAATGACCTGATTCTCCTGTTTTCAGTCAAGAACCTCTGTGAAACGTAAAATGGCTACTGTTTCACTTTTGAAGCCATCAAAACAAGATCCTTTGAAAGAAGATGGTAGATCTGGAAAAACTGTTACTAGAACTTCTGGTTCCTCGAGCAATGACAAGGATCTTCAGACCCATGTATCAGATGGAAGACACACTAGAACAAACGTCTCTTCTTCAGTCAATGCTAATGGTAACAGTGTTTCAGGTTCTGCAAAAGGATTGGCTCCGTCGGCAAAAATTGCATTTGATGGTTCTGGTAACGAATCAAAGGCAGAGGTTGGGGCAGCCAAATCTTCTATGGTGAAGGATGATGGAAATGATATTGTCGACTTCACTAGAGGATCCTCTTCTCGTGTAGTTCATTCCCCCAGGCATGAAAACACAGCTACCACAAAGTCTAGTGATAAAATTCAGAAGCGAACTGGTTCTGTTGATGAACTAGACAGACCAAGTAAACGGTGGAAAGGGGATGTAGATCTAAGAGATTTAGAGGGTGAAGTTCGATTCTCTGAAAGAGAGAAGCTGTTGGATCCTCGATTGGCTGATGACAAAGTGGTGCCAGACGAACTTGGTCTATACAGAGCAGGTAATAAGTCATTGGAAAGGCCAAAAGAAAAAGGCAATGAAAGATATGAAAGGGAATACAGGGAAAGATTGGACCGTCTGGATAAGTCTCATGGTGATGACTTTATTATAGAAAAACCTAGGGACAGGTCAATAGAAAGATATGGAAGAGAACGGTCTATTGAGAGAATGCAAGAGAGGGGTAGTGAGAGGAGTTTCAACAGACTCTCTGACAAGGCTAAGGATGATAGAAGTAAATTACGATACAATGATGTTTCGATAGAAAAATCTCACACAGAGGGCCGCTATCATGGACAGAACTTGCCTCGGGTATCCCCTTTACCTCCTAATATGGTTCCTCAATCTGTTGGGGCTGGTAGGCGTGATGAAGATGCTGATAGGAGGTTTGGAGCTACGAGGCATTTGCAAAGACTTTCTCCAAGGCATGAAGAAAAAGAACTCAGACGGTCTGAAGAGACTGTGATTTTGCAGGATGATCCCAAACGTAGAAAAGAAGATTTTCAAGATCGGAAGCGTGAAGAAATGAAGGTATGAACCAATATTGCACATGTTAAGACCCAAATTCTAAGAGTGCATACTATTTCTCTCAATTTACTAGATGTGTTACTAGAGGTATGTACACTATGGTCAAAGCACTTAAACCAAGTATTATACATTGTAGCATAGCCCTCTGGATTAGCATCAACATTTTACTAGTGGATGTGCTTAAAAATATCAGTAGTCATATACGAATTTTTAGAGGCTGAATATGTCCCTCTGTCTATTCACTATACTAGTTGTTTTGTTCCTCAGTAGTTAAAAGAACAAAATACAGTATGATTTTTTCTTTATACTACTTGTTAAACATGGATTAACATAAAAAGCTGTGTGATAAGTGTCTTCATTGACCAAATTTGGTACCAAGTGAATGAGTGGTAGGCATTTAATGAGCATTGTTTTCTATGAGGAACTACTTGTTTTTGAAGCTGATGGATGACATCGACAATTACTTCAAGGTTAAAATGCAACAAATCTGGGAAATATTTCAGCATATAATGTTATTATTTAAGGCATTATAGGGGTTTTTTTATTAGAGTTTCAACCAAGAGTTATTTGTTGTACAGGTTGAGCTAAGGTTGCTTCCTGGTTGCGATTATCTTTGATTTATAATAGTATACTTTGACATATATATGCATTTTCTTACAGACTTAGGTTTGGTTCTTGTGATGCCCTAAATGTTGTGTTTTGCATAGTCGTGTGCTTCTCAGCACTCAATTTTTTTATTTTTTTTAGGTTTGCTTCTCGGCGCTCATTAACATCTTCTGATGTTCTAACAGAATGGACATATGATACAGCTGTTCTTTTCTGCAGGAGGAAGAGAGGGAAAGAGAGAAATCAAACATTCTAAAAGAAGAGGGTTTTAATGCTGTATCCAAGAGACGTAAACTTACGAGGGAGCATCTACCAACTATGGAGCCTGGGGAGTACTTACCAGTTAATCCTCTCCCCGGTATTGGCATGTCACAAGCATATGATGGAAGAGACAGAAGGGGGCGAATGATCCAGCATGCCAATTACATAGATGAACAGAGTCTTAGGATTCATGGTAAAGAGGTAGCCAGCAAGCTGAATCGTCGTGAATCAGATCCGTATCCTTAATTGCAAAATACTAAGCTAATATGCTTGCAAGTTTTATTCACAAGTTCATGTCTTGATTGTTTTATGTGCTTATTTACATACCCTTTTTCTTTCTTTCTTTCTGTTACATTATGCATGGAAGAAAGCTGTGAATCGGGTATTTGGTAAATGAGTTACTTAAACGGTGTTGTATGATACCCTGTATGTCTGGATTGCATGCTATTCATTCACTTATTTTCTTGACCAAAAAAGCTGAATTAATTTAAAATACTTGAATAGATGCGTTAGTCAAGTTTAAATACATGTTTTCATTGGATTTAATGTAGGATTTCCATTGTTGATAATAATGGTGTACTGCTGCGTCCTTAATTTATTATCATCAGTTTGTACGATCATGAATGGGATGATGAGAATAGACAAAGAGCTGATCAAAAGCGAAGGCATCGGAAGTAAATAATGGTGCAATTTGCAAGTAAAACTTTTTGGAAGGTTTTTCATTCATGGAGGTGCTAGGGTCACACATCACTATTATCTGCTACCTTTAAACTCTTTAAATTGTTTCTTTTTTTTCTTTCACTAAAGTGGGTGCAAAACAAAAATATGAATTGGGATGTACACCACACTTGTATATAGTTTTGTATATTTTGGGTAGTAAATGATCAAACGTACTCTTTGACAATGTGATTAATTCGCCAAATTTCATTTATTACATGAATGGTCCAACATAGGAAACACAATATTTTGTAAAAAAATAAATAAATTGTTCTGCGGATTTTACATGAAACAAACAAAAGCCATACTCCCCTAAAATAAAACAAATGTCATACTCATGATAAGATAGGGGGAATGTATATAACGTTAAAAAATGAGACACGTAACAGAACTCTACTGGATATTGTCATGGTCGCAAATTAATTGCAAATATAAAGACCGACTTTTATTTTTTATTCTAGAGAATGAATGAGCAAAACGAAAGTGAGTCAATACTATAGCCCCTAAAAAAAGTGATTAAATAGAAAATTAATTGTGCCTATCGATCTGATAAAGTTTTGTTATGCGAAAGTAACATTTTTCTCTATATATTAAGAATTTTTTTTCTCTAGAACAAGAATAATGGGCAGGAAAGTCAATTGAAAATCATATATTTAAAAATGTAGAAAGCAAAAAGAAATGATTCATCATCCTTCCGCGTAGTTGCTCAAGTCCATTCATTATCAATGGGACCTTTCACTTTTCTTAAGACCCGTCAAAGGGATTATGGCGTTTGAATTGGTCAGAAATCAAACACCCACTCATATCTCAATAACTCAAACCTCTGTTTTCCAGTGTATTATTAAACATTAAATTACAAAAGTTTTGCCGGATATTAATCTTTTCATCGGTAACAATTTTGATCATTAATATTTTGAACTATCTATTAAAATAAAAATAATCACCGAGACAAATTGGATAATATCTTATATATAAATATTTGTCTTGATATTTTAGGAAAAAAATATTGGTTATATAAATAATACATGTTACCACATGTCATAGGGTAATACAAAAAAATTAAAAACACTAAATTTGATATCAAAGTTTTAATGTGAAAATATCACCTATATTTTCATTCTCTATAACAAAACCATGGTCGAAGCCCCAAAGGTCACAATAGAATCAGGACCCACGTTGTGGAAAACTCAATTTGTTTACCTAGTCAAATTTATGTTATTTTCACTAAGCTTAATTATATCTTTACCCTTATATTTATTTATAGCACCATAGATTATTGTATATGATACATATCTTCCCCTTCTTCTCACCTTTCACTAAGCAACTCCTCTGTCTATTATTTCACACTCACCTTCATCACTCCACTAATTGCCCATCTTCATTATCATTTTACAACAAATGGAAGAGACTACCAAAAGAAAACGTGTTAGTATAATCAATGAATTAATCCAAGGAAAAGAGCTAGCAAAGCAGCTAAGTAACCATGTAATTTTATCATCCAATGAAACCAATGAATTCTTGATTGACAACATAATTTCAACCTACCAGAAAGCACTTACTATGTTGAATGTGGGAGGAGTGACTAAGACCATTGATGGTAAAATGAAGGATTCTCATTCTTCTTTTACAAACGAGAGTCCCAAAAGTGAGGTCAGCATAGACCAGGAGTTTAACCACAAAGCTCTCTTCAAGAAAAGGTAATGTAATGTCATACTCATATTATTATTTTTCTTTTATAGTTCAACACATATTTTTTTTATAGATATCAATATATACAACTAATAATTTTTTATTAAATAGTTAGACCGTCAAATATTCATAATGATGTCTTTGAACTCCTAATTTTGCCTTAAAAAATGATACTTTTATTTCTTTCATGTGTGTGAATTGTTAGGGCCCTAGCTTGAACTTATTTCAATATTTAATCATTTGAATTTGTGGTACAGAAAGAACATGCCTAAATGGAAGGAGCAAGTGAAGTTTTGCACAAACACAGGATTATTTGAAGGGTCTTTGGACGATGAATATAGCTGGAGAAAATATGGTCAAAAGGATATTCTTGGAGCTAAGTTTTCAAGGTTAGAAAAGTTTTTCCTCATTTCATTTAATTTTATTTGTTGTTATAAATTAAACAAGTAAAATTAATATTTGTTTTAGTGGCAAAGTTTGTACAATAGGCGTTTTGAATTTGATATAGGAAAAACAAGTAAGCATCTTAGTGTCACAAGTCTTATAATATAAATGCCCTGTTTTTTTCCCTGTTAACCAAATCAATATTTCTCAATTAGCTACAATGACCCCTATTTTTTTAGTAACAAAATGACAAATACTTTTTTGTTAAATATTTAAGGCTGTTTACATTTTTGTGAAAATAATTCTCTTTCATTACTTAAGATTTGTACTAGTATTATTTGTTAATAAGGATAAAAGAGACAGAGTAAAGAAGACAAAGTGTTTATTAAGGATGACACACTTAATGAAATATTGAAAATAGTAATTTTGACATTTTTATTGTTTTCGAAAATGATAGACATTTGTTCAATTAGAGAGTCTCTTTTTTTCTTGTTAACGAGTAAAACTAACTCAAATTTTAAAAAATAAAAATAGAAAATGTTTTCACAAATGGACCTTAGTTATTTTTGTTTTTCGTTAGTCATTGTCGTTACTTTACAGTTATACCAATTTTCCATAAAAAAAAAAGTATAAATGAAAGTTATTGGTTTGGATTGCAGAGGGTATTACAGATGCACACATAGAAATGGACAAGGGTGCCTAGCAACAAAGCAAGTTCAAAGGTCAGATGAAGATCCAACAATAATTGAGGTTACTTACAGAGGAAGGCACACATGCACTCATTCTCAAGCTAAGCCTTTAAAAAGGGAATTTCCCTCAAAGTTAAAGATAAAGGGTTTGGACAAAAATAAACTTCACAATGATAAAAAGAATCAACTACAAACTCAAGAGACTAGTTTCACTTCCAAAGCAGAACTTGATGTTAAAAAAAAGGACTTAGAAGAAACCAAAGAGGATATTTTCCCTTGGTTTTGTTTTCCTTCTCCATCAATTGGATCAGAAAATGAGATAATGATGGAATCAAACTTTTTTGGTTTGTTAGAATACCAATTAGGCAACAATGGATTATGCCAAAATGGACCAACTTCAGAATCTGATATCACTGATACAGTTTCAGCTCCAACTTCAGTCACCAATTCACCAATCCTTGATTTGGATATCTTGCTACATAGAGGGGATTTTGACACTGATTTCCCTTTCAATACCCCTGAATATTTCTCTTCATAAAATTCCCAATTTTCACCTAGTTGTTTAGAGAGCAAGAATAGAATAGTCTATGTTTAAAATTAACTAGTATTTTGTAGATGATGCAAGGGTAATATTTTTGAAAACATATATATTGTGGAAATGAGAAATTATTATTAGGTAAAGTGACACTATTGGTTATTTTACAATTATCTTGGACAAGATGTAAACTTTGTTCTTTAAAATTAAAAAGTTAAACTCTTACCACTGAACTAATACCTTATAGATATGTAAGGTAATATATGTTATGTCGATAAATCAAAAAATTAGTCGAGCCACTCTGTCATGCTAGTTTGGAGAGTTTTCTTTGTTATTATAGACTATTTTAAAGAGCTTATGGAAATAAGCCAAAAACAGTGTATAGACATGTCATAAGATCATAAGTTGTTTACATAAGTCTACCAAATAGTATCACAAGTGCTCCTCTAAGTAGATAAACTCAAATAAGTTAATCTAAATAGACACTAGATGTATAGATAGCAAGGGAATATGGAGATTAGAGATCACCCATCCTTCTAGCACATTTGACACAATCATCCAAAATCATCTTAGCATCATATTTATATACAAATCCTTTGTCACATAGCTTTGTTGACCCCCACTTCATATCCTTCTTTGGCCCATCTGCATATCTGAAATGTGACATTTTCAAATGAAAACTACAAACAGTTTAATTTGTATTTTCTAAGACTGTACAATGAAAACTTAAATTTGATTAACAGTTCTTATAACCAATCCACTGAAAAATGTGCATGTATGAGAAGAAGGAATAGGCCAATTTGAAACAATGTTTTAAAAATCAGACCCGAGATCATCTAGTGATACATTCTAGTTACGGTTCAATTGGTTCAACCATGAACGAGACAACAAATAAAGTAGAAAAATTAAATGCAAAAAATAACGAGTTGTATCCACCACGATTCAACTAGACTAAAGTATAAAGAGGATCAAACCAATCATTAAACTGAATATGCTGCCACTTACTCTTGATTAACAGTGAATTCTGGATAATGATGAACATAATGATTAGCAATCTCGTTTAAAGTAACATAAGAACCAGCACACAAGAACCTTCCATTAATTGAGGTACTTTCCATGCAGAATATATGAGCTTCACAGACGTCATCAACATGTACAAGAGGAATTTTCCCCAAGAATTCCTGTACAAACTTCAGTGATTTGCGTCCCATTGCATTTTCTGTGATCTGTGAGATACAAATTGCAACGCTACCGGGTGTGAAGGATAGAAGAGTGTCCCCTCCTACAGCACCACATAGGAGACTTACCACCTCCAACCCTCCACCATTTTCATCGTTCCCGCAGCTCAACATATATTTCTCTGCCACTGTCTTTGAATGAATATAGTCCTTCATAAACAAGACCATTACAATAAAAAATTAAATACTACCTATCGAAAAGAAATAAGGAATGAAAAGGTTTATAAAGAGCGGCACTCATCACCTTAATAGTAGTTTTATAAGAATGAGTAAGACATAATATAAAAAACTAGCAGATAAAAATAAATTGACTACCTTGAGATATGCATCGTGGTACATATATGCTAAGGAATCATTGAGAGGTGTCCAGCAAGTTTCATCCATTACATCATTGAAACCAGTTCCATCATCTTTTATTGGAGAAGCAGATACAACAGATCCGGTGTAAATGAGACGCTTCACCGTTCCCGCTCTCTTACAATACATGGCAATGCTTTCTGCCCCAGCAAGTGATGCTTCAGTAATATCCTTGAACTGCTATGCATATTATAAGATTCTTTCATCAAGCATACATGTTAAAATTATGTATACCTTATTACTTACCTATGTTTTCGTATGGTTAAAATATTAGTCGGCTAGAACTAATTCAACCCTAAAAAATCGACTATTCTTACTTATTAACATATTTTGAGACCTTATCTCATTAAATGTGGAGCTCTTTATTGAAGTTGTATTGGAGTCTCATATTGCTTGGGTTGTTGGATTTAACACTTTTAAAGTATCCCTCCTCGCGCTCTTGATCTGGAGAGTAACTTGAATTGTTCGATAACAAGTGGTTCAATGGATCTTGGATAAATCTTAATACCTTAATAGATTTTTTGTATTAAGTCCAACTCATCCTTACAAAACCGACTTTGTAAGGATTTAAGTTAGACTCGATCAAAATTCTAATATGATGATATAGTTAGGACTATCAAACATCCATTGGACCACCTTCTATTGGGCACAGTCAAACATTTAACAGAAATATGGTCTATAATGAGTTTTATAAAGAGTGACATTTCTTTCCTTACAAGTCAGTTTCGTAAATATCGAGTTAGACCGATCCAAATACTACTAGATATCCAAACACATTTTTAACACAAGAATATAATCAAAAGGTTAACCTGAGAGCCGGGTTCATGGATCACGGGTGTGGCAACATGAAAGACATATTCACAGCCCTTAATTGCAGGCTCAAAGTCAACTGAGTTGTAAATATCTGCTTGAAACAAGACCAGTTTGTCTTGTGATTGTGGAAAGCTCTTTAAAAGACCCACCTTAGACTCATCCTCTGTAAAGTGTGTGATTGCAAAGCTTTATATATTAGTGGGTGGTGGAAGCAAATTGTAAATGAAAATAACAACACAAAACAGATGCATATGAAATAAAAGTATACTCAAATCTCTGAGAGTTGCATGGACAGTGTAGCCTTTAGCTAAAAGCTTGTTGATAAGCAAAGAAGCAACGTAGCCAGAAGCACCTGTGACGCATACCTTACACCTTGCCTCCATCATCATCACCTTCCCTTTTCTCTTCTCTTCTGGTCAAAATGTACATACAGCCACCACCCAAACCAATAGTCGTGTGTTAGGTATGATTCCCTCTTGTCTTTTCTTTGTTGGTATGTTTAATTTATAATTCGTCACATTAAGCTTTT
This sequence comes from Medicago lupulina, assembly GCA_958299785.1. NCBI lineage: Eukaryota > Viridiplantae > Streptophyta > Magnoliopsida > Fabales > Fabaceae > Medicago > Medicago lupulina. Next base: position 732,216 of record OY283140.1, read on the forward strand.
GATTCTAATCATCTTTTAGAGAAGAAAACAAACAAACACACACACAAGTCACATGCACTCATGGTAAAACTCATAAATTAATCAATTAGTCATCCAATTAATACTTATAATCGATAAATAACTAATATAAACGACCATTTTGGCTTGTTAAAAAAGAAACTAATATAAACGATTTAAACATATTAAATATAAACGTATAGTTGGTTGTCACATATCAAGTTGTTAGTGTTCAATGTTTAAATTAATTACATACTAATATTTTTAATCAACTCAAATGTTGGGAAGGGAAAGAGTACCGGAGTTTGGCAAGATGCATGGTTGAGGGAACTGGAAATTCTTTCATTACATTTATAAGCCCCTTTGTGATAGTTTTGAGAGCTTCAAAATGGCGGATTTCTTGTTGCGTTATTTGGTTGGAAGCTGGACTTTGGGATACCAGTGGAATCCGAAAAATTCACTAAAATACTTTTCTTTTTTAGGGAACTAAAATACATTTTATATTTGATATATTATATTAATTTGTAAAGTTTCTTCTATATTTGATATTTATTGTATAGAAATTTCTTCTATGTGTAAAGTTTATAATAATGTTTTAATATTATATTTGTTTTATTGTTAAACTTTAGGTTTTTCCACCAACTAATTGATTAAAAATAATAGTTTTTTTTTTTTCAATGTTGATGGAGATCCTAGAAACTGTGGGGATATGTACGGGGATGGGGATCGGGGTGGGGGAGAAAAAACTCTATGTGGCAGGGAACGAGCATAATTTAATTGGCGGGACGGGAAGGTATTTCCACGTTAGCCTCGCCTCATTGATAGTCATACATGTAGACTAGCAACGGTATGAAAATTGTATGCTTGTCACCACACTTTTGAGTTGATTTTATCTTGTCTTTATCATATTTGTTTAATGAAATGATATAAGTTTCTTTTCATAATAAAAATGGACATGTGTTGCCGATGTAATACATTTTTACAATGGCATTCAATGAGAGATCATTATATTCTTTCGTTTAGGTTGGGCCATAATTAAAAAAATTGAAAAGTGAAAAACAAAAAAATTGCATTTTATTTTATACAAATTCAAATGATTTAATTCCATAATGTAAAATTTCTACATTTGAACTAAAAATAACATAATCACAACAAATTGATCTCAGACAATTGATATAATTGATATGTGTTATAATGTCCATGGTGGTCTAGCGAGATAGCAGATTCACCTCTTTTAGAAAACTTTGATCATCAACTTACAATTGCAGATCCCACTATTCCCAATGTGGTCCGCCGAGATATGGGGTTTCTCATGGGATCATGGGCTAGCATGACTCATAATGATAAATTGAATGAAGGAAATACATTTGATAACTAGCAATTTCATTTAGTGGTTTCAAGGTAAAAGAAGAACAAGCAAAAGCTCCCGGCTGAAGCCAAAAAATGGAATTATGCTACCAGGCTTAGGGTAGGTGCTCCCAAATGTTTACGACTAAATATTTGATTTTTCTTTGTTTTTGTTTAGTTTTTTTCTTTCTTCCGTGAGGGTTTTGGTTTGTCCCCCTCTTTTTGTACTTTTTTCTTTCTTAATATATGATTTGAGTGTTGCAGCATGAGATCCCTCTACACCTCATCTTTTGCTTATAAGAAAATGTTCATGGAGATCCAACAGACGAAAGACTCACACAACTGACAAAAGAGTTCTAACGAGGTTTTGATCGACTGAACATTTGTCTCTTTTGTTCCCATAATCAATGAATCCAGGAAAAACATTTGGGTGCACATATATTTTCATGATTCCAACATGGAACCATTACGAGGATCACAATAATAATCACCTATGATTCATATGATAATATACACCTTCTGTGCTATTATTATAAGTAATAAAAGGTCTCAAACCTCCCATAAGAAAAAAAAAATCGCAACCTTGATCATGATTATAAGTATGAAAATGCTAACATGTGTCATTTCACATTTTAGTATTTTAAAGATAGAAATCATGTTACCGAAATCATGTTAATTTATTTTACAAAAAATTAAATTACTTTTTTTCAATAAATATTTATTAATTATGAAAATCCTTAGCATAATCATCGTAAGTAAAAATTAACAACTTTCGAACTATTTAATATTTGTATTTTTATTATACCTTCATTTAACTTTAAAAGTGTAGTTGGGTGAGTTTTTCCAATAAAGAATACTAACATGGATGGTTATTTTAGTAAGCTTGATATTATTATTTTTCATGAAATCTAAAAAATTAATTCAATCTGTTTTTGTCAAAAATAATTATAGTGTTCTACGGAAGTGCATAATCTACGTATTGAGATCATACTTGGTTCATATGAGATCATACTTGAAGTACATATTCCCGTATAAGAGTATGCTAATTAAAAAAAGGTCATGTTAACTTATGTCTTTAGAGTACATGTTAAGCAACCTTAAAGTAGAAATTATTTTTTTAATTTTGTGCATTTAATTAAAGTCAAAAAGTTAAATTCAAATGCATTAATTACAACAAAACATTTTTATTTTTACTTTTTAAGTTATATTTTAAAGACACAAGTTAACATTAACGTTAAAGAAAATAAAAATGATAGGGTGCTTCTAACCATCACATGCAAACTAATGATGATAGCTAATGATTAGAGAATGATATATGAATATTATAGCATTACTGGAAAGCCAAAAAAGCACGGTGAGGAATGATTTAAGATGTTCTCACTCAAGTTATTATTAAAAGTAAATAATTATTTTTAAATTCATTTAATAACTTATAAAATTGATCTATAATATTGGTTATTGGATAAATCTGAAGAAAAAAAAAAGTTTTTATACTTCTTATAATAGTGTTTGTAGCGAGTTGGGAGGAAGGAATTTGGATTCTCTCCGTTGAAAATCCTTGAAGTTTTTTTAAGTAGAATCTCAATAAATAAACATGTGAGAGAAATTGATAATTAAATTAAAAAAAAAAAACAAAAGTGATTGTTGTATTCTAAAGGTGGAGATTAAAAATGGAAAAAACTAGGATTTTCAATAGAGAGAATCCAAATCTAAAAGGAAGATTTAAAAGTGACACGTCACACTAAATTTAAGAGATAAACTACTTTCAAAAGCCTTTCCAAGACATTTTAAAAACGGTTATTATCCCACACAAAATAACCTAATCAAAATAAAACGTAAACTAGAGAATTGTTTTTACACACCTGAAATAAAATTATTTTTCATTATTTTCTTTTCGTTGATTATTCATTCTAATTAAGATCTTTGGTCCCGTGCACCCTAAGGCATCTCTATGGTTTATGTCCTTTAGATATGTTATAAAACTACCTCTTAAATGAACATCATTGAGTTGGTTGTAGGACTGGACATATGATTTTTCTTCACTATGGCTGAACTACCTCTTAAATGAACCGCTTTTGGAATCAAACCCAGATTATTTTTCTAATGAAAAATCATGTTGTCAACTCTCTCAATATTGTATTGATATTTTTTTTATTCATTTTGAAGTGCTTCTAAAATAAGCCGTTTGCATTTGCGCTGTGAATATAATTCTTCGCCAAGTTTTACATACATAGGACAAAAACAAGAGCTAAAATGTAAAACTTGTGATTAAACCAAAGTGGGACATTTGATGCAATGTTTTTGTTTGTGGTGTTGCGTCAAACGTGTTCGGTGCTGTTGGACGCAAACAGCACTATCACATTTTGGATTCAAGCTATTGAAAGAAGTGGTTGTATTAAAGCCAATAGGTTCTTATCGTAATCATTTTAACTTAAACAAATGGGTTTATATAATAGGATTTTTTTTTTGAAATAAATAAACCAAACTTGTACCTATTTTTATTGCAAACCAACAAGCCAAGCACTTGGTTAGTGTCAAACACCTCATTATGGTGCCATGAATATTATGGGTCATTAGGTCCCACATCTTTTTGGCTAGTGCCACGGTCTTTGTCATTCATACATGCCATTGTCTATTGAGAAAGTCAGACAGTAGGACATGTATGTACGTGTAGAGTTTTGAAAATGTTTCAAAGAGAAATGCTAATATACTTCTAGGACCATGTTAATATATTAAAATAAAAGTTGTATTAATTTAATTTAAATTTAAAAAAATTAATTAATTAGGACCATGTTAATATATTAAAATAAAAGTTGTATTAATTTAATTTAAATTTAAAAAAATTAATTAATTAATATTTATTATTTGAGGAACCATAACATGCATCTAAAGACACATGTTAACGTTACCTTATTTCAAATACATATATATTATTAACATTAATGAAGAAGAAAATTATATAACAAGATGCTGTGATTGCAGCTAATATTAAATAATATAAGCTACTACAACTTTTTAATTTAATTTATTACATTGGATTTGTTGCTCCACTTGAGAGCTAAATTGGAGATATGGTTTGTGGAAGTTCCATTTTCACCAAGAGTTTTAGCAGCTGCCTCTTTAAGATCCTTCATTTGATACCTAAGCTTCTTCCCTTCTTCACCTTCCATAAGACACTTAACAACACTAGCAATTTCCAATCTCTCAACCAACCCATTCTCACCAACATTTGGTCTCAACCCAACCTTAACATCCTCAGTTAAAATTACAGCATTCATCTTTTGCTCTGCAAAAAGTGGCCAAACCACTAAAGGCACCCCATTAACAACACTCTCAAGAACTGAATTCCAACCACAATGAGTCAAAAACCCACCAGTTGACCCATGGGCCAAAACCTGTGGTTGAGGGGCCCAAGATGACACAACAAGACCCCTTCCTTTAGTTCTCTCCAAAAATCCATTTGGTAGAAAATCAAAAGGATCAGAATGTGTTTCAGCACTGAAATAAGAAGCATTAGCAACTTTATCATTAGGGCTTCTAACAACCCATAAAAACCGTTGATCACTCATTTCCAAACCAAGTGCCAATTCAATTATCTGTTTACTAGAGAGGGTCCCACCACTCCCAAAAGAAACAAACAGAACACTTCCGTGTGGTTGATTATCTAACCATCTCAAACTCTCTGAGTTCGGTCCAATTTGACCTACTTCTCTGTTTACTAATGGTCCAACCGGATAAAACTTAGGTTTTCCCGGTTCTTCCTTTAGTAACTCCTTGATTGGACCCGGTTCAAGTTCAAGGAAACTGTTCTCTATAAGTCCATCCGCTTCTCTATATCTCTTCCCGTTGCGAAGGACACTTTGGTAAGCATCATTCTTCCTGTCTTGAAGCGGGTCTAGTAAATATTTACCATGAATCGGAATACAACCGGGAATTTTCACCGGTTCAGTCAATTCTCTAAACTCACAGTGAACTTCCTCGTCAAGACGAGGAAGGTAAAGGAAAAGAGAAAGAGCCATGGCAGTTGAAGGGTAGAAGATATATTTAGGGACGTTGAATTCTCCGGCAACATCAAAAGCGTCTGTCCCAAAGAGGTCGACGACAACAGCAGTGATAGTATGAGTGTCTGAGAGAGTGTTGAAGTGTTGACGGAGAGAAGGAAGAGAACGGAGGATAGTGAGGGAGATGATTGTCTCTATCCCAGTGTTTGGTGGAAGGTCTGGGAAGGAAACTGGTGGAAGAAAAGTATGTGAAATGGAGTTTGGAAGAGATTGAAGAACGGTTTTTTGAGCTTTTGAAGGTGGACCCTCAGTGGGAATGATGAAGGTAATTTGGATATTTTGATGAAGAATAATTCTTTTGGCGAATTCAATCATTGGTATAAGATGTCCCATGCCTGGTGATGGTAGCATCACCACCATAGGTGGTTTTGATAATGGTTCTTGTTTTGAGAGTTCCATGGAATTATGGAAATGCAAATGGTGTGTGTGTTTAGTATTTTGGGTGGGTGAGAATTGAGAATTGAGAAAGAAGGTTGTTGTAATGTTGAGAGTATGAAGAGGAATGGAATAATTATATATAGAAGAAGAAAAAGGGTTTTATTATGGTCTGTAAAGGAGGCAGAGTTTGTTTATTAATGATTGATTGGTGCTTTAGTGGCAGATAGCGCTTGAATTTCAGTGAACGACGTTTTACTAATTTTAAAACTTTTCTATAATTGTGTGGGAATACTTTTAATAATAATGCATTACTTTATTTATTTTAATAGTAGTAGTTAAATACAATACTTCCTCTTCTTTGGTCACATTTATAAATAAAAGGTCTTGTTAACAAGTGTCTCTAATCAAAAATGAAAACATTTGATAACTTTCATGTAAAAAAAAGTTACTTTTTTATGTTTTAAGGTATTGAATGCACAAATCTCAAGAAAAAACTTTTATTTTAAACTTATTATCAAGTGCCCTAAAGACACTTGTTAACAAGATCCTTTGTTTATAAATGTGGTCAAAGGAAGTATTTGGTATATGTTATACTCCCTCTGTCCTAAAATATAAACAAAACTTGGTCGACAAAAGTTAATGTATTTGGTTAATGTATTTGGTTTAACCAAATACATTAACTTTTGTCGACCAAGTTTTGTTTATATTTTAGGACAGAGGAAGTATGTCAAATACATATGGTATTCAATGAACTTAAAAAATAGTTTTTTTCTTATAAATGTGATTGGAGAAAGTACGTGATTTAAATTGGAGTTTTGTTTTGTTGTTGAATATTACTACTACTAAACTACTTTGTGTAAAGGAGGGCATTATGGGTTTTGGATGATTGGGTGAGAAAAAATGTTAGGAGTAAGTAGAAATAAATGGACAATAATAAAATAAAATAAAATTGATACATACATAGTAACATAGGTAAATTATTGGTAGTATAATGGAAGAGAAAGGCATTCATAATCTTATCTAGAAGGAAAGCGATATGAGTGGGGACGGATCATGCAATATTTGTGATATGTGATATAAAGGGATGATGTCAATTCATACGTAAGGCTTATGTGATAAACAAACATGAATTTCTTTTATCTATGGACGTGTGCAATGCATATATATCAATGATAAGGTATAATAATAATGGTATATATATCCCACACGTTTTTTTAATTTCGTTCCCCTTCAAATAAGACTGCAATGGAAGGAGTATCATGTTAGGATTGGTCTGTAAGGTATGGATGTTAGTTCAAGGAACTTTCTGAATGCATATTGAACCTGGACGGCATCAAGGGCGGCTGAATTTGGAATAAGTTCACAACATTAAGGGTGTGTTTGTATTGAGGGTTTAGGAGGAAAAGGGAGGAGAGAGTTTACTTTTCTTTTTTAAATTACGAACTATATAACATGATTTTCTAAAATAAATCAAGTGTGATTGAAGTATTATATGATCGTTTATTATGTTAATATATTAACTTTTTAAAAAACATTGCATAGTGTTGTAATTTAAAAATGAAAATTAAATCCTCCTCTCCTTTTTTCTCCTAAACTCTGCATCCAAACACAACCTAAACGGTTTAACTTGACGGTAGTAAGCTATTAAGGATGCAAATTCAATATTTGGTGAGTTGGTACTTGGTTGGTATCAAGAAATCAATATCAATCAAAGAGTATTCCAATTACTTGCAAGCTTCTACATTTATTTTCTTACTCCAATTCTCATAAGAATGGATTCTAGTATTTTGGGTTTCCTAGGTATAAAGTATGACCTCATAATTGTTTCAATCAAGATTTGAATTTAAATTCTTTCTAACTAGTTGCTTTTAATTGAAACTAATTAACTACTTGAATCCAATAATTTTATATTTAAAAATAAAAGGTTGAATTTAAATTATTGATTTATAGTTTAATCTATGTATATGATCCGAACTTGATTGATAAATTGGTTGCATGAAAGGTAGTTGAGTAGAGCTTCAAAAAGTTGATGGTGGTGGTATTTGCAAACATTTTAACACTCAAGTAAGTAAGCGAAGCTGAAGTATAAGGTATATGGGATTAAAATTGTGTACTTTTCTCTATGTTTCAAGAGCTATTGATAGCGAGGTTGAGGAACCTCTAAGGAGTTAGGTGTTAATGGTAGGAATTGAGACACTTGAAAAGTTGTTTTGACATTCGCCCTTGTCCTTATTCGTATCTTTGCCATTGTCCCCTACTAGTCGTTGATGACTTGTTGAAGAAGTTTTGACCCTTTTAAGCGTGTTAATTGTGTTGAGTTAGTTCAGTGATGTGTTGGGCATTGGTCCAATCCATAATCGTGTACACTTTTTTAATTGAATTTCCAAATTCCAACACAATTGGTTGACATGTCAGTTGTGAGTGTTTTAAATATTGACTACGGAGTTTAATTCTTATTAAAAAAAATCTACATATTCAGAAGAATTGTAGGAAGTTATCTATCAAACTTAGCCACATATACATGTAAATTTGTAGGTGAAGTGAAAGTTAGTTTATAAGTACAACTTACATATTTGTCAACATAACTAAATTTGACAGGTTGATGGATAAATACCCACAATTACTCAAATATAGCCTCTTTTTTTTTTTTTGAAGCCGCCAAGAAAAAAAACTAGTTATTGTATTAATAAATTTTAGAATATCAGACAGCTCAAGGCTCAAGGTGTCCTACAACTTTTTTTTTTAGGGAAAGGTGTCGTACAACTTAAAACTCGGTGGCATGTAATAATTTTTTTTTGCTTAAATACATTTTTTATCCTCTATTTTTTTATAAAAAAAAAAGTAAAAAATTGTTCCCTGTTTTAAAAATCAACGGTAAATATTTTTTTTTTCTAGGAGCAACGGTAAATAATCATGTTAACCGTTAAGAACTCTCACGGTTGTCGGATTATTTCACTCCTGTTTTAATCATGTTTAACTAACTTTGTAGTGCACACGTGAATTGTTGTTGTAAAAAAAGAGAGGGACAAACGAAGTACTAACGTTATGATGATGAAAGAATGATGCAACGGAGTACCTACCACAGATAATTCATTCCCACGTATACACCATGAGACATCATGACGCTAAAAAATATGCCCACCAAAATTAATTTGTAAAAGAATTATGATATGATATGCGTATATTCACATTATTTTTTATTCAAAAAAAAAAGTATATTGACATTATTTTTGTCACAACAACCTAAAAATATTAGTTTATTAAAAAAAAACCTAAAAATACTAATTGTCAAAATACTCTTATGATAGATATATTGATGTGTTTGTACCAAAAAAAAATATATTGATGTGTTGTGTCAAAAAATAAATATATGGATGTGTTTCGAAGTTTTTTCTTTTGCTCTTACAAAAATACCCTTAAGTGTATAGGGTTGTAAAATAGATCTTCGTATATCAATTCTCCTTGTAAAATACTTCATTCGACCACTATTATAAAAAATAAAATAATAATAAATAACCGATGTATTTTATCTATAATATAAATTATATATATTATGTATTCATTGAATTTAAAAGGTTTTTTTTTACAAAAGTGATTGGAGAGTAATAAATTGATTACTTTGTTTGGATTTGATTTTAATACGTGTTTGCGGTCTAATACACAAATATATTTGTCTTTAACAACAAAAATATTTTTTTTAAAGGATTTTACAACAAAAATATTAAAATTAGGTTTTTAAATAGTATGTTTTTTGTTACCCCTCTCAATCATTAAAAATGCTGCCTACATTTATCAGAATCAAACGAGTTATTCCACTCCTAATTTCATTGTTTTCCTATGCCAATGTACTCAATTATTGCATACACAGTTATAAAGATTATTCGATTCTTTTCAATTCGGTACATGTCGAGATTTGCGGTGAGTTTGTCAAAATCATAATGAGTCATAGTAATTTTGCAAGAGGTACACTTTATAGCTTTTACAAAATCAAAATGGCTACTAAAATTTCGACAAACCACCGTAATATAAAATACGCACCAAGTTTAATCTTGTTTTCATGTGGTAATTAGATGTTCAATCCTATTCAAGTAGTAAGAAGACTCAATGGTGGTATATTTGCATAAATAATCACAACATTTGCATTAATGCATCATTCCAAGAATCGATTGGTCCTGGCAAACACCAATGTAAACAATCATTCTGTACTTTACCATTTTCCAATGGATGAAACTGGCGATACGGTCCGGGATGACCATCAGGTCTCAACAATGAGAGCCAAGTTGTGTCTAAAAGTTTCAAGTTTTCACCTCACGAAATCGCAGCGGCCTTATTAAACACTTCAATTTCAATACCTCTCATAATAGAATCTACATCATTGATATCAATTAGATCCTCTTTAAAAGGCACTGTCCTATTGCAATATCCTCAACTAAACCACTCTCCATTTTCAAAATGGTATGGTGTAGTGGTTCTGAAGAAAACAATAGCTTTATGGTTATTGCTTGTCACAAAATCAAACACAAGCTGAAGCACTTTGCGGTATGCGTAATCAAATCCAAGCTCGATTAAATTCTTTCCACGAGAGTAATGGCAGCCGGTTACCGTGCGGTTTTCATGGTATACTGCTGTCTTGAGAAACCATTTGCCACCAGCCATCACAACATAATCAAAATTCTTATATTGGTCGGTCCATTCGTTGTCTAGAATGTCAAGATGCAGCTGTATTTCTGAAGAGGAAACTCCATTCATGTCCTCAAATATATCTGCTTTAAGAAGGAAAGGGGTCCATATTACTGAGAGTGTGAAGTTGTGTGAGGGGAACTTCCATATCTTTGATCTATATTCCTCATCATGGTAAACCTCATCAGCTTCTTCCACCTGCACCACGCAATCTCTTATTATTTCTTTTGCTACTAAGTTTTTACCACCAAATAAGTAATTTTTAAAAAAATTGTGATCCAAGGACCATATATAGTTCTTTTTTGGTACAAGAACCATAGTTTTAAATTGCGGTCCACAATCACACTAAGAGCCGTAATATAGCAGTTTTAGAGTTTTCTGCAATGATGTTACAATCGTAATTGTGGCCCTATTTGCCCGCATTTTAACAAAATATAAAAGTTCGTAGTGTAACCCCACTCACAACATTAATTTAAAACTATGACAAGAACAAATCGGCTATTTTCTCAAAACAATCTAAAAGACCACTATACATGTGAAATTTGTACTTTGATTAGCAAAAGAAAGTAAATGTACCTGTGAGAGAATACAAAGTAAAGATTGCACATGGTTACGGGAGATGGAATCACCAATATAAAGGTCCATGATTTATTCCTCATAATGTGAAGGAATTTCTTTGGATTGAACTTTGATAAATCACAGTCCTTAGGGTTCCACCTCCAATAAAGGTACCCCAAATCAGGACGTCCATTTCTCATACAGTTTTGATGATCTTGAATCACATGGCAGCTTTCATTGGTGTACATTGGACCAGATAGGTCTTGTACCCAATCTCCCACAAATAGATCACATTTCACTTCACCTTAATATTAGAAAATGAAAGGAAATTATTAAATTTTTTGTTAGGAAATTATTAACTTTTAGCATCAAAATACGTACCTCACATTAATTTATATATTGACATACACAAACACAGGATACAACACTAGTACTGACATACCGGTACTATTAGTGAGACATCATAATAATGTAAGAAGTTGAAAATGATTCAATGTAACTACATACGTCGTTGGTGTAGGACATTGATTGGATACGCCTTAGATATGATATGTCGGTGTTGTAGCAAATAACATGATCTTTAGCTTATAAAAATAAGAAAAACCATGGCATGCAGTGCTGAAAGATCCAGCTGATTCCAAACAATCGAAATCCAAAATATTGGGTCAACTTTATTTAATAATTTTTAAATAATAAAAGTGTATAAAGCTGTAAAATTTACGACACATCTTACAATTCATGCATGGCTTAAGATAAACTATGATTAGTATTAGAACAAAGAAAGAAAATGGATGTTACCTGAGAGAGGGGTGTGGATTTGGTTTTGAAAAGGAGTAGTAAGTGTGTGCATCACAAATGGTGAGAAGCCAAATGAATCAATGAAGAGGAAGTGAAAAGCTAGACCGGCCAAGAGACATGACACTCCAAACTTAAGGAAGAAGACATGCTTGTGTTTCTGCATTAGCCTGTCTCTCGGAGAGACCAAGAATTATGTGAGAGAGAGAGAGAGAGAGAGAGAGAGAGGGAACATTTTGGTATTAGTAGGATTAAAGGGGTACGTGTTTTCTGCATTATTCCACTTGTTCTGTGAGCTATAATTATTGACATTAACTTGTAGATTTGGCTCTGTTTGATGTTTGCATTGGAAAGATGTCAAAGTACAAAGATATGACATAATCCATTGATACTTGTTCTGTAAAGCATTGGGATTCACAGCTCTAAAACTAAACTTTTGGTAACACTCACCAACCATTTTTTTAGCCATAAGTTGCATTAAAACAATGGCTGTGGCTACGGTAAGAGACCCAGCGACCTTAATGGGTCTCTTACATTAGGAGACTACATATATATTTTTTTGTAATTCATTATTTTATATACAATATATCAATAGAACGCATCGTTATTGTATTTTCTATTGCATATTATATACAAATATCAATGTGTATATAGTAATTTGGATTTTCGTAACGTCAAACATGAATGATTTAAAATTAATCACGGAGACATGATTTTTTTTTTTGGACGTTCTGCATATAACTGGGGTGTTGGAGTCTCGAGTCCAACCACTGCGTATACAATTAATTGTCCCTACCCAACGAATCATCTCTACCAGATGCCCTTATATATAGTTTCCTTCAAACTCCACGATTTTTATAGCGGATACCCTTATATATACAAAGTTAATATCGTGCATACACTTGATTCATCTTAACATCCAACATGAATTTGTAATTATTCAACCGTGTAGCAAATAAATAAAATAACTTTTAGACTAATATTGATAAATACAAGCATATGATCATATATAATAATCTAATTAAGAAAAAAAAATTTAATTGATGTCCGAAAAAATAACACCTTGGAACCTATTTTTTTCGGATCCAAGCTTAAAAAAAATATGGTGCAAAAAAAATTGTAAAAGAAAAAATTTGAAAAAAAAAATAGTAAAGAACAAAATTTGTCTAAACAATTGAAACATGGAAATAAAATATCTCATTAAAAAAATTATAGGAAAGATAAAAGTAAATTAATTGAATATGGGGTAAAGATGCAAATAACAAATTTTTCTATATTTAATTTAGTTAATAGAGTGAATTTGATTAATTGATATCATAAAAGGGTATCGTAGGCCTCACCAAATTAATAGTTTTCTACACTTCTATAAAAAAGGATGGGTAGTAAATATGAATTCTCGAATTTGACCTTTGCTTTTAATATATGAAAATAATTGTTATAATGATAATTACCCACTACAAGAGGTAACACATAGTACACAAACCCACACTTACAAGTTATAGTGCCAAGGTCAAAAAAAAAAAAAGTTAAAACATGTCTCTCACCATAGGAGACCCATCAATGTTGCACACCTCAAACGGCGCCTTAAAACAATCTACATATTAGAAGAATTGTTATCTTCTTAAAACAACACTACTCTTAGTTGATCAAATATTTGTAGAAATCAAGAATAATTTACAAAATTACAGAGCAAGTTGATAATGCAAGATTTCACAGTGGCACAAGATCTATTCTACCTCACTTGAATCTAGGCGATGGAATCAAGCTCTTAATTCTTTTTACTTTTGTTTTTCCTCCTCCTTAATAGTAAGTATGATACAGAAGTGAAAAATTTACACATTTTTTTATTTATATCTGATCTAAACGCGTGCGAACCATATAGAATAATCAACGGTAATCTAGCTCCATATATCATTTTAAGATCTATTTCCCAAATTCACTTGCAAATGCACAACTACTACAAGCTGATCAAGGAATAAATTGCTAATTTTTACAAATCAAATTCTACACTGGATGCATGACTTTCAGCAATACCACATAAATTTTCCTAAAACTACCTGATATCAAGCACAAAACTTCTAATGCGGTTTTTTTAAAACACACAAAAATTAAAAATTTACACATTACATATGTCATCTAAATTCAAGCTTAAGCTATGATCAGATACTAGATAATGTTTCCTAATCTTCAGAAAGATGGAACAACATTCACCTTCTCAAACCTGTAAAAGAATATTTGTCTCTACATTTTGATTATTGAGCTGCTCGAGGTGGTTTCATACCGAATCCATGCTTCACTTTCTCCACGCTGAAAAATTATCAAGAAAGCAAGACTTAAAAATTATACCAACTGAATGTTCTTAAAAGATTAAAAAAAATTAATGTCTCAACTGTTTTCAAGTAATTCATAGAAACAAAAGTGCTGTAAAACAAGAGGCAGACGATTATTAGAGAATAGGAATGAAATCAACAAAAACTCGGTACTAACGTTGGTGCAAGTTTGCCAAGGCAGTCCAGCTCTTCTCCTGTGTCTTCATCCAGGACTCTCCCAGAAATTTCAATTATGTAAGATCTATCTCTATCAGGGGGAAGTCCTCTTCCGGAAAGCAAATCTAAATCTTTTTGGTGAAGTTCCCTACCATTTACAAACACACCGGTATTCCCACCAGAACATTTCTCTGGCAAGCGATGATTGAACTCCTCTATAAATGGCTGCAGGATAAATCGCCTCATTTTGTTAATATCATTAAGCTGTGTCTATAAGTATACCAGTAGACTGAGCTAGAATAGTAAAACTTACAGGGATTATTCCAAGACAAGGCCCGCCAATGACACCCCAGAATCCGGCCCGAAAATCATACCTGTACAAAGGAAAATATGTTATCGGATTGTATAAGCAATCAACATGAAACTATAATTTCTTGAAAAATTGTGATATAAGGCATCAAGAAACAACATTGTGTAAAGCATACTAACCAATAATTTCCAGGCTGGATTGATCCAGCAAGTTTTTCGGCCTTCTTAACCACACGATCTGACAATGGCTTCCCGTTCACGGTAACATTGATCTTGCCACGGTCATCATTTTGATTAGATCGAGCGAAATCTCTGAAGCTTTTCTTGATTATGTTTGCAAAGAATGACTCACCCCCTTTACTAGATCTAGGATGATCGTGTTCTCGGCTAGCGTCTCTGGAATCCTGGGAGACTCCAGTGTTAGAATAATCATGAACATCCATCTCTGTTGCAACCGCTGTTTCTTTCAAAGAATTTTGACGTGATGCAATCTTTTCCAATTTTACCTTCTCTTGCTCTGACCGACTACTTCGGTTGCCTTTTCCAAATCGATTTACAGCGCGATTACTATTAGAGTGATCAACATACTCTTGTAGAGGTGACGACCCCGAAGGAGGAGATAGAGAATCTGTCGTTGGCCGATGAATGGACTTCACGGCCTCCCTTGGAGCAATCATCGCTTCTGAACTATTTTCATCTTCGGAGGTACTAGGAGATGAAGAATGAAAACTCTGCATCTCCTGCGACTTGTTAGAGTTCAAAGCAACTGCTGAAAGCGGTTCTTTATCTACCGAGAGAAAATCATAACCAGAATAATCATCAGATGAGAAGTTGGCACCGTTCCTGTTCGCAAGACCACGGGTACGTGATACACGGCTACTCAGGACCTCATTAGAGCTATCATCAACCCTTGAGGGAGCTCCCCTCATTTCTGAATGAGATATAACCAGCTTCTTATTGATGAGTGAAACACTGATTTCTGAAGAACATGCTCCACATCGCACTTTCTGCTGATGATTTCTCGCAAGAACAAGTGCCTTTTTAGGCAGTTGCAGTAACTCGAAGCAATTATTGCATGTGATGAAAGGTGACCCACCAGCTACAGGATGGCAACGCCTGCTACTACTAGCTAGCATTACCTTCCGAGGACGGTTTCGAGTAAAACCACCCATCTCAGAGTTGAAGTCGCTGGGCCATCTTGTATGTAATTGATTTTCACAAAGACGCGCAGGAGGAATGGAAGCTTTAGAATTATGAACATGTGAACCATATGCCCCTGGGATCTCATGATGATATAACATAGAAGGATCATTTGGGAATGAAGGAGGCGGCATCGGCACTGAGCCTCTTCGTTTGTTGTCATAGCAATGGAAACAAGAGCAAGAAGGCAGGTGAAGCATTGCATTATTATTATGCGCATACAGTTCATATGAATCTGGATTAGGATCAACATAGCGTCCAGGAAAGTACGGATGCAATGGTTGCTGTGAGAACTGGTGTGAACCTTTCCTCAACATCTGGGATGCAAAAGGATCCCCATATTGATTTGGATTTTGCATTGAAGGATGAAAATTGGGCATAGCCGTTTCATGACCACCAATATAAGGATACGGGTCATGATGAAAATTGACATGAGGTGGACCTGCCGTATGTTTATCAGGTCCATAAAATTGCCTCGAAGTCCTGTTTAATCCTGACGGTCCATTGGGAAACCAGGGATCCGAGCCACCGAACGGATGAGGATCGGGAGGAATCATCCTTTCATCAGGAAGAAACTTTTCTTTCGGGTTGTTGACCACTTCAGAAGACTTACTGAGCTGGTGTTTTAACTCATCCAGCTTCCTTAGAAGCTCGGCTCGATCTTGCTCAAGGTGCTGAACCCTATTTGCACCATCTCTTTCTTTATCGTTCCTCCATAATTCCTTATAACTATTAGAAAAACCAGAATAACCATTTGAAGGTCCTTCATCAGGATAATTAAAACTAGGAAATCTCACACTTTCCATATCAGCTCGCTGCTTTCTCCGAAACCCCTCCATATCAGTTTTCTCTCCATTTTGCAAATTAGAAACTCTACCAGAGAATTTAGACCCATTTTCTTGATCAATTTGAGACTTAGGTTCCTCCTGTTTACTTTCCATTACTTTATTCACTTCATAATCCTTGTTTCCGCTGACATCAACATCATTTTCGAAAACCCCTTTCTCATCAGATTGATTCGGACTTATCTCGTTTGTTTTATCCGCATCCCTTTCATTATCACACCTAGAGGGACCACTTTTGGATTCAACATCTGAAGTATCACTAGAATCAACTAACCCTTTCTCTAATTTTCCAGAACCTTCTCCAACAACTTTTCCCTCATCTGATAAACTACCACTCACATAACCTTTGTGTTTTGCTGCAAAATTTAAAAGAAAAAGACAACTACATAATCAGAAACTAAAAACACCCTTTTCACCAAGTTCTTGTTTTTCAGCACAAGTAAAGCACTTTCTAATTTCTATCATTAATCAATTAATAAACAAATAAAAAAAACTTGAATGAAAGTGATTAAATACATAATGGGTTATGAAATTAGTTACTAACAATGAATAAATGGTATAAAAGAAAATTCAATTTTTGTTCTTACCTCGAAGAACAGCACCACAACCACCACATTGATAAACAGAGTAATCAGCAAGCTCAGGAAGAAGATTTTCACATTTGGGGCAACGAACCAAACGCAACTTAGAAGAATCAGCCATTATTTTTGGAAACCTTGAAGAAGCAGAAGCACATGAGAAGGAAAAAAAACAGTGTGGTTTCAGTTATTGTCTTGTTTTGTTTTGTGGTCAAAAGTGAATGTTTGGTTTTCTTGGAGAAGACAACAAGAACAACGTTGGAAAGAGAAGTGTCGAAGGTGATGTTGTTGTTGTTAAGCAACGCTTTAGATTTTCAACAAAGTAGAAAAACGGTGAAAGAAAGAGAAAGAGAGAGTTCTTCCTTTTGCTTTTACTTTTGCTGCAGATGCTGATGCTGATGCTGATGCTTCAGCTTCTTTCTTATCATTAATTATTTTTATTCTCAGAATCCAAATAACAGAAACCAAAAATACAAATAAAGATAGTGTGTGTTATTAAGAACAACAAATTTTCCTCTCTCAATCTTAGAGTTTGGTGAGGAGATTAATTAATTCAATTTAATTCTAATGCAGAACAAGTGTGTACTGTTGGGTTTTCAGAGAAAGAGAGAAAATTAAAATGAAAACGAAAACGAAAACAGTGGTCAAAACTATTAAAATATGGAATATTGATTTTCTCTTAGAAGGGTTAGAATTGATTTTGAAAATGTAGAATTGATTTTGAAATGTTAATTAAAGGTAAGATTTGTTGATTTTGATTATGAAATTGATTTTTACACGCAAATGTATAGTTTAATTCTATTGGTGTGTGTTTGGATTGAAGTTTGTATCATGTTTCCTACTATTTTCTAATGAATTTTTTATGTGATTTTTGTGAAGTTACAATTGCAAGCTTCTACACACTCGTGCGTTTCTGTCCATTTGAACGTTGTTCTAAACCGGACCTTAATATATTTGAACACAAAAGTTAAGAAGAGTAATCGTTGGTATTAAGGATTTATAAACAATTATTTACACTTGAATAGAAGGCAAGCGGACAACAAGTTGTGCCGCCAAACTATTTTGGATGGCAAAACCAATTCTCATAAACACAACATTCATTGACCTAGCAAACATAACATTGTTGTGCATAACCTTTTGAACTCTATGTAGAATGTCAACAGCCTCATGTGCTAGAAAACCGAAAGTGTCAAAAACAAATGGTATAAAAGCATGTTGATTGTCAGAACATGCTTCCTTATATTTGGCCACTTTGCTTGATGCCGCTTTTAGGATTGTCTTGTTCTACCGTGAAAAGTCCGACACAAAAATTACTTTTAACCAAAATCAATTTTACATAATTAATTTTATTAAAATAAATTATCTTCATCATACCACTAAACACACACTTAGTTGATAAGAACTTTCTTCACCGTGGATGATTTGTAAATACATTTATAAAAGATCCAAAATCATTGATGTAGTATGTCTTAACTCTTAAGTCTGATTAGTTCGCAATCAAATCAGCTAACCTTTTTTCCCTATAGTAAACAAAAGAAAATGATAAAAAAAAAAAAAAAAAATTACAAAAACAGAAAAAGAGGACCGTTTTCCGAGGTAGTTGTAGTAGCATACTTGGTCCTATGCCAACGAGGAAAAGAACCAAAAATAATTGTATCCAAAAGCACTCATTCACTAAACGACGTCGTTCCAAGGATTCGTTTTTATCTTGTAGCTAGCTCACTAATGGACATAGCATCACTAGTACATCTGTACATGTGCATTGGGAATGGGCATAAGTTTATGTTTTAGGAAATTTGAAAGGGAAACTGAAATTGAATTGAAGGTATAGTTATTTCTGTGACATGTTCTTCTCTAAGTAGTCGTCACTTCTCAATACAATGGAATTGGAATGACATTGCCTTGTCATTGATTAGTAAGTAGTAATTTTTTAATCTTAAGTGAATGATGAATTGAATCCTTCCACAAGTGAAAATGTTGTCCCACTCATATGCCTCATACAACCCAGCAGCATAATAATATAATCAAAAATTTGGATTGTTCACTTGTATTGGGACGCCTTGTTTTCTTGCTTTTTCTGTTTGATACGGTCAAAAATATATTTCATCATTTTAATTAATTATTTATTTATTTAAAGTTTGCTAGTTATGTAATTATATGTAAATTTCAAAAAATGATTGCAACAGCTACAATTTTGCTAATGTGGGTTTACGTTGATGAAAATATAAGTAGCATTGTACATAAAGTAGGTAATTATCGCTATTGAGGTAATTATGGGTTGACATCCGTTTTTTTTATTTATTTCTCTTCTTTTTTATCATTTTCTTTCTTTTCCAATAAACATATAAGATGGTCAATATATCACTACTCTTTTTATAGATTAGAAGTGAGGTCTTGAGCATTGGCGGAACTGGGGTTGGCAAGAGGGAGCCACCGCCACCCATCTTTATTTTTTTATACTTTTTTTATATACTGGAATGTGAATGTTGAATTGGTTTATCATATGTGCTATATTAGTTTATCATATGTGTTATTTGCTAAATGCTTCTCTGTGACTATATTTGGATTACTAGCCTGAATTCTTTGTATTTTCTCCCTGAAACCAAAATATAGAAGGCTCGTCAATATTACTAGCCTTAATTCTTTTTATTTCCTTGTCCAGTAATGAAGTTGTAAAAATTGTTTGAAAAATGCTAAAATGCTCCAGAAAATTGCAAATATACTTCACATCAAATTCAAAAAGCGCTCTTGCAAATTCTTTCTAGTAGGGTTAGAAAACATATTCATGACAAAATTGGTGATTCTAAATTTTGCATCGTTGTTGATGAAGCTTATGATAAGTCAAAAAAGGAACAAATGACTCGTGTGTTACGATTTGTTGATAAAGCTGGTTTTATATATTATGGAGTTTAAATTTTAAATTATCGATTTTCGATTTATTTTGACTTAAACGTGTTGTATGCAATATAATTTATATATTTTAGTTTATTTTGATAGCAACCACCCCAAACTTTTTTGTCTGGCTCCGCCACTGATCTTCACGGGGCCAAGCCATGACTCCCACATCATTCCTCCCTCCATGTCCATGCACCCATCTATCGTCCAAAGCTTCATTTTCTTTATCATCATTGTCCACAACATATCTATGACTTTTCTTAGAATTTGACTCGATGGTGGCATATTGCTACCCTTTTCTTACAGTATTTTTAGATTAATTGCCATCCAGGCCAGCTAACTAATTCCTATTATTATAAACTAGATTAATGACCCGTGCGCCGCACGGGTCTTATGAGCTGTAATACATTTACTATTAGTAAGATGTAATAGTTACTTGAAAGTAGACTTTTGAGCCGTGCGGTTCATAACCATCATAAGTAGGCATTAATAAGATATATTTTTTATTTTCAATGATGTTGAATAAGTCATTAGAAATTTGTAAACCATTCTCTCAACCTTTGTGATGCACAAATCTATTCCTCTACTATTTTTGTACAAAAGAGGGCCTAGGGCTATGAACAGGTCTATTTTAAAACACAAAATAATTCAATGGAGATATTTGATATCAAAATATCTCAAATAATTTATAGGAAAATGGGAGAGTACAAAGCTCAAAAAGAGTCTTGATCAAGGACATAAACTAACCTATATAAGTAATACAGATAATTCAAAAAACCAAAAGCAATATAATATTGAAATACAATCAAGCTGATTCAGAAATAAACATATCTCGAAATATTTATTTAAATATGAAGTTACACTCATAATTCTCCAAATGGCAAAAGCTACTACACCACAATTATGAGGAGAAATCTAGATGCAACAGACATTCATCTTCATCAAATTTTAAGGTCATCCAACAACTACACCAGCTATGAAGTCAAATCGCATCACCCTTTACACACCACTTGAGATAATTGCATTGTTATCCGATCAAAAGTCATCGTATATACCAAAATCAAATCAACATCATCCCATTTTAAATTCTTAAGTCTAGCCAGTTTTGAAATATATGTAGTAACTCTAAAAGGAACATGTTGTCATCATTTTAGTTTCAAATCTAAGTAATATAACCAAGACAGCAACACATTATTCAA
Source organism: Medicago lupulina (assembly GCA_958299785.1). NCBI lineage: Eukaryota > Viridiplantae > Streptophyta > Magnoliopsida > Fabales > Fabaceae > Medicago > Medicago lupulina. The sequence goes on from OY283140.1 coordinate 753,544, forward strand.
TTGGATAAATAATCAAGCAATAATACCAAACAAAAAACATTGGCTTTGAGTGGATAAAGACTAAAATAGGACTCCATTTGTTCTTCATGTTGAATGAAAAAGTAGTAGTCCCTCTTTAACAACAACTAATGCAGTGCCTCACTAATCTACAATTGTATAATAAGCATTTAGTAATGAACATTAAATACAATGATAAGACCACAAACAAAAAAACTCAAACGAACAAACCCAATTATTAAAAATTAAAATAACTATCTAAATCTAAAGCAAAATAATATAGTAATGAATGCCTACGTCAATTAAAACGGCCTTGCATGTATCTGTTGTCTTGGTGCATCACCAAACTTATTTTTCATACCACTAACAATAGAAAACTAGCTTTGCTATATGCTAGGACATCTCCTATTTCTACCCTTTCTAGTGTTGTATGTTTCACTTTCTTCACACACCTTAGTCCTTAGTTTAAGCTTTTATTGCTGTTGCTACCCTTTGTCTTAAAGCATTTAAGGTAGTAACAAATTAACTTATCTGATATGCACCTGTCAAGCAACGATAGAAAAGATTGTTTCAACATCACAGTCAGCCATGGTTGAACTAAGAGGTGTAACAAATGTAAAGTGTGAAGGAAATTGGTAAATGTAGTTGCTAACATCACACACACACACACACACACACACACATATATATATAGAGAGAGAGTTATCATGTAGTGCAATACATATATGCATAGGAAAGAGGGTAGTTATTAATTTGCATGATATAGCAAGGTAAAAGTTGGGACTATAAATCGGCGTAGGAGTGGTTACAAATGCATTAAAATAGGGTACTTGAACCGCTAGCAAATAACAGAGGTTGGAAGGGAAAGTTTAAATTTCAAATTCAAATAACAGTCACGTTATATGGGTTGGAGTGGTAACACATTATATATGGGCATGGGAAAGAGAGTAGAATAATATGTGCATGAGAACAATAACAATTACGTTGGAAACATAGAAATGAGGATAGAGTATATTAATTGTACACATTCACATTCCTTAGGAAATTTAAAAGTTGAACTTAGCTTGATGAGTAGGAAAAACACTAACCAAAATTAAATGTTTGGGTGATGGAGGGAAAATATTAGGTTAAAATTAGGGTGAACAATGGCTTGACCAGACAAGCTTTAGTAAGAAAGATAATTTCACTTTCTTATATTATGAGTGCGCATTTCAATATCGGGTGACATTAGTGATTTCATTGAAGCTCTAAAACTGTAGTCGATTATTATAATTGTGTCAAATGTACCGTCAATTGAAATATTAGTCGATTATTATCATATATTTTTTTCTTTCATGTTAGTCCAGGTGTTGATTGCAAGCATGTTTAAGAGAAAAGGTCGCCTTTAAAATCAAGCTGAATTATTCTACCCACACATTTAGCTTACGTACGGGCTCATTTGATAGAACTTTATTTGATTGAATTGTTATATTAGATAAGGATTTATTTTATTCAGGATAAGAAACTTATTTATACACACTGATATTGTAAAATGTTTGACTTTAAATTATAAATCTACACGAATAATTACTTGTGATCGTCAACAATTTAAATATCTCAAAAACATTGACTATTGATGCATCAAAATTAAAAAGGAAGTGATAATATGTGTCCTTAGACAATCTAAGGAGTCATTCCCTTATTTAGAATTATGCTAAATAGACACCTCATTGTGACATCAATTAATATGGTGTTTATAGAGATAAGTGTTTTCATTAGCATCTTCTCTCTCCTATTACTTATAGGTCTCACATGTGTAATTAATTCTATTTTTTTCTCTATTTAATTGTTATATTATTTTAATATTAAAAAGTAAATGATATATTAATTGCAAGAGTAATATTTATTCGATCAACATTAATTTTTCAACTAAATTTTTTATTGAAACAACAAATAATTAACTCATCTGAATGAGAAAAAAAACAAAACAAACATACAGTGATTGGGTTTAAGAAAAACAACAAATAACTTACCTTCATTTATTTTATATCGTTTTTTCAAATTTTAACTTTTTTTATATAATTTATAATTAAATTATTTCAATATTTTAAAATTATATAATTATGAATGAATATATAAATTATTGTTAAAATTTAATGATATAGAGTTATTGTAGGATCCAATTAATAATTATTTTGAGGTGCTGGATTGGAAAGTTTGAGTGTTTATCAAATATTAATTATAAAACGAATGACGTATACAGTTAGGACCCGTTTAAACACTCAAGTGAAGTGATGCATTATGGATGGTCTTATGGTATATGTTAATATAAAAAAAGAATAAAATACATATTAGAAACTGTGTCAATTTACTTTTCAAAAAGTTAAAAATTAATTATTATATTTAATAAATATTTACTATTTATGAAATTTTAAGACACATGTTAGCTCTGTAAAAAAGAAAACAGCACATGTTAACAGGATCTAGATTATAAAAAAAAATACTATAGTTCAAAAATATAATAAGTGTATTTTGCACATCTTGATCTTTCAAACTGATGTGCAAAAAATTCTAAAAATTTCTAGAATAAAATTGGAAGAGAAAAAATGATTCAAGGAACTTTTGGTCTATAATGTTGAGCTCAGATAAGTGAATCTCCTTCTATCTCTTCCTCTTGTCTTAAACATTTGGCTAGCGGATACTTCTTCCGTCCTAAATTATAAGCAAAAAAAAAACACTTATTAAGAAAATCAAAACATAAGAATTTGGAGTATAGTTTTTTGTGTTTTCTTTAAAAAAAAAGTTTTATAGGAAGGTGGAAAAACAATTTTCATAGGCTATAGGTTATAGAGAAAATGAAAGAGAGTGAAAAAATTAAATGTAATTTGCAATAAATTTTATGAGAATAAACAAAAAAATTTATTGAAAAAGATTATTTTTAAAAAAACAAGATTAAATAAGAGAAAAGTTTGTATTTTTTACTTATATTTTGAAACAAAGAAAATGAGTGTTTTTTGCTTATATTTCAAGACCGAAAGAATAGTTAATTTCAAGTATTTTGTAAAAAAAAGATAAAAGAATAGTTAATTTATTATCCAATAAGAGATTGTAACCAAAAAATTATCCAGTAAGGGATTTGGTCATAAGCTTCTTAATTACTTTTGACACTTTCAATTCTTCATACTCCTATGTCCTATCATATTTATCTAAGTCAAGATTGACCATATTAAAGTCTTAGGACAACTTCCTAACCATCTAGAATGGAGTGTAGGAGTACTACAACTAAATTTGATTAACTAAACCTAACAATTTTGGCATCGATTAATATTCTTGAAATACTAACTTATGTTATTATTTTTTAAAATTATTCATTTATTATATTACAACTTTAAAATTTTATTTTTTTAATACAAAAGTTACCTTTTAATCCTTTTTTTAACTTATAACCTAACGGCACAAATTAGTATTAACTTTTTTAATGATTCTCATGACCATAATGATAACCGAAACATCTTGGATAATCTCTCGAAAAGTGCAGTTTACACATCTGGGTCGTACAATCCATGTGTGTAGAAGAAGAAGAAAAACATGAAAAATTATATTTTGAACATTTGAACTATGCAATCCATGTGTGTAAAGTGTCATGAAAAATGCATTTTATACCTTCAAATAGTACAGCTCGGACATGTAAAAAGTCATGATTTTTTTAATGACTGTTACTTTTTTTTACCATATCCGTTTCATAAGTGTTCTATTTTTTTCTTCTTAAAATACATTTTGTTTTAATTATATAATCTGAATTAGCTCGTATGTATTTTTAGATTGTATAATCCAAAATTATATATTACTTAAATTTCGTATATTATTTCGACGACATAATTAAAAATGACAAAAACATAAAATAAATGTAAATATACAAACAAAATAAAGAGACAAAGATGATATGAATTCTTAATTTATTGATATAAAAATATTTTCATAGTGCATTTACAATAAAATTGAAACATTGAAGCTTATCACACAAAATTTTCAAACATCTAGTGTTAATTTCTTAAAAACCTAAAAGAAGATGGAGGGGGTAACGAAGATGACGATGGAAGGAGGCTGGAGTAAGATTTGCTTCCTCGGTAAGGTTTGCTTCCTCAAAGACATATCAAATGAGACTTTGATGCTCAACCTAACTCCAAAACATATCCACTTTACACGATGGTGCAAAATTGCAGAGTGGCACCATGACAGTTGACCACTGATATAATCTTTAAAATATTAGAGTAACCTTTTTGTATGAAATGCCATCGATGAGAACACATTGTGTGAGACGATGAAATGATAAATTGTGTAGGATTAAAGGGTATTTATAGAGGGAAATTTGTGAAATTGGAGTGCAGAGTGTAACAATTCATTAATAAAGGTCAAAAAATGTGTTCAACATATCTGACCAGCCATTAAAACTAGTAAAACCCAAATAAAAACACGTTTCATGAGTCGCTCTTGCTGAGAAAGTAACCGGGCAAACTCTAAATTGGTTCAGATTATAAAAGTTGTTCCAAATTTTTTTGGACAATATAACATGAGCTAATTCAATGAAGTTTTAAATCTCGTACTTTGTAAGACGACAGAACATTTAGTGTCATCTTATGGTGTGTTTAATGTATTTTTGGTCGGTTTATGCATTGTAAATGTTTCCTTTGACTGAAGTAACAATCTAGGATAAGTTTATGGCTATAAATAGCATTGTATGCTTCAACATATTCATTCATTCTTCATTTCTCATCCTTTCTTACTTTTTTCTTCTCTTTTTTATTTAGGAGTGTTTATGATATCACGATCATTGCCGATCGCTCATACAATCTTTGAAATTGTTTTGCAGTTTATGCAGGGATTGTACGACGGTCAGCAAAGACCTTTGATACCAATTACGACACACTTTCTATTTATTTTGCTATGTTTCAGATTATACAATTTGAAAATACCTACAATCTGTTTTGGATTATATAATCAGAACAAAAGGTATGCACATAAAGCTTATGAGGTGCAAAAAATAGTAATTTTTTTAATACCTACGATGGTCCAAATTGTACAACTCTTATTTCTACCAAAAAAAAAAAGAATCATGCTCTTTACCCAAACAGTTTTGCTCATTTACAAAGTAAATGTCGAAAATACCCCCGTGCAAGTTAACTTGCGCAGCGTGAGTTAACTCACGTTAGTGCAAATCTCATTTACTCTCAGCATGAGTTAACTCAAGTTGGTGTAAATCTTGTGTAAATCTCTGCATGAGTTAACTCACGCAAATTTAACACTAACGTGAGTTAACATGTGTAAGGGTATTTTTATCATTTACTTTGAGAATGAGCAAATCCATTTAGGTAAAGAGCATAATTAAAAAAAAAAAATGTACAACTCTTATATTTAATGGGCTATAAAATTTGAAGACGGGTTGTTATTTACTTTTTACCATCCCGTGTTTTTTCCTAATAAACCCCAACTTTCTGTATTTCTGGTTGAAAATATCCTCGCGGGGAGTTAATTTCAAAAACTCATCCTCACCATTTTATTTTTATTTCTGAAATTTTTTCATCCTTTTAGTTGATATATTTACTTTTAAAAAGACAAAAGTATGTATATTTTACGAGGTTTATTTTTTGGGATAGATTTCAATGTTTTATCTAATGAGGCATATACATTTTTTTTATCAAAGAAGGACAAAAAAATTGAGAAGTAATAATTCGAAAGGAAAAAAATACGAAAAATGTTCATCTTATCACATTATAGGTTCGAAGGCAATTTGTTTGTCAAAAAGAAGTAGGAAGGCATTTAATTCAATATTCATTCTATTGCATCTGTCAAATAAAGTATGAAGGCATTTTTTTTTTTGACAAAAAAAGTATGAAGCCATTCAATACTTTATTTATATGCATTTGTATTTGGAGATTCTTATATTTTGGTCAAAGAATTGTTTGTAAATGGTCTTATAATTACAAACGAAAGGAGTAATGAAGACATTTAATCACATATATTAACGGCATGAAAGCATTTAATCACGCATATTAAAATTTGGTGATTGTTCATCCAACACCATGAAAATATGGCTTTTTACCTGAACAAGCTTTCGATAGTGTATTTTATTTAAAAATATGCGACTGGATATAGTGTATTTTGACCGATAAAAAGTGAGAGACGAGGAATAACTTCAGAATTTATGAGATAGTCTTGTTATGAACGAGTATCTATTGTGCTCATTTTTTTAGGGATATTTGAAATTACTTGTTTTTTGTTGGTGAAAAAACTGGGGTTTGTAAAAATGATAGTAGGAGGCTTATATTTGGTTAATTCTATCCCAAAACAAAATTATGCAAACTAGTCTGTCAAATTTGTTTTGATTTTTATCGCACAATTTGCAACCCATCAAATGAAAATTGAAAGATTCAAATAATTTTACGTCACTAATGAGTATCATTTATCGTCGATCGTGTTATTTTTTTCCTTCAAGTTGTTTGACTGCAAAACACATTATATTTGAAGTTTTTATGTTGAACGGATCAGAACTACGTGAGGGAAAAAATGTTAAACACAATAAAATAGGCTCAAAAACAAAGATCAATTATTAATTTGTGTATAGAGTTTATTGAAAAAGATCTTTATTGGATAGTAACAAATCCAAAGACAAGATCAAAATCACACAAGTAACTTAAATATGCTTCAACTGCAAACCAATCCAAAAAAACGACCTTTGATTTTCTTGCGCCTCTTTTTGATGGCTAGCCAACTTCTTAAGCCACATGTTCGTCGTGAAAATTTCACTAGAACTTGTTACCATAGAAGAACATTTCGAAACATGTCGGATTGAAGTTTCTTCTCTCGAATAGATTATGCTTGGCCGTTTTAGCCCGTCATGACTCGGCCACAACATCATATTCCGCTCGATTGTATAAACAATCGAGACCAATTCATGCGAGTCATACAACGGGCTTCCACAATCCCATATGGGAAGAACCAATGCATCTTTCCCTCTCCCAACCTCCTCAGGAGATGTTCCCATCGGAGCTAGATTTTCTTCAGTTGGTGAGAAGGCACTATGCCTCACAGAGTAACATGCATCTCCATTGGTCTATTTAAGTGCTAATTTTTTTTCAAACGTCCACTTTTCATATTTTAGTATCAAAGCTTTCTTGGTAAAAAATTAAATGTCGATGCTTATTTGGAAAAACTTTAATATATGAAATTCTCATAATAATATTTTTTTCTAGAAGTATAATATTTTTTTTGGTATAATCATCATAATATGTTATGAATTATGATGAGGATCCTTATCATTACACAGGTATATGCATTCAATAGGGATATCTATACAAATAATCAGGTCTTTTTTTTTACTAAGACAATGATAAATGCATCGATAAAAATATTGTGTACAGTGAACAAAAATAACCAACCACCATAGAATATGGTAACAAATTTGAATATTCATCTCTTACCTATGAAGTTTAACATGTCACGCTATACTAAACATAATTTTAACCTAATTTTTTTTTTACTTGTAAAGTTTAACCTGTCACGCTATACTAAACCTAATTTTAACCTAATTTTTCCCTCCACACTTTCGCATTTAATGTTTATATCTAAAGTCAAATTATGTTTTTTATTTTATGCTATTATTTTGGAAAGGAATTACCCCGCCCTATATTACTCTACTGACAATTTAAGCCTTCCTACTCTCATGGCAATTTAGGTGCTAATTTTATGCTATTCGCAAAGTATAAAACATTTTTTGTGTTAAACGACTTATGTCATTTCAATATTATATTATGTTATATTTACAAAACAGATGTTTCATTATGGAATGAACTATGCCATTACACTCATATTATTTTATATTTCATTGTCAATTATTACTTTTAATATGACCTGTCCGTAAGCACGAGTCGATGGTCTAGTTATAATTAGTTAACTATTAATGTATTCATATTTTCACTTTATTATCGTGTTTTCTTAAGAAATATCTTTTCCTTTTGATATAGAACATTTATATTTTCTTTATGATAAAAAAATAAAATATCCTTTTATTTATTAAGACAAAAATAGAACTTTTTAAAAAAAAAAGATTTATAAAAGCAGAATCAATTTTATAAAAAAAAATTATTATAGATATTTAAAATTATGTTTTTATTATTTCAAGAAGAAAACGGTTTTAAACTAGTTCATAACTCAATTGCAATCCTTTAAAACAAAAAACTCGATTGCAACTGTTTTGAAAATGAATCATTTTTCAAAAACCAGAATATTTTATGGACATCTATTTTTTTGTACACCTACAACACTTTTTAATCATGTGCAAAAATATGATTATTTCAGTTGATTAGATAATTAATTTAAATTATGTTGAAAATTGTGATTAATCATGTAGATGTAGATGAATTAACAACGATATTGGCCAAATATGTTCAGTCTAACTTAGCCATGAGCTGGTGCTTTGCTTGAACTTGTGACTTATCAATTTATGATAGTTATGTCTATTATTATGCATAAAGATGATTATCTATCATATATGGAGTTGGAATTTGCTTTCAACGCCATAATGTGAAAACAAATGTTGAGAATTGGTTTGTCTCTAATTAGTTTGATGTCATTAGCTTTGATGATGTGGATCTCTTGTTGAATAACTTGAACCCGAATACTCTCGGATTAAACAAAAGAGCATTACTATATCTTGCGAGAGATTTTCTCACGAGAATTTCACGAATGCTACCTTTGGTTATCTTTCAATACTTTATTTTTCTTTTTCAGATAGGTTTTGTTTCTTTCTTTCATTCATGCACTGCTAATATATAGAAAAGGGAAAAAAAGAGACCACTTGTGCCTCAAAAAAGACAAAGCCACCGCTTCTGTCACTTTCATTCATACTGTTGCTAGTCATCTTATAAACCATTGTGTTATTAGTTCAGCTCAAGCATGTGATCATATATTGTTAGTTTAATCCAATTATATGTAGTTTCAAAAGCATAAACCAAGCCTTGGATAGGAGAAAACGTGAGGTAAAACATCATTCGCGATCGGTCGGGACAAAAAAATTCGCTATGTTTAGCATTATTGTAAACAAAATGCATTTTTTTGGTACATCCTTTGAAAATGTCAAATTGAGCTTTCTTGACTTGGCTTAATGCAAAAAAACAAACGAAAAGGTCAAATTGATCAAAATTTCAACCATTGAAGTTGTAGGTTAATGTTAAAAAATTGTACTTTCAATGCATATGGAAGAATAATGCATCCATTAATATTCCAAAGATGTCATCCAATTTTTTGAAAGAAAAAAAAATTGGAAACAATTGGATGTCATCCGATTTTGACACATAAAAGAATTCATGTCTTAATTACTCCCAATTAACTAATTTTGGAGTTCCTTTAAAAACAAAACATAAAAGAAACTATAAAAGGAAAAAGAAAAAGAGTGCACTAAGGCATGACTATAGAGGAACAATCTCCCTCTAAGTCCTTGTCAAGAAAAATATTAATACTAGTAGGAATAACATTTTTCATAACAAGCAAGAAATCGACATTATGGCCTCTAATAGCAAGGGCATCGACACATAAGTTTGCTTTCCGATGAATACGATTAACCTGAATAGTTCAACTTAAGAGGTGGATAAGAAAATGACTTTTTGAAGAAGAGGCTAACGACGTAGAATGGAAGTAAATCGTTTGTGAATTATATTAACGAGATGATTTGAATCATTTTTTAAGATGACATGAGTAAGATGTTTTCCTCTAACCATTTGACAACCAAAGAAAAAACTCAATAACTCAGCAAGTAAGACATTTCTTGTTCCAAGATTATGCCAAAAACCTTATACAAATTGACCACAATGATCTCTTATACTTCACGGTAAACCTTTTACTATTTATTTCAACAACACACAAGATCTATATTCCAATATTCAAGCTTCAGTATTAATGATAAATTTATTCTATGCAAAATTGACTCTGATCCAAGCAATTTGGATTCTTGATACTCATCAAATTTCAACTTTCAACCATCCTAAGCTGAATATACTTGGGCAGGTATTGAACCATACTTATAAAAAGATGAAATGTTGCATATATGTAAATATACCACTTTTTTTGAACTAAAACTAAGGCAACTTTATAAATTACAGGCTATTACCAATGTCAATTATTATTATTGTTCAACTGAATGCAGTACTGTGATAGCTCTTGACAACATTTTCACTCAATATTTGCAACACAATGTTGTGCGTCGGACCTACACATCTTGGTGTTTTATACTGACTAACAGCCGTTCCTAATCCAAGGTAATGATCAAGAATCTTTTGGAATGTTCCTTTCCTAACAACTCGAAGTTCTAAGGCTCCAATAGCGTTGACTTTACGCGAACTAGTGTAGCCTGCATCGACAAAAGACTTGTCCAAACAGTTGCAGCATTCACTCAACACTTCTTCACTTGCTTCCCCACTGATTTCCCAGAAGATTACGTAGTTCCCTGGTTCTTTGGATAAATCAACATGGCTTGTGAACTCAACAACTTCCAATTTCTCTTGTACTAATAATTTTGCCGCTGCTTCCACGGCTAACTGTAAATCTTTCTCTGTGTTCTTGTCAATGTTAATGTTTAGCAGAAGACTACTCCTACGAATAAACTTTAGTTCTGGAGTTGAGTTATGGAATCCCATAACTTTTACCACATCCCCTAGCCTATATCTGTATAAACCTGAAATTTAGTCACGAAGGTAAAATGATTAATGTTCAGCACAATTCTTTCTTAATGAATATTTGAATTTGATCATATATTCAATACGGATTATACTTCATTAGTTCACCAATGAGAGTTTGCTGAAAATCTTTAAAATCTAATACCAAGAATATTTATTACTTTATTATGATGTGTCCTTGGCATAGGTTATATCAACAATACAGTATTACTACATTATAAAAGTGCCATGAATCATGGAAACAAAGTTGAAAATGATGAAGCAGATAAGGTCAAGGCACAACCAATTTCAACTGAATAAGCAATTGTTTTTTAAATCCAAGAAAAGCTCGATTGAATAACTAAAGACAAGTCTACCTGCAACTTGCATGATTATACTATTGACACTTGCTATATTTTAATCTGATTAGGTATGATACAACTTTCAAAAGCATTCAATCAGTATGAATAAACTTGTCTAATTTGGTCCCAAGATGGTCAAATCACCAAGCATAAAATACATCCACAAAGTAAGCACGTGTCGCCATTTTCCTGAAGCATTTTATATATTTTCATTTTGTTAAAACCGTAATTGAGAGGGAAATCCATACATCATTACAGATTTAGATTTCATGTGGTCAAGACGGTCCAAATTTAAAGCAGGTTTATCTTATTATTTAAACTGCATTAAACATGGACCGTTCGATCAAATCTCTTATAATTGCGCGACATCAGGTCCACTTGGTTACATCATTTAACATTAGGTGTCAAAAAGGTAATATTGAGTATTTTCTATTTTCTTTTCCTACTTCAACTTCAAGCATCTCTTAATGTTTGAATAGTGATTAACACATTTTGCTTATCCAAAATGAAAAAAGTAACCTAAGGTGCCAAGAGCATTTAATTATATTCCGAAATATACAGTAAAGAAATTGCAGTTGTGAAATGTTTTACGGTACCAAACTTGCATTAACAATCTACCTACTCATAGTAAATAGCAAAACAATGTTTGTGGTTTGGCTCCATTGACCACTGGGTCTAAGAAAGCAAATGGATAATCTCATGTGCAATTAAGTGATTTACACATAAGAGAGTAATCTCTCACCGTTCAAAATGAAAGAGAAATATATATCTAAATTTTGTAGATATGAATAAAACAGTAATATCTGAAAATAAAAAATCTACATATCCCACGTCTAATGATGTTAAAATATTTGTTGCCTTCATATATCCGTAACTACTTCAAAAATTCTAGAAAAAAAATTTTGAATAAAAAAACTCTAGAAAATAAAACTAAATAAGTATGCCAAGAGTTTTATACTATGCACCACAGTGCAAGTAGCATTCGTAGTGTGTTTCAACATATAGATCACACCAAATCATGTGAGTCATATATATATTTGGTATAACCCGTATGAATTTCAATCAATAAAAAAGAATGTGTTGAAACTTCTGTTAAAAGTGTGTTGGTGGCCTTGTTATTATGTTTTTCTTTATAGTACTACACAATGTGCCTGCCAGCATCACATTCGCAGTATGAATGAAGAAAAAAGTAGTTGCTGTGGTCCTTGGTAGTACGTAGTACTGATTCATTCATCAGTTAATGTGAAGGTACCAAACAAAAGTAAATAAACCGGACAATAATTTAGTACTTACCTGTTGGAGTGGTCATAACAATTTCATATTCTTCACCAACTTTAACCTCAGTGAGTCCCACTGGCTGAGGATTAACACAAAGGAAAGTATTTTCATTCTCAAGCTGTGTGAGAGGAATGAACTCAAAGTAACCAATTTGAGGAAGCACAGCATAAGTTGCCAATTCAGGTGGAATTTTTGGGTTAACATTTGCAGCAATCCACCCTTCAGAAGCTCCATAGTCAGCAGTACACAGAGGTAGCACCCCGGCGTAGTGCCTCAGTTTTACCAAATATGGTTCCATAGAACCTGTCATAATGCCATAAATGTACTTTGCATTCGGAAAAAGCTCCGGTATCAAACCATACCAGTTGCTTAATCCTATACATTTTTTGTGGATTATGTTAGCTAATTCTGGATTTGGTTTGAGCAATTTAGACATAGCAGTTCGAATGGAGGGAACGGTGATTCTGCTACTAAGAACACCTTCTCTTATATCATTACAAAGCTCTTCCCAAACTTGTTCAAAGGCTCTGAAAGCATGAACAATGCTATGTGCAAATGTTGAACATACCAATTGAACTTCCTCGCGGAAAATTAGTCCGCATAATAGATGGCAGTATAAGGATTGGAAAAAATCGCCACCAAATATCACTTCATCTGGACTGCAACATTGCGATTGAAGTGCCTTCATTGCATGTTTGTAAGATGGATTGCGAAACACGTTGCTTGTAGCAGTAGTAGCTATGAGACCCCCTTTTGTTTTGAACTGTTTGCTACCGTATATGAAGTTTAAAGCCTTCCCGTTTTTTATAGGAAACTCTCTGCAGAAAGGAATTGTGTCACAAACCCAACTCCAGTTAGCAAAAAGCATAGGTGCTATTCTATAGATACTATATTTATGGTGTTCACCAATTATAACATTTGACGGTTGATTAAATGTTTCATCAGTCATGCTATTTGGTACTAGTATGAAGGAATTTGATCACGAAATTGCAAAACAATATGTGTTATGTACTTATGTTTTTCACATTAGCAGCATCATTTCATGAAAACTTTTTGCCGCAACAAACATCATTTTCCATTGTTTATACAATTGGCTATTAAATTATGATTGGAGAATAAATATAAACAGTCGTGTCAAATTGTGACTAAAGACCAATAAAAATGGTATACAAGGAGCTGCACATAAATTTTGTCCCAAAACAAAATAGCTATTCAACCAACAAATATCAGAAATAAAGAAGAAAAAGAAGCAAAGAAGTGAAGATGAAGACCTGTTCCTATAGGCAAAAGAGGTCCGATATATCTGCATTGTGGTTTCAAACAATTCATCATTCCATGGTATATATTTTGGCTTCCCTTGAGTAGTGCCAGAACTGCAAGAATACGGTTCAAAAAAGCGAAAATTTATGTTCAAGGACTAATTAGGCGAAGCGGAAAAAATAAGAAAAAACGAAAAGTAGAGCAAAAGAACACCTTAAAGACATAGTGGTAATAGGTTTTCCAGTGAGAATAGGAGAAGCATCACCATCAAGAATTCTATAGATAAAAGGTTCCAAGTCTTTGTGAGTAGCTAGTGGAATACAAGCCTTGAAACTCTCAAGATCAGTTCTTCCATCAAGACCAAAATTCTGCAAATATTCAGCTGATGCATTAACTTCCAAAATTCTTTTGAGTGTTTCCCTTTGAACCCTTTCTGCATCTTTAGTCATTAACTCAAATTCTTCAATAACTTTGTCCATGTTAAACTCTTTCACTTTCTCTAACATCCTCACAACCCTTCAACAGAGTTTTCTTTAGCAAATCTCTGTGAAAGAATAGTGTTAGAAAATCCAAATTTTAATAGAAAATGATTGGAGAATAGTCAATTTTTGACAGTGAGGACACACAGAAAAGACAGACAATATTACAAGTACATTGTACCGTGGTAGAAAAAAGTGGGATAAATAAATGCAAACATGGTCATTGATTTCTTCTACTATAGTTTTTTTTGTTTGTTTTGTTTTGCATGTGACCGTGCGTATATATTTATTTAACACGTTCATTATCTTTGAATAGCTAGGTCCCGTAAATAAAGGCATTTGCACATGGTACATGTTACATCGAACCTTTGAGATTTTTTAGGAACACTAAAAGAAAGAGAATTTTTCAAAATTGCAGTAATAGTATTAGTAGTTTTGAGAAAGTGAAGGAACATTAATAACCAATTTAGGCTTAGCAGAGATCATTTACAAAACAAATTCTGTCTAATAAATTTTGTTTTTTCTTTTCATTTTAGCAATTGCTACATAAGTCAACTCACTTTTCTACAGACAAGAATCAAACACTATCCAACATGAAAAATTCTTTAAAAAACCAAATCAAATTCATAGGTGAAATAAAATACATGAAACAAAAAAGACACATGGAATATAATTGAATTAAACTATATAAAAGTTAAAGAAGAACGGTAAAAACATCTACTTCAAAACATACAAAAAAGTCAAAGAAATCAAAAAGCAGTGTACAGAAGATGATAACAGAAAGTAATCACCAGTAAAGATTATTTTAGAAATAGCTTTTTGGGGTGATAATAATCAACCAATCAAATTGGATTAGAGCCATCTAGAAAGATAATGACAAGTAGGAAACCAAGTACCATATGTTTGAAGTAAGAAAATAGAAAAAAAGGGTCAACTACTCTAATGTTTGATTCCTAGAGTAATAGTGGTAGAAGATGGAAGAAACAAAAATTCTCTCTATTACTAATAAGTGCATATTTGGCTCAGCAATAAGAGTGGTAAAATCAAGGTCGACTACTATAATTTTTATAAAATTTACATTTTAAAATTTTACAAAATCACGGATCATAATAATTTTGTCAAAGTCAATCCAAACAAACGCTAATTCATTTTGGTTGACTCTTATAAATTTTACTACTAGAAAAACTTAGTACAAAATTTATGCAAATACTGTAAGTTTTAAGGTACAAAGCAATAGTAACCGCGGGGTAAAAGAAGCACTAGAAGATAAAGGACAAAGAATTTTAGCAAAAGTTTATAATACCTGGGGTGGCAGAGAATTTAGGAGATATAGCAGTTGATGAAGAAAGCAATATTGAAGAAAGTAACCAATTGGATGAAAAGGAAGGTTTAGTTGTGTTTTGCTGACTCCAATCCAATTAAGGAATCACTAGTGAGATTGTGTATGCATTAGAGTATAGTAGTATTAGGTAAAATTGGGAAATAATTGGTTGTGACTTGGCACATGGCTAGTAGTAGTAGGTGGTGTGTTATGGAAGTGCAAAGAAAGAAGAGTTGAAGAAATAAATGAAAATGAAATGATGGATTGAGTTGAAGTTGAAGATTCTTTGTTGGGCAATGGAATAAATTGGTGATGAACTCCAAAAACAAAACATGTGGAGTGGTTGGATTTACTTGTTATGCCATTGAATTTGAGGCTGTTTGTCTCATTGTTTGTTTGTGATGTTGGAATGTCGGTAATACCCCTTATGATTTGCGGCAATTACGAGGGAAATGAAAACAAAATTATTGTTTTGTTTTGTTGGAGGTTACGTCATCTTCTAGGTCCTACTCCTACATACTGTACACAACAAGGATCGGATGATCCTTTTTACTTTTGTTTTATTAGGCCGACTCACAACATTTCCGTCCATCCCATGTCATTACACAAACATTTCTAAAAAATGTTATTTGTTCATTTTCACACGTAACAAGAAAAATATAATGTTTTAAAATTAATGTATTCAATCGCTATGATTATAAATAGAAAGTGAAATATATTAAATTGAAGATCATGAAATTAATATTAATTATAGTATATAATTGAAAAAAAAACCGTCTAATGAAAATTCCAACTGCACTCAAACAAGCTGAAGTTGCACAACTTAGTCTTTAAGTTTCACAGCAAACAAAAAGGAAAAGTATTTTTGTAAAAATGTCAAAATGAGCTTGATCCAGTGACGCAGTGTATAGCTCAAATTAAAAAGTTTTATAGCTTATATAGTACAACATATCATTGCAACACTATAATAGAACCACGTTATTGAATGAATCTACACTAAATAACCATGTTAATCTGACCAATGATCGATCTCACATACATTTTCCTAAATGGAATGCTCCCTATCGTGTATCAGCAATTATCCTTCATTTCCATACCTCCGACTAAAGGACTAAACTAAACTAAATAGTTCAAACAATAAAACTAAGGTAGTTATAGGACAATGCAAAATTATATACTAACAATCTGAATTATTTATTGATTTGGTGGGAATAACCTTAAATTGAATGTGACAAAAGGATATAAAGGGTTCAATATCATGCCACCAAAATTGAAATTCAATCATTAAAAATTTTAATCTAAACTATTCATCAAAGCTCCTTAAATTGATAATTCATTATAATTAATGCTTAGGGATTCAGAAACCCTTTTCAAGGAGCAGTTAAAGACTAAGAATCAAGGAAATCAGGATTGATGAAGTAAAACACATATAGGAGGTCGGGAAACAGAATGAAATAGCTGAGCAATAATCAATCTTTATCTAAACCCAACCAACAAGATAACAGGCCAGTCTCGTAGCATAGATAATGATTAACGAACATCTAGATTAAAGTGTACAAAAAAGACATAATTTGCATCCTAGAATGAGATTAGTATTTTTTTTTTTCAAAAATCATAACTTGTGATTTAACATAACCCTGTCCAGTGTATGGAAATTCCCTCTTATCAGTTGTACTCTTCACCAAAAGCCTCACCACCGAAGGAAAGAAGGTATTTGTCAAACCATCATTCGAGATCTTCATTTTCTTCATGCAATTTAATATTTGCGTTAGAAAGCCAATGATGGTCCCTAACTGGTATGCGACCTCTTGTTCAAATGCTCCATTGAAAACCTTGACGAATTACATATTTCACACTCCAGATACTACGCCAAACATAGGTAGGTTATGGGCAATATCATCTCTAAAATAATCAGTTCGAGAAAAATATTTAGCTTTAAGTAAACGGGTAAACAGGGACTTTGGATTAGAAACCATCTTGCAAGTCTGTTTGTCAACCATATACATATTAAAAGCCTTGAAACTCTTAAAACCCATTCCACCAAACACCTTAGGAGTGGAAAGTCTTTCCCAAGACATCCGGTGCAAGCCTTAGGAATTTGCTGAAATATGAACCCCCCAAAAAAATCTAACATTTTCTAAATTTCATTAGTGAGTGAAACCAAAAGGAGAAAAACTCTCATCACATAGCAAGGAATAACCTAAGAAATTGATTTAATAAGAATCTCCCTTCCAGCATGTGAGAGTCACCTAAATCCATGTGATTAGATTGAATAGTTATGAATTTTGAATTTATATAAAACTTTGCGTGCTTGATGGTTAACAATTAGTGAAATTTATTGTCTACCATGATGTTATGATTGAAAATAGCATACGAGGAAATACACCTGACATAACATAATTAGTTGAGGTAAATGAACACATAAGTGTGATCCTAAAATCAAGGAACCTTGAGTTGTGCATAAATAGTGAAATAAGGATCAATAGTGGACATGAAGAAAATTGATGAAGTCTCTCCTCTCTGCCTTTGAACTCTCTCGTAGAGTAATGACTTAAGTCATAGACTTAGTCTTCTCCTATCTCTTTTATTCTTTTTTATGTACTAAGAACACCAATTTTAATTGGGTTCTAATCAATCACTTTTATTTTGATTGAATTGTTAATTTTCAATTATCTATTTATTACACTATTGATTGTGGAAACCCTTACACATGAGTTATCAAGATAACTCATCTTAGAGTAACCTCTGGAGTCAACATATTCGCATTCTATTGTGTGTACTCATTTCACAGTGAATGTAATAATTAAACATCTTAATCCAAAGCAGTGCTAACAAACCTTGTTTCGTATTCTGGCATTTATTACACAGTAAATGTAATTAAACTTGCAAGACAAACCCTGCTATAGCTACAATACAAATGCACCATTCAGTGACGCTAGCGCTTTAATAATCACATTATATTTGCTTTGATGATTGAGAGCTTCTAAAGACTAAAATAATATTTATATATACATCTTTTTAAGAATCTTTATATACACATATACACACACAAAACACTTGTTAACGCAAATTTTTCTATGGGACAAAAACTGGAGGTCCGCTTTAATCTGTTTGCTTCTCCATTTTTGTATAATTTCCACCATCTTGATATGTTGGGTTCATAGTTGATAGATTTTGGTTTTACATTCTTCTTCCATGCCTGAAAGAATAAATTCTGTTTAATATTCGATGTCCATATAATTATAAATGTTACATCATAAAATGAGTTTTGGGTATATTCCTGTTTGTGAAATCATGAAATTATCAAAATGAAAGAAACTTAGAATTGATTAAAATGCAATGGTTTTCTTCCATTTGTTTCATATTTTATTATGAATAAGGAATTAGATTGGGGACTCGTACTCTAATGCAAGTTGAAAAAATTTCATATAACCTACAAATTGTAGAATTTCAGTCTTAAACCTAAGTCACATCGGATGTGAGCGAAAATTTTAATCATATGTTTCAATCATAATTGATCAATTTGTTGAGATTTACAAAGAAAACCGGAATGAATTGATATGAAAAATAATTTCCATCTTTTACTAATCTTCATACCTGGAATCTTTTATGGTAGTTTGAAATCTTGATGAACATGATCTCTTACCCCCAAATAGTTTGGGCTCATGTTTCTCTCTTTTCTTGGTTTGTAATTTTGATATGCATTTTTTAGTTACTGCAACATGATCTCTTATGACCTGCTCATTCTCCTCATGCCAATCATCATCGGTTGAAAGAATTACAAGCAACGTGTTTAGTTCAACAAGAGATGTGTTTGGCATTTGTGAATGAGACAATGTTTCATGTTCTTCTTCCCCTTCACATTCTGCCAATTTATCCATCTCATTGTCTATTTCTTTTTCTGTTTCTTCCATATTTTGAATGAAAAAGTCAGTCTTATAAGATCAAAACATAATTTTGATTATAATCTCCTTATTAATGTATTAATATGCATACTTGAATTTTTTTCTTAGAGTATAAATAGATTTGATATGCAAATAAAGTAAATGAGATGAAAGAGGTGAAAAAAATCACCAAGATTAAGGATGGTCTAATTTGAGCTTGAAGAATGGATACATTTATTTTTTATCCTCACTCAATTCATTGTTTCTAGTTTTATTTTTATGCTTCAAAATGTGGGGTTATTAATGATGAATATTTTCATTCTTTATTTTTGATTGGTTCACAATACGCTAAAAAGAACGAAGGTAATCAGAAGTGCATGAAAAAGTTATATAGTGGCTATTTATTTTATTCATAGAAAAATCGTGAGCCCTTTTTGTTGCTTTGTTAAATTACCACCCCTTCCTTTTTTTTTTTTTAAATATTTTGATACCACCCCTTCCTCATAACGTACATATTTATAGATTTAAATCATGACATAACCAGAACTTTTGAGTTCGACTAATAGCCTAACTCATGCACGATAAACTAATAACAATATTATTATCAAGCAAAATATCTTAACGTTATAAAAATTATAATTATAATTGATCTTTATTTGATTTATATCTTAAAGTGTTAGTAATTTGTGAGTTTTGTGCGAATTATGTTTCGGGACATAAAACATTTTCTTATATATAATGTGTGTGAGATCACTTCTCACACACACTTATGATTAATATCAAAGTTAAAGTCCAACATAATATACTCTTTAATTCATTCACTTTCTTCCATTATTTTCTCATCACTCACACTCTATTTCCTTTTACTAAAAAAACACTATCCGTCAGTCACACTTTCATCGATCGTTTCTCACCACCGTTGGCTGGGACTGTCCATCTCATATTAGTTTTATCACGCTAGTTATACAAAATAGTTTGAAAAAACAGATAATATGAAAAACAAAGTGCTATTAAATATTTTGAATTTCAAACATATTGATCAACCGAACAAATTCAAACCAACGTAAAAATCAAACCAATTTGAACTGATAAAAATTTCATTGGTTCATACATTTTTTTAAACCAAAAACCAATCAAAACCGATCCATTAAACCCTTAGTCCAACTCACCTCCTCTCAGCGAAATTGTTGTATTCCTAAAAAGGAAAAAAGAGAAACACGTGGCAAAATTTGAAACAATTTGCAGATCCAAGTTGGCAGTAAAACGGTGCGTTTAGACTCGTCTTCCTTACTGAGCGAGTGTATCCGGATCTGAAGAAGAAGAAGAAGATGCAGTGGTACTTGGTCGCTACGCTTCTCACCGTTCTCACTAGTTCTCAGGTCACTGTACTAAACCCTAATTTCTTCAATTTCATTCCTCAATTACTCAATATTAATTAATTTCATTTCCATAATTTCACATTACAGGGAATATTAACAACCCTATCACAAACCAACGGATCCTATAAATATGATTATGCAACTGTTCCATTTCTTGCCGAAGTTTTTAAGCTTGCAGTGTCAAGTTTGTTACTATGGAAGGAATGTCAAAAATCACCAATGCCAAAGATGACAACGGAATGGAAAACAGTGGCTTTGTATCCAATTCCTTCTGTTATATATCTCATTCATAATAATGTTCAGTTTGCTACTCTCACTTTTGTCGACACTTCCACTTATCAGATTATGGGTAATTTGAAGATTGTTACTACCGGAATATTATTCAGGTGCATTGTTTTATCATCAAATGAATATTTGGTACACCCTCCTGTCACTATTATAACACACCCTCCGGAGGCTGGAAACACGGTGAGCAACCGTGATTTTGCAAAGACTACTGACTGCAGTTTTTGCAACATTGTGGCGGCTCACCGTGATTCTTGAAAACTCGCTATCAATTCAAACATGTACTTAGTCATTGAATTCTGTTTTGTTTCTTAATTAGTTAGAGCTGATGTTAGATAGTTATTTATAGGCTTTTTCTGGGGAGGAGGCTTTCGAACTTGCAGTGGATGGCCATTGTGTTGCTGGCTGTTGGAACAACCACAAGTCAGGTACTACATTTTTACAGCCTTACTGATTTAATTGTTTGGATTTTAGGCTATTTATAAGAAGATAACCAAGCATTGTGTATTGTTTATTAGCCATGTATCATGAACTGAAAAATTCAATGTTTGTGCCGGCTCATTTAGCTCTGATACCATAGGTGTGAAAGTATTACCTTACATAAGTATCACATTTCATAGTGTCTTTCTCATGCAACAAAAGTGATTTTGTGAAGGCGCCTTATGTGCACGTTTTATATAAATACATTACTCCTCCTAACGATAATTGTTCTTTTCTAATTGCGACTCTGTTGGTGAGGGGATATTAAGTCATACTATGCTTAACAGTGTTGAAACGTTTTTAATTAAGATTTATTCTGGAGTGATGATTGTAACTTGCTTAGATCCTTTTTGATTCAAATATGAGAACTTGAGGAGTACATTATTGGATAAAGGATTTTTTAAAGAATGTCAACCAGATTTGGCTTCCTCTTAGAACAACGAGGTCTCAGAAAGGTACTAGTATAAATGGCACATGTACCTATTCTGAAAGAGGACTGGCTGAACCTTCATTTGGTTAGTAGAGGAAGAACCTTTCGGGGGAGGACAAGAGATCCCCCTAAATAAATAAGAATGAAATTAAAACAGAGTGCCAAAGTGTATCACAAATGCCTGCTGATACTTTTGCATGTTAGTAGTCAAAATTTCCTTGAAATAACCATGTGAACCGGACCCAAGAGATGTAATGAACTGGCATGTTAAATTACATGGGATTTGAATCCCCCAAATACACTAAATTAAGAATAGATGCCCTAAATTGCCACACCATAGTTACAATTTACATGAATTCAGTCTTCTTGCACTGACTTAATTAGTTCAAAAACTTTCCCTTTATCATTTTACACAGCTTTTGTTTTTGTTTTTGGTTAGTATATTGAAAAAATATCCTTATGATCCAAGATGTTATTGAAATGGAATCTGTACTGATTTTTGTTTTAGGTCAAAGGCTGTGGAGAGGCTTCCTGTGACTCCCTTTTCTCAGCACCAATTCAGGGTTACATGTTGGGAGTTCTATCTGCTTGTCTCTCAGCATTAGCTGGAATTTATACAGAGTTTTTGATGAAGAAAAACAGCGACACCTTATACTGGCAGAATATACAGTTGTACACGTAGGTTTTTGTTTTTGAATTGGCTAAAATATTGTTTTAGTCCCTGCAAATATGCCTCATTTGGGTTTTAGTTCCTGTAAAAAATAAAATTTGTTTTTGGTCCCTGCAAAATATTTTGTTTTTTAAAATAGTCCCTGGAGGGACCTTTTTAAAAAACAAAATATTTTACAGGGACCTTTTTAAAAAACAAAATATTTTGCAGGGACCAAAAACTACAAAATATGTTCAATCATCATGTGCCACATATGCAAATCATCACAAAAGTGGGGCCAAAGACTATTTTCAAAAACAAAATATTTTGCAGGGACCAAAAACTAAAAGAAAAAATTACAGGGACTAAAACCAAAATGAGGCAAATTTGCAGGGACTAAAACCATATTTAAGCCTTTTGAATTTGTCATCCTATCTTTTTTGTCTTTAGTTTTTGTTGAATGAATTTTCTTTTAAAGAAAAAAAAGAATTTGTGATCATATCAAATTTCTAGATAGCCATGTGAACTTGCCATTGTGATAATCTTTTGAACTATTTAGTTCAAAAGCTCTTTATAATCCATTTTATCTCCCCTTTTCAACTATCAAATGAACATGGTTATTACATGCATCAAGAAATGAATGCCATGTTTTTATGTTACTAAGGAGCATAACATATACTACTGTGGAAGTTACATGGATTCTAATTCCTATACTCTTTTAATTTGTCAGTTTTTTATTTTATGTTTAATACAATTGAATTTCCATTATTATTGGAATATACAGCAACATAAGCATGATGTACTCCTTTTGCTATATTTTTCAGTTTTTTTATTTGAAAATTATGACACATTTCTGCACCGTTTTTCCGTAGAATGTTGTAACTTGTTTGTGTTTTCTTCCCTGTAAACCAAATTCACATTTCTGTAAAACTAAAATGGGAAGATGTGATGTGACAAGCGTTGCTTGATTATGATCAGATAGTTTTTAGTCATCTACTAAGAGGAATACACATTAAATGGGTATCTTTCTCTAGGTTTGGTTCAATTTTCAATCTGGCAAAGCTTATTGTGGATGATTTCAGAGGTGGCTTTGAAAATGGGCCCTGGTGGCACCGCATTTTCAATGGATACACTGTCACTACCTGGTTGGTGGTATTAAATCTAGGGTCTACCGGTCTTTTGGTTTCATGGTTAATGAAGCATGCTGATAATATTGTAAAGGTATATCTTTCAATCCTCTTGCAAGCCTTTTTCCTCTTGTATTTTTCCATGCTTCATGTATTTGACGAATTCTTTACGTGAAATTTCTCTTCCCCTGAATAATATTTTTCTTAAAGGTGAACAATTAAATTTTATGTGATACTGGAATTAGTAGCATCACATCATAGTATAAGGTCCGTTTATGTATTTTCTTTTCGTTTTTCTACCTAACTGATAGTTGTGTCTGCATTTTTTAGGTCTATTCCACATCCATGGCAATGCTGCTGACTATGATTCTATCAACATTCCTCTTCACCTTCAAACCTACGCTGCAGGTAAATTTGCAGCCCAACCAAGGCCATAATTTGTATGCAACCACTCTGTATTCTCCATTTATGTTCTGAGATTGAGGTCAAATCATTTTATTGCATGTAATTTGAAATTTAAGATACCACATGATGATATAATCATATGATGTTGTTTTACAGGATAACCAAAGCTGTTACTGTAGTTTAGAATCTGCCATTCTTAAATTTTGTGAATCTTGGGTCTATAGTACAAAATGACGGAGAAATAGAAGCAGATGTAAGCCATCGTATTCAAGTTGGGTGGTTGAAATGGAGAAGAGCCTCAGGTGTTTTGTGCGATAAGAAAGTACCACTTAAGTTGAAAGGAAAGTTCTATCGGACAACAGTTAGACCGCGTTGTTTTATGGTACGGAGTGTTGGGCGGTTAAGAGTCAACACGAGAGACTCAAGTAAGTGTAGTTGAGATGAGGATGTTGCGCTGGATGAGTGGTAAGACTAGACATGATAGGATTAGGAATGACTCCATTAGAGAGAGAGAGTAGGGGTAGCACCTATAGTAGAAAAGTTGGTAGAAAATAGGCTTAGATGGTTTGGGCATGTAGAGAGAAGGCCCGTAGATGCCGTCGTAAGAAGAGTAGATCAAATGGAGGAGATTCAAGTTAAAAGAGGTAGAGGAAGACCTACGAAAACTGTTAGAGAAACCATTAGAAAGGACTTAGAAGTCAATAAGTTGGATCCAAATTTGGTTTATGATAGAACACTATGGCGTAATTTGATCCATGTAGCTGACCCTACTTAGTGGGATAAGGCTTGGTTGTTGTTGTTGCTTGATTTGATTATTCTTATTAAAACAGATTTTTTATTCTTTACGTTCAGATTTTTGTTGAAATTGAACATTCGTATGATTGTTTGAACCTTTCATGTCATTGTTGACAGGCTATAACTGGATAATATTTTCCTGTTTTTTCTTCTTGCAGCTATTCTTGGGAATTGTTATTTGTATGATGTCTCTACACATGTATTTTGCCCCACCAAATATGCTCTTAGATATGCCATTAGCAGTTAAATCAGATGAAGAAGAGAGGCTCATTGAAGTTTCTGTTGATCGGAGAACACGTTCATGATGCATATTGACATCTAAATACAATGCTTTGGTAATTGAACATTTACTTCAGTTATATATTTTTTACTTTATCAACACATGAAAAAAATTATAAGCATATAGCACCTGACATTTCTAGTAAGATGATAGGTGTAGCAGTAAGAAAATATTTATTTGATGTGAAGTTTGATTGAACAAGTATGATTGTTGCCGTTTGACCTAGTAGTGTTCCCGGGTGAAAAGTGGAAACAACCTCGCTTTTCTTGAATTGGGCTGTATACATCTTACCCTACAAAAACCTCTGGCATAGTGGGAGTCTCATGAATTGGGCCACACTTTTAAATCGTATATAATATAATATAATACAACTGTACAAACAAAATCCTGAGTCCTTTTATTTAATGGTACGATATAACGTTCATACGTGTGCAGATCCATACAAAGATAATCCCATTGAGTACGAGAGAAAGAGAAAGGAGGGAAGGGGGGTGAATCATTATCCTACATGCATTATTCTTTATGGTGTATCACTATCAAAAGTTATAGCTGTTTTTGTTCTGGGTATCGAGCTTTTTTCAAATTTAAAAGTCAATTATACGTTGTTTCCTGCCAATTTTGCCGTCATGGTCTTAAAAACGTATATGCATGGAAGTGGTATTGTTTAAATAGAAGTACCTATCTGTCACTGATGCAGTTTGTACCTGTCTGCGTTATAATTGTTTTGACTTGAGCAGATGATGACTGTATTTTATATCTATGTTTAGATGTAAAGAATGAAATTGCTGCTATTACATTTTTTGTTGCTGTTAATTCATTTGTAAGGAAGTCATTGATAGTTTTGGTTTTCAATATTTTTCTTGTTGGCTCTATTAAACCCCCTTTTTTACCAGGTTTTTTCTAGAAGGCCTATTAAAGTAATCTGTTCTATAGCAGAGTTGCAGAATATTATTTCAATCTGCAATCGTTCAGTGGTTTCCAAAAGCGTGGGCATCTTCATTTGGACGACTTTGACTCTACATGGCTATTAACTAATTTGAACACCCATGCACCGAAGGAAAAAATGGTTTTGACATTGAATGAAATGCACAAAATGTGATTTAGGCAAAGTCTTTAACTTCTCTCTGCTGGTACTGAGAGAGGTGCTACCCAAGTACCCATTGACCCTCTATGTCACAAGATGTCAAGGCAGCCACCAAATGTAGTCTCTAGTCTCTAGTTCTACCTGGTTGCTGTACTAACTAAACAAATTCTAACCATAATTGGTTTATTTGAATGTATTGGAGGAATGAAGAGTCTGTTTTATTTTTGTTGCTTTGAAAAGAGCTTGCTTATAGCTAAATGATTTATGAAAGAGAATATTCCGTGTTTGAATTTGAAAATTGTTGAGATATAGTATTTGTATCTCAAAGATGGAGCATTTATCTACACAAGTCTAAGTATTTGTATCTCAAAGAATTGGAGGATAAATTTTTGCTTGCATGTAACATCTCTTTAAGCTAATAATTAAATGGTTTTTTTACGAAAAATATCAAGCCAAGTAAAATTTAACTTTTATGATTTTTTTAACTAATAATAGAAAATACTGTTTTCTTTTGTGATAAAATGTAAAGAATTTAGTATGATTGTTATAAACATTCATTGTGTTTTTATTTTTGATGAAATGATATTTTCTAAAACAAAAATAAAACAAAAATTGACAAGTAGCTCTTAACTCATAAAAACAATCCTTAATCTATTGAGTAACTGTACTAGTGAGTGTACTGTGGAATAGAAGTTCCCTTTTCTATTTTTTATTTTTTTTGAAAGAGAAGTTCCCTTTTTATAATGACTCAATTTTCACCAACATACTGTCGCAAAGCGTTTAAAATTACATGATAGTAAAACTTTAACTAAGACGAATTGTTGGAAAGAATTTGAATTTGATTTTTGACAAAAATAGCTTTTTGTTCAGATTTACTTACACCTAATCGAATTTTGGATTACAAAAGTCCCTTTAACTTAAAAATGACGGTAAAAAGAAAAAGAAAAAATGTAAAATTAGTAATAGAATGTTAAAGAAAAGTCAAATAAAAAAAATATATTTTAAAGTAAAAGAAATGTTTTTGGGTTAAATTGGGTATCTTCCACGCGCGCAATTGTGAAGACTAATTTCTTGAGCATTGTAGGACCCAAATGAACGGCAGACCTCCACCAAGAGTTTTAACCCAAAGTAAAAGAAATGTTTTTGTAAAGAGAAAAGGGTAATGTAAGGTAAAAAAGAAAAAAAGACTGCAATTTGGCGGTTCAAAAGTTGAGAGTGGTGGCGATGAATGATTACAGAGAGTGAGTGTTAGTTAAGCGTTTCAGTTTCTTCATCCATTTGTATTCTATTGTTAGTGTTATTTGTTTCATTTCAAAAAGGTTGTTCCCTCCGAAACCCTAAAAAAATGCCTCGTGAGATAATCACACTTCAAGTTGGACAATGCGGAAACCAGATCGGTATGGAATTCTGGAAACAACTCTGTCTTGAACACGGTATCAGCAAAGACGGCATCCTCGAAGATTTCGCTACTCAGGTTCACTCTCTCTCTTTCAACAACTTCATGATTTTATAGTACATATTTACTAATTTACCCATGCTATGCTACTGCAGGGTGGTGATAGAAAAGATGTTTTCTTTTATCAAGCTGATGATCAACATTACATACCCCGTGCTTTATTGATTGATTTGGAACCCAGGGTTATTAATGGTATTCAAAATAGTGATTACCGTAATCTCTACAATCATGAGAATATTTTTGTTGCTGATCATGGTGGTGGTGCTGGTAACAATTGGGCTAGTGGTTACCATCAGGTATGCTTTATCATACAACATTATTGCGTCTTTTAATTCATGTAGCCGACACTTATGATGATTGTGACTTGACATAGTAGTTGCCAACTTACAGTATAAATCTGGTAACTAGGTTTTTTTTAGCATGCTAATGGTTTTGTAGCAATGTGCAACAAAACCA
Organism: Medicago lupulina; assembly: GCA_958299785.1. Lineage (NCBI taxonomy): Eukaryota > Viridiplantae > Streptophyta > Magnoliopsida > Fabales > Fabaceae > Medicago > Medicago lupulina. Next base: position 781,636 of record OY283140.1, read on the forward strand.
AGTTACAAAATAACGTGTCCGCAAAATTAGTAGTGAATGGATAGATCGGACCAACATTACTTACAATTCCTGAAATTAAGGGAAGGAATATATGTAAGGGCGAGGTGTATAAGAGAAGGAATAGAAATTAGAGAGGGTGTGGATTATGTGAGGATCATTATTATTGGGGTCATGCTTGTTAAGGATTTAAAAGAGGAAATTATTGATGAGTTTTATGTTGAAAAGGTTGTTTTTCAAAGTCTAAAATGCCCTTATTCATTCCCCTTCAACTTTCTCCTCTTGGTTTCTTTCTTTATTCTTCTCGTTCTCCTTCATTTACTCGATCTCAAGTGTCGTTTGCTTGTAAGTTGGTTGCTATTCCTTCTTAGTTTACAGACCAGGAGTTGGCTTAACTACTCATATTTGATAAAATACTAACAAATGTCTTCATTACAAACTATATCCATTACACGATGGGTTTTAATCAATAACTGTCGTCTATTTGATAACTAACCGGCAATTGGTAAATCACTGAAAATTAATGCTTCACATGAAACAACATAAAGGCCTGAGGGAAACATTTTGTGAATACATTTTTTTTACGATAGAACTAGAAAAGCCTAAGATGGTCTGACTCTGACTGGATATTGTCAACCTTTTGTGCTTGGGCAGTTTTTGTACAGAACCTGATTTGTGTTTTTTAGATAACTTTGCAAATGATAATCGTGATAAATCACTCCGTATGAGTCATTATCCATCCACTATTTTAAAATGTTAGGGAAGTTCTTGATGTCTGATGTCCTATAAGTGATGAGTAACATTTTTGGAATGTGAAGTAATTGTTTGACATTTTTGATTGTTAATATCTGATCAGGGAAAGAATGTTGAAGAAGACATAATGGATATGATTGACAGAGAAGCAGATGGTAGTGACAGTCTTGAGGGTTTTGTTCTATGTCATTCAATTGCTGGAGGAACAGGCTCAGGTTTCTTTCTATCTTTCTTTTTTTCCTAGTATTTGCCTTAGAACATCATATAAGTTTCTTCATTCACCCTCTTTAACTTTATTGAGAATTTGTTTAGACACTGCATCTTAAGAACCGACAATTTGCTGGAAATGGTTGGTCGAATTCGCACCTGATACAAAGTCCAAATTGAGTCAAAGATTAAATTAATCTTACACTCCTGAGAGGAAATTGAACAGGAGGGCTCTTTTTTTTAGCTTATCTCAGACTAAAATTGCTTTTTAACGCATAATGGCTAAGAATTGGGATTCTTATTTATCCTTTGACTTCCTATATTTAAGATGGATAACCTCAGATTGCTTAAATATTTCTCACCTGTGTTTTTTTTTAAAATTTTTTTTTTGCAAGTGTCGCGTGTATATTGAACGTTATTCCATTCATTTATGCAGGTATGGGCTCATACCTTTTAGAGACTCTGAATGACCGATACAGCAAAAAACTGGTTCAGACATACAGTGTGTTCCCTAACCAAATGGAGACAAGTGATGTGGTGGTCCAACCATATAACTCACTTTTGACACTCAAGCGGCTGACTCTTAATGCTGATTGTGTTGTGGTTCTTGACAATACTGCACTTAATAGAATTGCTGTGGAGCGACTTCATTTATCAAATCCAACATTTGCTCAAACAAATTCCCTAGTTTCTACTGTGATGTCTGCCAGCACAACCACTCTTCGTTATCCAGGATACATGAATAATGACTTGGTTGGTCTCCTTGCCTCTTTGATTCCAACACCAAGATGCCATTTTCTAATGACAGGATATACGCCTCTGACAGTGGAACGTCAGGTGAGACCTTTGTATCATTTTCTCCATAAAAATGATATTTGGAGCATCAAGATTTTTCCTAAATTTTTGTCCTATAAAGATTCTGTTGTTTTGTTGAACTGGAAGCAATCTACAGAGAAACTACTAATTCATATCTCTCTTGATATTTCCTTGCAGGCTAATGTAATTCGTAAGACCACTGTGCTTGATGTCATGAGGAGACTTCTGCAGGTACAGTGACTGCTTAACAAGCTAATCTTCAAATTAAATTACTTTTTGCTCTATTGACATTAATGTTCCGGGCAGGCAAAGAATATTATGGTCTCTTCTTATGCACGGACCAAAGATGCTAGCCAAGCTAAATATATATCAATTCTGAATATCATCCAAGGAGAGGTTGACCCAACTCAGGTAATGACAATATTTACAAAGCATTGATGATATTTCTGAAGTTTTCCATTTGTTAACTGAAACTGAGTTACAAAAGGATACTTACCATTCATTTGCTGAATGCTCATTTGATCGCCATGATATTTTTTAATAGAAGATGGTTTCTTTCTTAATAATTAACTCTGAAACTGAGTTACTAAAGGATACTTACCATTCATTTGTTGAATGCTCATTTGATCTACGTGATATTTTTTAATAGAAGATGGTTTCTTTCTTAATAATTAACTCTATTAGAGCATTATTATGCACATGAAACTTTATATAATTTCTTTTTCAGCTTTTGCTGATGTTGCTTTGTGAAGCACGATTTCCTTCTTCTATTTAATGTCACATCTTTTGTTTCTGCTGTCACATCAAAGCAATCTTATACTCAAGTCAAAACCTTGAAAAATTGAAATTAATCTTCAACTGATGGTTGTGGAGCTTTTCTAGTCTCTCTAATATATGTATATATACACTTTCAGTTGTGTTGCAGCTTGCTTAGATTGACTTGTGATATATGTATCATGTATTTACTATGTAAATATTTTACCCTTTCTGAACTGTATTATGATTTTAATGTTCTGTATGGATTTAGGTTCATGAAAGTTTGCAGAGGATTCGTGAAAGAAAGCTAGTTAACTTTATTGAGTGGGGTCCTGCTAGTATTCAGGTATGCGATCTGTGGCAAATCAATTTAAAGTTACCGCAGCTGCATACTTTTGCCTCTTTCATATTTAGTTTGATGACAATCTTATCTTGCTTTTCTGGTAGGTTGCTCTATCCAGAAAATCACCATATGTTCAAACTGCACACAGGGTAGGACTCAATATTCTTTTTATTTCCTTAGTTTTTATGCTTATCTTGCCTTTCTGCATTACATCTGATTGCATTGGAGATTGTTTAACATATATTTTTAGGAATGGTTATTATTCTGAGGTTGGATAATCAAGAGTTAGTAATAACCTGTGTGCTTTGCTGTTTATTAGGTTAGCGGCCTTATGTTGGCTAGTCATACTAGCATCCGTCACCTTTTCAGTAAATGTCTGAGCCAGTATGATAAGTTGAGAAGGAAACAAGCCTTTTTGGACAACTACAGGAAGTTCCCAATGTTTGCTGTAAGTGTTCCAATTTCATATCAATATTTTCAGCACTGCTGCTGCTGCTGTATCTGTTCTGTACTTGGATGGCAGCATCAACATTAGATACTTGTCATTTCATCTGATGCTACCAATGACATTTGGACAGGATAATGACCTCTCAGAGTTTGATGAATCAAGAGACATTATTGAGAGTTTGGTTGACGAATATAAGGCCTGTGAATCCCCAGATTATATCAAATGGGGAATGGAGGTAGGTGCTTTTCAACCTCCATTTTAATTTTTGTTTATCTTGCATACTGCTAATTTATATTTTTTCTTTGTATAGGATCCGAATAATATGATGACAGGAGAGGGCAGTGCTGCAGGATCACTGGATCCAAAATCAGTAGTGTGAAGAAACCAAGTAAGCTATTATTATTAGACCATAAGTAGGTTTTCTTGAGTTTTAGTTTTGATTTTACTTTCTTCCCCTAGCAAGATAAATAAAAGATGAAATATGAACGTTAAATGTGGTCAGCATTTAGATTCAAATCAGTCAGAAACATTAGTTTGCTTTCCTTCTAGGGTTGTGCTTGTGCCATTTGAATGTAATGCTTGACGACTGTAACATCCTTTCTAACTCAAAATGAGCCATAAATGTCTAAGATTCTTGTGTACTTGACTGGCAGGTGACAAGCAACAGGGGAGTGGTTTTGTGTCGGATCTGATTATGAAAACTTTCTTTTCTGGATAGTTTGCGGTGTGATAATTTCAATTTTGTATTGTATTGTTTGTTTATCATTCGGACATCCGCCGTAGTACAGAATACCACTGTAGTTATTCGTTTTCAGTAATGTATATGGTTGGTTTGTTATTGGTCATTGCAATGTTGATATCCCAACAAATATCTCAAAAATATGAACTATCATCGAAACTACTATTGACATTAAGAACTATCATTGAACATTCTTTCAAATTAGGCATGGCAGAAAACCATACCCGCGGTTATCCACCAATCCGGATTTGACAATTTTTTATTTTTTTTTAAACAAGAAACTCAAGTGTAAAAGCTTTAAATTTTAATAAAATAATTTTTATTTCCTCAAAAAAAAAATTATGACAGTAAACAAGCAGCAAAAAATTTCAAAAATCTTTAGATTTTTTTAAGCCAAAACAAACACACCATAAATCTCTCTTTAATGGTCATGTAATTTTTTTTTTTGTGGAGGTCAGAAACTTTGGTAGAGCTCGGAATGGATATTTTTACGGTCATTAGCCTATTTAAACTTTTTAAGTTGGAATATTTCACTATTTTCCTATTCACTCATTTTATGTTAGTGAATTGTATTTGTACAACTATTTTGGAATGATTTTTAACACAATTTCTTCATACTTCTTTTCATTCTTATCCCTCTCCTTCTTCCTTTATCTCATTCTATTTTATTTTTTTTTCTTCCAAAAAATAAACTTTTCTTTGGTTGAATAATTTGTTGAATAAGTAAAACTAACCCATGAAAATTATTATCGAGAGGAATCAAACTTAAAATTTTGAAAAGGAGTACATTAATGTTAAGCCAACATCACTTAAAATTTTGAAAAGGAGTACATTAATGTTAAGCCAACATCACCAAAACAAGTCAAGTAAAAATAAATAAAATGTTAAAGTCAATAAAATGTAAACACCTATTGTATTTTTCATATTTGTTAAGAAAAACTGTTAGTGCAATTAATGTGTATATTTTGTGTGTTAATATTACTAAATTGTTCTTTATTTCATATGTATTTAATTTGATTTTTCATATTTTAAGACAATAAATGCATCTAATAATTTGAAAATAGATTTATATTTAGAGACAAATTTTTAGTTAAAATAGTGGATAGTGGTTGTATAATTTATTAATGGTTTAATTGCGGTTTTAATTCCTTAACTTTCACAAAGTTGCAATTAAGCCGTTATTAATTACATGAGTGACAAACTAATGGTTGATTAATTAAATATAAAATAAAATAAAATGATTTATAAACTCTCACTTGTGTCTCTGCTCACTCGGCGATTGAAAGACAAAGACGCCTTCCTTTCCATCTTCGTCTGCCTCGATTTCTCCATCTTCTCCTCTGGTCAGTTCATATCTCTCTCTCTCTCTTTCAATTTCAAATTTCAAATTTGAAAGTTCCTGATCTGATTTGTTTGTTTGAAATTGAAGGTGAATGACGACAATACGTAGGTTTTGCTGCAACGACCTTCTTCGTTTTACAAATGTCAATCTTGACCATCTCACTGAAACTGTATGTAACGTAACTACTGTTCCTCAACTCAATCTATTCTAGTGTGCATTTCACTTTAATATTCCTTGTTTGCAGTTTAACATGTCCTTCTACATGACCTACCTAGCTCGATGGCCCGACTATTTCCACCTCGCCCAAGGCCCCGGTAACCACATCATGGGTTACAGTAAGTCTTTCTTTCTCTCTTAATCTCGATCTCAACCCAATAGCAATGGGATATTATTATTAACACGCACCAATATCATATCATTAATGTAATGTAGTTATGGGTAAAGTTGAGGGGCAAGGAGAATCTTGGCATGGTCATGTTACTGCTGTAACTGTTGCTCCCGAGTATCGCAGGCAACAGTTAGCCAAGAAACTAATGAATCTTCTCGAAGACATCAGTGACAACATGTAAGCCATTTTAATATCTCTCACTGTGTGGAGGTCTTGATATAAGTTAGAATTTGATTTTGCAGTGACAAAGCCTATTTTGTTGATCTATTTGTGAGAGCATCAAATGCACCAGCCATCAAGATGTATGAAAAGGTAATCATTCTCTACTTTTCATTTCAGATTATACACAAGATTGTGTTAGACTTAGATAGGTTTCTTAGTTAGACATACAGAATGCTCAAGTAAGGGGATTCCTCATCTTCGTGCTAATTTCTTGTTATCAATAAAACAATACCAGTTAGAGAACAAAAAAGATATAGACCTGTAGTTTCAACACTCAGCAAAATCCTATGTATACTAGCCGTTTGTTATAGTTTTTTAGAGGCTTCAAAAGCAGTTGTATTTTTAAGCCAGAAAATGTTGCTTTGATAGTAGGTGCAAACATTATATCGGGAAACACAGTTATCTCGTTTGCATTGAGAGGAATCTCAATCAAACGGGTTGTAGTGTTCTACTTCATGGCTTCATGTGCTGTTTCCTGTGATGTTACTCTCCACCATGAAAGAACTTTACTTTCAATATCCAAGCCAACATGTAGAAAAATCATAAGCGGTTTTGCTAGAGTTTCCACAAAATCTAACTTCTCATTAGACTATGAGTGCATCAAAGGAAAACTGCCACCACCATCTTGGAGTATCGTAGCTGCAGCATAGTAGAGAAGTTAAAGCAATTAATCATAGATGCCTTCTGTTTAAAAACTTGGGTAGGACATCTATCCCAATTCATTTCACTTTTTAGCTTATTTCTGCTGGCTATTTTATGTAGATTGTACAACACAATACAACAACAACCAAGCCTTATCCCACTAAGTGCGGGTACAACGTAATAAACTGCACATAATTGAGGTCTTGTGTTGTGCGTGACTATTGACAGTATGGATATTTTCCAAACTAGATTGGTTATTGAACCTGTGAAGAGAAATATTTAGGTTTTTGAGGCCTAACTGGGCATTGAATTGATCGGATCCCAAGTCAAAAGGAGTTTTGTAATATCCATTTATATTAAAAATTGACGAGTGCTAAGCTAAGAACACTTTCTTTTCAACACTCTCTCCAACAGTAACTCTTATTTAGTTAAATCAATGTGTGCCCTACCACTTTAAGCGGGACCCATTTTCAATGTGTGGGATCAACATTGATTTCAGCAATAAGGAAGTGATTAAGTGAGTGTTAGAGTGTGTTGGAAAGAGAGTGTTCCTAGCACTTATCTTAAAATATATCAACCATCTATGTACAAAATGGAAAGAAAACGAATTATACAAGATCATTTTTGACATGCTATAAATCAACATACAGAATATACAAATCAACGTAGACAGTAAATGTTGTAATATAACTTATAGACAGTAAATCAACGACAAATAAGCCTTTTTCCAATCGGTGGAACTAGTTTTTTTTTTATAGACCTTTTAACTCTAACTCCTTCTAAATGGTTTGTCTATGGTGTTTTTTAGATAACAGTTTTTTAGATAACAGTTTTTTAGATAACATTTTTCTTCACATGCCTAAGTTGAGACTCTGCCCTCTTTTCCATATTATGTTGCTATGTGCTGCCTAACTATGTCCCTAATGCTTTCATTCATATCTCACTGTCTTTTCGTCCACTCATTCATCATAGCATTCTCATCTCTGCTATGTAAGCTTACTTTCTAACTATGTAATTATTTAAAGTAAATAAATAATCTAAATATAATATAAATTTGAATACAACTGCGACCTCACATAGTCAGATAAGGCTTGATGGTTGATTGATATATTTGAATACAGCTGTACCTAACAAAATCTGAATATGAAATAGTAATTATATAAAAAAAATAAACTTAACAAATAGCATCAAATGGCACAGTAGTTCGTGTTTTATGCTTTCAACCTATTAAACATAGGTTTGATTTTCTTTATAAAAATTTACCTTCACTTTTCACAAGAAGGTGGTATATAATTTGTCGTAAAACGCCTATTGAGATGAAATATTGTCTCAATGGATTGGGAGTCTTGCAATCGTAAAACTGAGCCATTTTAACTGATAAAGTTGTAATTGGTTCAGGCGATTTGGCTAGTTCATGCATAATCCGGAATTATAAGCTGGTTTAGTCTGATTTTGCAAACAACGGACAAAACAAAATTTTCAGATTGTGGTTTTCTGGTTCTTGGTTATTTTGTCCCACATCAGTTGGATAATAGTACAATTAAATTAAGGGCATGCTATTTATGATTATGAATTTTATTATATTTTATTGGGAGTTTACAGATTACTTATCAATATTTTAGGAAATTAATGTATAAATTAAATCAGGGGATATGGACTTCCATTTGTTGGATTAGGATATGTTTTCTTCATTTGACCATTTGTTGGATTAGGATATGTTTTCTTCATTAGACTAGGATTTTTTGAGTCTAAAGCTTGAATTGCTAACTAATTCTTTTCCTATTTGACATCTTAGCTTGGCTATGTGATTTATCGACGAGTGCTACGTTATTATTCTGGGGAAGAAGATGGATTGGGTATGGTTCCATGTTTTTGTTTTTACTTCATCTCTTGTTCTCTTAAAACAAAGTCCGTGTCACTATTTGTTGGTTCTCATTTTTACCCTTTATTTTCAGATATGAGAAAGGCATTATCTCGTGATGTTGATAAGAAGTCCGTCATCCCTCTTAAACGACCTGTCACTCCTGATGAGTTAGAGTACGACTAAATTTTTAATTTATGAAATATGTTGTTGTTATTGCAACTGTGTTGCATGAGCTTATATTGTGCCTTAAAGCAAATATATTTATTGTATGTTATATTTTGTTCTAATATTAATGAAACTCATTTGAACTTTAAAGTTGTGTCCCTGTTGGAAGTCTTTTCTTACTACTTTAAAACCTTAACTACGTTTAGAAGTAAGCCCTATGGTTACTTGGTTGGTTTTGAGCAGGAGCGGACGTGTGTATGTCTTGACCAGAGAGCTACTTTTACCTCCACTGTTAAGTCTTTGTATGTAAATGCTTTCAACGTTATTTTTCATTTTCCAAGACAGACATATAGCATTAATAAGAGTATATTAAGACATCTAAAAATTTGTAGAGGGCCTTACTCTTAAATTTAAGGACAAGCATATTTTTGTAAATAGTCTTATAATTAGGGACAAATGGAGTAATTATTTTAAGCTAGATGTTTGCAACAAACTACTTTTTTTAAAGATTTTATGTAACAAATTAGTCCGGTAAGTTATAAAATGTTTACATTGTCACCATTTTTTCATCGAACTCCGTTAAAAGTGTTTATGCACATTTAGTAAACATTGAGGCGGACAGGTCTAAAAAGTGCTTATGAAACCAAACATGTTTACTTATATACATTTTCTTGTTTCCAAATTCAAACTTAATTTTATATAAATATTTCATCAACATTATAAATTGAGTAATCAATCAATTTCGTTTCAAACCAAGAATGAATAATACACTTATACTCCCTCCGGTCCTATTTACAAGAGAAAGTTGAATTTTTAGATACATTGAATAATGTATGTATCTAGTCAAGAACCTAAACCAAATACATAAATTATTTAATGTATCTAAAAAGTAAATTGTTTCTTGTAAATAGGACCAAAGGGAGTATATCATAATTTTGAGAATAATAAATTTAGACCTACCAACTTAGCATTAAACAGTTACATAATCACTTTTTAAACATAATCACTTTTTAAACGAGTTTGGTGTAAGGAGGATAATGATCCAAACATTTTAGGAACAAAGACACCAAAGTGAAATCCCTTTGTCTCCGAGAAAGTTATTGTGTTACATTATCATTTGATCTTCCATAATGTTCACAGATATTTAATATTGGGAGTTGGATGCGTGGTAACTAATGATAACTCAAAATATAAGAATCGTGTGTATTCCTATTTTTTATTTTATTTTTTTACCAAAAAAAAATAATAACCTGTTTTCACTGCACAAACTTATCACCTCACTGTTTAGGGCTGGCTCTGTCTCAACTCTCAATTCGAAATTTTGAATAATGACACTCATTAAATTTCCTCATAAGGTTACAAATGTAATGATGAAAATTGAACCCTATCCAAAGGAAAACTAGGCATGAAAAAGATTGTCACTAGATTATTAGCAGATGCCCATTGCAGAGTGTTCATTTGCATCTCGAGTTCTGACTTCTTGCGATGTCAGGAACGTATTCTGAAGCTGAGACTAGTGTCTTTGATGCAATCAATTGTTAAGCTAAGTTTAAAAATGGAATTAGAAGACTTCTAGAAAATAGCCTGGCTGATGAATGCAAGTATCTTCTATGATGAAGTTGATTGTCTATGATTTAAGGCATACTTTACAACTTCGTAAAAGGAGACAACTATGCCAACAGATGGACCAGCACGACCTACACGGGGAGCAATGCCGGTAAATAACCCCCTTAATCCTCCGTCCCTGTCCCAAGAAAAGTGAAGAACCCAAAGTCAGTCCAAAGTCTATGCCCTAAATGACTCTCTTAATTTTTCCTCAAGAAACAACATAATCTACAATGGAAGAAATCTAATGATATCATATCAATATCAATTCAAAAGTAATGACAAACCTCCAAATTTCAAGCAATGTTGTTCTTGTAGTCATCTTTAATGCCCTTTCAGGATCCTTCTGGGAATATTAAAAAGAGACCATTGTTTAGCAAAAAAGTATGGAACATCCCTAGAAAGTTGTGCTCCTATCCCAGTCATCACATGATCACACTATGCTTTAATGTTTAAACTTACTAACTGAAAATTATGCAAGTTTTGTTCTGTATAATGTACCAAGCCTACTGCATTTTAGCAATGCCCAATTCTAACTATATCACACTTCTGCACAAGTTTTCATTCAATTTGAAGCCCAATGTGACAAATTCATGCATAATATTCTCCAAAAATGTAGTCAGATTGTATAAGGCAACTCTACAAGTTGATCTGTTTAATGAACCATACCTATGAAAGTTTAGCTATGCATAATTATCCTAACTGCGTTGGCAGTGTGCTCAATTTTTCATTCAATTTGAAGACCAATGCCATATTCTAAAGCAGAATATCTCCAAAAAAGTTCAAAGTTTGTATTATTTGTATATACAGCACATTCATGAACAATATTCTGATGTCAGAATCCTAGCTCCACCGATTTTAAGGACTAATTCCTTAATTAAAATGTGGGAAATTTGACTCTTGTCAGTGGCTAACAATGCATTTTTTGTGTGATAATTATATTTGACTTCTGGGCAGGAAGAAGTAAGATGAGTGAAATGCATGTAAAATCATCACTAAGAGCAAGGTTCTACTCTAACCTCTATCTGTCGTCGGGTTTTTGCCACATCTAGCGGACACGTGGCAGCTGATGCTAAAGTTCCTGCTACAAAACCAGCAGAAAAATTAGCCCCAAGGACAGCTGTAGCACTTGCTTCTTCACCAACAAATCCAAGAATTTTTTTCCTTATCTGCAAATAGATCCAAGTCAATACATGCACTAAGAAATATTATAAAAAAAAAAAAAAAGAGAAGTAAAATTGACTTATTTCATAAATATAATAAAATCTTACCGGCTCAAGGGTTGACCAGCAAATTGCAGAGTATGGAACATCCCTAGAAAGTTGTGCTCCAAGCCCAGTCCACCAGAAACGGTACCTGTGTACTATTTAAACAATTTAATCAAAGTAATTACTAATTGAGGCAGCCAAAAGAACATAGACATCATACAATGCAACAAAAGTAAACTGAAACTTGTTTTAACTCAGAAGGAAAACAGAGAAAGATAAATCAGAGAGATGCAACGAGTATACACTTACAGTTTTGAAGAATACTTGTTCCCTTGTCTGGGTTAATGACTCCAAGTAATGTCTTCCATACACCTGGAGGTTTGTCACCTTGTGTTACTTTAAATGCCTAAGCACGGGAGAAAACATGTGAGATAAAGTCTGTAATTTAACTAGAAAAACCACATAACATAATTTCCTTAGAGAAGTAATTGTAAAGAAATCACAGCGTTGTATTAGTATAGGAAGATCTTCCATTATTTGCTTTTATTAGTGTGTGTGTGTGTGTGTATAAAGAGACATTCTCTTATCTATAAATTTGTACTTTTTCTTCATATTTTCAGGTTATAGGACATATTCTATTTCCTTGATTTTAGGATATCAATTAATAGAATCTACCTATGTTAGTCTACAAATTGCAAAATGTCGTTGTAGTTTGTAAACTGTCAATCATATCTTATATAATATCCAGTCAATTTTCTCTCTTGACATCATGGCAAATTATGCAATGCATTAAAATTTTAGCATAGAATTTTTTTTACCTGCATGCGAGTCCTTGCAAGTTCTACAGGATAACAGGAAATGCAAGCCAATGAGCGTGCAAGTGATCCTGCTACTAATGGAACATAAGGCGTTAAATTTGGAGAATTTTGAGTTGTATACTCCTCCATAAAGTTGCGGAAGATATCATAACAAGGCATATAAATTCCAACCTATTTAACAGGATACACACCTATATAACTAAATGTGTGATGAACATGCAAAATGAACAGTATAATCATTCCTCTAAAGCAAGCCAACAATCACACATGAAAAAATAGCTTACACTTGGCATGGCCAATGCCAAACTAGCATTTGTGCCTCTCCACAATCTGGTAAATCCTTCCTGCATAAATTCACTCCTGAGAACCCTCTTATAGTAAGTAATTATTATGTTGAAATGAAAAAAGCAACTAGGAATAAAAATATACTCAAACAATCAATGATTCCCTTTTATTAAGTTTGCTAAAAAACCAGAACTGCCTAATATTCATAACTAGACATAAGTTGAGATATCAAACCTTTTCCACATCTCCAAACCAACTCAGTCACCTCTCATTCCTATAAACTTAATGCAGTACATTCTAGAAGATTTGAATAGTTACTCCGAGCCGAGGATCACAACGAAATAACTAACCTGACGTGTAACTTTGTAGAGTACATCGATCGTCCCTTTATATGCCGGTGTAGTACATTTGATATTGTTTAAAACCTGAAAGCAAAAACAAAAAAGTATTGAAAACCGAAAATATAGTTTTGAAATGAAAAAGAAAGCATGAATTAGTTACGTTACGTTACGGACGGTGTTAGTTTGATAAGGAACTCCAGCAGCTTGCGCTTGAAGTCTTGTCTAAAAAGAAATACAATATTAGATGAATTTGAAGAAGAATTGATTGATTGAGGAAGGTAGAAAGGGTACGTACCTTGGCGACGTCGAGTGGATTGACGATGACGGCGGAGATCAAAGCTGCGCTGGAGGCGGATAAAGCACGTTCAACGATGGTTAATTGCGCGTCGGCGTCGGAATGTGGTTGCGACGACATTCCATTCCAGCTTTATTTAAGAATTGATTTAGATTATATATTTTTTTTGTGGCGTCAAAATCACGGTGCGGCGCCAAACAAATCCCACACTTCACGATTTTATGCTTTTTCCTATCTATTTTACTCATTTTACAACAAAATAAATATAATTTTTGAAAGATTCCATTAAAAGATTAGTTCAACGTTTTTTTTTTTTTTTAAGTCTTCGTGTGCTGTGTTAAATTGGTAGGCACAATGTATAATTTGTACATCCTATTTATTTGTCTTAAATGTAAATTTTTATTCACTAAACTACTTGTTTTTAGACAATTTGTTTTTTGTGTGTTTTCCCTTGGACTTGGTTTTTAGGTGAAATAGACCGAATAATTTGGATTTTTGTTTGTAAATGTGAAATACGCTGATTTTGTCGTCACATCATTATTGACAAGTAAACATGAGTACCTGAACGTCTATCTTGAGATCTTTGATGGAGACTTCAAAATTAATTCTACAATATTTAAGCAGCCTAATAAAATTTATCAAAAACATGAGTTATCAACAATTCATCTAAAATTCCACCTAAGACTATTCAATAGTAGTTATATCCAACCAAGCAACAGAAATTGAACTAAATATCAAGCAATTATAATGAAAAAGATTTTTAGTAAAGATGTTATGGTTTCAGTAAATGCATTAATTAATGCCACCATGATGGTCGTGTTTCACATGGAAGAACCATTTTAAAACTATTCAAATTAGTAAAATATTGAAGGAAATAGAACAAGTCAAGCAAAATCTATTACAATGGTCTGTTCCTCAAACAAAGGCAGGAACCAACTAAGTTCCCCAAAGATATATGTTTTGTGATGCTTGCAGCTATATGTTATAATTAAGCTTAAATTAATCACTGAAGCAGAACATAATGTGTAGAATTATAATGAAGGATAATAAAGTTTTGAAACACCTAATCTAGAGATCAACATTCTTAAATGGAGGCCATGGTAAAGGGGGAATAGATACATATCTGATGTGTGTTTACATGCTTTCTTTTCTTTATTTCAAAACATGAAATTGAAATAATTTAGTGTGAAAATATCTGGATACTCTAGAAAAATAAACCTGACATTAGACCTCATGTAAAGTAGAAAGCACAAACAGATCAAACTCAAGAACAAAGCATCTCAACCTCCATTGAAATTTACCATACACCGTAAACAATGTGCTATGTGTTCTCCAAGGCGTAACTCAAGTGGTTACTTGAAGGGGTTTCAAAATGAGGTTCAAAGTTCAAATTTTAACCGTTAACATTTGCCTATAAAAAACAAATGACAATAAACTTTTGAAAGTTAATCACAATACAATTATATATTTGAGCAAACATTCCATGATTGATAAGATAACACGATCAGAATGAGATTCAACTTGAAAGTGAAATTAGGGTTTCCTAATAACATCAACAAGAACAATGATTAGTTGAAGAGAAGAGTATTTGTTTAAACATGCAAGAATGAACAAGGCAACAACGTTAAGACATGTAGGATTGTTTTTAAGACAATGCGACCACAAGTGTTGAAGGACATAGATACTCTCACACGGTTCCACAATAAGCGGACCATTTGTATAAAATGTCTAAAAAATGAATCATTTTATCATCGTTTCAATTAATATATTAATTTTATTCTTTCAAATTCTATTAAGCTAGTTAGCTCGCTAGACCAGCCTATAAGCATGTTAAAAGAAAATATGTTTGGTAATCATCTTCTTTCACTAACTTATAGTTTTTATTGATATGTTATTTTAATTAGCGTATGAGCTCATAACTTATAACTTTTCATTTTTTCTTCAATTTTTAAATTTTGATAATATTTTTTATCAAGAAAAACTATCCACTTAAAGAATTAAAACTTTCCACGTTATGCTTAATTTTTAAGAAAAAGCTATCTACTTAAGGAATAAAAACTTTCCACGTTATGCTAGAAATTATTTTTGTCGAATAGTCATGCAACTAGAATTTCACATTAAGGTGAATAAATGGGGTGTCTGAGTTTCAAACTCCGACCCCTACATATATAATGCAATGTTTCGAAAAACCGAGTTAAGTTCGCGAGGACACCTCATGTTGTTTTTTGTTTATTTTTTTTATTGCTCCAGTTGGTTGAAATCTTTAATAACTACCTTACGAACTGTTTTCAGACACAATCTTTACACGTTCAATAATCAAGAGATGTCAAGTTTGGTTTAGAAAATATACAACTATTTTTGAGTTCACTAATAGAAAAAAGAATTGAGTGATAAATCATTTTCTTTTAGTAGAAATAAGTTAAAGAGTCGTGCAAGTAAATTCAAAGATACATCTGTGAAATTGATTCAAAAAGATATATTCTGGATTTAAATAAAATCAAATATATGGTTTTGAAATTGTTTAAAAAAAAGATATATTTTGGATTTAAATAAAATCAAATATATGTTTTTTTTTAACAATCAAATATATGGTTTTTTTTCTGACAAATCAAATATATGGTTTTGATATTGTTTTGAAAAGGATATATTCCAGATTTAAATAAAATCAAATACATCTTGTCAAAAAAAAATCAAATCAAGTACAGTTTTTTTAAGGAGTCAAATATATGGTTTTGAAATTGCTTAAAAAATATATTTTGAATTTAAATAAAACCAAATATATGGTTTTGTAATTATTTCAAAAGATATATATTTTATTTAAAAATATATAAGAGATGCCCATAAGTAAGCCTATAAATACAACTCATAAAGTGCTTAATATCGTATCACTTTTTAGAAACCTTAACTAAAAAGAAAAGAAACCCTAGTCTCTCCCTTTGCATTCTTTTGTGAGGGAATTCTTTCTTTGCATTCTTGTTTTCTCCTTCTAAAAAAAAAGTCTTACTTAGAAATCAATTGTTTCCCTTAAGTTTCATAAGATGAATGATGAGTTTCAACTTGGAATGCATATTCTTGCTGTTGATGATGATAGAACCTGTCTCAAGATTTTGGAGAGACTTCTCGAAAAGTGTCAATACCATGGTATGCCTTTTTTTTTTTTTTTTAAATATTAAAAATTTGTTTTTGACTTTGAAGCGGTGACACGTTCAGTTGTAATTTAAATAGACATGATCAAGTAATTAAATATTACTTAATCATAAGAGACGGTGAGTCGGAAAAGAATATGTGTCGTTACCAAACTAACCTTCGATTAGAAGTGTCGGTACTACAAAAGTTTTAGATTTTATTCTTTTGATCCTTTTGGCCAAGGCATTGTAATTAGAATGATAACACTAACAATTTCTTTTTCTTCTGTTTTTCTATTATAGAAACTTGAATTTGTAAAATTGGGTCAGTTTGTTTGTTTATCTTGTTGACGAATCTTATGATGGTGTTTCAAGTTTTGGAGACATGTGTATTTAGGTATATATATTTTTTTCTACATTGGTCTAGCCAATGCCTTGTACGAATCAATTATAATAGTCTAAATTTTTCTTTGATATTGTTTAGGTTTTACTATATTTTATTTGACCGATCAAATTCTCTCAAAGATTGGACATCATGTGGTTTTTAAAGTTCACATTTTAAAAACAAATTCTTGTGTCTAATCTTTTGTGAACTTATGTTATTTTTTGGATTTCAAATATTTAAGTGCATCCAAATTGGATTGATTCATTCGATGCAGGATATAATGCAACTCTTTTCCAATGATTAGATCTACTATTTTTTAATTAACATTTCATATATTTGATGTTGATATTAATTTTAGTTATGGTTATTTGTTGCAGTAACCACTGCTCCAAGTGCACGAATGGCACTGAATTTGTTAAGAGAAAACAAAAACATATATAACCTAGTAATGAGTAATGTTCATATGCCAGACATGGATGGATTTAAGCTTCTTGAGCTTGTTGGACTTGAGATGGACCTACCTGTCATAAGTAAGTTATGCAATTCTACAACATTATGTTACTGATACATTTATAACTATTGGAACATTGGTGTGAAGATGGAAAGAAATTGGAAGGTTGGAAGATTAAACACAATTTTGGATAGTGCCCCGAGACATCTTAAAGAGAGCGATCTTGTCGTGACTCAACCTAGTAACAACTTCGGTAGAAAATAGAATTTAGAAAACCAAAATACAATAGTTTGGAAATCCAAAAACAACAATGACAAATTATAAAGTGTTTTAATTACAAAGTTTTTGTTTTCAGTGTTTTCTGAAGAAGATGATCCTAAGATGGTGATGAAAGCAATTGATCTTGGTGCTTGTGATTATCTGCTGAAACCTGTTGCATTGAAGGAGCTAAAGATGATTTGGCAACATGTAATAAGAAAGAAGAAAACTAGCAAACGAAGCAATCACGATGTGCCTAATTCTGATAGTGGAAATGGAACAAAAAATTCAGATAAAATTGAAATGCCATATAGAAAAAGAAAGGATAAGAATGAAGATGATATTGAGGAAGAGGATGAGTATGATCATGAAAATGATGGTCCAACAGCACCGAAGAAGCCTCGATTTCGTTGGTCCGATGACTTACACCACAAGTTTCTTGTCGCGGTTAATCAATTTGGCATTGAAAGTATGTTCATCCCTCAACTTTCAATGTGCAAAAACAGCTGTTTATTTTTTTTTCATTTTATCAAATATGTTTGAGTAGGTTATAGCAATCCAATGTTGATATTAATATTATGATATGAAAACGAAAATTATACTTTGTTAAATTTGATCATTTCCTCAAATACTATTGCTATGACGTTTTTCAACATTGAACTGTATTTCTCATTATAGTTGTTATTTTGTTTGCAGAGGCTAGGCCACAAAAGATTCTTAACTTGATGAATGTTGAAAATCTTACAAAGGAACATGTAGCCAGCCATCTCCAGGTATTTTTCTTCATCTCTTATGCTTTAGCTTTTTAAACTATGAAGACAACTATGACATAAACACGGACATGACACTGACACAATGACACTGCTATTAATTTAAAAATATTTAGTAATTAAATTAAATGTTAAATTAATTTCATGTATCAGTGTTGTTAACGTCGGAAACTAGATACCTTCAATCTGAAGTGTATGTGCTAAGTAGTTTACATTTTACAAACACTTTAATTTAGGGAAATTTACTTGGTTTTTTTTGTTTTGTTTTTGCAGAAATATAGACAAAAGCTGAAAAGTGATAGTTATGGGAAAAACCATGAAGCTAATATGGTGGCTAGTGGTTCTGATACATCTCACCCAAGAATTGACACTCCTCCTAGTGTCAATATACATGAGTTGGCTACTCTTGATTTAAACAACCCCTTGTAAGTTTTCTTCGTGGAGTTAACCGAAGGGCTGCCATCGAAACAGGTAATAAAATTTATTCATTACTTAACCTATTTGTACCGTTGTTTCTGTATATATGAATTTACGATTGGAAATGAGATGAGTCAAACTTGTTTAAACTCGACTCGATAAAAATTTGTTTAACTCAAAACTTGACTTGAGTTCGTTACAAACCTCTTTTTTAGCGTGAATTCAGCTCATTTCAAATTCACGAACAACTCAATTCAGTTCATTAGGTCTAACATGTTTGCTGGAATCATATAATTCAAAGGCCAATTTTTTATACCCAAAACAGTGAAAGATTTTTTATCATTGAACTTTTGAATTATTAGTTTTTGAAAAAGCAAAGATTGAGTTAAAATAAAAATGATTCAAGCCTTTGAATAGATAAAGATTGACTTAAAATAAAAGTTATTCAAAGTGCATAGATATATATAATCGAGTCAACTCATGAATCAAATTGGGAAAACAGTATATTGTACAAGTTCTGCTCATTTAGTTCATAGTCAAATTTTGACAAATTAATTATCAAGTCGAGTTCCGACATATGTTCGAATTGGCTCGGTTCATCGATAGCTCTATGTGATGGTATCATTCATTTGGTCCATAATTAAAGCATGTATATATCTTTAACGTTTTATTAGACATTTTTCTCTATTGCTTGCTGATAAATATTTCCTTCTAATGCAGGAACAATTATATGTTGATTACTCTGGTGGGAAATCAAAGTCACACTAAGATAATTTCTTTTCCAAGTTCAAGAAGTACTTTTTTCTATTATTAGCTGCTTAGATTATTTGCATCAAATCATGCTTGTTATTTTATAGAATGTGACAAAGTCTTCCTATACGTACTCTCTTTTCCAAGTTTTGTCTCTCTCTCATAGTTGCAGTTTCTAGTAGATTATTTTTTCCATCAAGAAGAGTTTTTCTGAAAATTTGTCTAAAGACATTGTTGTTAACTTCTAACATCAATTCGAAATTCATTATTCCTTTAACAACATTTGAAAGTAGCACGTTATTTTTATTTATTTTTTGGTCAAGAAGTAGCACGTAATTTTGGCTATCGAAAACTCATAACTTTGGGAATATGGGAGCATCAACTTGCAAGAACAATAGTTACCAAGTACAAAACGTTGAGTTAACAAAGGATGAGGCAAAAAGAGGATAACGAGAATGGTTGCTCTTGTTTGTTCTTGGGTTTTATTTACATACGGAAAAGAAGGTTTTAGGGTGGTGCTGCTCTTGATGAAACAAAAAAAATGGAAAAACATATAGTTTTAATGGAAGTTACACATAAGCTAACACTAAGGAAGATTTGTGCATATTGCTAAAATAGAGATGATGGATGGTTATATTTCCACAGACCTTCTTTCTTCTGCCTCGACATCAATACTATCGTCACATTTACTATTGTGTTTTTTTATATCAACCATTTGTTTTTTAAATATTGCTATTTTATCCTTTTCATATAAAGGTTGAATACTCCAACCTATAGAAATTGTTAAGAGGATGGCATGTGTGTTGTCTGTAATTTGCTTAGACGAATTGCTCATCCTTGACGGTTTTTTGCTATACTAACGAGTCTAATTTCTTTGATTAAGTACCACGGGATGGAATTGAATGAAGAAATCAGAAACTGAGGCAGACTTGTTCTAACTCTAATTACAAGAGTAGAAGATTAACTGAGGGATAAAGAAACGACGATAGCTGCTTGGTTTTGATGTTTTTAGTATTTTCTTATAATTGGAATCCAATTGAGTAGTAGATAGATGCTTTGGAACTATATTCTTTAGATTAGGAATTAAGTTGACTGAAGCTGTGAAACACATGTGTTTCGAGAAGTTGACTGAAGCTGATTTTGTCATCACATCATTCTTGACAAGTGCACATGGGTTCTATCTTGATATCTTTGGTGGAGACTTCGAAATTAATTTTGCAATCATTTAAGCAGCCGATTAAAATTTATCAAAACATGAGTTATCAACAATTCAACTAAAATTCCACCAAACACTATTCAATAGTGGTTGTAACCAACCATGCAACATAAGTTGAACTAAATATCAAGCAATTCTAATAAAAAAGACATGTTATGGTTTCAGTAAATGGATTAATTAAAGCCACAATGATGATCGTGTTTCACATGGAAGAACCATCTTAAAACTATTCAAATTAATTAGTAAAATATTGAAGGAAATAGAACACAATCAAGTAAAATCTATTACAATGGTCTGTTCCTCAAACAAAGGCAGGAACCAACTAAGTTCCCCAAAGATATATGTTACGTGATGCTTGCAGCTATATGTTATAATTAAGCTTAAATTAACCACTTAAGCATAACATAATTTGTAGAATTACAATGAAAGATAATAAAGTTCTGAAACACCTAATGTAGAGATCAACATTCTTAAATGGAGGACAGGGTAAAGTGGGAATATATACATACTTTAATGTGAAAACATTTGCATACTCTAGAAAAATAAACTTGAAATTAGACCAGCTTATTATAAGAAATGTTAAAGGAAATGTGTTTGGTAACGATCTTCTTTCACTAGCTTTTACTAATATGCTATTTTAACTAGTGTTTGAGTAACATTTTCTTCAATTTTTAACCTTTAATATTATTTTTTTATTAAGAAAAAGCTACCCACTTAAAGAATAAAAACTTCCCACATTATGCTTAATTTTTAAGAGAAAACTATCCACTTAAAGAATAAAAACTTTCCACATTATACTAGAAATTATTTTTATCAAATAGCCTGGTAGCTAAAAATTCACATATTAAGGTGAATAAGTTGGACATCCGAGATTCAAACTCCGACTTCTGCATATAAAATGCAATGTTTGTAAAAAAAAAATCGAGCTAAGTTCACAGGACACCTCATATTGTTTTTTGTTTAATTTTTTTTATTGCTCCAGTTGGTTGAAATATCGTCTTTAATAACTACCTTAAGAACTGTTTTTAGACACGATCTTTACACATTCAATAATCAAGAGATATCAAGTTTAATTTAGAAAAATATACAACTATTTTTGAGTTCTCTTATAGAAAAAGTAATTGAGTGACAAATCATTTTCTTTTAGTAGACATAAGTTAAAGAGTCGTACAAGTAAATTCAAAGATACGTTTTTGAAATTGATTCAAAAAGATATATTCTGGATTTAAATAAAATCAAATATATGATTTTGAAATTGTTTTAAAAAAAGATACATTTTGGATTCAAATAAAATCAAATACATATTTTTTTTAGGGAGTCAAATATATGGTTTTGAAATTGATTAAAAAAGATATATTTTGGATTTAAATAAAAATCAAATATATGGTTTTGAAATTGTTTCAAAAAATATATATTTTATTTAAAAATATAGAAGAGGTGCACATAAGTGAGTCTATAAATACAACTCATAAGGTGCTTAATATCATATCACGTTTTAGAAACCTTAACTAAAAAGAAAAGAAACCCTAGTCTCTGCATTCTTTTGTGAGGAATTATTTCTTTGCATTCTTGTTTTTCTGCAAACAAAAGTTCTTACTTAGAAATCAATTTTTTCCCTTATGTTTCATAAGATGAATGATGAGTTTCAAATTGGAATGCAAATTCTTGCTGTTGATGATGATAGAACCTGTCTCAAGATTTTAGAGAGACTTTTCGAAAAGTGTCAATACCATGGTATGCTTTTTTTTCTTTTTTAAATATTAAAAATTTGTTTTTGACTTTAAAGTGGTGATACGTTCAGTTGTAATTAAGAAAATGACATCATTAAATGTAATTATAAGGGAGTGTTGGAAAAGAACACGAGTCGAATATCGGACTAACCTTCTATTAAAAGTGTTGGTGCTGCAAAAGTTTTAGATTTTATTCTTTAAATCCTTTTGGCCAAGGCATTGTAATTAGAATGATAACCTTAACAGTTTCTTTTTCTTCTGTTTTTCTATTATATAAACTTGAATTTGTAAAATTGGGTCAGTTTGTTTGTTTATCTTGTTGACAAATTTACGATGGTGTTCCAAGTTTTGGAGATATACTAGTATGCAAACCCGTGTCAAGTACGGGCTAGATTGTCGACTAATTTTTTTAATTAAATTAAATAAACATTAAGTAAATAGTAAATTGATTATAATTATTTTGTATAAAGCAGATTGATTAATTCTATACACAATATATGAATGGCATATGTATCAACACTAACGAGTATATATTTTTTCGAAGTTTCATATCGCCAAACAATAATAAATCAACGCATGCAACGCCGAGAGATCCTACACTAATGAATATAATCAAGCAGATATTGTTATTATGGATATTGATGAAAAATGATTAATCCAAATACAAAGCGTAACTATTTGTTCATACTACTTTTTATTTTAATTTTGTAAATTGATTTCCATACCCGATACACTTATGTATAGTTTCTTTCATGCCCCATGATTTATATAAGAGATATCCTTCTGTATACGAAGTTTCTTTCACACATGCATTGGATTCAACACAACATTTAATTCAATTGTGTAAAAAAGAAGTATAGGAAACAGTCACAAAGAAACCTGCTATTTGAGACCAATAAGATATAGTCAAAAAAGGGGTTAACATTATACTCCATCAAACATAATACGTAAGTTTGAAACGTAAAAAATCCTATATCAAATGTTAACATTACAATCCACGTTCATGTGAGTGTATATTGTTAAAAATATAATACTGTCCAAACTTACATACATTATATTAGCCATATTATCCATATGCACGTGAGCATATATTATTAGAAATTAAATATTGCCCAAACTTATATATATATAACCCATACTCACGTTAGTATATATTAGGAGAAATAAATTTTTGCTTAATCCTATACATATACATATACATACATACATACATATATATATATATATATATATATATATAACGAAATTAAGACGAATTCAACACACAAAAAAAAGTATTGCACAATCCAAACAGGAATCACAAACCATGGTACACTCTTTCAGTTCTTCAACAGTTTTTCTCGGAGTGATCTTTAAAAAATCATCCTCGTTGGTTACCCTAGATGAATCTTGAAGAACAGATAGTGCAGGAGACGGGACTTCAGAGTTTCCAACCATCCTAACACACATGATACAATATAAAACTAATATTAAAAAAACCAACACAATATAGAAAAATATAATTTTTGTCTTACAAAGATACATCTTCTTAAGATCATGAGCAGCAGTCATATCTGGGTTGAATATCAACTTTGTAGAGTAAATGGTATTTTGAATAGTAGCAGACCCTGATCATTAATTTGCCAACATCGTTACACACAAAAAAGAACGCAATTTTTTAAAAATAAACAACCGAGTACGGAAAATATTTTTTATCTCATTATGTCTATATACATGTCTTTATAGAAAGTTACGGAAGAGTAATTTACTTAAAAAAAGACAAAAAAAGTTAAAAAGGCAATTTATAATATTAACTCACTACATATCTTCTTTTGGTAATTATTCACAGCCAATAAATTGTTATAAACTGGACCCGAAATGTCTTCAAAAAAAATTATTTGGACCCGAAACAATGACACAATTTCATTACCACAGTGCACTTATATTT
Organism: Medicago lupulina; assembly: GCA_958299785.1. Taxonomy (NCBI): domain Eukaryota; kingdom Viridiplantae; phylum Streptophyta; class Magnoliopsida; order Fabales; family Fabaceae; genus Medicago; species Medicago lupulina. The sequence continues at coordinate 805,899 of OY283140.1, forward strand.
GGTAATATTTTTCACCTAATAAATACTACACGATTTCATCATTGGATTTTTTTTTATTCCAACAACTTACGATATAATTTTCAATTAAATTATGGAAAAAAATTTAATTGATTTGTTTCAAATAAATGTTTGTGCTTCCTGTGGATTGTAGATAAAAATATATTTATGAAGTTAATATATTTTTGTATCATATGAAGGGAATATTTGATACAAATATATTTTGGCTGATAAAAGCTATAAAAGGAGGACTCAAACCAACATGAAGACCACCGAAATCGCAATATTGAAAGTGTATATCAAGATTTTAGTCTGCCCTTGTTATTTGTGAGCCACTCACGTATCACTTTGATGCATGAGTTTGACTTGTAGTTGAGTTGTAAGTTAGTTGAGTTGTATATTGTAAATCACTCGCAAGCTTTTAAGCAAGAGTGGATTCTGTTTTTCGTGGAGTGTATCTCCTTTTCATTTGTAAATTATTGATTATCACTCGTGAGTGATTGAGGGGAAGTAAGAAGGGGTATCATATCTAGTTGTGTGATAGAAATATCACGGGTAGTGATTAGGTGCGAATTTAGTAAATTGGAGCTTGTTAATGCAAGCTTGGTAGCCCCCAAAAGTAGGTGACGTTCCACCAAACTGAGTTAATAAATAACTTGTGTCTTTTACTTTCAGCTTTTATCTTTAAGTTGTTATTTGTTGTTTGTGTTATCATGACGTCTTGACATCATTCTCGACATTACTCGTGTCTTGTGTTGCGCTTAAAACACACTTAGAGTAAGTGTACTCTATCGCATAAGTAGTATAAAAGATTATCTTATCCATATAGATTAATTAACAAGTACCAAACTAATTAAGATTATTTATTATTTTAGATTGTGTTAGATAGCTTTCTTAGTTAGACATACAGAATCATCAAGGAGGTCTCTTGAGCCGTTCATTTTTCCCTTTGTATTCCCTTCTTTTTTGCACTGGTAGGGCGGTTCCTCATTTTCGTGCTAATTTCTTATTATCAATAAAAAATAGCAGTTAGAGAAGAAAAAAGATATAGACCTGTAGTTTCAACACTCAACAAATCTTACATATAGTAGCAGTTTCTTATAGTTTTTGAGAGGCTTCAAAAGCAGTTGTATTTTTAAGCCAGGAAATGTTGTTTTGATAGTAGGTGCAAACATTATATCAGGAAGCACAGTTATCTCGTTTGCATTGAGAGGAATCTCAATCAAACGGGTTGTAGTGATCTACTTCATGGCTTCATGTGTCGTTTCCTGTGATGTTACTCTCCACCATGAAACAACACTATTTTCAATATCCAAGCCAACATGTAGAAAAATCATAAGCGGTTTTGATAGAGTGACCACAAAATCTAACTTCTCATTACATTATGAGTGCATCAAATGAGAACTGCCACTACCATCTTGGAGCATGGTAGCTGCAGCATAGTAGAGAAGTTAAAGTTAATCATAGACGCCTTATGTTTAAAAACTTGGGTAGGATATCTCCCAATTTATTTCACTTTTTAGCTTATTTCTGCTGGCCATTTTGTGTAGATTTTACAACGCAATACAACAACAACAACCAAACTTTATCCCACTAAGTGGGGGCACAACACATAATGCTCGGCTCACCTCAATTGCGACACCTTCCAGGAACCTCTCCAATCATGGTCTGCGCCAAAATGCAGACGACAAAAGTGGAACGACTACCATTCCAAACACAACACTGACAGACCCTATTCAGACCTCCAGCAAAACATACAAAAAGCCCTTAAATTAACAAATTTCCATTCTAGCACAGAAGATACGATATGCCGCTTAGGACCTCGCTCCAAGCCACCAAATGAGCTACCGGTCAACAAAAGAGAGTGCAAGACACACCTGCTAAAGGGCAAGGAATTTGAGATACAACCAAGATAAAGCCATATCGACATCTACAAACCTCTGATACCTGACGCGCGAATTAGAAAAACTGCCACGATTAAGATAAAACTGACGACCAACAATGCTAGGATGCCAACCTTAAACGCACAAACAAGACAAAACAGAACCTATCCCTTCTCTCCAACTTCCTGAATTTCTGAACTCAGGCCTGTCAACAAATACGCAGGAAGGCAGCCTCACGCAGGATTTAAGCAGCAACCAATACTGTTTTATAAATACTTTAACAAAGACAAAAATATTTAGACACTGTAGACACCTCCAAAATCGCAGAAGGAAAACTTAACAGCCCAATTGCTCCCGATTCTAAGAACACAAAAACGACCACAACATCACCCCTGCAAGTCCACACATCCAAGACAAGCTCTAGGATTCAAGTACCAACGTTCACATCATATTCCATGTTCCGTGTCTTAAAACGCAACCAATTCCACGAAACCCGCTTCCCCAATTCAAAAATTTGTCTAAATCGATATCCTAGTTTTTAAAGAGCTTATCGTTCCTTGCCTTCCAAATACTCCAAATGCCGGCAAACCAAATGACTATTATCAACCAAGTTAATCGTTCTTAGTTCATCAACTTTCAACTAACTTATCAGCTATCATTAATTGTCATTTTTTTCATTTGACATGCGTAACTTCTATCAAATCAATGTAAAATGTGCTTAATCAACCACACCCCAGTTGTCCTTTTCATTTTACTACTACTGTACTAAAATGTATTACGGCCCTCATAATTTGAGAGAATTGAATTTCATTAAACTGCTTGTAAAAAATATCATGCTTGCAACAAAATATTGTGCTTGTTTCCTTCAAAAAAATATTGTGCTTGTAACAAAGTAACTAGATTCTTGCATAGATCCCTACCATGAGTCGGACCCTCTGAGTGCAACAAAAGGAGAGAAAATAGAGATATCACTAGACATTTGAATAAAACATAGATCCTCCTCATAAAGCAGTACAAACAAAAAATAACATCTCAGCTATAGATTATATATCAGGTAGCATAAGCTTATGAAGGAGCTCAACAAAATATAATGCTGAAGTAGCAAAGACCATTTATCTCATACTACTTTCTTTTCAAAAAAACTAACTTGGTAGAAATACTAGCATCAACTGAAATATTAAAACAAAATTTGAAAAGGATAAATATAATAAAATCAGGTGAAGTGAATGCCTGCTTTGTTAAATAGAGCAAGCAGGTGTATGAACTCCTTCAAGGCGAGTTTGGAAGATCTCTTCTCTTCACAATCTCTTTCTTTTAGAACACCGAAAACTTTGTCTTTGAATTCAGATGTCCCCCCATCTTCAACATCCATTTCATCCTCATCATCATCATCTACTCCATCATTATCCATCTCCATCCCTTGATCGTCAACAAAATCAGCAAAATTAGAGAAGTCAACTTTAGTGTCTGCTTCCTTCAACAAACCTTCTTGCGAGAGTTTTAGTGCCTGCACAGTCTTGTAATTCTTTTCAAGCATAGATATCACATTCTTTTGCCTGAATATTGCACCAAGTGTTTTGTTCTTTCTGTTAAAACAAATCCTTAAAAATCCATCCCACTCCTTTTGATTAACTTCAAAACGGGGCTTTCTAGGCTCAATCCGTACCACAGAAGAATCAACCTTTGGTGGAGGCCTGAAATTGTTTCTTCCAACTTTAAGAAGATGAGAGATTTGAGCATGGAATTGAGTGTTTACCGTAAGGCGACAATAGTGTTTGTCACCTGGCTGAGCAACTAATCTCATGGCAAATTCTCTCTGGAACATTATGATTGCACACCTAAATGCAGGTTGGTGGTTGAGTAGCTTGAATGTGAGAGGAGAAGATATTTGATACGGAATATTCGCCACACATATGTCAAAATATGGAAGTTCAGTCTTCAGCACATCACCTTGGATAACCTGCAATAATCATAAAAAAGTAAAGATAAATTAACTTAAGATGGTGAGCTAAGGGATATCGAAGAAGTTTTAAGAAAGAGGTTCAAGATGCTAAGTTTAAACAACCAAGGAAAAGTATCTTTTGTTTTGGGGAAGTTGGGATGCTTAAGAGAGGCAGAAAGACATATGCAGTAGAATACACAGACTATCAAAGCCACCTAGTGCAAATCAACATAGCATATCAAAACCAAAGTACAAGACAATTGCATCTCATCACACCTAATTTTATACAAGACAAGAGCAAAATGTCAATTCTTTCCAAGTGACATTGAAAAGAAACATGAATTTCAGGTTAATGCTTTCATTTCTAGCCAGGTAAAAGCAGAAAATGCATTGAAAGAGTATCGTAATAAAATTCAAACATTTACGAAGACTAGCCATGACCAGCTTTGACTACAGGTCAATAACTTCAACAACATTTTCAGCAGTCAAAGATAAAGTAACAAACATTTTAAAATCCTTGCCTATTAGTAAAGCATTAGAAACAAATTACTGTCATCCTGAAGCCTCCATATATTTTTTCAAAATAAAAGAAGCCTCATATTAATCTAAGCATCAAAGCAGACCACTACATCAAAGAAATCTGAAGTATGTATTTTTGGCTAAAGAGACAAGTAAAAACCCTGAATTTTTTTTCACAAGTACTCATTAACATTCCTGAACCCATCACAAAGCTCTCATTCCAGTCAAATAAAACAGTCAACTAAAATCAAAGACACGTGCTCTAATTCCTAGAACCAGTCAAATAAAACAGTCAACTATAATCAATCAAAGACAAACCTTATTATTTCAATTTTTTACATGGAAGGCTTCAGGACAGCTGATTAAACATCAAAGAAAAAAAAATCACAAAAGCATATACCGCAAATTGTAGAAAATCTCAAAGAACACGTGTTGGCACACACCACATTACTCCTTCAGGTCTGGCATTATTTTGGTTTCCTCAAGCTGGAAATGCCAGACTCTGTAGATCTCTGACGCCTAAACAACAATTTTATTCGCTAGGACCAGAACTTTCATTACAATTATATTCGCTTGGACTGGTTCTTTCATTATCAATGCTCACTCAGTAAGTTTCTTTCTTTCTTTTTTTTTCCGATCATTCTTTAGTTATGAATAACATAACTAAGGAACGATTGTAAAAGAGAAATAAAGAAACAAACTGAGGGAGCAAAGAAAAAAGGACAGGTACAACTAAATCTGCCATTTTCAGCTTGAATAAAACAAAAAACAAAAAAATGACAGATCTACAAGAGGAGTGTGGACTGTGGTGTGTGAGAAGAACTAGTATTGTTCTTGGAGATTTTATAGAATGGACAGTGGTGTTATTTCTACTTCACCAAACACTCTGCCAAATGGAGAAAAGAAAAAAACTCTTGCTACGGGGAAGTTCGGATAGTTAGAGAAAGAAAAAAAAAAACACAAAGAAAAGTGCAGTAGGATACAAAATGTGAAAGTGAATCAACATAGTATACTTAAAACAAATACGGGATAATTACCTGACCTCATACATACTTAATTTTATGCATACATGTAAACATTACCAAAATGCCAATTCATTCAAAAGAAACGTGAAGGTTAATGCTTTCTTTACTAAGCTATTTGTGTAGTCCTATCCGGTTTATGCAATTACGTGCAGACTACAAATAAATCAATATATAAGATGGGCACTCAGAATAACTTTTTTATTTTACTTGCAAGTGGAAATAAGGCCATAACCAAAACAAAGAGACAAAATGAAATTACATAGAAGTGAACAGCCCATGTAGGGTAAAGATAATAGAGAGCGATAAAATGCCAATAATTCCAAACCAAGAGACAATGAATGATACACTATAATATCAACCCCTTCATATGTGTTCCTACATCATTATAACTCACTAAGCTCCCAATAGCACTCAGAAAAAGCTTAACATCATCACACACTCTCCCATGTGCACACTTCTTATAAAAATAACCATCAAATGCCATCCTTTGCACTTGCTCATCACCACAAAGCTCCACAAAAGCTTCCCTAGGCACGTTACTACTATAAAAAAAAAAACTTTTGCAACAAATCCAAAAACATAAAATAGAAAATGCATTGAAACCCTTAGCAACAAATCCACCTAAAAGTAGAAAATGCATTGAGATAGAGAACTAAATCATACAAAAAATTCAAACATTTACCTAGTCTAGCTATGACCATATTTAACTGTATATATCAATAACATCCACAGCACACTATCATTTTAAAATCCTAAATATTGTAAATTCTAGCCCCTAAATTTTGATACACAAATAATCTCTATATTGGGTACTACTTCTAGTTCTAGTACTAAAACCACTGCATCAAATAAACCCAAGTCTGTCTTTTCGGCTGAAGAGACAAGTAACAACCCCAAAATTTCTCCATAAATACTTATTCATCTAAATCCAATAAGCTTTCTTCATGCAAAACGAAAAAGAAAAAGAAAAAAAAAAAAGACTTTTTTCATGTGACTCAATTTGTAAGGAGCACAAGCCCAAAGAAAAAAATCAACCCAAAAGACAAGTATATTAGATGTAAGTCCTAACCTACCTATGTAGCATGTATACTTTAGATTAATAGCATGTCTAGTGTCCTTGCTACGGCATATGCATGTTCGGATTGGCAAAATCATGATGGCACGGTGCACCACGACTTGTGAAGCTACAAACCGTAGCTTATGCCAAAATCATGACGGCTCACTCACTATGATTCTGCCAATCTCACCGCCAATCCAAACATGCCCGTAGTTACATTAAACCACTTCTATTTTCTTAAATGTATTATATAACATGTGCATTTGGACTCGTAGTTACATTTTCGGAATTTATTATCAGACATATGCTCATGGATGCCAATAAAACTTTTAACAAATTACACACCAATACAACACTAACAAATGCAATTCCATTCAATCACGTCTATTTTCTTAATCTATAAACTATTATTAGTGGTGTCTTTTTTTTTACAGCCAAAATTGTATTCAGGCACACCGAATCCACTCAAAAAATGCAATACACATACCCCCCACTAAGCAACACATAAACACAACACGATATATCTTATAAATGTGTCAAATTTATAACATTCAACAAAAACCAAACAACATATACAACAATAAAAAAAAAAAAAAAAAACGATACCATGAGGCGGCTAGAGGGGGTTCCTTGAAAACGTTTATTCAACTCAAGAACCATACGAGGATCAATTTCAACAGCAATAACCTTTTTACCAGCATCCAAAAGCTTCTTAGTCAAATTCCCAGTACCAGGACCAATTTCAAGAACAACATCAGTAGTTTTGATGCCAGATTTCTGCACAATAGTATCAACAAGTAGTGGATTTTTAAGAATATGTTGACCTTTTGATTTGTGAAAGGAAATTCCACCTTGGTATGGTGTGTGTTGTGAACAAGGTTTTCCCTTTTCCTTACTTATCTTCCCTCCTGCCATTGTTGTTATCTATCAAATCCGCTGGAAAATTGTTGTAGAGCGCCCGCTAGGGTTATAAATTACTTAGCCGGGTCGGTTATGTCCAGCCCATTATTCTTTTTGACCCAAATCTTTTCTTTTCTTTGAAGATTCCACCCGTTTTAATCATTACTAGTATATAAACCCGTGTCAAGCACGGGTTAAAATTTCGTCAAATTTAAAATATTGGGTGAAGGTGTGGTATCATTTCGTTTGTATGGTCGCTTTGTGTTTAATAAGTCGATCCACACCATCTTTGGCTCCCCCGTAAAGTCCAACGACACTATCATGGCCGGTTCAACTTTGTGGAGGAAACAAAAGTAGTTTCAGATGGTAGATCACATATGTTAAGAGTCTCATAGAAATATGTTAATGTGTCAGGTGTGATTTAAAGTTCGACATTGGATTCAATAGTAGATATTGAACAACATACAAAGTGATATGACTCATATATCTAATGCATTAAGGTGTAGATCGAAGATTTGGTGTCAAACTCACTTTTAAATTTTCTTACCATTTCTCTCACCTTAAATTTTTTGTCATCTTATTTCTTTTTATGGTTTATTTTCTTTATACTCATGAAAGAGAGGAATGGAAACATCTCTTCATGAAACTACCACCAATCTATCTTTTTTTATCGTGTTGTACCTCAATGTGACTTTATTTGGTTATATTACCGAATTTTAGATGTAAAGAGTCCCACATTTAAGAGAAGTTAATTTGTGATATGTGACTGAGTAGGTGGTGAGAAAAATATAAGTGAGATGACTCATATACATAATGTCTTAAGATTTTGGATGAACATGTGGTGTTAGTCTCCCTTTTATGGCTTCTCATAACCTAATGTGATTGTCCAACTTAGTTTATATTCCCCTCGAAGTCACAACATTATGATAAACTATTTTGTTAGTTTTGGATGTCATTTGTTTAAATATTTTATCTAAACATTTTTTTTTTTTTGATATCATTTGGTTTGATGCTATTTTTATTAATCAACTTTTATTAGTTTATATTATAAAATTGTAGATGTTTTATGCTGAGTTGACAAAATGCATGTTTATTAGACATTTTAAGTGAAAATATGATGTCAACCTCACTTGTGTGATTGCTCTTCACCTAATATGATATTCCAACTCAATGTAGGTTTCCTTTGTAGACTCAACATTATGATGAATTATTTTGTTGGTTTTTGGATGTCATTTGCAATTTTTTGTAGGGCTAATTAACTAAATGGTCCCTATAAATAGCAAGAATTTCATTTTTAATTCCTACAAAAATAAATCGCACTTTTTGGTTCTTGTAAATAATTTCTTCAGCATTTTTGGTCGTTGTTAAGGTTTGTATTCTTAAAAATTTCAAAGGAAAATGTTTAAACGATTAAAAAATGCGATTTTTTCTAGGGACTAAAAACAAAAAATCTTCATATTTGTAGGGAATAGTTACTTAATTAAACCTTTTTTCATGTATAACTTTTGTTTTTTAATGTCATTAGCTTTTATTCTATTTTTGGATTCAACCTCTATATTTAAAATTCCTTCACATCTAGTCTTTGGGGGATGTGACAACGGAAAATGCAAATGAGTTATGATGATTTTAATAAATACATGCTTATTAGACATTTTAAATTGATGCGACAATTTTTTAATTCAGTCTTACTTTTCGGTAATAATAACCCAAAAATATTCAACTTCAACAAAATCATATGATTACCGGTAACTCAATCTACTATATACTCTTGCGGATTAAACACACACTGCATATTTTCCTTTTAATGTTTTTCTCATGTTCAATTTTTTTTTATTCGTTTTTTTTTTCTTTCTAGTTTCCTTTCTCTTTTCTCATTAAAGAAAGAAACATAAACCTCCCTCCATGAAATCATCACCAATCAACCTTTATGTACATGTTGTGCCTCAATTTGACCTTATTTTGCTATGTCACATAATTACGACGCAGATAGTCGCAAACTTAGTCAAGATATGCTAAGGTGTCAGGTGTGAGTTTAAAGTTATATATCGGATGAAAGAGTAGTTTTTGAACGACATATAAGTATAAGTGAGATGAACAAAATACCTAATGGCTTAAAGTTTTATGTGAATATGTGGTGTTAAGCTCACTTATATGAATGCTATTAACTTAATATGATCATCCAACCTAGTGAAGACTCACTTGGAAATCTCAACATTATGCCAACATTATGATAATTTGTTTTGTTAGGTTTTGGATATCAATTGTTTATTTTTTTAATTTTAAACTTTAGTTATTGGATGTCGTTCATTTTCATGCTCTATTTTTTCATTCAACCTATGCTAGTTCAAATTCCTTCACTTTTTATCTTTGGTGGGATTTGACAATGGAAAAAATAATATGTGTTATGTTGAATCGACAAAATATATGCTTATTAGAAATTCTAAAATATTGTGGCATTTTTTTATTTAGTCTAATTTTTTTGTTAAATATTTACTCACAAATCTCAACTCCATAATCAAACCAGTAAAATTATCAGTAACTCACTATATTTCGTATACTCTCACAAAAAAAGCTCATACTCCTTCTTTTCCTTATCATTTATCTCATGTTCAATTATTATTTTTTATCTTCTTTTCTTTTTTAATTTATTTTCTAACTTCTCATGAAAGAAAGGAACGTAAACATCTCTCCTTTAAATCACTATCAACTCGTAATTTTTATCATGATATGCCTTCATCTGATCTTATTTGGCTATGCTACTAAATCACTCATACAAAGAGTCTCACACTTAAAGGGAGAGATGTTAATATGTCTTACATGAGTTAAAGTTCCAGATTGGATGCAATAGTAGAAAGTAGAAATGAGGTGATCCATACATATAATGCCTTTAGAATTTAGACGAAGATGTGATGTTAATCTCACTTGTGTAGTTGCTCTTAATCCAATGTGATTATCCAACTCAATTTAGATTCCCGCGTAAGTCCTAACATTATGATGAATTGTTTTCTTCATTTTTGGATGTCATTTTCTTAATCTTTTTTTTTTCCATGAAGGAAACGGAAAAAAATCTCCTTGAATTGAATCCACAACCAACCCATATTTTTTTTGCATGTTGTGCATTCGTATGATATTATTTGGCTATGTTTCTATATCACAGTCGCAGAGAGTCTCACAGTTAAGGGAGATATGTTAATGTGTTAAGTCTGAGTTAAAAGAGATATTTCATTTGTCAAGATTGATTTAAAATAAAAATTCATTTGCTAGTTCTCTACAATTTTCCAACTCTACAGGTTTAATATAGTTGTAAAATGTGAAACTTTGAATTTTCTGAGGTTCGAGCTCTGCTAGTATCTTTGAAGAGATGCAAATGTAAATATATTTGTGAGTGCTCCTTTATCTCTAAGATCTTCCCTACATTGCAGAAAATCATCACTCTGTCACCATAATTTTTTTTATTAAAAAGAAATTCACCGTGATTTTTGTTTTTTTTTCAATAATGGCATGAAATGTTATACCTCATGAATCATTATGGTGCAATGATCATTAAGAAAGTATCTCGTGTACATTTTTATTAAAAGGCATGTACGAAACGTTGTAGAAAATTAGTAGAATTATAATTTGAAAAATTAGTAAGTTATTGATAAAATTTAATTTTGTATATCATTCAATTTCCTTTTAAAATGTTGATGTTATTAGTATTTCTATAAAACATATCTTTTAGAATATGCCAAAGAGACTTTAATTTTTCATATAAAAAAAAATGAATCTTTTCTAATGACTACTATCAAAATCTATAATTTACAAATTAAACAAAATTGTTTTTTTTAATGATAAAAATTTAGGTTAGCTGGGTTTTGGAGGGCACATCAAAGTCAAAACATGCTTCATGACTCAAAATACGTTTATGGAGGAACTTAGAGATCCCTCGTCAAAGATAACCTCACGCTAATAACGGAGATTGAATCCAGACTTTGAGGTTGAGTAAACTCATTAATAACTTAGTCAACCTAAATAGACAATCTTATTAGAGTAAATTACACTCCCCTCCCCTCAAAGATGCTTGAAATACACTCCCCTCCCCTCTTATGTTAAAATATACAATTTCCTCCCTTGAAAAATAAAATTTACACTCCCCTCCCTTATAAGATGCTTGAATTACAACCCCCTCCCTTGATAATTAAATATACATTACACTTTAATCTATTTTAACATAAATAAATATTTTTATGATATATATTAATTTTAAACCACCCTTTAAGAAAAATTAATTCATTTCTTTATAATTTAAATGTTAATGATAATTAAATTTAAATATTTTGCTATTGATTTTATAATTTAGAGTTTAAAATTAACTTTTAAATAACCATGGTTTATTGTCGTTAGTAATTTTTCACATATTTTAATTTTATTTTGGCTTGTTTCATATTTTATAATAGGGTTTAAAACTACATGTTAATGAAATTGTGAATAAAAAATAGCAAAAAAATATGTATTCAATTTTTTATTATGTTAAAATAGACCTGCAATACTGTTATTTTCGAAGTGTATTAGATTATTATTTTTTTGCTAGATTATTAAAAATAAAAAAATATATATTGAGGGAGTAAAGTGTAGATTTTAACATAAGAGGGGAGGGGAATGTAATTCAATCTTTTCTTAGGGGAGGGAAATGTATTTTTCTCTAATATGTTTTGAATAAGAGGGGAGGGGAATGTATATTTTAACATAAGAGGGGAGGGGAGTGTAATTCAAGCATCTTTGAGGGGAGGGGAGTGTAATTTACTCATCTTATTACCATATAATGGTATCATTTAAATACCATTTTTCATGCGACCTATGTAATAAGACATTTATAGAATCGTTATAATTTAAATGACCACATTAATGACTCTTAAATATTATTTAAATAACATTTTTTCTTTTTCCGTTTGACCAATCAAATGAGACATTTTTCATTCTAAATGAAAGATATTTCAATCTTTATAAAATCATGCTAATTTTTTATGACATATTAATGACTCTTAAATTGCTTTGTCATGATTATCCTTAATAAAAGGAAAATAAATAATATTGAGAAATGTATAAAGTATTAAGTATGCAAATACTTTTGTCAAAAAAAAAAAATAGTATGCAAATACAGAAAATTGATGATATTGAGACAAAAGATTGAAAAGATACAGGGGGAAGTATTTAATAAATTGAAAAGATTGAGACAAAAGAAGGGTGGTTATGGAAACATCATCTCTCTCTTTATTTTTTGTTGGTCCTATTCAATAAATTAAATAAATTTTGTTGAAATGTAATGATATAGAGTTATTTGTGGGACCTGATGCGCTGGGTTGAAGAAAATTGGCTGGGGAGTGGTACATAACTAATTCAATTTTTTCTAAAAAAGAACAAATTTAAATAAGTAGCCTTAATTTTAAGTTATTAATTAAAACTATTAGATTTGAAATTAAAATTGGGATGTTCTTAAAACAACTAAATTTCAAAAGAATGAGGCTTCAAACAAAAACAAAAAAGGAAAAAAGTTACGACCATGTAATTGAAATTCAATCTATCATCTTATACAACAATAATAAGACCCGGTTTGGTACCTATATGTAAGTGTCTTATGTTCAAAACAAATTAAAAAAGATCAAGAAGCAATTTTTTTTTTAAATTGTAAAGTAAAATATAATATGCATAATGGTCGGTTGGTGGCTATTAAAATTGAAATATTTTTATTGTTTTGTCAAATGAATTTTTATTTTTTTTATCAAGAATCGTTATGTCATATGTATTTATTAGATTATTTAATTAGGACTAAATGAAGAATGCATTTTCTATTAAAATTTAATTATGAGAGAGAAGGAGAGCATGTTTATTCAAAATGTGTTTTCAACCCCTAAAATTGGGATTTCTCCCATGTATTTCAATTCAAAATTTGGGAGATCATTTCCTTTAAAGAATTTTTTAGGTCATAAGACAAATTTGTAAACACGTTCACACCGACCTCATGTGGTAGCTAAATGAGGAGTCATAGTTTGTGTTGTAAGTTTGATCCCTATGTTAGATATTTTATTGGTTATTCATACGTTAAATTATTTTTTCCTTCATATTTCTATCAAATTAATTTGATATTAGTTGTTGAAAATATTTTAAGATAGGTAGTGTGTAATCAAAGTTTGGAAAAATAAAAAACAATTTATATTTATGTTGGAAGTCAATATTATTTTATGGGGTTGACTCTAGCAAAAGAAAGTAGACTCGCAACGTGAGGAACCAAAAATTGAATTTCGACAGACATGACATCCACATTTAGTTACCATTACACATCAAATAGAATTAATTTCAATTGAGGGACCTTATAGATCAAATTTTTTATTTTTTGTAGTATTCTTCCTCAACACACTTAATTCCATTTAAATTTCACTTTAGGCTAACAAATACATTGGGTCGGCCCTGTTAAAGCATTTATTCATTACAACTTCACATAAAGAACTAAAAGCAAAAAAAAAAAAACACCATGAACATCTACCTAAAAAGAATTTATATTTGATCCATAATGATTTTTTTTATCAAGTAGCCTAAGTTAAAAATTAAGTTTTTTTTAGATGTATAAACGGAGAGTTCGAAGAATTTAAGTGATGAATGCTAGTCCAAATAAAAATCACAAATGTTGCAAATCCTGATGTACAGGAGTGTCATGATTGATAACATATATAGCCTTAGCATACTTCTGTCAAAAAGTTGACTGTCATCGTACTAATTTTAAAGATATTATTACAACATTTATGGCCTAGAAAATCAAAATTGAATTCATATTACCTGTTTTACTTCTTCACCGCCGCTAGAAAACCATAACATCTACCCAAAACTGCAAAATTAGGGGCAACTATATGGTAAATGTTTATATCATCGTCCTTCATGTCTTTCTCAAGACAGTTGTAGTAAATATTTATTTCTCTCCTTAAAGTCTTTCTCAAATTTTATATATCAAAGTCGTACACGAGGATTGAAGTTTATTCCATGAATGAACAAATAAATAAATACAAATAGTAGTATAAAGAAGAAATAATCATTAACAAATAAAAAAAATGTTTATGTACGGTGGTATGAATTTCATTGCATTTTTTTTGTAGGGATGCACATTTAAATATGAATATGAGCATGAATGATTGATATAAATAAAAAGATTCAAATCAAAATATCTCTAAAAAAAAAAAATCAAATCAATATAAATATGTAAAACACATTAGATTTACAAAACTTGGAATTTTATGAATTACATACGAATGTGTCCATCAAAACGATGTTTCATAAAGAATTAACTATACATGTACAACTCGCACAACTATGCTCTATAATTCTTTGACTGGAACAATATCAGAGATATTGGAGCCATTGCAATTTTTTAAAGCTAATAAGATTGTACAAAATGAATAAGCAAGTGAAAATGATGTAAGATTGATCGACTATATATAGGGAAAAAGGCTAACAAATTATTGAACATTAAACAAAGTATTAAAAACACAAATCATCCATTTATCTTGCTGAAGGAATTGAATTAATTATTTTTTAGAGGAAAAAGAAATTGAAGGTAAAATGATGATCATCATTAAGGAATTGAAGGTAAATGTGTTATGAATTATCTTTGACCATGCATATTATGTAATCAATTAATATCAATGCATATAATTTTCATTCAAAATTAAATTCTTATAGTATTAATGTATGATTAAATGGACGTTTCTTTGCTAGTAAAAAAAACTTATAAAAATGGACGTTTCTTAACCAAATGAGTTACACAGGTCCAATTTTTTTTTTAACAAAATATGGCCTAGTAAGTTTGATTGGAATATTTGTTATACCTTGATTTATTTTTCTGAAAATTAAAACAAATTTTTGGAAAATTAATTTTTAAAATTTTCGTAGGATATTAAATGTTTGATGAAAAAGAAATAATTATTTTTCCTGGGTTTGGTTTAATATGTAAAAATGATTTTTTCTATTTACTTAGGATATTATTTTCGCAAATTAAAAAATCACGAAGAAAATTCAATAATTAAATAGAGTTGAAACTGAATAATAAAATCTTAATTAGTTTTTTTTCCTAGTACAATTTAAATCAGTAATTATTCTCCCTAAAAAAAATCAGCAATTATTCGCCTGTTTTAATTATTTTTGAAAAAAATTTAAAACCATAATTTGGAAAAACGTCAGTCGCCTAATTTGTAAATTTGAGCATAAAAAATATCAATCAACTAATATGCGAAATTGATTGGCTAATTAGTGTAACATTAGAGTTGAAAAAAATGTTAATTTCAGTTACCAAAAGCTAAGAATGAAATCAAAAGAATATTGATTTTTTTAAGGTATGACTTTTTAATGTGGAAATCAAAAAAATAATTAATTTGATCTTCTTAATTACTACCATAATCAATTACTACAATCAAGGAAGCAAACTAATACTT
The DNA here is from genome assembly GCA_958299785.1 of Medicago lupulina. NCBI lineage: Eukaryota > Viridiplantae > Streptophyta > Magnoliopsida > Fabales > Fabaceae > Medicago > Medicago lupulina. Next base: position 821,678 of record OY283140.1, read on the forward strand.
GATTTGATTACGTGTATACTTACTTGTCACATATAACATAGGTGTAATTATTTTTTATGATATGGCATAGCATTAAATAAGACTTAGAACATCAAAGGGACATGTGTACTATTCAAAAAAATTAAGGCAAATGTTTATAATATAGAGATAGAGATTTTGAGTGAAAATTAAATTTAGAGCAATGATATTTCAACTATTTTACTACGACAACTTGTTGTTCTCTTTTCTTATTGGTCAAAAATAATGGAGAGAGAAAAAGAAAGAGAGAGAATAAAAAGATAATGTAAGTATGAGAGAGAAGATTGTAAAAAAATAGTTGTACAAATATTATTTCCCTTAAATTTAACACATGACAGTCCTCTTGGCTCCTACAAAAAATAATATTGAATTATTGAATTGTTGTTTCTCATTTTCAAGTTAGAGACGAGTTAATTTATCTGTAATATATTAAATGTGTCGTGCTAACTGATGTTTCAAGACACCGGTTAAAGATACCAAAAAAATAAAGTTACACATTGAATATGACATTTTTTTTTGACTTCTTATGAATTGATTACATTATTTACAATTTAATACTACCTCCGTTTATGTATATAAGACTCTTTTGCTAAAATCACGTGAATTTAAAAAAATGGATATTTATATTAAAGTTGTTTGTAATCATTATTGTTTTTACAATTTTATCCTTAAGATAGAGGTAAATTTATGTTTCCCATATGCTATTTATTGCTGATCGAAGAAAAAAATGTATAGTAAATATGGACGTGTATGTAAAGAAATAATCAATGTAGTTGAAAATAGCAAATGAGTCTTATAAAAAAGGACAAAAAATTTTCTCAAAAGAGTCTTATAATTAGGGACGGAGGTAGTAATTACAATATAATTTTTTTTTGTTGATAAAGATGACATGTGGCTGTGGAAACTTTTTATGCTTATTCCGTCTTTAGTGTTTATAATCTAATCACTGCTCAACATCCAATCGCTATTTAGAATAAAGATGTCCCTTTGAAGGTCAGTTTGTTTGCTTGGCAGCTGTTTTTGTGATAGGTTGCCAACGAAGGATATAGACAGTATCTCCCTTGCGTGTGGGGGATCATTTTAATCAATTCACTTTTGTTGATGGAGTCTCTAAGGCTCGTCGATCAATTCTTCATGTTATTTGGTTTGCATCGGTTTAGGAAATGTGGAAGGAAAGAAATAATAGACAATTCAAAGGCAAATAATGCACAATTGTTGAGGTGGTTGATAAAATTAAGTTGCTAACTTTCATGTGACTGAAGACGAAGTTTTCTTCTCTCCCCTTGAACTACCATGGGTGGTGGCTAAGTCCTTACACCATTTTAGGCATTGGTTAATAGTGTATGTTTTCTTTTGCTCAATTTTTTTGGTTTTGCTGTAAATATTGTATCGATTTTGTTGTTCTTCTTTGACATATTTTTGTTTTTGTGTTTATGTATATGTGTTCCAAAAAAATAGACGTGACAATAAATTATGATCATAAATTTAAATTATAAGATTGGGAAATTTAATGCAGAGCGAGTCAGAAAGGCAATTAACGAGATATTCTACACCAATTTTGGGTCAGAGAATATCGTAAAAATTGGAGCGGCAATTAATTAATTAATACTCACGCGTCTATTACAGCACAAAATAAAACCGTCCCTCACTCTATTTATACTCACAAGGCCACAAGCCCACAACACACAACCTACAATTTACATTCTCTCTTTTGTCTTGCTAGCTTGCAACTTTTCATTCATACTCAACCATTTTTTCACCATTTGCCGTAAGTAATAGTGATGGTGAATTTTTCAATCAACATAAGTAATCTATGTTTCCAGCTTTTTAATGGGAACCCATTAATTTCGTTTTTTATTTTTGTCATATAATTATTATATTGACGTGTGGTACTGATCTGTGATCATTTTCTTTTTTGTTTTCAGTGCAACTATCGATGATCTGAGGTCTTAAAAATGGTTAAGAGGATGATGCATAGGATGTCTAAGATTTGCCCCCGGTAGCTTGCTCTTATGTGACTCTTTTGATATCATAACAAGTGTGATTTTCTTGATTAAATATCCTATAAAGTCTATTCCTAAGGGTGGAGTAGTTGTGAGCATTTTCATGCCCAATTCAAATTTCTTACATGTGGAGGGTTACGCCAACTACTATCATCGATTTAATTGGGAATAGATGGGATTGATTTCACATCTGTTTTGCACCATCGTAGGTTATTGACACATTTATTGACACTACATTCTTGAATAATGTTGTGCTTAGGTTGTTGTTTCTTAAGGAAATCAATAATGGTCTGTTTGGTATTTGGTACTACAACAGCTTCACCAAAATGGGAAAATTGCAGTGAAATATTGTGTAGAAACATAAACATGGTGCAAAAAGTAGTGGCACAAGCTTTCGACTAAAGAGAATTTTTTTTTGAAGTTGAATTGTGTGTTGCTAAATAGAAAATAGTATCTACTTATTAGGTGCAAAAAGTTATAGGAAAAATTGTTAGTATATTGTACATATCATGTAAAAGTTTATATTGGTTTTTTTAATATAAATTATATTTTAATGAAGAGGATATTATGAATTATGATGATAAAATATATTATTAACAAATATGATGTTGGCATATTAATTGTTGATATTTCGTCCTTTTATTTTGTTGATTGCTTCTAGATTAGCTTGATATCTGATCCGATTTTTCAGCACACGTATTACCAATTTGATTTTTTTTTAGAGGAACCTATTACCAATTTGATGTTGACATATTAGTTGCAAATTCAAATCCAATAATGTTGTTAAAATTTAAATCAATTGTTTAATGGATCTTATTAACGAGTGTTTCTGAGACACTTTTATTATTTTTTAAAAGTTTTCAATGTAGACACTAGTAGTTAACATTTCCCTTGTTTAATTGGTACTTTTTTAATCACAAGTAATGAATGGTAGTGATAACCTTGGGGTATAGATAAAAAATGTGGGTTCACAATGAAACAAAAACAAATACGCTTAGATCTCCTAAGAATATTTTTTTAAGGGAATCTCCTAAGAATATTTTTTAGCGATTTCTTATATTATATCATTCGTTTAGTACAAATGTTTTTTTTTTCTTGAAGAAGCTAAATTAGCCCACCTAAATTGACACTAATCGAACATCTCAAGGAGGAACACACTCCTATATTCCAAGCCAATACCATTAAGCCAATCCAAGTGGGTTCGTTTAGTACAAATGTTAAATCACAACTATTGTGCTTAATAATCTATCATTGATTACGTTAAATAAAATTACAGTCTTTTGGTGGTTGAAATCGAAGGTTGTTTCATACTATTTTTATTTTTACTACAATGTCCGGAGGCAAAGCCCTTAGATGTGTTTCATTACTGCAATTTAATTGTTTGCTTCCTCTTTGGTTGGTCCTTTTTTTTCTCTCTCTTTTTGAATTGTTTCTTGAATCTTTTGATGTATTCCTAAGCACTTCTCGCGTTGACACTTTTTTGTGGTAATTTAAACATCCCTACTTATGTGCAAATGTCCTTTCCTGCTCTCAGACAACTTGTGCAGCAAGCAATCTTGCCAACCGATCCATCTCATGGAACATAAACTAGTTAGGAAACCTAACAATAATGGCGAACTTTAATCATCACAGGAAATGTTTTTGGTAGGATATACTGTAATACGTTTATATTCCAAATCCAAAGTTGTCTAACTTATTTATATAAACTTAAAAAAGTTGTGCAATTTTTATTAGTATTTGAAAGACCAAATTAACAGAATGATGTTTTTGTAATCGGTCACCTTGGTTGGTGCTAATCAGACAAAACAATCACACTTATTTCTTCATTTGTGTGCTAACTTTTATTAGTAATTGAAAGACCAGATTAAGTTAATGATGTTTTTATAATTGGTCACCTTGGTTGGTACAACACAGACAAAACAGTCACACTTGTTTCTTTAATACTTTGGTCTTCTTTTCCCATTCTATTTTAATGTTCACTCCTGTCCAATTCTATAGGTAGTAATTTCATATTGTGTTAGAGTCATAATACACTTCTATTCTGGTGTTGTTCCCCCTCTCAACATGGAGGTAAAAAACACAAACCAATTAGAGGAAGCCATTAATTCCACTTATGATAGAGAAGCTGAAGTGAAAGCTTTTGATGATTCAAAAGTTGGTGTCAAAGGTTTGGTGGAGTCTGGGGTGTCGAAGATTCCACGCATGTTCCATACTGGGAATTTGGAAATCTCCGAAAACTCAGCTAGTGATTCCAAGTTGAGTATTCCCATCGTAGACCTCAAAGACATACGCAACAATCCAGCTCGACGTGTAGAGGTAATTGGCCAAATTCAAAGTGCATGCCATGAATGGGGATTTTTTCAGGTAATTAATCATGAAATTCCCGTTACAGTCTTGGATGAAATGATTGATGGAATTAGTAAGTTTCATGAACAAGATGCTAATGTAAGAAAAGAGTTTTATACGCGGGATTTGAACAAAAAAGTTATGTATTACTCGAATGTACTCTTGTTTAGTGGAAAACCTGCTAATTGGAGAGATACATTTGGTTTTGCTATTGCTCCTCATCCATTCAAACCAGATGAAGTGCCACCAATATGCCGGTAATGAACTCATTATTAATTTGGATTCTCACTCTCAAAATCATAATCATAATCAGATTTAATTGTATATATAGGCATTTATTTATGGGTTATATATGTTTCTAATCATAAAAAGTAGATAAAAGATTACTTTTAGGCCGATTTTTTCTGTCATGTTTTATGATAATCATCGGTTATGGTCCCTAAACTCTATTGGTGGTAGCTTACGAGGCTTAGATCCTTCGGACATGTGAGCACGGCTACAATATAGTTGAGTTTAGTATCACGATCTTTACGTTTTTGAAAATGAAAAAAGATCACTCATTAGACTCAAATGGTTAATGAGTTTAAGTTAAGGATGAATCATTCAAGAGAACCTTCATTTGAATCATGACTATAACAATCGTTGACCAAACTTTACTTACCTCTTGACTGAACTCGAACTTTCAAGGCACCATTCCCATAAAAACCGCATAATTAAGAACAAAAAAAGAAAAGAAAAAGAGGGACAAAAATATGCTTTTAAAATTTGAGGAATTTAACATTGATGTTTTTCTATTTGGTGTACCAGATATGTTTAACCCTTGATTTATTATGTAACACTGTAAATAGAATAACTACTCGGATTGGCCTTGCTAGTTTTCTACTCCCTCCGTTTTAAAATAGATGTCCATTTTGAAGATTAATTTTGTTTCACAATACTTGTCCATTTCAAATTTCAATGCAACATTAATTATTGTCTTGTCAATAATACCCTTATATATTTATTATAGAGAGAGAAAAAAAAAGAATGAAATAATAAATGGTTAAGGGTATTATAGAAAACACACACATAATTTCATCAAAAGTAACAAAATTTATTTGACTTCTTGATTACAACAATTTCTCCAAAATGGACATGTATTTTGAAACGGAGGGAGTATTAAATATGGTACAATCAAGTTTCCTAGATTTCACAATTGTTATATCACTTGACATGCAATCATGATCAAAGTGCATTTATTTCACTAACAAATCATGTCCATTTGAATTATTATAGTCATTGATGGATTAATTGCATACTTGTAGAGATATTGTGATCGAATATTCGGAGAAAATAAAGAATTTGGGTTTCACAATCTTTGAGTTGTTGTCAGAGGCAGTAGGATTTAACCCTTCTTACCTCAAAGAATTTGGTTGTGCTGAAGGACTCTTTACTTTGGGTCACTTCTATCCACCATGCCCTGAACCTGAATTAACTATGGGCTCGACCAAGCATACTGATAGCACCTTCATGACATTACTTCTACAAGACCAACTTGGTGGTCTTCAAGTTCTTCATGAGGATAAATGGATCAACGTTCCTCCGGTACATGGAGCTCTTGTTGTAAACATAGGTGATCTTCTACAGGTAAATATTCCAAGTCCAAATATAAGGAAATCACAAAGATTTTAGTATTAATGAAACTTCTATGATTAGTTAGCCTAGTCTTGAAGAATGAAGTTTATCATTGCTTGAGCCAATACAATATTTATTTTTGCAAGTCCCCTAATTTTAAAAAGTCATCACATAAAATTTTACTTTAAGCTTAAGAATATGTTATGCCAGCCATAAGATTCAAAACAACATTCAGTAAAATGTTTTATTATTTTGATTGAGTTCTTAATAATTATATAAAAAACTGAGTAAGGCTTGTAGGAAGTATTCCCTTACCATGCATCAGAAGAAAACCATACATGAGTTTGTTAAAAACAAGAGTTTGTTAATTCAAAATCTGCAAAATCCATACATGATATATCTACTTAAGGAATTGAGTGCAAGATTATCAATAGTAATCACATTCACATGTCAACTTTACACATTATTTCATAATGTGTAATTGTGTATCAAAAACTTGTGCAGTCTTAGAATGTGATTATAGTGTACTGCAATTGTTGGCTAGAAACCATTTCTAAAAACAAAATCATTGATTCTTCATCATTGAAAGTTTGTGGTAATAGTTTTTTCATTTTTTATACTCTTGCAGCTTATCACAAATGACAAGTTTGTAAGTGTTTTTCACCGAGTCTTATCACAAAACATAGGCCCGAGAATTTCTGTAGCGAGCTTCTTTCTGAATTCTCGTGACCCAGTTGAAGGTACATCAAAGGTTTATGGTCCTATTAAGGACCTTCTTTCAGAAGAAAACCCACCAATCTACAAAGACATTACCATAAAAGATTTCTTGGTGCACTTTTATGCAGAAGGCCTTAATGGAAAATCTTCCTTGGAACCCTTCAAGTTGTGAATTCAACAAGTTAATGCACTTTTAATATATATACAAAGCCGTGTTTTCAGCTATAACTGTGCTCTATATGTATCAAGTTTCTAAGACTAAAATAAATGAATTATACATGTTTGTTGACATTTTCTGAAATATTTGGAATTAACTACAAAATTATAACCAACAACTTCTAAATTAGAGGAAGTATGTGACTAAATTTCTACATATACGATGAGGTAAGATAAATTAATGAGTATCACTAATTTTGACATAGTAATTACTTTGTGTAGCAACTTCATGGTGAGAAAATAAATTACTTTTGTTAGTGTGTTTTGTTGTAAGGCAGTAAAAACTACTCCCTGCAATCTTAAATATAAGAAAAAGTTGGGTTAATAAAAGTCGATGTATTTGGTCTAAATTTTGGGCCTAATAAATCAGTTTTTGTTGATCAAACTTTCTCTTATATCTAAGATTGATGGAGTAATAAAACGGTGAGTTGAATGTTAGCAACCTTGACAAACCGAAAGTAATCATACTTGGACTGAGAATTGCCAAAAGAAAGCAATGTAAATGTCAGCTTACGGTTGATGGTCTCAATGTCATTGTCTTGTTTAAGTCCATAGAAAGACTTTAACATGGTGATAAACTGATTTTAGCTTAATTAAATAAGCTCTACAAAATAGGTTAAGAATGAGGACTTAATTAAACTCACATAATAACTTATTGAAAGTGTTTTATTCAATTGTTTACCCAAACACACCTTTATTCTAAAAGGACTAAGTTCATTTACATAACTACTTTCAATAGAAATAGTACATGACATGAAAACTGAAGGTAGCCCACGTCTGAGATTCTAAGGTAAAACAAACATTAATGATCTTTACGAACAACCAAAATCATGTATACACATATATTAAAGCAGGATGCAACATAAAATTTGAACAATGCCGGATCCTTAAGTTGGTTAGACGAATGATGGTCCTGCAGGCTAGCGAGAAAAGCAGCAATAGCCATGGTTGTTTCTCTGGCCGTATATAGGTAAGTTCTTTCAAAATGTGATGAAAATAAGTTAAGCAAGCTTGAACATCTTCATGCTGAGCCAATGGAAGTACACATCAACCACAATTATAGGGAGAGTCAATGGCACTAAGAAGCAATAGTACCTATGAAATGAACACAAATTAGGAAAATAAGGACGGTTCCTTCCTTTTATGGGAGAGGTACGAGTAATAGAAATGTTAATGTCGATGATGATAACATTTACAGAAGAAATAACAATAATAAAGTATAGTTCCTGAAATGATTTTCATTGCCATATCATTCATCACTTGCATAAAGTTTAATTTTCATTTCCCCATAGTCCAAACTCCAAAAGGGGGAGACTGGTGATAGCAGGCTATGTGAAAAAGTGGTTAACTAACACCAGTTACCAGCACAATGATGCCAATCGCAGATCACATGAATTAACGGTTTGTACAAATTTAGCTATGCTACATAGCACCATAGCGTTGCCACCACCACCGTCATTTGACAACATTTTGTACTAAATTGCATATCGTAGAACAATAATGATAAATTCAAATTCTACTATGCTTTAGCGCTGATGTAGCCGTTATTTGACAACATTGCACCAGCACTTGGCAAATTGCACCCTTAACATTGAAAGGTAGACTTATGTGTGGACTCCAAATGATGACTTCACTACATTGAATGTTGATAACTAAAGTCCCCTTTGTAATCACATACATGAGCCTATTGGAGACATCAAAATCCTTTTAAAGAGGTGATTGGGGATGTAAAAGTTTAACTGACTTAGCTAGCTAGGGTTCGAAGCATATTGACAAATGAGACAACTTGAACCATTCACTTCATTAACAATCTACTATACAATAAACAAAGCAAAAACAGGAAGAAGTTATTTTCACCTTTTCTCATTTGTATAGTGTCGTCAATTGCGGAAAATAGCAGTATGTTCAAATTCCACTACGGTGTAGGGATATTGCTCCACCGTTAAACAACACATTGTACTAAATAGTGTATCACATAATAATTTGTTTAAACTCCACTACACTAAAATATTGCTATAACCGTTATTTGACAACATTGTTTCTTCACTATTTTTCTTATTTGTACGACATAAACATAACAATCGAAGTATTTTCTCACTATTTGGTTAGGCTATATGGTTCAAACAACATCACAACATCCTATCACAAATCGACAAACCATTTAAATCCATATATCCTTCTTCAGTTTAGCTTATCCTCAAATAGAAAATAGTACTTTCATTTTTTTTCTTCTCATTTTAGCTTATATGTGCTTGATTTTTTTATATATAACAGATTTATAGATTTGAAAAAAAAAATGTTAACTCTTTTTTAGATTATTTTAGTGGCTGTTGAAATTATATTCATTTTCACTTCTTATATTTAATAAAAATTAAAATTGAGAAACACATTTGATAAAATTGAAAAAACGTTGTGTATTCCTTAACTAAAAAATAAAAATAAATTTTTTTTAAAGAAAAAAAGAAATAAAACGTTTTATACCATCAATATAAATTCTTTTTTGAAAGAATATACCATGAATATTTCTTGACTTTTACTCAAAAAAATAAATATTTCTTTACTAAAAATGAATAAAACAGGTATGCAGTCTATTTCCATAAAAAAAAAAAATGGAGTCTATTAAATTAGACACAATGTTTTAAAGGATTAAATATCATTTTTTTTATCAGACTAACGTTTTTGGACAGGAACAAGATTGGTCTTGAATTGAATTAATCTTGAATGATGTCATCTTCGATTCTTGTACTTCAGATTCCAACAAGAATGGATTCTGTTATGACACAAAAGATGTTTTTGAAACCTCTGAATCTCAATTTTCGCAGAGACAGAGGCGTCCAACAGCAGCTGCTGAAGCTGAACCATCATCGTGTTTTGCCATTACGGTGTTGTTCAACCTCAACTACTTCAAGTGGGGACCACCTCCGTAATGATGATGCTGTTGTTCTTCGTGTTCAGGGAATGATGTGTGAAGGTTGTGCTTCTAGCGTCAAAAAAATTCTTGAAACTCAAGTATGTCGTCTATTTCTATTTTCGAATTAATTCATATTTTCTATTTGAATTCATTAAATTATATTTATAATTCTGGTTTATCGACTTCAACGTCTCTTAGCTCACCAACCGAGCTACATACGCGGGACAAAAAAGAATATATTTACTTATTCTTTGAACCCAGGACATCCACCTCTTTTAACTCTAGTTCAAACCAATTGAGCCACCCATCCCTCCGCTCCACATGGTTTAGACCAAAATTGCTTCAATTATAATAATCGAGGAGCAAAAAGTTCAATTTAAAAAAGGGGATGATTTTTTGCGAGTTTGATAAAATAAGGGGACTAAACATGCAATTAAACATTTTTATGTATGCTATCACTGCAATCTAAATGTATGTTACTAATTAATGGACAGCCAGAAGTGTTATCTGCTACTGTGAATCTAGCATCGGAGACGGCACTAGTTTCCCTTTCCCCTTTGTCATCTGAAGAGAAAACTGCGACAAATTGGCAAAAGCAGTTTGGAGAGAAACTTGCACACCACTTAACAACATGTGGTTTTACTTCTACCCTTAGAGGTAATAATTATTGCCTCTAAATGAGATTAGCTGCATGTTATTATAGAGATAATTTGATTTACATGAAGCATGGTGGATTAAGTGCAGGTCAAGAAGATAGCGCCTAAAGAAGTGGTCATCGAGCGTCAATGGTATGTCCTCGTTCAACAAATTTGAAAGGTTTTATGATATATTGATACCCTTTAAACGACTGAACTATTTTCAAATCTTTTATTCTTCATTTTTAGATATGTACAAGATACCTTCTCTTCACTAGGTGATTCTCTGAGGCTACTTGTGGTAATTATTGAAGAGCCATGTGTCTGTTCAGGTGGCCCTGAATGCTGTAGAATTTACTGATGTTCAATCTTAAGTTAGCCAGTTATCCCTAGTTATCAAGAAATTTGTAGACTCGTTTATGTGAACTCTGGATTTAGTGTATAATACACAGACTTCTTTTGGGCCAAATTGATTTTCCTCTTCTATAATTTCAACATTGCCTCCATCCTCTATATATTAAGCAGGAAAATAGTCACTCAATCAGAAAATGTTTTATCTTTTTGGATTCAAGATAAGATAAGCATGTCATTTGCTTTGGTAGGGCATAATCATAGGTAATTTTTGTCTATTGTTGCTTTTCATGTCCCATCCTTGTGCCTAAGTTTGTTTTGAAGATCTAATGTAGGTACATGATATGTGTTTTTACAAGAAGTAAGTAGGAGGTTATTATTGATAAATGTCACAGAAAATGTTTTTGTGGTGGGTATGGGACGGTTGTTCTTGAATTCATGTTTCATAATAACTAGAGTTCATCTTGTATTCTAAACAACATCATTTGACATTCGAGCAACTTTTATTCCCTGTAATTTTGAAGTGTGCTATTTGCTTCTTTTTTTTCCTTGTAATTTTTAGTGCAAGAATTACCTCATAGAAGATTAGTAATTTATTTTTCTTTTATTTTTTGAATGGCAAAAGTTAGTAGTTCTCCAACTCATTATCCCTTAGCTCAAACCAGTTGAACTACCCAACTCCCCTTAACAATTTATCTTGTTTCGATCAAAGTAGGACGTGTCATTATTGTTTAGAAAAGAATAACATGTATCAATGCAGCTACTTCAATAGTCTTTTTCACGACTCTTCAGTATCAATATAGAATTTTATCCGATAGTGTTCATGCGTTGGTTCATTTCCTGATACAGAAAAGCATTTTGGTTAGATTTCATCTGCAGATATTTTAGATCCTTATTGGCCAAATTTGAGGTAAAGAGACAAGACAGTTTTAGCTGTTGAAGAAATCTTTATAGTCACTGTGTATTTACCCGTTATTTACTTCATGCCTTCATCAACCTTAGAAGTTAGAACTATATAACTAACCAAGCCACCTGTCGAAAGTATATCAAAAATAAAAGTCAATCACATTTATGGTAGGATATACTGTTTGCAAGTTGATAGGCTATATCATGATGCAGAGATACAGCAGGTTGATTTTGCTCAAATTTCTTATGACTTTCTGATTTAACTCAACCAAAAGTTCCTTTTTACAATAACATTTGCGAGAGGATCTCTGAGCATATGCCAATTTTCTATTAAGTATATGTTCCCTTCTATTTTACTTTGATGTAACTTTAACATCAATTATAATATGTTAAACAGATGAAGGGAATGTTCAAATGGTGATGTTTTGTGTAGCCATGAAGTAGTTACGTATATAGAGATTCCAGCAGGATTTTTGTGATTGTGGACGACAATGTACTTCTTATTCATCAAGTTGATGCAAAGGTTGTTACACTGAATGATCTCTTTACAGATTTCGAGCACCAATATCTGTACCACTTCCTTTATTGTTAAGGGGTTTCCCCAGTTACATATGCTGATACGTGGATGTTACTAGTGCACGACCTTGTCTACGATGTGGCCAATAAGTTATTGTGTAAATTCAATTCAGATTTAGAAATAAGTTATTTATCATTTCGGCATCAACACCAAATTTTGTGTGCTTTCGTGAAATGAATAACCTTTACGTTGTACGCAACTTCTGCTAGTAACTCAGATGTCCCATCAGTATTAGACTTCCTAAAGCTGTGAAAGTTGGAAGCTAACAAGGTGGTGGGGTTTAACATGGGAAAGGGAAGTTCCTTTCCCATAATGGGAAAGTTTATTTACCGCCATAAATTTAATTGTTTTTTATTTGGATGGTTGAGATCTATCACTTGATAATTATTGCAACTTGTTGATGGTTATTGTGTAACAAAAAAATCAATCCCACCAAATAATTAAATAATAATTTAGCATTTGTCTGATTTAGCAAGTGACAATTTTTGTTGTCTATTATTAAGTGACAATTTTTAATTTTATAGTGTTTATTTAATTTTTTTTAAAAATGACGTAATAGTTTCAGTTCCAGAAAATATTTTATTATTGGGTTGTTTACATATCCTTTAAGATAAATATTTTTTTAATCAATTTTATTTAAAAAAATAATAATCATTTGTAAATAGTGGTTAGAGATATGTGACCCGAACCATCTTCTTCTTCATCAAAGTTTCATTACCAACACTAACACCATGTTCAATTCTTACCTTTCTTTGACTGAAAACTTACTAGTGGGATAAAGAATTGGACAAATGATTTGGGTTAGATACCGCTGAAAGGAGTTGGATGAAGAAGAATCCTTGATGGTTAGCACCTCACTGAAAGGTTAGATACCAGTCCCAGATCTAATGGGTTTTGTGTGGTAGAACAACAAACTTTAAGATGATTATTATACCATTGTCGAAAATTTCAGTGACCTACAGCAAAATTCTTATTATGAAGGAAGCTTTCACAGAACATTCTTAAAGGGAGTTGTCAATTTTTTTTCTTTTGCTGGATTTTACCATGAACAACTTCAACAGAGTTAAAACATACACTAAATTCAAACGGTGGTGTATGAAAAATGGAATGTTGTTATTGAAAAGCAATTTCTGCTCTGATGATAAAAAGGGAGGTCACTTAGTAAAGGGACAAAAATTATTAAAATATGAAGCTAGATTTTTTTTTTGTTTGGACTCAATGGGTGACAACCGCCACCTGTCATTTAAAGTTGGATTTTCCCATCATGGAAACAACTTTAGTTTTCCAGGCTAAATACCACCATGTTCTACCCCTCCCATCCCAACTTCATCAAAGCAATGCTTCTTATTGTACGTAAGGAAATTGAAAATAGTGAACATGTTTCAAAAGTCAAAGTGAGAAGGCAAAGTAATGTTATAATCTAGTACAGTGATTTTTGCAAATAAAGGTTATTCATTTCTCAAAAGCACGCAAATTGAAAATAGTGTTATTCTTCGTGATTGCATATCATGATATATTGATTTACTTAAAAGATATGATATTAATATTATTGGGTTCAGATTGGTTGTTTTAAAGTGTTATTCTTCGTAATTGCATATTGTGATACATTGATTTACTTAAAAGATATGATATTAATATTATTGGGTTCAGATTGGTTGTTTTAAAGTGTTATTCTTCGTAATTGCATATTGTGATACATTGATTTACTTAAAAGATATGATATTAATATTATTGGGTTCAGATATTTCACATTAGAAGCAGAATTTTAGTACAAACAAACAATCGTTTTGTTACTCAGACAGGAAACACAGAAAGATCTACCCTTCAATATGTTAAAGGCAGGAATGAAAAGAGATATAATATGATATTATACATCATGACACTTAACAAATGGAACTAAAGGAACAGATACTTCCAACAAGTGATTGCTCATCCAACCCGCTTAAAATGCAGAATCGTACCGGAAGCTCCGATAGGGTATTTTGACAGTTTTTAGCATATAAGGGGAGAGAAGAACAATCAACCTTCCAACATTCTTGCTAGCCCATTGCATACTTCTGAGTCCAGCTCCGAGCAGTGGTCTCATACTTGGACCTGTCTGTCTTGTACATATGAGCTATTTCAGGCACTAAGGGATCATCTGGGTTTGGATCCGTCAACAGGGAACAAATGGATAACAGCACCTGAAATAACCAAACACAAACCTTTCCCACCCACTTAAGAAACAGAAGTAATAATAAATCAACAGAAAGAATCAGTAACCATGCATTGCAATGATAAAAGAATGACACACTAAGGGGAACGGAATTTATACCGACAACTTTAGGATTGTGACGGTACAACCAATGGTATCACAACAACAAAACCTTTTTAAAATTTATTTGAATTCATCGTAAATGCATAACTGGAAAGACCTTAAAAGTAAACGGGCAGCTATCTTGAGATATTTCAAAGCATACTTATCAATCAATAATCCAGATTATGCCGAATAAATATCATCAACACACATATCACAAGATGCTCAAAAAATGTTTAGCATTTGCAACTTGTCCTTTACATATATATTTTCCTTTGTAAACCTAATAAAGTCCAACTTCAGGATTGTGAAGGTCCGACCAATTGCACACATCACCAATAATCTTTTTGAAATTGGTTTGAATTCATCATAAATGCAAAACTGGTTACAAGTAAACTAGTAGCTAGCTCTCTTGAGATATTTCAAAGCATATTTATTAATCAGTAATCCTGATTATGCAGAGTAAACATCATCAACATACATATCATAAGATGCTCAAAAAATGTTTAGCATTTGCAACTTGTTGTTTACCAGACTCACTACCAAAACACACAGATATCCTAGAGTTGCAAAAATGTATTTATCAATGTTGTTGTACTGCAAAATTTATTTTTAACACAAGTGGTGTATTTGAAATATTTGAGTTAACGAGTTAAGCAATGGCAGAACCTTGGATATTGTCAAAGCGGGGCTCCACTGCTCCTTCAAGATATCAAGACAAATGCTACCATTGCTGTTGATATTTGGGTGGAAAACTTTGGTCCTAAATGCAACCTGCAAGAGAAAAAAGGTTAAAAACTGAACAAATTGTGCTTTGCATGATTTAGAAGTCACAACTAGCCATATCAAAGCTTGTATTTGGAAAAGCTCTCACAATTTTTTTCCAGCCAGGAAATAGAGGAGGTCAAGTATGATAAAGGCTTAAAAACAACTATTTTATGAACACCCAAATCTGATATGTGTCAAGCAAAACAAAGTACAATACCTTGGGTGGCTTGAATGGATAATCAGGAGGAAAATGAATGGTAACTAGAAAAACTCCTCCGGCATAAGGGCTATCAGGGGGACCCATTATAGTTGCTTGCCAGTGAAACATGTCTTCTGCTACAGGGCCTGTGAAGGTGGTGGATAAACACAAGAGAAAAAACAAACTTTGCATCAGAAAATATTGTAAAAATGTTTAACAGACTTCAAATAATATGTACTGACTCAACACAATTTGCATCTGCTTGTTTGATAAATACATTTTTGCAACTCAAGAAACATGATAATTGCAACCATTAGAAAGATAAAATCAGCTTTATCTTAAAGCAAGAGTTATCTTACAGGACATGCATCTAATTGGACTTCACAACCACAGACAGATATAACTGAATTAGCTTCTATAATCCATGATATATCTTAATAGAACGCAAAAGAGGGTCAATGTTTGAAGTTCAAAAACAGGTTTTCAGCTCTAGGATGTGTTTGATTATTTCTACGTTGACACAAATTGATTTTGACTGAATTGATTGTGTAAAATTGATTGTGACAAAGAGTGAGTTGAATATAAAGTGATTTATGATTGAAGTTTGAACATATCCATGAAAAAGTGGATTCAACAATAAATTCAAAACTAAAATCAATCATAGATGTCAAAACCTACAAATTCTAGCTTCAAGTTAGAATCTGTGTGTGTTTGGTTATGCGACGTTAAAAATTGATTACGGCCGAAAGTGAGTTTTGATGTAAAGTGATTTATGTTTAAAAATCAATTCAAGGCTAAAATCAATTGTAGAAGTTAAAACCTAAAAATTCTAGCTTCAAATTAGAATAAATTTTTGAGGCAAAATCAATTTTACTTGAAAACATCCAAACATGTCAAAATCAATTTCCAACCTATGAAAACAATTTTGCATCTCCAAAAGTGAAATCAAACATATACTTAATTCTAGAAACAAAATCAATTCTATACGAGAACAATAAAAAATGTCAAGATCAATTATACACCTCTACAAACAAATTTTGCTGCTAAAAAATGAATCCAACCAAACATACTAAACTTTTTCTAAAACGAATTAAAATTTCAGACAAAAAAAAAATCACACCTTTAACAATATTAACAAAAAACAACAAACTTAAAAATCGTTGCTAATCATTCATAAAGCATCACAGATCCTAAGCAAACTAACAACAGAAAACGAAATCGAGAAAAACATAATAAACCCATGAAACAAATGGAAAAACGATAAAGACCCGTATAGATAAAAGTGCAAAATTCATAGATCCAAGCATGAGGGGTGTTTGAAGCAGAAAATGGGGTTTGAGAGAGAGAAAAAATTACCAGCGCTGCAAGAGGTTGGAGGATCTTTCTGAAGGTCCTTGAGTTCCTTGAGGATCCGCTTGGAGGCCATTGGAATTGGAATTTCCCTTTCGAAGTTTTCGATCTAAACAGTAAAAGTTGAAGAGAGAGGGAAAGGAGACCTGCCTCTTCAACCAAACAAGAAAAGGAAAAGAAAAAATCAATTAGTGGTAGTGGTACTTTATAACAAAAGAAGAAGATATTCATTAAAAAATGCTTAATTAAATTAATTAAAAAATATTTCATAATGTTTTTGAGCTAATTTTTTTTTTTTTTTGGGTATTCTATTCAATAGGACATAAGCCCAAAAAAATGGAAAACTACTCGGAAGTTAAGGTGGTGACCGACATACCTTTAGAGAGTGTTTGTGGTTTTCACAAGAGTTTTTTTTAGAAAGACATGAAAATGACTAAAAAGTTCGTAGTTAACTAAAGTCGGTTTTTTAGTTATAAGTCAGCAGTAGTTAACTATCGTTGAGGTGTTTTAGGTCATTTTCATGTGTTTCTAGAAAACAATAGATGTTAGAAAAGCAATTCTCGCTTTTAAAATATCGCAATAAATTGAGTTACATGAGTAAATGGATGATTGAAGAACGTTTTTTTACCCACTAATCATATGATTTTAGTTTCTTTTTGATGATTTTAGGATTATTTCTACGTCATTATCATATCTCATATTAACAAGAATATTCACACATTTATTAGTTTCGCAATAAACATGGGTCATTTTAATCTCTCACTCCAAAACAAGCAAATATTTAGTTTTCTTCATGAGGGTCCAACCAATTGTACGATTCCTTGTACCAATTGTATGTTTCATTTGTCCACCTGTGTTGAGGCATAACCAGATAAAATACTTAAAATACTTAGGTGACTTTGAGTTTTGGTAACTTTAGTCATTTAAGTGTATTTAATTAATAGATAAATAATTAAAATAAAATATTTTGATTAGAGAAAATAATCGATTAAGAAAGAGACAAAGACAAAATCACTAAATTCAAAGCACCAAAATAAAACCTCGTATCCACCTACTTGAATGAACCTTCTTAGCAACATTGGTATGATCATTATTGATATTATTAAAATCAATCTCATCTTCAACTACATTGTTGTGAGCACCCGTGAATTTGGTCATTTGTTACCAAGACACACCATGTTCTTTCTATCGTAAAGAATCAATTAGAGTCCCATATTTTTTTCTATTAGCTAGTTAAACTAAAAATTTATTTTAGAAAATGAAAACATAAAACGTTTTCACAAAGTAAACGGGATCTAAGTTGTTGCCTTTCAACAATTTTTAAAAAGAGTTAAACGTGAAATGATTGTCTCCAATCACATGAGAGTCCATATACATCTCTATTTCAACCCTTGATTTAGTTGGGGAAGAGAGAGACTTGGAAATTAAAAAACAAACATGGGTTTTTAAGGGGGGGATTTCTCAATGGATGAAAATATGAGGGAAAAAAACAAGTGAAGATCCATTGCCCTAGTCATTAATCCTACAGTATTCCTCAAATTTGTACTTCGGTATAGATCTGTACTCCAAGCAAGGTCGGACTCATCAACCAAACTAAGATGTTAGGTCTCATAATGGGTGGCCAAAAAAAGACATAAAAAATATTCAATTTAGTTTTGTGTGTCTATATATGTGTATGATAAAGTATTTATAGATTTTTCTCTACTTAGTTGATCAAGACTTAAGATATAGGCTAGAAATCCTTCTAATCTCTAAACTTTCGAGGAGAAAATTCTCACAATATTATAAACACGCCTCCAAAAAAAAATAAAAAAACATGAAGGAAACACATGATTAGATTTTAAAAAACAAGAACAAAAAATGTTCGTGGAGAACATCTAAAGGACCATTGTATAAAAAAATAATATATATATGAGCTAAAAATAAAGTATGATATATTTACGAGGATTGAAAACTTATTTTACAAAAAAAAAAATGTATCACCGCATTTTTTAAAATGTGTATCTGAATAGAGATGTTTTGTAAATGGGTTATCTCAATTCTCAACATGAAACTAATTGATTAAGAACTATTACATAATCTCTTACAATAAAATAAAATCTCTTACCATTGGAATTAGTCCTAATATGAAATGCACTTATTGTGTCCTTCTAACAGTGTTTATCCCAAAAACAATAAGAAACCCAACTCTTATATTACAAGTTTAAATTTTATATACTCATTTAACACCTTATTTTTTCTCTATTTCTCTATTCTTATAACATCATCAACCTATCATATTTATCACATTATTCTTTTTAGCTAAAAAGGTAGACACAATTAATAAACTTTTTTAGGGTGTTGTATCGAGGAGATTGTATTCATAATCTTAAATTGTAAAGTGAAAAACAAGCTATGCGTAAGAGTGAGACCTACTTAAAGATATCCAAAAGGTGAAAGCAGAGGATTATGGGTTTGGAATGCTCTAATAAATGTTTATTATTTTGAATTTGTTAATCAATTCTTTTAAAACACTTGTTTCTTTTATGTATCATTTTTGTTTTGGACACTTTTGTGCATAATTTTAAAACACGTATTAATGTCCTTTGTTAATATATAGCATTATGGTTAAGTTTGGGTGAAGATCTAAACTAATCCAATTATATGGTTTGATCAAAGGCCTACTGATTTACAACATTATCTTTTTAATTGACTAATTTGAAGTAATTTGGACCAAGAGAAGGACATTGCTCATAAAATGAACTTATGTATATCACAAACTACATATATATATACTCGTAAAATGAATTGCATTTGATCTATGTCGAGGGAAAAAAATCCAGATACAACATATTTGTCAAGATATATCACATGTCAAGAAGATCTCATATCCTTCTCTTAGCCACTGACCATATATATTTCACCTTTTGATTCTCAAGGTAGTCTTGGTCCTTAAGCTCTCCTTTTACCATAGTTTCAAAAGAGAATGATAAATGACACCTTAAAAAGGTAACATTGTTTAATTGTCTCATAGTTAATTAATAAGGGGCATGAGGGGGACAACTTTTTTCCTTGACAAATCCAAGATGCATACCCACCACTTTATGTTTTTTTATTGAAACAAGGTGAAGAACTATAACATTTTCTCAATTTTTTTGTGTAGATTGATGAAAAGGAAAAGGAAACAAAAGCCAACAATACATCCTCAAGAACGAGACTCCCAAAGTCACTATCATTTTCTAGAGGGATTGAGTGATTGATCCTTTCAACAATCACATTAGATCTAATACTAAATAGTAATAGTTTGATACTGTACACAACCTATTGACTTATGTACATCCTAAATTCCCAATACACATTTGGGAGAACCAAAGCAGCAAGTTGAACTGCTTAATACGAGACCCTTTTCTTTTTCCAAGCAAATAACATGTTTCTTCATTTTATTCTTCCTTCACCTCTTAATAGAGAAAAAAGAAGTCACAAAAAAATAATTTAGATATCCAATATGATCACCAAACCTTCATTTATGAATTGCGCAATGAGCATTGATCCGCGAAATTCATATCCATATTTGTATAATAACACATCCCCATCTCATCCTATTTTGATCCTGTAATCAATCATAAACAAATCAATCAACAACTTAAATTAATTAGAAAGCAAGTCATTTGATGAAAAATATACAAGTAAACATATATATACAAGGTCATCCAAAAAAATTGATAATAAACCAAGCAAATTCCATAGCCACGTTCAAGGTAAACAAAAGGATAAAACCATTAGGTAAAATGTAGTGTATGTTTGAATTAGTGGTTTGATTTTGTCGGTTTAATTTTGTCAAGCTTTAAAGTGTATTTTTTACTAAAATTTATGCGACTCACTGTGATTTTTTTTTTGAGAGATGTGACTCAATGTGATTTTGTCGGTTTGATTTTGTCACATCGTACTTTTTATGTTTTGTTTTTACTCGAAAGTTTATACATTGAATTTGGATGGGTGTAGTAGACATAATGGGACCACCCAATCAAGATTGAATAGTTCAAATCTTAAAATAATTATTTGTTATTGTTTGATATAAAATTTCAAGGTTCAAATTTAGATAGTCCGATCTTGTAGACAGTATGTCTGAGCACCTGCTTTCCACGAAACCTTATGTTTACGCAATGCACCTTTCGAAAAAAGGTTGGATAAGAGTTTTACTACATTTTATAGGAGAACATGACACAACTAACAAGTCTTCCCTAGACAAAACCAATAAAATCTGAAGATGAAGTGCTAAACAACATGAATGAAGATTATTATTGACTAACCACGTGATGAAGAGAGTCATATAACATTATTATAAGACTAATAAACATTATTATTGACTAAACCATTACCATTTGAATACAGTGAAGGAACAAGGAGGCATGTCACCATTTTGAATTTCTCTTAAAGTAAAATCACCACAAACAACAGTAACACCAATCATCATCGATTTCCAACCTTGAACCCTAACACTCGTTCTTGTTTTCACCTCAACACTAGGCACCAAAGCTTTACTAGTAAAAGCACTTTTCAACTTCCTCCTTTGTTTCTCATTCAACTCTTCGTCTCTAACCTTCGTTTCCGCTTTCACCACTGTCTTATTCTTCACCTTCACATCAAACGCAGCCACCTTCGTCGACCCTAAATTCAAATCACCATTATCCGCCCATATCTGAACACTACTTTGTTCAAAACGCCACACCATTTTTGCATTACGGTTCTTCACTTCCACCATTGTTATGGTGTTTGCGTCGAGATAAGCACCGTCGGATTTTGTGGTTATGTTGAAGCTTGGAACACGGAAGGAACCAAGGTGGAATTCTGGGAGGGAAGGTTGGTAGAGAATGTAGATGACTGCGGCGGTGAGGATGAAAAGGAAGAGGAGAATGAGGAAGATGATGCAGAAAGTGCAACAACATAGACGACAATAATTACGTTTCTTGGGTTTTGGTCGGAAAGAAGGTGGGAGAGAAGGGTTTCGTATTGGAAGCGGTTTTTGTTGGATGTTTGGGTCTCTGTAACCAGGTGGTTTTTGTAGTATTATTGGTTTTTGTTCGGGTGAGGGTGGTTGCATTGTGATTTTGTGTTGATGATGATATTTATTGATGAGATTGATATTGATTAATCATGATGTTGTTGAAGATAATGAAAATGTTGAATGTGGGTGGTTTTAGATCAAAATATTGGATTGGATAGGAAGAAGAAGAAAAAAGAAAAGATGAAGGTTGTTAGTTGCATGAGGGATAAGAGAAGAGAAGAGAGAATGTGGAAGAACGTACAAAGTCTTTGGTCACGAGAGGGGGATGAGGAGCAGGAAGAGGACAAATTTGTTGTGACGTTATTAGTGTCCATGCCACATAGAGACGAATTGCAACAAAATACAATAATAATTGTTAAATTAAATACATTTTACTTTTTAGGGGATTTTTAGTTATTAAATACATTTTTATCTTCCTTAAAAAAAAAACATTTTTATCCTCTCTACTTTGTTGTCTCAGCTGTTTTACTCTTTTCTTTTTTAATTCACTAGTTTTATTGTTGGATAAAAACAAATTCTTTAATTTGATTTTGTAACACCTAGTTCAATTGGCATATTGTTAGATCGAACATCTTCTTCATATTTAAATACAAAATCTTAGAATTATTTGTATGAATTTTAAGAAGTGTTAGTAGAACAAACAAAACAAATCTTAAAAGATTAACGGTTTTTTTGCTACTTTTTTCTTTCTAAATCATGTTAAGCATTCCGCTAATGTTTCTCATCATCATTTAGTTAGATTTGCTTTGAATTTTGTATACTTGTTTTTAATTGATGATTGACATCATCGTATCACCTCGTTTGTTTTAGCTAATTAATGAAATAAATACTTTTTTCCCTAAAAAAATAGAGACTAAGTGTTCGTTTGGTGTGTAAGATACGATAAATATATGATATGATACGAAGTTGGATAAAAATATGATAGCGGCGAGATAAATCTTATTTTATCATGTGTTTAGTGCACGTATGATAAGAAATACCATAACATTAATTATTGTTGTTTTAGGTTTAAATGTGTAACATTTTTATTTTTAACTATGGAAAGATTTGAGTCGGCTCTAGTTTTTTCATCTCTAGGTTTTCTTTCGGGTTCCTTCACTGATGAGTGGTTTTGGGTCAATTTTTAACCTGAAATCACTGCTCTTCATCTTTTTCTAGTCCATTTTAATCTAAATAAGTGATTTTTCACATAGATTTAGGTTTTTTTCTTCGTGATTTCGTCATCCGAATGTGGTGGTGTGTTGTTTGTCGTCTTGTGCGGCGTTGTTTGATTTTCCGTTTTGTTGCAGTGTTCATTTGATTTATATTAAAAGATTGATTATTCAATCAAAGATTTGAGCGTCAACGTTGCAGATCCGGATGCATGAGTATTCCAGTCACTTTAATTTTATCATATATTTTTGCAGGCATTATGTCGTTATATGCTATTAACTTGGGTGATATGAGCTTGTTCGCATATTTATCATTTACGTTTTTAACGATGTTGAATGATGTACTATATCGATTTGAATGAATGAATATCGTTTTTTTGTCACACACACATAATTACCCTTGTTAAACTACTACATATATTGTTGAAATTAAATTTAATATTTTAAATATATAAATTAACCAAAAAATCTTATCAAATACTAAAATAAAATAAAAATTCTATTATATATAAATTAACAACAAAAATTCCCCTAAAAAAATATTAAAATAAATAAATAAGTAGTTAAATATAATTTTCCTTGAAGAACAGGTTCCACAAGTTTGATAAAAGAGATTAGCCATATCAAGTGATAGTGAAAAGTTCGTATCATTATCATAGTAATATATATATTTTTTAAATTAATCTAGTATATTTTTTTTTTTTCTTTATTATCAAATTTTTAACTTTAAATTATATTTTATATTGATAAATACGTAAAAAAATGATCGTATTCTATGTTGGTTTCTAATGCAACTAATGTTCTAAATAATAGATTTTTCTTTTGACAAATTCAAAATAACAATATTATTTTGCAATTTCATGAAGAACTGAACTGAGACATCCTTATTTATTAATTTTGTTAAGTCTAACCCTAATTTTTTCCCTCCATAATGCTTTTTAGGTTTGTAACAAATGTATCCTAAAATTTTGCCTCTCAAAATGCATCAAATATGTTTTTATTAATAGCAAAAATAAAAAAAAAAACCTAAACAAATTCATTCATAAATAGCAAAAAAAAAAAAAAAAAAAAAAAGCTAACCATATCAATAGACTTCTACATATATTTTTTTTCTTTTCTTCTTATTAATTTTAGTTTTTTTTCAACTAATTTTCTTATTTTGTTCTACACTTTTTTTTGACAAAATACATTGTACAATTATTTAATACTAAAAAAATGCATCGTTTCTATCCCCTTCCTTTTTATTTTTATACACTTCTTTCATACCATAAAAATGCATCTTTTTTTTGACAATATTTTGTAGACTTATATAATACCCTAATTTCCATCATAACTTGGCTACATATACTAAACCCTAAACTGTTTCTCTAAAAAAAAACTTAACCCCTAATTTTTTTCCCTCCATAATGCTTTTTAGGTTTGCAACAAATCTATCTTAAAATTTTGCCTCTCAAAATGCATCAAATATGTTTTTATTAATAGCAACAAAAAAAAAAAACCTAAACAAATCCATTCATAAATAGCAAAAATTAAAAAAAAAAAGGCTAAACATATCGATAGACTTCTACATATATTTTTTTTTCTTTTCTTCTTATTAATCTTAGTTTTTTTTAACTAATTTTCTTATTTTGTGTTCTACACTTTTTTTGACAAAGTATTTTGTACAATTATTTAATACTTAAAAAATGCATCGTTCCTATCCTCTTCCTTTTTTTTATACACTTTTTGATAAAGTATTTTTGTACAATTATTTATAAGGATGCATCTTTCTTTTTTTTTGACAATATTTTGTAGACTTATATGATACCCTAATTTCTATGATAACTTGGCTATATATACCAAACCCTAAACTGTGTTTCTCTAAAAAAACCTTAACTCGTGGTAAATTTCACACACATCATAAGAACCATATCTATTGATATTTAGAGGTTTGAAAATGGAATGACGTGACCTTACAACTTTCCTCTCATACCACTGCTTAACTGATAACTTTTTGATCATACACCTGAATTGTCGGCAGCGATACGGTCAAGAGGGGAAATAATTTTAACAGTTGCTTCGAGTGGTATAGCTGCATTATTAATACCAGGAGGTAGAACCGCACATTCGAGATTTGGCCTTCCCTTTATTATCGATGAATGCTCCACGTGTAATGTCAAACCTAATACCCCGTTGGCTCAGTTGGTAGTCCAAGCAAGGTTAGTAATATGGGACGAGGCTCTGATGATGCACAAATTTTACTTTGAAGCACTTGATCGTTCTTTCAGAGACGTTATGAAGGAGGTGGACAAGAGAAACAAATACATCCCTTTGTACCTGTAATTCCTAAAAGCACAAGACCAGAAATCGTTCATGCTATTATCAATTCTTCAAAACTATGGAATTATTGTGAGGTTCTTACCTTGACTAAGAACATGAGGCTTTTGTCTGGTGCGTCAATAGTAGACATGGAGGAAAAAAGACAATTTTAAGAATGGGTTTTAAGTATAGGCGATGGACGAATAGGGGAAGACAATGAAGTGGACAAGACCATTACTATTCCGTCAGATTTGCTCATAGAAAGCGCAGGAGATCCTCTTGCTGCTATTGTTGAAAGCATGTATCCTAACATCTCGGAGAGCATGAGTGACATAGGTTACTTTCAAAATAGAGCTATATCGACAACAAAAAATTCCATAGTCGAGAAGATCAACGACTATATGTTGGACATGGTTCCAGACGAGGAGAAGGTTTATTTGAGTTATGATTCACCTATTCATCGTAACTTAAACGATGATCATATTGACAATGTTCATACACCTGAATTCCTCAACACCATCACTGCTTATGGACTTCCTAATCACAAATTAAGGTTAAAGGTTGGTGTGCCAGTTATGTTGTTGAGAAATATAGATACACGATATGGATTATGCAATGGAACCAGATTGGTTATCACTAGGATGGGAAGATACGTCATTGAGGGGAGGGTCATTTCCGGAAGTAATGTTGGTGAACAGGTTTTTGTATCCAGGTTACCTATATCCAGTGGCGGAGCCAGGATTAATGTAAAGCCCGGGCAAAAAAAAATTGCAACACATTTATAGGGGTTTAAATAAGAAATTGCAAGCAAATAATAAAACAATCTAAAGAAATTGCTCAATTTATAGGGGTTTATATAAGAAATTCATCGGGATTTACATAAAAAATTGCAAAAAATTTGGCCCGGAGCCCGGGCGGATGCCCGGGGTCGCCGGGCCATAGAACCGCCCATGCCTATATCGCCTTCAGATGTCATGATTCCCTTTAAGTTTCAACGAAGACAATTCCCTTTGTCTGTATCATTTGCAATGACAATTAACAAAAGTCAAGGACAGTCGCTTAAACATATTGGTGTATATCTACCAACACCTGTAATTTTTCATAGACAGTTGTATATTGCTGTTTCAAGAGTTACATCCAGAGAAGGACTAAAGATATTGATCACGGATGAAGATGGTGAAGATACCAATGTGACTTCTAACGTCGTATATGATGAAGTATTTCGCAATCTGCGATGAAACAACATGGCAATTTACTAAAAATTTCATATTCTCTTACCGAATTATTGATAGGATTACCGAATTTTCTTTTATAATATTTTTCAGATTTTATACATTTTATGGAGCGTTTTATTTTGTCTACTCTGGATTGTCATCTGTTATTTTTCACCGTTACCAATTATATATTGCATTTTATTATTCGTATGTTATTTCTTTAGCAATAAACCCGTGCGGGCACGGGTCCAGTTTCTAGTATATCTTAAAAGAAAATATGGATTTTTAAAAAAGAACAAAAAAATAGTCAACCTTTTTTTAAAGAGTAAATTACACTCCCCTCCCCTCAAAGATGCTTGAATTACACTCCCCTCCTCTCTTATGTTAAAATATACATTCCCCTCCCCTCTTATTCAAAACATATTAGAAAAAAATTCATTCCCCTCCCCTAAGAAAAGCTTGAATTACATTCCCCTCCCCTCTTATGTTAAAATCTACACTTTACTCCCTCAATATATATTTTTTTATTTTTAATAATCTAGAAAAAAAAAACTAATGCACTTCGAAAAAAACAGTATTGCAGGTCTATTTTAACATAATAAAAAATTGAATACATGTTTTTTTGCTATTTTTTATTTACAATTTCGTTAACATGTAGTTTTAAACCCGATTATAAAATATGAAACAAGCCAAAATAAAATTAAAATATGTGAAAAATTACTAACGACAATAAACCATGGTTATTTAAAAGTTAATTTTAAACTCTAAATTATAAAATCAATAGCAAAATATTTAAATTTAATTATCATTAACATTTAAATTATAAAGAAATGAATTAATTTTTCTTAAAGGGTGGTTTAAAATTAATATATATGATAAAAATATTTATTTATGTTAAAATAGATTAAAGTGTAGTGCATATTTAATTATCAAGGGAGGGGGTTGTAATTCAAACATCTTATAAGGGAGGGGAGTGTAAGTTTTATTTTTCAAGGGAGGAAATTGTATATTTTAACATAAGAGGGGACGGGAGTGTATTTCAAGCATCTTTGAGGGGAGGAGTGTAATTTACTCTTTTTTAAAATGGGCAGAACGACAGCGTTTTGGCAAAGACAAAAAACTTGGCGCAAGAATGAATAGGGAGTCGGTATTCTGAACTCTGATTCCACCAAAAAAACCGCAAGTCTCAGACCGCCGCCGACTGCCGTTGGCACTGCCGTGAGCCGCCGCAGAGCACAGGTTTGTTACTTTGTTTGGTTGAATTCTAGAGAAGAGAAGAGAAGTTGTATTATTTTTTGTTTCATGCTCTCGACAACCCTAATAACCCTACTTTTGAGTTTAAATTCAATTAAGGGTTTTGAATTAATTAATTTATTGTTTCTCCTAAGCAAAGAACAGAACAGAACAGAGAGATGGAGTACGTCAGCCCAGAAGGACTTCGCTCTGATGGTCGCCGACCCATGGAAGTACTGCTGTTTTCCCCTCTTTATTCATTTTCTTTCTGCCATGAAATTTACCTTACCATCTTTTCTCCTCTTTATTCAATCCTAGATGCGACAAATTCGAGCAGAGATTGGTGCTGTATCCAAAGCTGATGGGTAGATACTTTTATCTTTCTCTATTTTTATTTTTTATATTCCGTAGTATATTTATTCAAAGCATTTCACCATGAAACCAGCTCTGCCATTTTCGAGATGGGTAATACCAAAGTCATTGCTGCTGTTTATGGCCCTAGAGAGGTACTTTATTTATAATCAACTTTGTTGCTTACAAAAGTTTTCAGCTTTAGATGTTGTTGCCGTTTTTATAGTATCTTCTATATATTTCAGGTTCAAAATAGGAGCCAACAAATGAGCGACAAGGCTCTGGTATCTTTCTTCTATTAAGTTATAATATAATACATTGGGTGTACTCTTAGTTTATTTATATGCATTGTACTGAAAATTTAATCACATTTTTTCTTCCTTCCATGTCTAGGTTCGATGTGAATACAGCATGGCTAATTTTAGCACCGGTGATCGCATGAGGAAACCAAAGGGCGACAGGTTATTTCTTATTTACTTGTTCTTGTTTAATTTCCCGGCCTTTTTGCCTGATCTTGATACTGATATAGTATTGCTGTACTGATAGGACGAGAGTGAGCGTAGCAGTAATATGATCACTCTTGAGAATAACTTGCAATTATGAATTAGACATTTCCATCCTCTTGCACACGTAGGAATTAAACTACGAAATGGATGTCTGAAGTAGGTGTGGAATTTAGGAATTGTATTACGTGTTCCTTTTCTGCTGGGATTTTTTGTAAGGCTTGGTTGTTGGACTGATGAAATGTAAATGCTGGTTTGATTGAAATTCTAAGTTAATAGGGTAGCATATTAAGAGAGGAAATGGTAGTAAGCCTGTTGATTGTCGACGTTAAGCCTTATTTGTCAAGGATCCAACTCCACAAAACCCTGGTAAACAAAGTGCTACTAACATTGCTTGTATGACGGACGGGTTATTATGGTTTAGCAGCTTATCTTTCAGATAAGTCTCTAGTTGAGCGGCTCAATAACACGAGCTTAGCTGGCAATATTAATGGTTTATTGGAAACAGCCATGGCTGATCATTGAATTATGAGAACCTTACCAGGGACCAGCTGATTTTGAAGGAACCTTTAGCAGAAACATGGTGAGGAGATGATCTGTTGGAATACACGAACCTTGTAGATAAGGTAGATTTTTGGGGAGTGGTATTGTTAGGATCTATCATTATAGTTATTTAGTTAATAAAATAAGTTAACTAGTTAGAAGGGATATAGATTAACTAAATAGTTAGTTAGTAGAGAAGTTAAGTAGTTTAAAGGGACAAGTACGTATAGGAGACATAAGAATGGGAGAGGGGTCCAATACATGTGTTTGTTGTATTGTGAAAGGACTAAGGAGTTTTGTGAAAGTGAAACCATTAGAAGCGAGTCTCATCTCCTATTATCATTCTTAAAATAAAAAGTGTTCAATTTTTTCTTCTTCATTTCTTTCTATCAATTTTCCATTTCTTTCCCTTTGTTCCTAACAAACTCGGTGCTCAATGTTTTATTTAGACATAAATATTCCCTCATTTTGTTTGTCATTTAGAGTTTATTAGATTGGCTGTTCTTGCAATGTTCCATAACCCTTGGCATGGGACAGCCTCTTGTTTGTTTCTTATATATTTGATTGAAGTTTGCTCATGCTACAGGAGATCAACTGAAATTTCTCTGGTTATTCGACAAACCATGGAAGAATGCATATTGACACATTTAATGCCCCGTTCCCAGGTTCTATTATAGTCTCTGAACCTTATTTTTTTTAATCATTGTAAATTGTGTATTTTCTTTTTGCAATGATTTGGCTATTTAATTCGCAGATAGATATTTATGTCCAAGTTCTCCAAGCAGATGGAGGTAATTCATGCATGATATTGGGATCTTGTGATCCTTTTTCATCTTGTTATTTTATTTTATTTTTGTTCTTGTGCTCTTTTTAAAAAAATCTCATGTTAATTGTTGGCAATGTTTAAAACGGGTCTCTGTACTTTTATATAACTTTTGTTCGTAACATGCCTTTTGTAGGAACTAGGTCTGCTTGTATAAATGCTGCAACTTTGGCCCTAGCTGATGCTGGGATCCCTATGCTTGATCTTGTAACTTCCTGTAGTGCTGGATACCTCAATAGCACCCCTTTGCTTGGTATGCATATGTTTTACCGGAAATTTTAACTGCGTGTTTAACAAGGGTGATTTGTCTTTTTTTTGCAATAATGAACTTCCAATTTAGTGCTGCATGGTTTGTCATAATAATTGAAAGTTGCTGAATGAATATGGACAGATTTGAACTATGTTGAAGACAGTGCTGGGGGTCCTGATGTAACTGTAGGAATTCTGCCGAAGTTAGATAAAGTGACCCTTCTTCAGGTAAATTTTCTCCATATTTGTTTTGTAGTCAGGGAAGTAAATTAACTTGGAAAAAATGAGTTTATTTATGTTTGTAACCAAAGTTATGGATTGTGTAGTGTCTTGCTTAAATGTGAAAGTTTATTATGTCCTTACTGCAGGTATTTACCTTTTTTATAGAGGCTTTAGGATCCTTGGGACCTATCTCTCTTGCTCTGTCATTGGCAATTAGCAGTCACATAAAGGCTGTCGGCATTTCCCGTCCCTCCTTCCAAAATTGTTTTCATCTTTAGACCTAGATTATTGATTTGACTCCTACGAAGTGAGAACTGCACTATAGAGGAAAAAAATAGGAGTTTTAGTCCTGTTAGAAAGTCAAATACTTTGTGATATTGCATGTTATAAGTTATAACTCCGTACCATACCCCTATGGAAGTGCGTCCCTCACTTCCGAGGACCAAATACAAAGATTCCACACCTTTTCGTTTACTTTTTAAAACTTCCCAGACCCCCATTTTGCTTTTGATGAACGTTATACATAGGGTGACTTGAACCTTTACTTTCCGGTGGTTGCTCGGAAGTTCTTTTGTTTAGCATCAGCTAATGCTCGGTCAAGTACAGACTTCATTTTCCCTTGTTGACTCATTCTTAAGATTCTTGACACTTAATTTCGCGATTCCAGCAACATATTTTATTTTCTTAATTGCATATTTTTCATCAGCTCTCTGAATTTAGACTGATATTCTCAAAATGTACAATACGCAACGCCGCTATAGTGGCTTCTACATCAGCTCTCTGAATTTAGACTGATAGTCTAAAAATCTACAATACACAACACCGCTATAGCGGCTTCTATTGACTTCAAAGTGTGCACTTGTTATCATAAAAGCTGATTAAGATTTGAGAACTTGAACATTTTAACAGAAATAAATCACTATAACATATTTTGTTGAAGGCAGTGCATTTATTTTCTTCACCAGTTTCTTTCATTGTAATTTTCTCTTGCATACAAACTAGTTGCCGTGTTTCATAATTTAGAATGGAAAGCATCTAGTTTGATTGAGCGGTGTTCAGTTGGGTTGGGCTTTTACTTCATTTTTGGATTAGGGGACATCAAATTTTGTTTGTACTAATTTATTTTGTTATTTACTGTAGATGGATTCTAAACTACCGATTGATATATTGGAAAATGTTATGCAACTGGCTACGGAAGGATGCAAAGCAATTGCGAACTACATACGAGAAGTAAGAATCTGTCTCATTCATGTGATTGATATAGTAGTAAAAACACGGTTCATATTCATTTCATAGCTGACTTCCCAATTTCTTTATTGGTTGACAGATTTTACTGGAGAACACAAAGCAACTTGAGTATCGAAGGGGTTCATAGTTTTATAGAAGTAATGCTTCCTTTTTGCTTGCATTCCATGTTGGTTTATTTCATGTTATACATATAACCTGATGCTATGGTGTTTGTTGCTGATGGTCGTATTTTTCCTGAACTGCAGGTTCTTATTTTCATCAGTTATGCAGTTTTTCTTCAATTTTTTTCTATTGTTGGCATACGGTACTGACTCAGGCAGGAAAAAGTAGAGGTGAACGTGCTTAAATGCTGTTGTCACCTAGTTTTCAGGATACCATTGAACCCATAACAAGTGTTTTGTTTCATTTAACCAAGCTTGAATTAAAATTTTGCCCCATCTTTACTTTGATTTATCGGACTGTAAATATTTACAGTTCAAATTGTTGTTATACCATAAAATTTCAGTAGGTGTTTCATTTCGCTGTTGACGAACATGATGGAAGTAGTTTTTGTGTTATGAGTTGTGTATTGAATGACTCTTTAGAGAGGAATTAACATCGAACTATATTACACATTATTCTTAGCAAACTCTCATTTTAAATTCAAGTAGGTCCTACTAAATCACGCAATCTCAATGAAATTCGGTGAGATCAAAGTGTGTTAAAAAGAGTGTGTATGTAGCATAAATAACATGTATGTCAACTTGTATGTTGTATTTCATTATTCTACGTCCCTATGTATATTTTGAAAATGTAATTGTCTCTTACTCTCATTTATTCTCTAATTAATATTTTTCTCTGACATATCTTCACCTTAAATTGGTAATCAATTACACAATTAGTTTCTTAAACTTCCATTAGCTAAGCAGTTGCCTCGTTTATCAAAATGTTAGTTCTAAAAATAAACCAGTTAAAATTAACTTAAATAGATACAAATTGTACCAAAAAAAAAAAAAAACTCAAATAGATACAAATAACTTCAAAGAAAGTATATAAATAAAAAATAAGCTAAAATGCCATAAGCCTCCCTCCCTATAAAAGTAACTAGAGTTGCTATCATAATTCTTACTTTAAATTTAGTGAAATGAGTTTAAATTTGAACTAATTAAAAGAGAATGTACCCAGAAGAGTGCGTTGCTCTCATAATTCTTTCTTTAATACCACTTGTCTAAGTGCTTAGGTTTTGTTTATTTTTATGCAACTTGTTCTGTACGACAAAAAAAACAAAACTACTAGTGTTTTATATACTTGGTTGTTTGTTTTTTACGATTAGAAAAAACAAAACCTTGTGTTTTTTTATCTCTTGTGATGGCCATAGGTCCAAAATAATGCTCTACCGTTCTTTCTTTAACCACTCATTTAAATTTTAAATCTCATGTTCCAAACCAGCTCTGACGTCACAAGTCAAACCTCAACCTCTCAAACACTACCTATCAAACATTTTGGTTTTGCAACTTTTTTTTGTTTGTTTTTGGAATTTATGTAAACCAATAATATAATTATTAATTTATTACCTCAGGAATTTCACAAAATATCAAAAACATAGACCTTTTCTTTCTAGAACTAGAAGTAGTATTTGTAGCATGAAAAGAACACAGCAGAAAACCTGATACTCCTAGAAAGCACTACTATTTAGTATTTTACTTGTACTACAAGTAACTTAATGCTACATAGCTAAATGCAACACAAATTCCGATAACACGAGCTTTTGTACAATTCCATTCTCTCACAGACCGCTTCTGTCCAGACCGAGATGATCACTACAAAAACTTGATGGCACAATCGAGAGTTGAAGCCGCCCTGTCCATTCCTCTCCAGGCCTCAAGTTCACTGGTGTCTCTATTACTGCTGCATCTACACAAAGCATCTGTTTGTACTCCTCATCACCAAAGTCCGTCATCGACTTTGATTTCTTCTCCCACGGATTCCACACCGCTGCAATTCAAGGAAAAACAAAGCTGTCACCGATGTCAAGGAAATTGTATTTTCTTTAACAATTAAAAACCTTGTTCACATTTCAAGTCAAGCTATGAAAATTATTGTTGATGGCATTGGATGAACTAAAAAGACAGTGTTCCGCTAAATAGTAAATAGCTTACCAACATCAGGAAGACCTTCCTTTTTTATAATATATGTTTGTTTCCTCTCATGATCTAGAACTGCAATTATATTCGGAGAGCTAAGATAAACACGATCCACCTGCTCGGAAGAAAGGATCAATTTTGAAAACCACTTTATTCATAGGCTAGGAATGCAGAGGTATAGTTACCTCAGCCGAAAATCAAAAGCTTGACTTGTGTCGTGGAACTATAGATATGTATATGCTGTAAACATAAATACAACTCACAAAATTTACCTCGGATTCAAATGTTATCGCATCTCCTTGTTCTGTAAATCGTTCTTTTTGGGAAAGGTTGTCCAGGTAATCAAGTGTCTCAAGACCTTCAATCCTTATCTCACTGTACATAATTGTTAATGTGAGCTAACTAATCCAACAGTCAATTTGCAATACAAGAAAAAAGATGGTTGGACATCATCTTCTGTCCTCAAAAACGGAAATGATTGTCAAATGTCAACTACAATAATGCATTATCCATACCTAATGTCAGAAACCAGTAAGTATGTGTGGTATGCGAATGAGAAACTGAATGGCTTGCCATTGATATTCCTGACTCGGGATATCAGGGTTATGTCTCCGTTTGTTGTAAGCGACACTCGAAGCCGGAACTCAAAACTGGTACAATTAGGTAATTGTTAGCTTGTTGTGGTTCGAAATTTGCTTCCAACACATAGAAACAATCAGATACATGTTAGCTTCAAACAACCAAAGTGATAGAAAAGAAGAATGGAATCAGTCAAACTAGATATCCATGTGATATTATCACTCTGTACTAATATGGCGTTCAAGTTAATACCTGTGTGGCCAGCACTTCATGTCTTCTTCAGATGATTTGAGTAGCAGGTCGACAAAGGATTTTCCGCTGGAATCGTTTGCAGGCAGAGGAGGAGGATTTTCATCAATCGCCCACATTCTATTTCTTGCAAATCCATGCAGCTCCATCGATCCACAGTTTCCAAACTATTATATACAAATTTAGGTCTAAGATATATGAGTTATGCATGTTAAAATTTATTGAGATTTGTGATTGAACATTCAAAACAGTAATTAATTATACCTGTGGAAAACATATAGGAATTCCTCCTCGTGCTCCTTTTAGTGCCTTTGAAGTTGTCTATAATCAATTGCAAAGAAGAGAAAGTAATAAAATATGACTGTTTTCCACTTTAAAAAGAAAAATTGGTTACAATTCTATATTTCCACAATGTCATCATCTAAAGGTACACATACTTCGTAATGAAAACTAAAAGACACACCTTGCTGCTTGTGAATAGAAGTTCCTCCCCCTGCTCATTACGCCATGACGTGACCTGTGCTCCATTCAAGCTCACCTAATTTCAAGAAAAAGAGAGTTAATCCTAATTCCTAATGCTACTTTCAATTATATATGTTCAAACTAAAAATATCATTATGAACCAAGATTTCCTTCTCATGTATTGATATTTAAAGTTATAAATGTTAAAAGTTAAAACTGATGAGAACACATCAATCGACAAGTTTTCCTCACCCTTGCCGAAGCGCCTTGTGGGGTCCGAAGCACAACTTGACTAATTCCATTCTGGTCCTTTGTCATTTCTGTTGCTGCCCTAAAGTCCCACACAGCTGCCGAATGCCCCATCTGAAATAATTTAAGTCCTCTACTCTCAGAGCAAACCCTGATACACTTAATGAATTCCCTACACGCCAATGCCCTTCGATTGAAGGGGGATCCAGTCCACACCTATACTGAAACAAACAAGTAAATTAGTTTTTTCAATCAAAAGCAAAATCTCAATAGCCAATTAACCCACCTAATCTATCCTCACCAGTATGATTCAGATCTAGGGTATCCCAAGTCTATTTAAAAAAATAACTACGAACGTATGCCGAAATTCAATTAAAGCCAGGAAAGACAAAAACATAAACATCAAGTTTAAACATTTGGCAATTGAATATCAATCAACCTGGCACACACAGAAACATGTCCCTTGAAACTTGTCAGATTTACAGTAGAAAAAGACAATTCTATACTAAAGGAACTTTGAAAAGATTCTACAATTATTACACTATGCATAAAACCAAGACACATAACTGTAAAAATAAATTTTTTCAAGAATATAACCAAAATTATAATAACAGTAGTTTTTTTTTTCAAGAAAATGCAACTTATGAAACAAAATTCAAATACTACAACAAAAACCCTCATACTCCCGAGTTCGAATCTTAAAGTCCGCCTGAACTCTAGATTACTAGGGCCTCTTCCTCATAGGATTGTGACAAAGAAAAACCCTCCAACTCAAGACATTGCCACACAAGTAACTCATATAGTCCTATATGATCAAGCAATTAAACAGTGTACTTACGTTAACAATCTTGAAGC
This sequence comes from Medicago lupulina, assembly GCA_958299785.1. NCBI lineage: Eukaryota > Viridiplantae > Streptophyta > Magnoliopsida > Fabales > Fabaceae > Medicago > Medicago lupulina. The sequence continues at coordinate 857,981 of OY283140.1, forward strand.
AGTAATTCAAACAGAAACCGCAAATTGACACAAGTTCTTGAATGGTAATGCATGATTGCATCCAATGATAAGAATCAATATCTGTTAAAAAAAAACTGCAACAAGCCAAAAGGGTGTGAGAGAGAAAATAAAAAGTGGTAAGATGTGTGAGAAACAAAGAAGTATAAAGTTGAAAGGTACCCTTTAAATTTCTTAGAAGTATGTATTAATTCATCAAACACCAAACTTGCAAATGAATCAAAAAAAGTATAAAACTTTCTACCAACCCAAGATTTGTAGTAGGTGATAATATTGTGTTAAAATGAGATAAACATTGATTAAGATAAGGAGAATAAACCGGTTTCGTAAATTGCACTAGTATGTATATTGTATTGTATTGTGTGTTGAGATCTAATCTAAGGATTAGGACGTGGAGTGGAGATACGAGAAATCCATGTGTACAACACACATGTACTAATCGTCAAAAACATTTTTTAATGTAATGCAATAATAATTTGAATGTTTAGAATTTAAGAAGTAAAATATACAGCGTTCCATGTTAAGGTTGAAAGGTACCTTTTGGTTTGGTTTGGAGTGTGGTGGTTGAAAATTTGGAAGAGAATCAACAGTCACACGTTGGGTTGAGGAAGAATCGTGCAGATGATGAAAATTAAAGAGTAACGTTATTTGAAATCAAAGAAGCATTTTGATATCAAACTTTTGGTTTCTTTCAAAAAAAAGAAACAAACTTTTGATGTCAAAATATAAGGGAAGGTTAACAAGGTGAACTATATTAGTTGGTCCATAGTTCAAAAATATTCATGGATTTAATCATAAAAAAATTCAATCTTTCTCTTTATTTTTTAGATGAAAAAAAAAATCAATCTTTTTTTTTTACAAGGAAAAAAAATCAATCTTAACAATTACCTTTTTATATTATTTTTTAGGGTATGATATCAAATTAATATTGTTAATTTTCCCGACTTATTCAGTTTAACCAGTAAATTTATATCCGCTAGACTTCTTGACCATAAGTTTTTTTTTTGTCAAATAGCTTAGTGGTTAGAGCTCACACATTTTAAATATGAAAAATTGGAGTGTCTGAAGTTCGAACTCCAACTCCTGCATATAACATGCAATATCCCTACCATTTAAGCTAAACTCACGGAGACTTTTTGACCAAAGTTTACTTTCTACGTAATACAAAGTACGCCATAAATTCCATCCATTTTTCAAAATAAAAATGATCTCAAAACAATTTTGATAGTTTTTTTTTTTTTGAAACAAAACAATTTTGATAGTTGAACACGAAGATATCATCACATCACAATCACACTAATTTAAGGACATGCGTATTAGTTGAGGTTTTTTTGGTTTTTTGTCTAATGAGTTGTGGAAAATGGATTTGTCACTCAAATTGCGGGCTTATCTTTAAAATTTGTCTTCTTTTTCTTTTCTCAATGATGGGAAACACTTGCCACTTTTTTTAATATTCATTACTACTATTATTGAGATAGACAAAAGTTTGGGACTTGGGGAATTTTTTGGCGTGACAACTTATTTTTATTTTGTATTGATGGTGATTGCTTATTTGAATACCAATGTTCATCTGGATAGGATTTTTTAGTCTACCAAAATTTAAACAAATACGACCTTAGTTTACCCAAAGTCGTTTTTACATATTACTACTATGGCGAACAGTGTTACTAAAAAAAGGTCTGGGATGACGGGCGGTTAAAGGGGTGACAAAAACCCGTACCACTAGTATGTGCGAACACAATCTGCCACGGACACGGCACGAGTACTTTAACGGGGTATCTACAAGGAAAATAATCCACAAGGAAAATAAACGGGTAGTTTGGTCACTTTCGTAAAACAAATTATGAATAAAGGATAGATTACACTATGAATATTTTTAAGTTTGAGGTTTGTAATTTTGTCAAAAAAAAGTTTGAAGTTTGTAATAGATTAGTCTTTTAATTTATTTTGGTCATACATAAGTTTGTGAACGTTTTCAATTTAGTCATTCTGACCAAAATAAAGACCAATCTATTACAAATTAAGAAAATATTAATTTAGGGCACTTGATAAGAAGTTGAAAGTAGAAGTTTTTTCTTGAGATTTGTGCATTCTACACCTTAAAACCTCAAAAAACAACTTTTTCTACATGAAAGTTATCAAGTTTTTCTATTTTTGATTCCTTAACAAGTGTCATAACTCTACAAACTATCACACTTATGTGACTTATATATATTATATATTTCGCTAGAGGTAAAAAGCGACAAAAACCTCCACCTTTAGATTTTAGGAAGTAAAAAGTAGGACGCTGAGCAAATGATGGCCAAAAAAAATGGTGAAACTTCATTACATAATGAATTTCGGGCACCTTACTGTTACGGACTCATATGAGATCGGTCCTTTATAACACTAATACATACGTGCATGTTAAGAAGTTACACCGTCGGTATTTCCAATCAATCATCGCATGATAAGCATCAAACACTATCACGTCAAGTACACTCAATTCATCTAAAATCCTACCTATAAAATATGTACATTATTCCGTTAAACCTCTCACCCACCTCACTCAAAAACTGACGTAAGTGTTAAGAGTTTTGCAAACGAGACACCCCACCGAGGAGCTCAGCCACCGTCATCAGCCACACTCCATTGGCTCCAACCGTCGCTTGTACTGGAAAAGTGTATTGATGGAGTGAAAGTGTGTGTATATTTGGCCAGAGAGAGGTAATTGTATCCACAATAGAATATTCTATTGAGCATTAAATTAATAGATTTATTTATTTTGTGAGAGCTAAAAATAATTTGAAAAAACATACAATTTAATTTCAAATATTCGTTTTTAACAAAAACTGTTTTTGTCTTCAAAATGTAATTCAACTTGAGCTGAAATTCATGTATAATTCGTACCTTCAAATTTAGTCTTAAGTTCACTGCTAATCTTATGTTCAACATCTTTTAAACCAAAATTAATTCAATGAAATAAATTGTTTAAATTCAAATCATTTAGTGTCGTGTTTTTAGTCTCCCTTGCCATAAAAAAAAATTACTCCCTCCGGTGTCAAATATAAGACCAAAGTCAAATGTATACCAGAAAGCCAAACAATGAAAATTACATACCAAAAAAATGAAAAAGCCAGAAAAACTTTATCAGATACCATTATAAGGTACACACCACTCATTACTACACACACACCATAATATATTATGCGACGGTTTCAACATCCCTCTCTAAACTAAAATATCTAATTTTCTTGATTATACAAACTTCAGTAGTCATCCATATTTGTCAAATCTAAATAGAATATAGTTCTCTTTCCTAAGTAACTGATGATGAGCAATGAATTAGTTCTGGTTTTGATGGATTTAGATACTAAAATTCAGCTGATCCACCCCCTCAGAAAAACTGTTAGCAGTAGTTTTGGGTTTGTAATATGCCAAAACTACATGATCATGGTTTTTTGTATCAACCAGCAGCCACAGCATCAGCTCTAGGACTTGCATCCAATAGTTGGTGCAACTTCGCACCAGAATTTGGTTTGTTGTCACAATAACCATTCTCATCCTCCACAGTTCTATCATTAGAACCCGAATTATTATTAACTCTTGATAATAAGTTTTCTGTACTTACAGGTGCGGCCCTCTGGCTGTCAATGTTGGTCAAAATTATCTCTTTCGGTTGTCCCATTTGAGCAATTTTAAATTTTTCCTGAATCGAAAAAAATGAAGTGTACTCAGCACCACAGAATAACAAAATGACATGTATGCATACAGATGAAAGATTATGTGAACAGTACCTTTAATGCAGCATTCTCCATCCTCAGTCTTTCAGAATTCTCAGCAAGTCGATTTATTTCTGATCTAAGTGACGCACTCTCAGCATTCAAGGATTCAACTTTTCGTGCCAGTTCTTCGGCCTCAGCCTGAAGGGAGAGAATAAGTACGTTAGTCACAAGCCTATACTGAGTATAATCTTTATAATGTGTGCGACAAGGGAAGAACACGATTAATATATGATTTTGACTGAACCAAAGAAGCAATACAATGCTTACAGTAGCTAGAAGAAACCAACATTTATATCATACCTGCTTCCTTAGTCTGGACCTTCTAGCAGATTCTCGATTTGATTGTTTCCTCCTCTCACGCTTCAGTTCACGCTCATTCTACAAATCCAAACATACCGAAAGGAATTATTTTAAAATCATTAAAAGGATGAGGATACAGCATAATTATCACATTGTGTTTCGCATGTGTCTCAAATGAAATGTACTATAGTGTTTAAACTGTTATGATGAATTATATGTTACTGTACCTGTATCCAAGCCTCGGGAGGCAATACAGCAGAAGGTTGTAGGACACTTGTGGGATTTGTTTTAGAATGAACACTGGAAGAATTTCTCAGCTCCAGTGCGGTGGTCATCGCTGAAGACACTACAGGTCCAACTAGTTGACCTGTGACACCAGCAGGGGCAACTACCATCATCTTATCAGAAGCTGCAATTTCTTTGGAAACTTGACTACCTTGTGTATTTGTTTTCCCTTCTCCATCTGCTTAAACAGTAGAGAAAACGTATCCATCAACACTCATTATTTCACATATTTTGGGTGTATGACATTTAATTATAATTTCTAGCATAAGACGCCAATATCGATATGGTATGAAGTTGGAAATAAGGGTAAAAAAACCACTCTTTAGAGTCTACTACGTGTCTGAATCTGATTGCGAAGTTAAAAACTTTAGCAATATACCCCTTACTGAGCAACAATGATATAATATCATTCAACTTATCAAGACCCTACTCAATAAACTGGTTGACATCATGATGATAACACAAGTATAATTGTGATCCCATGACAACTCTATTGTTCATCAAGATGTGACACTTGGTGAAGAACAGAGTCATACCAGTGGTTGGTGTTCCCTCACGGCTTCTTTTCCTTCTTGTTTGATTAGCCTGATCATAAGACGGGCAAATATCTTAATTGAATTGTTCAATTTTATAAAACCATTTTAAACAACTAGACTATAGGTGAAACAATTGTATATGGTCAACAAAGTGTAAGAAAAGAAGTGCATCGCAACCAAGTACTCACCCCTGAAGTGTTGCCGTCACTTCCATCACTCGAACCCTCAGTATTCACACTGTTCAAATCATCATAAAGTTACTTGGTCATCCACAATAACAAACAAATGGACCAATCTTATCAACTGAGAGAAAAATAAATAAGATGTGTGTATGCTCTTGGAAACCTTCATGTATAAATAGAACATCAACGAACCTCTGTGATTGCCTGCTTTCAGCTTCAGGCTCAGCACTCTCAGCATGGCCATTGCCTATTGACATTGCAAGTCCATCAAACCCTTTCAATTTCTTCATCAGACCCTGATCAGTATTTCCAGATGATTTGGGAGGTGTCTCTATGCTTAAAGGAGTTCCAGTCTGCATTGTTGTACCAATTCAAACTGATCATAATTTGATAGCATTTAAAGACTAAAGTATGAACTGATCACAGAGAAGATTATAACTTACAGCAGGTGAAGATGAAATTCCTTGACTATGTGGATGTGGACCCTATATTTTACAAAACCGAATTCATAAGATCGTGGGGAAAATTCTGAAAATAAAGCATTCGTGATAAATGATGAAAAATTAATTGCAAGTATAATGCATTAAGGTAATCATAGTGTGGAAAGGTTATTGATAGCAGAGGAGATACAACGTTTGTCAGTATTTGATCAATTTCAGTAAAATATGAACCAAACCATGGTCCAGACAATTAACATAAGTTTCAGTAGCAAAAATTAAAATTAAAAACTAAAAAATCAAAGGTAAGAATGTAGGCTTACAATAGGAACTGCAGGGTGAGTATAAACCCCTCCATGTGGATACATTGCTGCATAAGGATGTCCATAAGGTGGCATCATAGGCTGCTAGAAATAATAAATTGACAAGTTACTTATTCATGTCATCTAGGGTATACACCAAGACATTAAAAACAAACAAAGAATGTTTATATAACATAACAATTGATGCCTATGTCATTATTACCTGTGGTGGCCCCCACATATATGGGTGAGGAGTGTGACCAGAAGCCACAGGTGAGTTATAGTAAGGTGGCATGGCAACTCTTGGTCCATAATATGCCTGAAGATATAGCAGACAATTTAGATCATCATTATCAGTTTTCTAATGGCCATTTATGTTTGTAAAATTCATAAAGTGAACCATTTTCAAGTGGATAAAAATTCAGTCTCATACCATAAAATAAATATTTTTGTTAAATGAGAAAACAACGTCAGTACTTGGTAGCAATTCAAGGAATAATTTCAATTTGATATTAATTAGAGGTAAACATCGATCACAACCGGAGATAAACAACTCAAAACGAAAAAGGTAAGTAACCTGCATGGCTGCCCAATCAGGATACACATGAACATTCGTCTGGTTGGTCTGATCCTATTAAAACACATGAGTACATAAATACATCAAAATTCAAGTTTTTTTTATAAATGCAACCACACGACATAGGAACAGTAGACTAGTAGAGCTCACCACTGTTACAGGTGAAGAAGGCTTTTCAGTCTTGGTAGATTTTTCTTCATCGCTATTTCCCATTGCAAGCACCTAATGGAAAAAATTTGGTCAAAATCTGTAGAAGGATCCATGCCAATTCTTTAAAAAAAATATCGCAAATTCATGATTCCAACGACTATGAATGCAACATGCTAGAAAACTTATATATAAGTTTGATATCTGGTTCACTATGTATTGAAATTGAACTACTTATCGGTATACATATTTAATTTGAAATTAAACCACAAAAAAAAAAAAAAAAATATTTTGCAAAATAACCTCCTGGTTGACTTCTTATGCTAGCATCATAGATTCATACAAATATATATTAATTAGAATTTCCTTGATGAAAAATTGCATGAGTCATCTTTTTGTTTTCTAGGTGAATTATCTTGCACCCCCTCTAAGATTCACAAATTCATAGTGGAGTAGACAAAGTAATCTAAATTTCAGATTTACATGTCAGAGAAACCAACTAATGAGAAGGCTATCACTTGAAAAGTTTATATGATTTCCTTGATTTACAAATACCTTTCATCAAAGTTTCAAAAAAGACTGTAATATTATTGGTAAGCTAGAGATAATTCAATTCAAGGGACAGAGAAAAATAATGAAACGATAGTGAGTCAAAGACAAACTAGTGGAGGGTCAATTCAGTCTTTTCACAAAACCACAAGCCGGATAGAAAGAGAGAGACATTGACAACGGGGCACACCAAATCAAATCTACCCCCAACAAAGCATTGCGGAGATTTAAATGACAAAAATACCCTTCCATACCAAATATTTTTTCATTTTCACATTGGGTCAAGGAATGGTGATAAGAATTATGAAAAAAGTGATGAAACTCATGAATCATAACCCTGATCCAGTTTCAACTAATTTCTACAAAATTAACAACTCATAGAAAACACATGTCCAAAAACTTAATTAGATGCAAATTAAGATCCAAAAGAACCTCAATTCTAACAATTTTGCTTGTTTAACTTAAAAAAAACATCTAAACTGAACAAGACAATTTGAATTGTTCTTTGAAACTTCAAACATTAAAAACAGAATAAGTAACAGAATTCTACTTACCAAACAGAATTAAAAACAAACAAGAAAAAAAAAGTCGAATTTTGGAGAAGGAATTAAGGTTAAGTAGTAGAATTCAGCATTTTCTCTCTCTAGAAAAAAATGAGGGAAAGAGAAAGAGTTTTTTTTTTCTCTCTCTATATCTAACTAAGCTTTGAAACAGAGAAAGGGGAAGAGATGATGTGAAGAAGAAAGGAGCGCGAGGGGGTGTCCACGTCATAATACACGTGTCGTATACATACGGCGTATATACGGTGTGTGGTGTGGTGGTTGTTGAGCTGGCGATAATATTCCAACGTCACTATAGCCGTACACGTGTTTCACAAAGAATTGATCTACGCGTCTTCTGTTAGGGGGTCCAACCTAGCAACATGTCCATGTGACCTTTCAGATTCACATTAACTTAATTAAATTAATTAATTATCTGGCAAGATTCAATAATTTAATTCAAATCAAAACTAAATTGAATTGAATTGGTCCTTTGGAATCCACAATGGACATTTGTAACAGGTGTACAAAATCTTGAGCCACGTTTTGCTAACACTGTTTCTCATAATTTTTTCTTACTTTTTTTTATGTGTGCGCACTTGGCAAGATATTTCTACTATCTTTATGCTTCTTAGACTCTAACCTATGATTAAGCACAATAATTTTTTTATATCCATTTTTGAAGAGATTGATATGTGGTATGAAAAGTTGGAGGTGGCAAGGTTGTCGTTTTTATGGTTAATGGACAGAAACAGACATTTCGTTGAATGCTTTATTACCTTTTTTTCTTTAGCGTATGAAACATTGTAAGTTTGCTTCGTAATGGTGAGAGTGAGATGCTGACTAATGCAAAAGTCCATAAATTCCATATGATTTGATTTGATGAGAATTGAGAGGCTCAACCATAATCCAAAGTCTAAAACCTTTTTTCTTTGTCAAGGCTCCCTCAATTCTCAATGTATTATTGGTTTGATTTTGTAGTAATTTGGTAGATATCCTATGTTTATCTATATTTTTGCAAAATATTTGAGTTTAACTTTTTTCGACTTCTCAGCTTAAAGGAAAACTTTTAATGTGTAAAAGGTTTTGAAGACTAGTTATCAACATATTCTATAACATACTATTTTTTTGTTTAAATGAGAGAAAAAGAAAAAGAACAAAAACAAAAACTAAAGTACTAATAAAAGACATTTCTTAAGCGTCCACTAGAAGTACCATAGATAAAGTAGAAAAAGATTCATTAACCATAATTAAAGGGTATACACAATTAATTCTTATCTTTACAATAATATCCGCACAAGCATTTCTTTCACGAAGAATATGTTTCAAAACAAAATTTCAATACGTATTCATGTAATCTCTGATAATCTCCACCATATTAGCATAATGGTGATATCGATGTGTTCTCATAGTCACCAACTTAACCACGCGAGGGAAATCCGAGTAACAAATAACTTTTTTAAACCAATTTGCCAACACAATTTGATGCCAATTAAGAGAACTTGAATCTCTGCATGTAACACGTTCAACCAACCAATACTCTCATAAAACTAAAATGAAAATTTCTCTCATAATTTCTCACTAATCCCCTAATTAAATCTCGATTGTTCTGGATTAGTAAGGACACTACCATCCAATTCTATAATATACTCTAAATACACTATTTTCTATACAATTTCTTCAAATTCAAATGGATTCACTAAAGCATGTAGGCTTACATAAATTTAGTGAAATTGACTAAAGTTTAGGTAGATAGGTTCAGGAGCTAATGATATCTTTGCCATATCTCATTGCTAAATAATGCTTAAAGAACTTGCCAATCAATGAGTTTTTCATGTCAGCAAGGATATTTAAGCAAAAGTTATGTGAAATATGAGTTTCATTATTGTCAATTAAAAATAATTGCGGACAATCCTTTTTTGTTATTATAGATTTAGTAAACTATATGTGTAATTGTAGGTCTGTTATTATAGACTTGGTAAACAATATGCGTAATATATTGATGTATAAAAGCTAAATTTTTGACCACTTATATTGACTATTCAATTCTCATTTTTACCTATATTTCATTTTGGTATGAGTAATGTGCATCTAAATAAGGTTTTGGACATGTGCTTCCTTTTCTTTTTTTTTTTGTTTAAGTTGGACATGTGTTTTCTATGTGTTGTTAATTTACATATATTTCATGTGAATTGATAAGTGCTCAAAAGTAGTATATTTTATGTGATAATTTAGGCATTTTAGTAACTTGTTTTACAAGTTGGCGAAGGAAAAGCTATGATTTGTTGGAATTTTGCCGTTTATGTTTTACATGCCTTACTCTCCTCAATTTGTGCAGGAAGTAGATAAGGAAGGACCTAGAATTAATTCGAGTCAAGCAAATCTCGCTTGAAGCGACATCAGCTCGCTTAAGCGAGATTCAGGCAGAGAGCACCATTGGATTTGCTTCTTGCGCGCTTCCATCTCGCTCCTGGAGAAAGGTGATCTCGCTTAAGCGAGATTATTTCGCTTAAGTGAGATTCAGGCAGAGAGCAATCTGGGCATCACGCTTCTATTTCGCTCATCAAAACACAGCATCTCGCTTGAAGCGACTTCAGCTCGCTTAAGCGAGATTTGGACAGAATGCATTAGGAACGTCTCGCTCCCATCTCGCTTCCAGTTCGCTCCAAGCAAAATTCATCTTGCAATAGGATAAGGGCCATGTGTCGATTCTTCAATGGCCAGATTCAGATTTTTAAGCATTTCGCTTAAGCGAAGTACATCTCGCTTAAGCGAGATTTGATGATTTCAGCCAATATAAATAGTTTTCTCTTTTCTTTCCAAGAACAACTTACTGTTTTATTGCTATTTTCTGGTTTTTAGAGAGAGGTTAGGGTATTTCTAGAGAGAGAAACACAAAGCAAGGTAGTTAGGAGTAGATTCAAGCCAAGATTTGTTGAGACATCATGGATCTTGTCATTGAATCTTCATCTTTTCTTCAACCTTTGCAAAGCTAGCATAGACATATGTAGCTACATCTACTCTTGTGATTTTGAGGTATTCAAACAAGCTATTATGTAATCATTTGATCTTTTAATATATGGTTCTAGCTATTTATTCAATATTGTTGTTATTCTTGCTTTCAATGTTTATTGAGATTTAAAATGTTATGGATACATGCTTTTAAATCTAGAAATAGAATAACAATTTATCTTAAGTTATCACTCTAGACATGGATGTTAATATTTGATAATCACTTTTAATCTAGAACTTAATGCTTTTGGGTAATTTAATCGGTTGGGAAATCATCGATTAAACTACCCAATCGACTTTGTGATCGTTTAAATGTTTGGGAAATCGATGTTTAAACGATTCCTTAGAAATAACGATATCATTTGGACACAAATGATATTGTTGAGTGATTGTGATAATATCGTTTAAAGAGCTAGAATCCGTTAATTGATCGAGAGATTGCAGTTGTTACGCTTGGTTGATATCTCTGATCACAAGCGAAATAACCCTATCTCTTCTCGTTTTACTTTTATGTCGAATAGGAAAATAGTTGTACACAAACAAACAAATTATACCCAAAACCCTTAATATGATAAATGACGTTTAAATGCTTATGATATACGCAACTCTCTGTGGATACGATCCTATTATACTCACGTATAGTTAGATAAATGACATGTAAAAATCTTACATCATGAATCCGGTTTCATTTAAACAAACATGGTCTAAATTGCTTCATAAGTTATCAAGTTTGTTTAGGTTTAGAACGATCGGATTAAGGTCTATAGAATGATCCAATCAAAATTTGGAATAGAATTAAGGTTGATTATAATTCATCTAAGAGAAATACTAACCCATTTAAGTTGGTTTAGTACCGTTGACTTAAGACCTTAAAGTGTAATCCTCCCCTAAAAAAAATACTAATGAAACATATTCAATTCATTAAAAATTAAAGTATTTAACTTTTTTAAAAAATATTTATTGAATTAAAATCCTTAAAAAGTGTCGGAAGACACCCGCTAAAAACACCATTATTTTAAAATCGTCTCTTGCTCACCCAAAATCCTTAATTACCCCCCAAATCTACATGTTTTTATGGGTGATTCTTAATGCACCAGGTGGATATCTTGCCACATAAATGATACATATTATAATACTATTGATCTCTAATTATAAGTCCCTTTTGAAAAAAGTATAGTTCCTAAATATAAGCCTCTATATAAATTACTAGATGCATCATGCATTTATTATTATTTTTCTTAAATATACCCCTAATTATTACTAATAACTGCATTTTTAAAAAAAAGCTAAATTAGTCCACCTAAATTGACACTAGAGAGAATCGAACTTGAGATCTTGAGAATGAGCACACTCTCAGGTCTCAAATTAATACCACTAGGTCAACCCAAGTGATTTTATTACTAATAATTGCATGGGAGGAGGTTAAATTATTACTCTATAATGTGTTTTTACAGGTTTCTAGTCCGGACAAGTGGTTATGGCGTCCTAATACAGGTGATGACTATACAGTTCGTGGTGTGTATCCAATGCTCATGCAACAGGAGATGCATGACCATGATGTCGTCTCTGATGCGGTGTGGCATAAACATGTCCCGTTAAAGGTCTTTATTTGCGTTTGGCGGCTCTTCCGCAACAGGTGGTCTACAAAGGATAATTTACTTCGTCGCGGTGTTATTCCCATTGATGCTCAACTATTTATTTCAGGTTGTGGCCAAATTGAAACAACAAAACATCTAATAATACATTGTCCTATTTTTGGCTCTCTTTGGCAACTTGTGAAGTCTTGGCTAGGTGTGTATTCAGTGGACCCTCAACATGTCAAGGATCATTTTCATCGATTCATATATTCTTCAGGAGGACACACCTCTCGCCGCTCATTCTTGCACATGACTTGACTTTGTTGTATTTGAGTTTTGTGGAATGAAAGAAATCATTTGTTGTTCTCTAATAATGTTAAATCCACAATGCAACTGTTGGAAAAGGTAAAAATCACTACACTTTCATGGTTGAAAGCTAAAAATATATGTTTTTCTTTTGGGTACCATATGTGGTGACAACAACCCCTTGTTTGTTTGGGGATTGGCTGACCGTAGTTATACTCTATTTTGATTTTTAAGGATTGGATGTTGTAATTTTGTTCTGCTTCTTAAAGCACTCCTTGTGCTAGGGAGTAGAACTGTTTGTTAAGATATTTCATGTTAGCTTGTTAAAAAAAAAAACTGCATTAAAATATGAAAAGTCAAATTAAATACACATTCTACAACCAAAAAACAATTTAATAAATGGTTAATAGTGTTTTACCACCATGTAATATAGATCATTTTTTGTTTTCCCCCTTGTAAAATATATTTTTTGAATTTCATCCTTGTAATTTGAAGATTTTTTGGTTTTGGACCTTCATGAAAAATTTCACCCCCTATAATTTGAGCAAATTTAGGTTTACCCCCTGCCATATCTTCGATTTTGTACGGTCAAAATTCATGAAGGTTCAAAACCAAAAATCTTCAAATTACAAGGACGAAATCCAAAAAAAAATTTTTACAGGGGGTAAAAGCGAAAATGACTTATATTACAGGAGGGGTAAAACATTATTAACCCTTTAATAAAATTCACACACAAACAATACACATTAACTACGTTACCAATTTTTTTTAGGGTTAATAGTGTTTTTCACCCTTGTAATATATATATCATTTCCGGTTTTCACACCTGTAAAAATTTTGGTTTGATTTGCTTCTTTCAAAAAAAAAAATTTCTTCCAGTTTTCAACCCCTCCTCCCTCCAACTCACCAAATCAACTTATATGGCGCTGACATGGATTTTTTTATTATTTCTTTTTCTTTCACTTGCCAAGTGTATAATTCATTTTTTTTAAAAAAATTCAAGTAAAATTTGAGAAATTTCATTTTTATTATTAAAATATCTGAAATTTAATTTTTAAAAATTAATAAAAATCCAAAAAAATAAAAAAAATTCATTTATATTAATTAAAAAAGTAATTTTTTAAAAATTCAGGAAATAATATTTTAAATTTTTTTTTTGGAATTTTTTAAAATTCTGGAAAATTAAGGAATTTGTTTTTTTTTAATATCTTGGAAAAAATTTATTCCCTAAATTTTTATTTTCTGTATAAAAAAATGATATTTTAAAAATTTATATTAAAAATTTTTCCAGATTTTTTGTTATATTAAAAAAATGAAATTTTTAAAATTAAAAATTCATGAGTTAAAATTAGAAAATTCCAGAACTTTTGAAAATTAAAATTTAAAATTTTGAAAAAAAACCTGACCTTATTTTAAATTTTAAATTTTTTATTTTATTTTATTTTCAAAATTAAATTTTAGATTTTTTTAATTTCAAAAAAAATACTGATTATATTTCTTGATTTTTAAAATTTTGAAAAAATATAGGGAAAAGTTTTAATAATTTTTCTTATATTTCCAGAATCTTTTTATATTAATTTCGAAAAAACTATATTTTTTAATTTTAATTTTTTTTGTTTTTTAATATAAAAAATTCAGGAAAAAGTTTTAATTTAAAATTTTAATTTTTCCATAGTCTTTTTATATTAATTTTTAATTTTAATATAAAACAAATTCTAGAAAAAAATTTAAATTTTTAAAATATAGTATTTTTATACAAAAAATAAAAAATTTGGAATAATTTTTTTTTCAGAATAATAAAAAAAATAAATTCCTAAGTTTTCCAGTTGAAAAAAATTCTGTAAAAAAATTATTTTCTGAATTTTTTCAATTTTTTATTTAAAATATTTTTAAATTTTATATTAATATAAATGATTTTTTTTTATTAATTTTTAAAAATTAAATTTCAGATATTTTAATTAAAAAAATGAAATTTCTCAAATTTTAATTGAATTTTTTTAAAAAAATTTAATTATACACGTGGCAAGTGGAAAAAAGAAATAATAAAAGAAAGTTCATGTCAACGCCACATAAGCTGATTTGGTGAGTTGGAGGTAGGAGGGGTGAAAGCCGAATTTTTTTTTTACAAGGATTGAAATCAAACCGAAATTTTTATAGGAATGAAAACCGAAAATAACATATATTACAGGGGTGAAAAACGTTATTAACTTTTTTTTATATATGTGAAATTAGGCAAATGATCTTTATAACAGAAGGAAACTAAAGAATATCTTGAAATTAATAAAATTAATAGTAGTTGGTTGTTGAAATCAATAGTTGATTTTCGTCATTTTGCTCAATTTTGACCAGTCAATGTCTACGTTAAAATTATTTAATTAAAAAAATAAAAAACATATAATCATTTTTAAAATTAAATAAATGAAAAATTAAATTAAAAAATTAAAAAATAAAATGAAAAATAAAACTCAAATCTTCATCTTCATCTTCATCCTATCATTCCAAATCCAATCTAGAAATAAAAATCAACAACAAAAATTAGAGATCCTCCTCTTCTTACTCTCAAATCCTCCACTCTCAATTTCATCATCAACCTTATCTCCACCACCAACAACATCAATATCATATAAATCGATGTTTTCTTTTTTGTCTATTCATAAATTCCTCTCGTTAAAACCTTTTTTCCAAACACAAAAGCTTTCGATATCCCCCACTTCACCTCTCTACAACAACCGCAAACACAAACCAAAATGAACTTCGAAAATTTTCAGAAAGCATTATCAGATTTCCAAACCCATTGCAACAACGTAGTCCGGAATCTCACCAACAAAACGCCATCAAACTCATGTCAACGGAGGCAATCGAGAAACGCCTCGAAGGCATTCCCGTTTACGCTCTCAATAATAACAACACAACTGATCCAAATTTCATCAAAAAATTCAAGCACAACTTCAATATTTTTTTGGATTCATTAGAAGCTTCACGTAGATTTTAGTTTGATGAACAATTTTTTTGGGTTTGAAAAACATTTAAAAAATAAACAGAAGAGTGAATAATTTTAGATCTTGAAGTCAAAATTATATCATGGATTGTTGAGGTTTGCAGATTTTGATTGATTTTATTTTCTCTGGATTTGCAAGAGAGAAAAAGAAAGAGAATTGTTGTTGTGTTTGCCTGATGAATTGAAAAAGGGGAATTTTGTTATATATAGTTGCTGGATTTATGGAAGAGAGATTCTTGTTGAGGTTGAGAGAGATTGACTGGGTTGTTGATGATGAAAAAGATGGATTGGGTTGCTATTGTTGTTGATGATAATGATCTATGAAGAATGAGTTTTGATGAAATAGGTTGAGAAGAAAAGTTTGGAGGTAGTTTGAGAGAAGAAAGAAGAGATTCATGCGTGTTACTTCCTTTTTCTTTTTAATTTTAATTTTTTTTTTCTGATTTTTTTAATTTTTAATATCTTTTTTTATTTATTTAATTTATAAAATGATTTTGTGGCATTTTTTATTTTTTTAATTCATTATTTACACATGTGGCATGCTACGCAGACGTTGACTAGGTCAAAATTGATCAAAAGAACTATTATTGTAAAGGAGCTAAATCTTAAATTGTAGTTTTTATACTTGAGGGGCCAAAATCGCAACATTTTAAAAGTATGAGGCCAAAAATGCACTTTAGCTTTTAAACAATTAATAGAACAACAAAAATCAAAACAATAAAAAAATAAAAAATACAACGTAATTATGAAAAATAAAATTTATTATATTTAATATAAAAATTAAATCATTATAAAATAATTATTCAAATATGATTAGATAAAAAAACATATGATAGGTTAGAAAAATGGAAAGCAAGGTGAGAGCACGTGGCGAGTGGGGTGTCACCATCTTGAAAGGAGCCACGTCATGAACAAGTGCCGGCCGTTGATTAAAAGCTCAATTAACGGTTATGCGGTTTTTCGCAAAATTTGGTGACATGATTGGCTGTTTTGTTTTGATGTACACACCGACAATATTACGTGTTCATTAGGCACACACGCAAGCCAATGTTGGGACCAGTGGACGTGGACCTCCCCCACCATATCTCATCTCATTTCCTCTTTATTTTTCTGTCCAGCTCACTACCACTCTCTTTATTTAATTTAAATAATTTGTTGACCCCATAGTTTTTTTATGAAATGTTGACACCATAATATGTTTAAAATAAATACTAATGTTACAATAATAAAGAAAAAAGAAGTACATATATATTTACTTTATAGTATCATTCAACAAATATTTTCTTTCTAGTAGAAATATTTAAAAGTCGTGTTAACAAGTTTTTCAAAAGCATTGTTTAAAGAATTTTTATATTAAAAATACAGGTTAAACATACGCAAAAGAAATAAATGCATAATTTTATATGTAAATGTTTACCCATACAAATAAGTATCTTGTTAGCTGATAGAAGTAGATGTGTGATTAAAGTTTAGGTGAAGAAAGCTATAAGACGATGAAAAGTTTAGTACAATTGAACAATGATGTTAAAAAACTGAGGTTCTTGTTTACAAAGATAGATTAAAGGCAAATTGGAAATTAAGCACGTTCTTAATTTCATAGGTTCAAAGAACTTTATATGTTGTAATATTTTATCAAACACTTAACGTTCAATAATTGAAGAAACTTCGTCTTCCATGATGGTGGGACAAGATGAGACCACTAGCGAGGATGATGTGGTTGAACCTGTATGAATTACAATGTCCTCATTTCTTAGTCTCTTTATTTTCTTGCAAATTTTCCCAATTCAATTTGTTTTGCTAGCGAAGAAAATTTGATCTCTTTGAAGGAAACATTTTACATCTTTTTAGCTCTTAGAATCTTGTTTATCAACAAGGTCCAGGAAAATGCAGCAATTCAAGGCCTAAGCTGGTGAATTTTTATCAACAAGGTCCATTAACATTCTTACCACAAACTTGCATTTGCTTGTGTAGGCCAAAAATGGACATAAAAACTTCTAATAATCATTTTAATTTTTGTTCCTTCCATTTCCAATAGCCAGCAAGTAACATTTATTCTTAAGAGTCTAATCAACAATAAATAAAAGTCACAAAGTAATAAGCTATGTAGGAGTTAGTTAAAAACTTCAATTTACCCACAAAGTATTCCTAATAAATCTCAGTCTCCCTTGCAATCTCAGAAGATAATATAGCTAGCTAGGGCCTAAGTGGTGAAACATTACATAGTGGCACTGCCATATATAACGACACACATAACCGTGTGAACCAACCTTATCTCAAACCAAAGTGATTTATCTATAATAGTACGCAATATCTACACTTACATTACCCACAGTACACCGTCCAAAATGGCCACTTTTGCCATGTGTTTGATCATTAACAAATATTGGAGTACACATTTGCAAAATGTATGTAAACATGAAGTTTCCATATAGATATAACACTGCAGTGACTTTGATTAAGCTTCCAAAAATGAGTTCAAAGACATCCATGAATATATTGTTGTTCATTTTCATGTTTGTGTTGCCTTGTTTGGTTGGTTTGAGTCATGGTGAATGTGATTTCAAGGCTATTTTCAACTTTGGAGATTCAAATTCAGATACTGGTGGATTTTATGCAGCTTTTCCTGCTGAATCTGGTCCTTATGGAATGACTTACTTCAATAAACCAGCTGGTCGTGCTTCTGATGGGAGACTCGTGATTGATTTCATTGGTAATCAACAAGCTACATCATTTTTTACATTAATCAATGCTTAATAACTATTGTAAAATGTGCATTATGGTTGTTGTGAACAAGATTTTTCTTTTGAATAATTGTTAGTATAATAGTATTTTCTCATTCACATGGGTTTGAAGTTTGAACCATGATCCTTCAACTCTTTTAACCTTTAGTTCAAGCCAGCTGAGTTAACCAACCATATAATTCAACTTATTGATTTGTTTCTTTGATGAGTTGTGATTTTTATTGCAGGGTGCTAAAATAAGCAAGCAGGTGAATTGAATTGATTGGATGATATAGATAAATTCTTATTCAACTGTTATAATCTTAAAAATTATGGGTGTATTAGAGGACCACTTAAAATGTAGTGCTAAGTGCCCCCTAATATCTGTTTGCAAATCATGCAATCCTACATTGTGTAAAAAATTTCTAATCTATGAACATTTGCATCTATTAATATTTTTTACTTATTATAAAACACTAGAGAGAGACTTTGCCTTTATTTTGTTTGCACATTTCTTCATCTTTAGGATAGTTTTCCTTACAAGACAAGACATCTAGCTGGAAATATTTGTATAGTTTTGGAATAGTCATGGCATGACATGGCATTTTTGTCTCCACCATTAATTTCAACTTACTATTTTTACGGTCCAAGAAAATAAATATTAACTCTATCAACTGTTAGGATGGGATGTATCTGTATATCTTGGTATGTGATATCATTCACTCATCTTTCATATTTTACAGATTAGAGACATAATTTAATGGTTGAGAGCTATAATATCATGTATCAAACAATCAAACATTTTTATTTATTTATTTGATTTTGGCAGCTCAAGCTATTGGAATTCCATTTTTGAGTCCATATCTACAATCAATAGGATCTGATTATAAACATGGAGCCAACTATGCTACATTGGCATCCACTGTGCTTCTTCCTAATACTTCTTTGTTTGTCACTGGGATCAGCCCTTTCTCCCTTGCTATTCAGCTCAACCAAATGAAACAATTTGCAACCAAAGTTAAAGAAGCTGATCAGAAAGGTATAAAATGCACAAAACAATTTTAAAATGGTTCGAAAATTATGTATAGTACTGCATCTAAGTTTAGTCCTTTTATTTTCGTTTGTTAATATATTAACTTACTAATTTCTTTTAATTGTTGCTCAGAAACCAAACTTCCATCACCAGATATACTTGGAAAATCTCTGTATACGTTTTATATCGGCCAAAATGATTTCACTTCCAACCTAGCAGTCATTGGCACAGGTGGTGTGGAAGAGTTTCTCCCTCAAGTTGTTTCACAAATTACTGCTTCCATTAAAGTAAGTGTAACTAATGTCTATTAGTTAGTCACGAGACTCGACACGTGCATGTTCAGTTCCGCGGCGACAAAAATTTATTTTGTAAGTTTATACAACAAATTGTTATTAACGTGGATTTTTGCTGACTGAAATTTGTAGGAGCTATATAATCTTGGTGGGAGAACATTTATGGTGCTTAATCTTGCACCAGTAGGGTGCTACCCTTCATTCTTAGTAGAACTTCCTCATAATAGTTCAGACCTTGATGAATTTGGATGCATGATTTCTTACAACAATGCAGTAGTGAACTATAACAACATGTTGAAAGAGTCATTGAAACAAACCAGAGAAAGTCTCTCCGATGCTTCTGTCATATATGTCGATACCTACACCGTTCTATTGGAGCTTTTCCGGCATCCTACTTCTCATGGTTCAAACACTTTTACCTCTTGGCTTGTTTTAAAACAACATTGTTATGATCCTTTAATGTATTATTTTTTGTTACATGAATCAGGTCTTCAATATGGTACAAAAGCATGTTGTGGATATGGTGGAGGTGAATACAACTTCGATCCGAAAGTGTACTGTGGAAATACAAAGGAGATAAATGGAAAAAGAGTGACAGCAACAGCATGTGATGATCCTTACAACTATGTGAGTTGGGATGGGATACATGCCACAGAAGCTGCAAGCAAGCTTATAACATATGCTATTCTTAATGGATCTTATTCTGATCCTCCATTCCCATTTCAGGAACATTGTGACCTTCAACCTATAGGTTGATCCATTTGAAGAACATTGTTTCTTATCTTATCCTAGTTATTAAATAATAATAACAATTGAAGGACGTGAAACTAGTTTGAGGATGTTACATAATTTTTACCAAAAAAAAGAACAGAATTTAAATGTTTCTAACCGTACTAATATCCACTGCTGAATGAAAATATTGGACAGAAAAAGAAAAAATGAAAAGAAATGTTGAGAGTGGGAT
The DNA here is from genome assembly GCA_958299785.1 of Medicago lupulina. Classification (NCBI taxonomy): domain Eukaryota; kingdom Viridiplantae; phylum Streptophyta; class Magnoliopsida; order Fabales; family Fabaceae; genus Medicago; species Medicago lupulina. Next base: position 878,520 of record OY283140.1, read on the forward strand.
TTGAACCCACGCCCTTTCGGACCAGAACCTTAATCTGGCGCCTTAGACCAACTCGGCCATCTCAACTTGGGTGTTAAAGATTATAAACAATAATAGAAATCCTTAATTACGCGTTTATGTAAATCAAATGAATAAACCATGATAAGATGAATTTAATCGAGACTATAAGTAAAGCTACGACCAAGAACTCCCGTAAAAAAAAGACAAATAAACAAAGACCTCTTAAAAAAAAAAAACGAAATAACCAAACTCAGATTAAATAAATTTAAGCATTAACATCAATTGGTGCTTCTTTCAAAAAAAAATTATTGAATAGATCATGAGTCCGTGTCATATGCATGATTTGTTAATTTAATAGAAAACTTAAATTTTTTTTTTAGCTAAATTTTTATTTTATTTTATTTTTTTGTTTTATGTAAGATTTTTAGATAACCTTATTCAAGACGTGTGTCGGGTGTTAAATGATGGTACATCTCTAAGTCGGTATCCTGTTAGACCCAATCATGTGGTGAGAACCACCAAATGCGATGTGAGTTGGAAGCTTCAAACGATATCTTCTTTATATGGTGTTGTACAAACATTTGAATTATTCTTTCAAAATACACACTTGGTGTGTGTTTGGATGGGTGCTGAGATTGATAAAATTATGGTGACATCATGATTTTGTTAAATCGTGCATGTTTGATCATGTGACTATAAAATATTATTTTGAAGATAAAAGAAATTATATCTAAATACATTAATATAAAGTGAGTTAAACAATAAACTTGTGTGAAAAAGTTAATTCTAGAATCAAAAGTTTCAAATTCTATTCAAGTTAAAATTAATTCTTAAACCAAAACCAATTCGACTCGAGAGCAAACAAACATAACAAAATCAATTCTACACTCTTAAAATCAATTTTGACTCAACAGTGAAACCAAACATACAAAGATTTTGTAGAAATTGTGATGGTTCACTCTGATTCTTATAATATCACTGCAAATCCTAACATGCACTTAGTGTTATACTGAAATATTCTCTAACTTTTAAACTCCTTATTATCATTCAATTCTTTAGCCCCCTTACTTTCTATCAATACAAGGTGTCTCACAAATTGTCAATTTGGCCTTCTTTTGTATCAAAATCAACAAGTGTTTAATTAAGGATATTCTTTTCTGAATATACACTTTGCACACAACACTACAGAAGTAAAAATATGAATGATTTACATTCAGAATCACAAACATATATATAAGATATGCTGCATTATTTCAACAATGAAATTGATTAATACAAGGTTGATATTTATAGAGACCGAGGAATTCTATTCTATATCAAAGGGATACAAATGCCTCTCATATATAACAAGACATACAGCAAAACAAACAAATGATGAGCAAGGAAGATCAACTTGGCTTGCTACTAATACAGTTCTATTCAGTTCCAGCAATCTTCTTTTTCAGTGCATCAATATCTGTCGCTAGTTCCTTTCTGCTAGACTGTACAGAGAAACAAGTGTATCAGCAAAAAATAAAACACAGAGGATTTGATTCTGATTGAAAAAAGAGGATATTCAATGCAAGAAAGTTCACAAACATTCTTATATGATCTGTCATTGAATTCATTGACAATCTTATCCATTTAGAATTTCTTCAATTTCTCATTTTCCAGAAATACTAACTAATATAAATGTGTAAATTTCTAAAACAGCAACATAATGACGAATGTTTATGTATTTGGCCTACCTTAAACAGAAGGTATCGGTACACAAACCATCCGGTGTACCCTAGTCCTACCAACTCCATAATCTTTGGAAGCTGAAACCGAAAATAGAATTGTTTCAGATTGGTTCAAAACACATAATAAGTGAATTTAAAAAACCAAGAGTGATATGACTTACCAAGGGGACTGAGTTGATGGCGCCAACAAGAATTGAAGATAACCAAACAGCAACTAAACCTCCACCACCATATAGAAGCACTGTGGACTTGTTTTCAAGTGCATCCCACTGATAATGACAAATGGATAGTATTACTTCTACTTTGTTAGTAAAGCTGTAAAAGACATTGATGCTGCCAAAGAGAAGATTAGCATCGACACCTCATATTGAAGATGTGTTTGGAGTCCGACACAACACTGATGAGTGTAATTACATTAATTGTTTCAATTTCTCAAATTACTATTGGTGTCAATGTGTCAGTGACAGTGCGGTGTCTATTTTATGTGTTTGTTTTGGTGCTTCATGATTAGAATCGGAAATGGAACATTATTGATTTTACAAAATTAATTCAAAATGGAGCTAAATTAAATAAAATAAACCAATTTATAAGGTTCTTGCCTTTTCCTTCAAATCTGTAAACAACTCATTGGTATCAAGAGAAGTAGATGTATCTTCTGAAGAAGAAGCTCTAGTCTGATGCAGAGAAAACTTACGGGACTCTGAAAAGGAAGAAACAGTAACATAATTTAGGAAAACCAATTGAAATACATAAACAAAAAAGAAGCAGATGAACTAGTAGCTTGAAATGAGCATTGAAAGTAGAACTTGAACTTGTATTCAGCTAAAACTACACGCATGGAAGTTTTAATTTTGATGAAACGTGTTAACTTAGAGTCACACTGGACTTTGGATTTTGGCATCAAATATAGCAACTCCAGAGTCAATTCAAGATAGCTTATGAAAAGAACTTATATTATTAGTTTATAATTATAAGCTGAAATGCAAATTAAGGTGTTTAGAGGCTACAAACATGAGTTATTGTACAATTGAATCACTGACTCAACTAATAAACCTGGTAAGAAAAGAAGGAATACCTGAAAGTTGTTGTTTAAGGAAAGGGGAAGAAGAGAGACGAGGAGGAAGATATGGCAAAGCAGAACAGCGAGTAACGTTGGTGGTTGTCAGTAGCCTAGGAGGAACTAACACTGTGCCCGCACTTGCTGCAACCGCCATTATCTCTCACTTTTCTGTTATCCTTTCCTGTATTAAGATTTGAGGTTTGAATGTTTTTGTTTGTTCGAGGAAAATAGAGAAACCATCCTTTGTTTGTTATCCACTGTCATGTGTTTTGGAACACTGATTTTCGATGGTTCAACACGTGGACCGAACTCACTCTTTCATTGGTTGATTCTCTATCTTCAAAATCCATATTCCATGCTTTTACAATTTTCATTTTTCAAATATTTTCTCGTACATTAAACAAAATCATGACATGACGTACATTTATAAAATTTAATATTAATTTTATAACGTTGTTCACATTTCACACGTATTAAAAAATATAATTAATTTTATACGGAAAAAAGATATTACAAAATTGTATTTAATAAATAATATTAGAATGATAAATTAAAGAATTCAAAAAAAGAAAAAATAATAAATGGTTAATAGTATAAGAGGAAAAATAACAATAATGTTTCAATGACATTGTATAACGATTTATAATTTGAAACAATTTTTTTTTCACAAAACGATGTATAATTTGGGATGGAGGGAATATTGATTTTTAAAAGACTTAATTGCATTTTTAGACCCCTATCTTTTCGAAAGTTGCGGTTATGGACCCCTAACTAATTTAAATACAAAACAGACCCTTATGTTTTGATTCTTTGGTAGTTTTGGACCCCCACCCTATTGTTGACTGGTCGTTGCTGACGTGGCACCCACATCCCATTAGTGAGGTGCCACGTGGCTGACGTGGATGAATTAAAAAAAAGTAAAAAAATAATGCACGTGGCAAAGATTTAGTAAATCGGAAAAACAAAGAATTTCCTTATTGTAAAACAGATTTTTTTTTGACAAAAGTTTAAAACATATTTTAAAAAACATAAAAATAAAAAAGGTAATTCAATAAAAGATTCTTCCATTCATAATTTTTATCATTCAAGTTAGTATTTGATGTGAAATATTTGTTAAATTCTTAATTAAAAGAAACTTAAAATTAAAAAAGGTATTTTTAAATCAGAAAAAAAGTTAAAAGTATTAGATATTACATATAGCAAATCTGTAAATTCAATGTAAAAAAATCTGCAAATTGGTGTATATGGTATAAATTCAAAGGATTCAAACAAATAAAAATAGGAAAAATAACTAATATTCTTATTGTATTAAAAAAATTTAAAATGTTCTAACTAGCATAAAAATAAAAATAAAGTAATAGCAATTTTAGTTTCATTTTACTATTTAAAATATTAAACTCTTAATTTACGGGTTCCATGAGTTGAACTCAATTGTTGAGGACATTGTATAATAAAGACCTTTTAAATTACATATGGCTTTATTCGCATCCATTATTAGTAACTAAATGTAAGATACATGATTATGTCTAATTATTTGCATTTTTCCTGGCAATGTCATTCTAGTGCAAGTATCCATTATTAGCAACTACACTAGTATTTAGAAGATAGATCTTCTGTCGAAAAAACAAACATATAGATCATCCCCTATTAATTACTCTTGAAGAACTACACACCAAGACAAATGCATTAAGTTTTCAGGCACCCACATATCTACCAACTTCTAAAACAAATCTAGGTTTTTGTTGGCAAAAAAATATGTCAAAAATAAAAGAAACTTACAACTTGAATGATCCCTAACTAATCTACTGAATAATAGTACTTCTTCCTTAAACAAGAAATAACAGAAACGTTATCTTCTCATTCTCATCTCTCAACATTAATAAATGCATCACGACATATGAATAACTGTATAAAACAAAAGTTAACCACAAATGTTCCTCCAATTATATACGCCCAAAACGTTAAAGCTTCCCCCAACTTACATCTACATTCTAGGTTCTAAGAAATCATAATGAATTATTATCACTTTTAAATAGGAAATTAGCATATAAGAGATGTGTGGTACGATTCTATTCAACTCGAGTCTCTTAAGCATGTGGATAGAGATTCAATTTTTAAATCATTCGTATGTAAAATCCATGCTACGGTCTAAAAAATTTTAAAAAAATATAATTAACAGAAATATTAGTTAAAAGTTACACTAATGTCTGAACCAAACCTACATATTGGTTCGACTTATACGAATATTTAAGAATAAAAAAACAAGACCAACATGATTAAAGTAGCCGGTTGAATTTCAAACCTACTGCGAGAAGTGTATCAATATTTAGTGTTCGATAAATACTTCTGGTGGAGAAAATTTATTAGAAACCAAACAACAATAAAAGATAATATCTATTTTTTTTTTCCTCACGATTTCTTGCTCAACAATTTGTTGTTAGTATAAATAGAGAAGCATTTGTGCTTAACAATTTGTCTACTTCCACATACATTTATTTTGATATAGAGTTGAAGTGTCTCTTTCCTAGTCTCTTTTAGTCTCTTTGCATAGCAAAATAGTTCATTTGTCCCCTTGTTTGTATGATTATTATAGGAAGAGAATGAAGAATCTTCACACCAATATCGATCTATTCTCGGATAGAATGCTTCAAATTGTGGTCATTGACGACCCAATTGAAACTCATTTTAACGCCGAGGATTGTTCCACAAGTGCAGATTGGGCTAGCCACGACAATAGGATAAGAGACGACATCAAGAATGAAAATGGTATACACTCGTCTTTCTCTCCTAAACCTTTACAGTTTGTGTTTTTTGATTTTTCGGTTTTTGAGATCCTAGAGGAAAAAATATATATTTTCTTTCTCCCCAAAGTGAGACATTGGTGTTAGCGACCAATCCAAAATTTTGGAATAGTGGAGGCACTATATATAAAAATTTACAGTATTAATAATTGTCCTCTACGATTATTCATATTATTGAAACTTTGAATGATATGTCTCTATAAAAATAACTAAACAATTATTTAACAAGTTATCCCCTACGAATTTCGCATCTAATTCTTAATAATAGTTTGAGATATACGATGATAAGTGTGGGCCAAGAGAGAAATGATCTGTGATAAGTGTGATTTATATGGTAAAAATGTCAACTATTGATACATTATATTACCAAAAAAATTGTTTCTAAAATTTTTGTGGGGGCACAAGCCCACAAATCCCACAAGCTGCATCCGTCCCTGGGTTCATTACGTTGTTTGGTGTGTTTATGAAACCATTCATGGTGTTTCATTGTCATTTGATTGTTTATATTCATGTTAATTGTCATTTTTTTTGTTGAGATGTAATTGTCATTTAATTGTTTATATTCATGTCATTTTCTAGGGATATAAGGTATGCCATAAACCAAAAATTATTGTCATTTTTATCAAACAGAAAGTTATTGTGATTCATCTGGTGTGGCTTCTTTGTTTCTTTTATACTTTGTCTAGAAAATAGAGGAAAAAAATGAGAATGAGTTGAAATGTAAAACTCAAATCAAATGAACCATATTAGGGTTTCCACAAACTGAAAAGGAACATTTTTATGTGTTAAATGTATCACAATCAAACTTAGATATGTCTTTCAAAGGTGGTGAAGTGTTTTGGATTACTCAGATGCCCTTTTTCCCATAGAAACCATACCTAACATAATAATATGTGAATTAATTTTTCAAAATGGTATATTGATTAGTTGTCAAGTATTTATTTGTTGATTGTAACACATGACCAAACTTGTTTTTCAACGGATACCATACCGGACTCAATGGTATGTTGATTAGTTGTCAAATATTCATTGGTTGTGCGCAGAGGATCCTGTACATTTATTGTAAAGATCTTCCACTAATCAATTGTTGACAAATCATCTGAAATTCGGCTATTTAAGTAGAGAATCAGGGCACAGGGTAACACACACATCTTTCTCTCTTAAAACCCTTGTTACTCTGGCCCAGCGGCGCTTTCAGATCTGAAAGTAAATCGAGCAATAGTCATGTGTTATTTGATCCTGCCATGGCTCAACGATCGAAGTTGTTGCTGTGTGATTAGAATGTCACGAGTTCAAGTTGTGGAATCAGTGTCCTGCAAATGTTTCACAGATGCAGAGCTGTCTACGATGAACTCACAATGGTTCCGATCCTTCTGCGAAACCCGCCATGGCGGGAGTTTTGTAGCACCAGGTTGTCCCTTTAGTCATGTCTATTTGGTTCATTTTTGGGTTATAAATTAATGGATTTTAGTAATTTGTCTGTTGAGTCAGTTTTTAATTTTTTTTTTTATTGCGTATTATGTCTTTTTTTTTTAGTAATGTCTAAATACATTTCAATAGTGGATACTTGTTATTCTAGTTAAATATGATTTGGTTTGCATCATTATGTTAGGAGCCAAAACAACGACATAACATGTTTCTATGCATATTTGTTTGCCTAAAGAGTTGCACTCTGTGCAAAGCAGATTATATATTTTATACACATTTTTTTAATTTCTTTTTATGTCATACTTAAATGTATGCTCTCTCTTGTTTTTATGGCAGATGTATTTCCGGGCCAACCCTATATGGACGACTCTGCTTCTGCGATATGTGAGCCTCAGGATGAAGAGGCTAATGCAATGGCTGAAGAGTCCCCCTCAGGTATCTGGATAACATTAAATCACTTTTCTTTTGCTTCCAAGACAAACATATCCTTTCAATAAATGTGAAGTCTTATGTTATGCTCAATGATTTGAGTCGGGTTATTATTAATATAGGTGATAACGCTCATGCTGCCAATGCCGAAGATTCGAATATGAACATGGACTGCTTGGTTGCTGTGAAAGTGAGAACAATGCATTTAAGTTCTCGTATCCTAGCTTCCAAAAGTCCATTTTTCTACAAGGTAGATTTCTCTTCTTTATTGGTTTGATTTGAATACTTTTGACAAATTTGTGTGCCTAATTGTGTTGTGTATGTTTTGCAGCTGCTCTATAACAGCATGAGGGAATCAAAGCAGAGGCATGTCACTCTGAAAATTGCTGCATCTGGTATAAACATATACAAATCTTGTTAGATTATTTGCTTAATCATGTTTGTTTTCTCTAATAGCTTGCTTACAAATGCTCATTCATTTTGCATGGTACAGAGGAAGCTCCTCTCATGGAGCTTTTGCATTTTATGTGCAACAACAATTCTCTGAACGTGACCTCACCACCGGCGTTATTGGACGTGCTTATGGTTGCCGACAAATTCGACGTGGCTTCATGTGTGAGATATTGCAGCCGAGTGTTGAGGAATATACCAATGACATGCCGCAAGCTGAAGAAGGTCCTAACTTGCAATGACTTCGACCATGAAGTTGCTTTAATGCTAGTAGTAAGTTGATAAACCATTTAATTGTATAATTATATTAACATTTTGTGTTATTATTAATTACATACTTATCTATTTTTCTTTATTTTCATATAGATAAGAAAGTTAGCCCGCTTCGTTCGATTTCCCTATGTGGCCACAGCCTCCGGAACAGCAACCACCATCTCCAGATCACTAGATGCTAAGATGTGGATGTTAAGATTGCAGGGAACTGCAACGGGGGTGGGTGTGAAACTGTGAATCGAGAAGTTCCATTGGTGCGATCAGAAACTGTAGCTGAGATGGTTTACTTGCATTGCAGACTATTATGTAGATAATATGCCAGTAATAACTTATCTTTATGTTTTAATTAAGCTGGGTAAAATGTAATTTGGGTTTAAATCTTATGGTCTTTGGATGATATATATTATGTACTTGCAGACTTCTATTGCCTATTGGGTTATATGATTATATTTACCACGGTTTAAGTTATCTGTGTTGTGCAATATTTTATGCCCTTTGGAGTTTGGAAAAAGAAAAAAAAAATATAGATAAGAAAGTAAAAGAAAAAAAAAGAATTAAAAAAGATTAGATTATTTATAAGACTCCAATCCATGTACATTGTAGTTATATGTCTATGTGAAAGCATCAAAGACCATTTCTCTACACAACATAAACAAGTAGCCATGGGCATAATCTTCTTTTTAAAACATAACAAGTATTTTGTGAACTAATGAAAAGTGAATTTTGTTTATTTGCAAGACACAGTTGGAAGCACAAATGAATAAGGTATTTTCTCGCTTTTATTGAGAACAGAGGTGGAAATAAAAAACACAAGTGGGGAATTGCAAGTTGAAGGGAATTTGGGGAATTCAAGTGTTGAAGAGACGGTACACAAAGGGTCTATAAATAGTGGAACACAGAATTGAGAGAAGAACACACGCTACATAAGAAAAAAGAAAAATTTGGAGTAGAGATTGAAGCAAAAATCTGTGTTATTCTTTACTTGAATTTTATGAAATCTATTTCAATTTCAGTGTTCTTCTTGATTATGGATAGTGAAGTATTTTTCTAGGTTCAAGTGGATCTTGCAAGTTAAGAGACTTTGTAATGTTCTAATTTCTAATTTAAATTTCAGTTTTTTATTTTATTCCGATCAAGTTTGTTCTATTGATTTTATTACATGATATGGGATGATCAAACCTTTGGAAATTAGTTGGTGGACCTATAGGACAATTGAGGTTAGAATTATTGCACGACGAGACCTTAATTTTAGTCTTTCAATCATTCAACCTTTTTACACTTTATGCTTTTCTTGAATTTGAACTCTTTGCATGATCAAACAAGGTGTTAATTTAAGAAAAATAATATTAATCACGAATGACCAAACAAATTAATAGTTTTAGTAAAGAGATTGGTGATTGAATAAAAATGAAGGAATTTAAGTAGAACTAGACGTAAGGGAATTAAAACTTGCAAGTGAAATCGCGACCGTAGTCCTTTCTCTATTGATTTACAACTTAGCGGTTTTATCCTTCTTCGTCATTACTTTCTATTTAGTTACTGAAACCATTCAACTACTTGTTCATCTAAATATAAAATTAATCTTAATTAGTTTGGCACTTGTTAATTAATCTATGTGAATACGATAATCTTTTATACTACTTATGCGATAAAGTACGCTTGTTCTAAGTGTATTTAAGTGAAGCCCTATTCTTCAAAGCTGAGGCACCTCACCGACAACAAATACTAGTTGCGGAGTCTGCTTCCTCATGTCGCCTCTTTGTCTAGCGGTCATACAAGTACCACCCTGTTAAGGTCGTGGAATTCAAAACTTCCACACCAACAGTGTGTGCTCTACTTAGACCTGAAACGGCAGAAGTGCACAAGTTTGTTCCCATCTGGGTGGGTCTATTCTCAGGCTTTCCGTTTAGGTGGATAATGTTTACTCTTGGGTTCTCAACTGGAAGGATAATTTTGATGTCTTTTGTCTTATTTTGAAACCACCTTAATTTTCTGGACGAAATGTTGCCGGCCCAATGAAGTTGCTCTATCTTTTCTCCATGGATTCTCTACTTTTGCTCACTTTCACTTTGTTGCAGCTCGCCTAGCAAATCAAGTTTTGTTCAGATGCATTTGAGTTGCTTTAGCTTGGCCTTTAGCGAGTGTACTTGCATCACGTTGCTCCATTCTAGTGTAATCACGTCCAAAACCCACAAAAAGGTATGGAAATATTCTAATGAAAATATCTGTATTTTGGCTTTATCATTGGCAAATGAAGATCAGCAACTTCCATCTAATGTTTGGAGATATGATTAGGACTTTGGATAACATGGCATGTCTGATGTATTTGCCTAACACTGGTTGTATGTTGGAACCATTAGGCTTGAGGTGGTTGATATGTTGGTTTAATATATTTCATTTTACCTTCCGGATGTTGTAGACGAGTGTCATCGTGTGGGATGTCTTCACACACAATTCAACTATCTCGATAGTTAGGACCATAAGCAGTTGATCAAATCACATGGCATAAAGGATGATAGTCATATTCAAGTCTGTCCGTTAGAAGATACATGCATGTACTCAGGATGGATTATGTGCGGATCTTGAATGGTGCACCCATATCGACTAGAGCGTATGCTCAGACAGTGGGTATATGCAGATTATTCCTCTGGATCCAGCTATATCAGCTCATTCTTTGATGTCCTAAACCGAAATGGGCATCGCACGTAATGCTTATATGGTTCATTTGGTAGGAAAGAACCTTTTTGGCGGTCGTGGTTCAATTGTGGGGCACTGCACATGGATGATATATACGAAGGTATGTTCGAATGCCCCATCGCATAGTATGGAGCTTTTAAATATGTCAGTATTGGTAAATTCAATTATTAATTACTACTTCTGTCCCTTAATATAATCCTCCTTTTGTTTTTTTTTGTCCCTAAATATAACACCCTTCTCAAATTACAACACACATTAATTATTTTTTTCCATAGATACCCTTATTTAATACTACTACTAATTCTAAAAGTACAATAAATTGACTTTTTACTTTATCTCTTTAATGAGGTTAATTTTGTAAAATTGTACTATAAAACAGACACATTAACTACACCAACAACATTTCTTAAGAAATGTGAAAAAAGCAATAGGGGGTTATATTAAGGGACGGAGGGAGTAGTAACAAGTGATGTGTGAATTTTTAATTAATTATCATCTTTTGAATATTTAAGTGTATCAATATTAGAATGTGGCAAAATTACACTAATTTGTATGTGGTGTTGTATTTGTCTGTCATATGCATCCTAATTTCACCAATATAGACATTTTTTATATAAAAAAAAAAATCAGTACATTCAAAATGGTCAATCCGAATTGAAGTTAGCATTTACACCTTTGAATTTGTCATCATTTGTTGAAATTAGTGTATTTGTAAGAATTCTTGAAAATGTTTAAAGTTGGTACTTCGTCTGTCATACACATCCTTTGTATTTTTTACATTTCTTATGAAAAACTGTATAATAATGTGTCTATTTTAAGTGTTGATATATTGTTATTTGTGTTATTCAAAGAGATGATAATTTATATATTATATTTACTACTTCCTCCGTTTCTTTTTAAGTGTCTTTATAAAAAATTAACACTAAAATAGTAATGTGTATTTTTGCACATTTTCTTCCTATTATATCCTCATTTTAAACCATCAATAAATTTATATTTTTTTGCAGACACTTTATCTTTCCAATAAATTTAATATGTTATCTTTCTCTCGTAACAAACAATTGTCAGTTATTATCTTTTTCGCCAACAAATTCCTATATAAAAATTATATAGATGAAACTTCTTCTTTTTCATCGTCATCGTGTTCTTGTTCTTGTATCTTGTCAAATAAGTCTTCAACTATCGCTCTCTCTTCACCTCTCATCAACAATTCCAACAAGTCTTCTACTTTTTCTTTCTTTTGAACTTTCATGGAGTTTTTTATTTTTCTTCTCCCAAATCTGTTCTTTTACTTTGCACTTGAATTTTTAACAATTGCTACTCAACTTATTTATAGAATTTTAACTCTTCTTGGAACCATTGTTTGTAACAAAATTTTGTTTAAATTTAAAGATAGCAAGAAACAAACTTTGTTTAAAAAAAACATATTTTAGTTTTCCAAATAGATAGCATTAATTAGTTTTAGTAAAAAAATAAGTAATTGACAACAAGTATAATTGACAAATCGTACCCTTAAAATACCAAAAAGACAGTTAAATAGGAACGAAAATTTCACTCTAAAAAGACACTTAAAAAGGAACAGAGGGAGTATATTGTTAGCGTCTTTGAAAAAGATTAACATAATTTGTTAAAATATGACAATGTAAAAAAAATCTTAATATCTCTCCAAAAAGAAAATCTTAATAAAAATCAAAATTTCATTAACATTTTTGTTGTATTTTATATATATTAACGCAAGAAAGAAACCATGCAGACGAACGTAGTGTTCATTTGAACGTTAGTACTAATAAAATAAGAGATTAATTTTGATGCACTATCGATGTAAGACTGTTTCGACATTAAACACTAAGAATAACATAATTTTCAAAAATCAGGAGGATAGTATACATAATCTTGTGGACAAAATCAAAGTATTGTCATTTCGGTGGTTGAAGAGAAGCTTAGTTAATATTGCCTTTGCCTGTCATAACCGGTGGTTTTGTCTTTTTCCTTGTCTGGGTATTGGATGGATAATAGTGTTTCTTTAAGCTTGTTTCGGTTGTCGGTTGAGAGGTTTTGTCCTTAATCGCACACTTGTATTGTTTGGATTTGGGTGTTTCATTTTGACATGTCTTGTGCTAGTATGAATGCTTTTCCGTATTAATATATCTTATTTTGACCAATTAAAAAAAAGTAGATATGATTAATTGCACCAAATTTTTTTTGATTAATTTCAAATAATTAACATTCTAATATTTCTAGAATGTGTTTTTTGGACAAATCTCTAAAATGTTATAATTTCATATTAATTAAGTACATAAAATAAAATACAACTTTATTTATTCTTTTTTGACAAAAAAATACAACCTTGATAAGATCAAAAATTAATTTTTTCATTGCTTACCATGTCTTGCTCAACAATTTGTTGTTAGTATAAATAGAGAAGCATTTGTGCTCAACAATTTGTCCATTCCCACATACATTCATAGAGTTGGAGTATCTCTTTTCCATCTCTCTTTGTCTCTTTGCATAGCAGAAGAGTTCCTTTGTCCCTCTTTGTTTTTATCATTTATTATAGGAAGAGAATGAAGAACCTTCACACCAATATCGATCTATCCTCAGTTAGAATACTTCAAATTGAAATCATTGACAATCCAATTGAAATTCATTCTAATGCCGATGATTTTTCCACAAGTGCAGATTGGGCTAGCCACAGCAAGAGGATAAGAGAGGACATCAAGAATAAAAATGGTATAGAGAAGTTGCATCTTGTATGCAATACTGCAGCAGGGTATTGCAGAAAATACCCATGACACCAGAGGCTGCATTGCTCTACCTAGAGCTTCCAACAAGTGTTCTAATGACTGATTGATGCCGCAAAGAAGTACCTTGTTGGCCGTTACAAGGATGTAACGAAGCAAGCTCTTTTCCACTTAATGATCCGATCTTTGTTATAATTTCCTTAAAGCTGGTTTTTATTTAAATCTCAAACGTAGTTTTGCCTTTTGAATGCTGATAAGTTTCATTAATGACCAGGTATCGGGGGGAGCTCATGGACATGCCTTTAGCTGGAGTAGAGGCAATATTGTCCAGCGATGAGCTGCAGGTGGCACCAGAGGATGCAGTCTATGACTTCGTGCTGAACTGGGCTCGAGCCCAATACCCAAACATGGAAGAGCGGAGGGAACTCCTGCAAACGAGGCTGGCTCGCTTCATCCGCAATGGTGATCTGTTTGAGGATGGCCAATGACGTCGTTTATACATTCAAAGGATTCAAACAAATAAAAATAGGAAAAATAGCTAATTTCCTTATTAGAAAAATAAACAAGTTTCCCTTAAAAAAAAGTATCATAAAAATAATTAAGGTAATTTAAATATTAGAAAAATATCAAATCTGATTTTATTTTCATATTTGGCATATGAATAATTATATATTAGTTTGATAGAATTAGATGTGAAATATATTTCACATCTAAGGTATCTTTGCTTGAGACTTTAAAGTCATCTAGCACTAAATGTGTCTAAGGAGACTTAAAAGTTACTGCAATGATACAATGTTATCACGAAATAGAACAACAAACCAACAAGAAGAGAAAAGTCAAGTTAAAGCATTTAACAAAGAAAGTTATTAAACCTTTAATAATGGTAGTCAAAATCGAACAAACCATATTTTGATTTAAACCACCAAAAAGAGTGAAAGTTACTTAACCTTTTTTCCTAGAAATTGAAGTAGTTCATCCTTATGTTGAAAGATGCATCTATTTCTCTATTTCCAAATTACTCAGACAATTGAAAGCCAAATAATAGTGAAAGTTAAACATAGATTTTTCGAGAACACATAAACCAAAAAACTGAGTTAGATGATTTGATAAATTCTCTTGAGTTGTCGTTTAAATCCTTGACCAAATATTACCGTAGAAATCACAATTAACAAACAGATGGTCCCTATCCTTATATAAATTATTAGGAGAAAGCACATGTTGCTACACTAAATTATCTCAAATTGAAACTCGGTTATGAAGCAAATGCCACACAAACAAAGATAATTTTTTTTTTTTTGTTATTGTAAATTATCATAGTAGACGATGTATATCTTAGTTATATACTTTTTCTGTTAATAATCAATTTTAATGTAATTTTCTATCTATAATTTGGTTATCTACTTTTCAGGTCTAATCTGTGTAAGTAAAATCCATCTTAAATTTTATTATTTTTTTTTTTTGTTGGTCAAGTTATATTCTTTTTAAATGCTATTAAAAGTAATTTTATGAACTTCTTTTTGGGATCAAATACGCACTAGACCATTACCTCGATATATCGTTTCCTCTTGCTCCCAAGAAGGAAGTATCAATTTTTTTTACACTTCAAGCCATTCTTATCATCGTTAAGAAAACAACTATGTTGCGTGATTCTTGCATAGTTTGCTTTATTTTTTATTTTTTTAAATTGCTTTGTTTCCACGGTGAATTGCTTTGTAGCTTTTAGAAACTATGATGCGTATTTTTTTGAAACGCAAGAATTATAAGTTAACCGCAGAAAATGGTGACAATAGTATTTGCAAAAATCAAACTTCAAACCGTAATAAATTTGGACCAAGAAAAAATGTATTTTAACATCAAACACAAACACGGTATGGAAAATTCATTGTTCATCGGAAGAAAAGACTCATTAGTTTTAAAAGTTGCTTAAATGGTGGAATTTCTTGAGGGCTTTTATTAAGCTTTATACGAGAAAGACAGTGACTTTAATTGGATCAATTCGTAGATTATTTACCCAACAACTTCATTCTCCCTCCCTCATCCCTACAATCTAAAGGAGCTATTGCAATATTAGTTTAATTTGTCGCAATCGAAGCACGGATATAAACACAAACACTGGACACGACACAGACAATGACATGTCGACGATAGCACACAACCTGCAGAACCTTATTCCAGAAGTAACTGCACCATATATTCTAGACTAGAAGTAACCACACATTCCAAAGTTAAAAGCTGCTGCAAGCAAGGACAAGAGGTCGTGTAATATTCCTTTACCTCTTCATTACATATTATTTATTTTTGGTTTTTCAAGGGACGCCATTCCAAACTTAACGGTATGATGATTAGTTGTCAAACACTCATTTGATGTTTGTGACACATTGTCGAACCGGACCTTCTGGTAAATTGATTATTTGTCAAATCTTCTTGGTCGGTCGCAACGAATCCTGTACTTTTATTGTAAAGATCTGTCACCAATCAATGTTTGACAAATCATCCAGATTTTGTTATTTAAGAGGAGAATCAGGGCACCGGAGTAAAGCACACATCTTTCTCTCTTAAAACCCTAATTTACTTTGGCCTAGCGGCGCTTTCAAATCTGAATGTAAATTGAGTAATAGTCATGTATTATTTGTTCCTGCCGTGGCTCAACGTTCGGAGTTGTTGCTGTGCGATTAGAATGTCACCAGTTCAAGTTGTGGAATCAGCCTCCTGCAAATGTTTCACATATGCAAAGTTGTCTACAATGGACTCACAATGAACCCTGCCATGGCGGGAGTTTAGTAGCACCAGGTTGTCCCTTTAATTATGTCTATTTGCTTCATTTTTGGGTGATCTATTCTTGGATTTTAGAAATTTGTCTTTGGAGTCAATAGCAATAGGAGAGTTTTTTCAATACTTTTTTTAATGGCGAATACATTTCAATAATTTATCTTTGTGATACTAGTTAATATATGATTTGGATTGCATCATTATGATAGAAGCCAAAGCAATGGCAAAACATGGTTATGTGCATAGATCTTTGCCTAAAAAGTGTCACTTTGCGAATATCATATTTTTTTTTTATACACGTCTCAATTTTTTTATGCAGTTCAACCATTGACTGATGCAGCTAAGTAGTATTTGTCAACCGATGAATTTGTCAATAAATACATACATACATACTAGTAAAAATTACATACATACATACATATAAGTTAAAGGAAAAAATATTAGTGGTTGTATAGTTACTTAATTTTTCCTTGTTCCATTACACTGCAGAAAATGAGAATAATGAAGAATATGAAGATAAAGAATATGAAGATAGGCTGAGCAACTTACCCGACAGTGTTATCCTTCATATTTTGTCATTTTTAAACACCAAAGATGTTGTTCGAACCTGCGTTTTGTCTGCAAGATGGAAAGATATCTGGAAATATATTCCTACTCTTATTTTGAATTCCTCAAGATTTTACACGGTCAGGCAATTTGAAATATTCATGCCTAAAATCTTGACTCTTCGTGATAACTCAACTGCACTGCACTCTCTTGATTTTGATCATATGGGCAAAACGGAGCATCAATTCCTACAAAAGATTTTAAATTATTGTATTTTGTGTGGTTCATTTGAGATGAGTGTTCATAATCTTTGTGTTGATCATCTTATTTAGTACAATAGTGTTTGAAATATGATGATTCCTGTTTTTTCTATTCCAAATACAATTTTATATTTTTTATATGTTACTATGTAATTGTGGTATTCTCAAAAATATTTGATTCGAGTTGTATCTTCGTTTTGCAGTGAAATTCCCACTATTACTAGTATCATTTATTATTTAACACATTTGATAACATCAAACGTAATCAAACATCAAACGAACGTTGTTATACACTCAGACCAATCTTGCGTTCCTCATTGTCGTTTTCGATTTATAGAATTGACATCCCTGACCATGATTTCTCTAAGTGAAGCTCATTTATATATAACACTTACATTTAGATTCAGCCATTTTGTTATACTATAATCCCTTTGTTTTAAATTATAAGTTTTTTTTTTTTTGACAATTTCACACAGATTAAGATATGTAATTAACTTTATATGTGAAAGAAAAATTATATACTATATTACAATAAATAGTCAAAAAATATATTCCTACTCTTATATTAAATTCCTCAAGATTTTACACGGTCAGGCAATTTGAAATATTCATGTCTAAAATCTTGAATCTTCGTGATAACTCAACTACATTGCACTCTCCTAATTTTGATCATATGGGCAAAATGGAGCATCAATTCTTCCAAAAGATTTTAAATTATGTTTATTTCCATAAAACCAAACTCCAAAAATTAAGAATCATTGTTCATGATTATAATGGTCTCATTATGCAATGTGTTTTTTCATGCCAGTATCTTACATCTCTGACTCTTTCGATTTACCTTAGAATGAGTTTTTGTTGTAAGACAATATTTCCAAAATCCTTGAATTTACCAGCATTAAAAATGTTGGATCTAAGTAATTTCAGCTTTTACGGTGGCGAAAATGGCTATGTTGAGCCCTTTTTGGCCTTTACCAAATTGAAGAGTTTGATCATTCGTGGTTGTAAGGTAAGGGACACACAAATCATGTGAGAACCTTGTCAATTTTGCTATGCATTATTGTTCATCTAAAATTGCCAAAATTGAGCTATCCACTCCAAGCCTTTTGTGCAATTTGCTGAGATATATTACAACAAAAACATTACAGAGAGTTAAAGACATATAAGAAAAAGTGGTACAGAAAACTCAGAGCTACCATTACAAGAAAATATTTTGTAAATGGTTGGAAGTCGTGGAAGTCAAAATCCACTCCAAGCCTTGAATGTGCATGGAAGTCATGGAAATGATCAATGTTGTGTTTCTCAATTAAGGGATAATCCACTTAATCAAAAGAAAATCAAACCCTGTGAGTAGATGGTTGTTAATAAGTTCTAAGAACACTGTCTTTTCCATACTTTCTCTAATAATCACTTATTTATTGAGATAAATCAATGTGGATTCTACACTTAGAAATGGGTTCCACATAAAGTGATGAACACATATTGATTTCATTCAATAAAAGAGTGAATATTAGAGAGTGTTGAAAAGAGAACGACTCTATTAATTATTTGGATTCACAAAACCAATTTCAACGGAGTAAAGGCTAACTCAATTTCAACGGAGTGCTTTTGTTTGTGGAGCACAATTCTTCCCCTCCTATTGGTGAAAATAGACTCTCCAAAACATATTGTTGCATTGCAATATTTGAGCAATACTAGACCAGACATCACATATGCCGCACTAGATTGTCAAAGGAAGGAGTAAAATGAATATTTAGATACTTGCAAGTTTGAACACGTCTTTTCGAGTCTCTAGCAGATGCTGGCTGAATTGCGGAACAAAGTATGAACCAGCAATTGAAATTCAAAATATTTTAAGTATTAGTAAATTTAATTAGTAACAGGCAAAACTACACTAATTTGTATGTTTTGTGTTGTATTTGTCTGTCCTATGCATCCTAATTTCACAAATATAGACATTTTTTATAAAAAAAATCAGTGTATTTGTAAGAATTCTTGAAACAGCAGTGCTATTTGTCGAGTAAATTTCTCAAGAATATCTCGCGAACATAAAATGCAGTTGTAGCCAAAAAAAAAATGAAATAGGACCCACTTGCCATGCATGGGAGGTGCTACAATAAAAGGATAGCGGTCGGGATGATTTCGGGAAAGTTGTTTTCGCTGTAAACAGCATAATCCTTCTTGAAAATGTTAAAAGTTAGTATTTTACACTTCCGAATTTGTTATCATTTTGGAGGTACTAAATACTTAGAATCTGTGGAATATTTAAAGCTAACATTTTACGTACTCATCCAAAATTTTCAATCCGGATTCATTTTTTTCTAAAAAAATATCTTCAATTTAGTGGATCCAGATACACTGGAAACTTGCAGGGAAAAAAATAAGATGCAGAACAATGTAATCATATAACATTCCAATTCAACAAAATAACAATGTTTATGTAAAACATAGTAAGCTATAAGTCATATATATGTCCATTAATCCTAGTTGAGGTCTATGACATTATCATCTATATCATATGTACCTTGTCGGCACTGCATGTTTCCTATACGAACACACCCTATCAAAACATGGTAACCCACATGCCTCAACTTCTTTCTTGCCATCGTGACCCATTTCTCAAAAGCTTTTTTTTATCTCTTTCACTCGTTCCTACGACCCATATGAAAGAACCAAGTTGGTTCTAATACAATGTTTACCTCTGATGATTTATCGATAACAATATAAGACAACAATGTATTATGTGATGTTTGCGCAAATGTGCAGAAAGAATATCTTAAGAAGCAAAGTCAAATAATAGATTGTTTGGTAGTTTCTATCTGCAGAAGTAATACTAACGTGTTATTTTTCAATTATGTAAACAATTATTTAGATGAATGTTTATGATTAGGTGATAATATTAGGATCGCCTTAGCTAAGCGGATCATTTGTCCTTAAACGAAGGGAAATGTAAGAAGGGTAAACATATAGCGTTTACAAGAGTTAATCTATTTCCGCTATACCAATTAAGTTTGAGAGATAATTGACTTGTTAGTGACCATCCCATTGTCATGAGCTCTTAAGTTCACATGTTAGTTTGTTTAGGTTGTCGGATTTTTCTCACGTTCAGGAACCTAGACAATTAGTTATAATAAGAATATATGCATCAGTTGTTCAGCACGGTAAATCAGTTGACATAAATGGTTCGGCTCTACATTCTGTGTCCCCTGCTAATTGCCTTAGCTCGATGGAAGTAAGTAAAATACATAGATTCCATTTGAATCTCATGAAGTTTATGATTTTTAACATATGAAGTCACCAAAAAAATAATTATGAATGAATGAACATGTAAATACGAGTCGAATTTGAACAAGGATATGAAGCATTAAAATTGATTTGAGGAAAATCTGCATCGTAATTTGTAAACCATGAGGGATTTATCGTCAATGATCCTTCTGAGGCATTTTTAATGAATGGCTTTAAAAGTGTATGTAAACCAGATGGTTTTTAAAATGATATTTTACCCTTTCATCCGGTGTAATAAGATGAATGTGTTACTTTTCGTAAAAACAGGTTACACAAGAGTCATCCAGAGAGTTAGTCAAGGTTCTCGACCGTAGCTGGCGTCTTGAAGAACAGGATGTGTCGAATATAGCAATTGTGAAAGCTCTGATAATGGAACTAGATCTTTCTCAAACACAGGTAAAACAGTTACTACAAGAAAAGAAAATGAATAAGCAGGAAATGAAGAGCTTAATGAAGAAAATAACAGAAGACAAACTTGTTAACAAGAACAAAGAGCATGACAAGATCAAAGCTGTAGTTCAATCAGTCAAGAAAGAGATTGAAGATGAAAGGAGGTAAAGAAGGCATTCAGAAAGCCTGTATCAGAAGCTGGCAAGTGAGCTTTACGAAGTGAAGTCTTTATTACATGGTACTCTGAGACATCTCGAAAGAGAAAAGAAAGCAAGGATCCTTTTGGAGAATTTATGTGATGATTTTGCCAAAGGAGTAAGAGATTATGAACATGAACTACGTTCTATTATGCATAATAGTGCAGATAAGAATCGCATTAAAGGTGGTAGCCTTGATAGGCTAATACTTCACATTTCAGAGGCTTGGCTCGACGAGCGCACACAAATGAAGCTAGTTGAAGATGGTTATTGGTAGCGATCTCCTAGAGACACATTCAATAGTTGACAAGTTACGCGTTGATACTGAAATATTTCTTCATCCAAAAAGATTTATTGACTTGAAGAGATATAATTTCCCATACATTAAAGAAGTCAAGGAAATTCACCCTTGCCTACCTTCATTGGATTCCTTTCAACTAAAGGAGACAATAAATTCACCTCATAATTTTGCCGAGGAAGCTTCCGTTGGTAACATGTTTGAACAGAAAAGGACTGCGGAGAACAGACTTAACAAGTGCTTTGTTGAAGGGAAATCAAGTGAAATTGGAAGGTACAGCAGAAATCTATTAAATGCTCCTAGAGAATCAACTTTGTGTGAGACCGTAAATTTTTCTTTGTTATGTAGAGATACTTCCCAAGTGAATTGTAATTATTTTGTGCAAGTTATTCTAATTTATTACGTCCAAAGTTTCAAGTTAAAATCTTAAAGCCAAATCTCAGTTGAGATGAAAATGTTTTAAATTCTTAATATTCAAATTGAGATGTTGCAATTTTTTACTATCATATTTACTTGCTAGCACCCATATCTACTTGGACACCGAGTTTGTTTTGCAAGCATTCCCCTTGCTAGCACCCATATATACTTGCTAGCACCCATACTTCATACTTGAAAATAAATATTTACTAAGATAAATTTGAAGTTGCATCTTGTATGCAATACTGCAGCAGGGTATTGCAAAATATACCCTTGACACCGGAGACTTCATTGCTCTACCTAGAGCTACCTTCAAGTGTCCTAATGGCTGATGCAGTTCAGCCACTGATTGATGCCGCAAAGCAATACCTTGCTGACCGTTACAAAGATGTAACGAACTAAGCTCTTTTCAACTTAAATTTAAGTTAATGATCCGATCTTTGTTATAATTGTCTTTTGAATGCTAATAAGTTTCATTAATGACCAGGCATCAGGAGGAGCTTATCGACATGCCTCTAGCTGGAGTCGAGGCAATATTGTCCTGCGATGTGCTGCAGGTGGCCTCAGAAGTCAGAGGATGCGGTCTATGACTTCGTACTGAAGTGGGCTCGAACCCAGTACCCAAACCTGGAAGAGCGAAGGGAACTCCTCGGAACGAATCTCACTCGCTTCATCCGCAGCGGTGATCTGTTTTAGGATGGTCAGTGACGTCGTTTAGGCGCCAGTGAATTTTGTGTGCCGGAGGAAACGATCAATTATCTGTAAAGCTAGATCATAGTCATGTCACCTGTTTTTTTTTTATTTTTATGTAAAGATACTTCCCAAGTAAATTGTAATTATTTAATGCAAGTTATTCTAATTTATTACGTCCGAAATTTCAAGTTAAAATCTTAAAGTTAAATCCCAGTTGAGATGAAGATGTTTTAAATTCTTAATACTCAAATTGAGAGGTTGCAATTTTTGACTGTCATATTTACTTGCCAGCATTGTCCTTGCTTAAAGAAGGAGCGTACAACCAATCATGATGGATCAGATCATCGGCATGAAGACTACACTTCCTACTTTTGATACAAGAACAATTTTTTGAAAGACACCAACATTATGCCCATATACAAATGGATGCAAATACATATCACGTAAATTAACACCCATCAATTAAACTACAAATAAAGTGGTATTTAAACATCCATCAAATCAACATTCCTACGAAATGTATTGTATACATACCATATCAAAATCAATGCAAAAATAGAAGATATTTGTCACAACTCATAAAATGTAGCCTTAGAAATAAGAAAGTGTAGTTTTACTTAACAAAATAAATTGTAGTTTTTTTTTTGTCAAGTAGTTTAGTGGTTAGATTCACACACATTTATGTGTGGAGAAGTATGGAATCCGGGGTTCGAACCCCCGGCCACTACACAAATTGTAGTTTTACATAACAAAATAAGAATGTAGCCTAAAATTTCTCAAAAAAAAAAGAATGTAGCCTAAAATTGAAGATTTTAAATAAATTATATTTATACAAAAAAAAATCATATCTTACCGTTGTCCGTAAATATAAGACATTTTTGATATAAAGATAATGATTAAGAAAAATAGTTTTGCATTAAATTAATCAATAATATACATTCTTTTTCCAAAGTTGCCCTTCAAATATTGCGAGAGAGAGAATTGATTAAACCTCATTAGAGGTATTTTTATGAAAAGTTAATTAATACATCCTTAAACTTTGAAAACAATTTTATAAAAAGAAACAACAAAATTTCATAAAAGGGTCTTAAATGCTAGAACAACGATAGTGATAATAGATAACTTTTTAGGTTTTTTATTTGGTGTTTAGGGTTTGAACCTTAAACCTTGCGTATATTATGCATTGTCTTTATCAACTGAGTTGATAGGGACAAATAACTTTTTAGCCTAACCAATAAGGTTCACTTGCACACAAAAAAATAATTGAGAGTCACTTAGACATCGAGGAGATGAACATAATTTTTTCTCGTTTGGTTCATTTATTTATTCATTTTGAAGATGGGTCATTTTTTTTAGGGTTATAATGCTTTTAGTCCTTTTAGTATTAGCAAATTATGGTTTTGGTCCTTCTATAAAAAAAAAAATAGATTATTCCTTAAAAAAAAAAAAAAAAAAGTTTAGATTATATCCCTATCATTTCAATTTTTTTTACTTTAAGTCTCTCATTTAAACATGTCAACAAAATCTGCATAAGTGTCACACTAACTATATAATTTCATTATTATTTTTTTCTTCATTTCTTCCTTATCCAGTGACCTGTCTCGTGGCTTAATCATGAACTAAAATTAAAATAAATTATGAATCATTAAAATTTTCAAAATACAAATATATTCTTCTGATCTTCATCTTTGTTCAAATCGCACATACTTCTCAACCATCTTTGTTGAAATTCCATACAATTCATTACCAACCAACGCATCATATACTCCATTAAAATTTTAAATAATGTTTTATTTTATATGAATTATTATTTATAATAAAAATGTCACGTGGAATATATTTAATCACACACATAAAATGAAAACAACTTAGTCATCTTGCCACATTGCTGAAAATAGCCTAGTTAGCCTGCTGCATTGATAGATTTTGCTGACAATTTTAAATGAAGGATAAAAAATGGAAGAATCTTTTTTTGTGGTGGTGTCCAGGGTTCAAGTCCTGAATCTTATATATATTATGTGTTATCTTTACCAACTGAGTTAAGCTTACAGAGACAACAAATAGAAGAATATGAAACAATATTAAGAGTATTAACATTGTTTTTTAAATAGGTCAGCCTATTAATTCTTTTAAAATATTGGGCGACGTGGAAGCTTGTGCGGCTAGATCAGCTCGACCATAATAAAATATAAACATAATGAATTGGAACAATAAACTACAACTTTTTATTACTCTCTCTGTTCATTTTTAAGTGTCTTTTTAGAAAAACTTCATCAAAATAGCAAAGTGTATTTTTTCAGGTTTTCTTCCAATTATACCCTCCTTTTAATTCAACAATAAATTCATATTTTTTTGCACACACTTTATCTTTCCAATAAATTTAATATGTTATCTTTTTCTCGTAACAAACAGTTGTTAGTTATTATCTTTTTCTCCAACAAATTCCTATTTTTTTACGCGCTCTCTCTCCCAAAATAAACAATTGTCAATTTTTTAAATATTCCGCACATCTTTTAAATTACTATAAGTCAATATAAAAATTATTCCAACTTCACATTAATCAAAAACTAAAAAAAACTTTACTTCCTTCCAACTCCTTTAATCAAAGTCAAGACTTCAACTATGGCTTCAACCAATGCTAGATTCGCATTGTGCGATATCTTATTTATAGAATTTTTAAATTTATAGAATTGTTATTCATCTTATTTATAGAATTTTAACTCTTCTTCGAACCATTGTTTGTAACAAAATTTTGTTTAAATTTGAAGATAATAAGAAACAAACTTTGTTTAAAAAAAACAAACTTTAGCTTTCCAAATAGATAATATTAATTAGATTTATTGAAAAAGTTAAGAGTAATTGAAAAAGGGTATAATTGACAAATCATACCCTAAAAATACAAAAAGGAAAGTTAAATAGGAATGAAAAACACACGCTAAAAAGACACTTAAAAAGGAACGGAGGGTGTATTTATTTATTTTTTATATCTTTTTACATCTCCCCGCCTATATTAAAATTATTAAAATATAGTCAATTGAACCGGTCCACTAAGATATACCCATTTTAACAACTATAATCATAAAAATAAAAAACTAATCTTCACTTTAATAATTCAAGAAGGTATACCAATTTATATATTTGTTTCTAGATTCAAAGGGTTCAACATAATCAAACACTGTAAAAAAAAAAAAACTTAAAATAATAAGTATTCTAATAAAAATAACAATGTCTTTTTTGGTGTAAATCGGGTATCATCCGCGTGCAACTGCGGAGACTAATCCCTCGAGCATTGTGGGACCCAATTAGACGGCAGACTCTTCCTATGAGTTTTAACACATGTTGCATGTCCAAGGATGGATTCGAACCCAAGACCTTAGTTAAGTTAGAAGAGACTCATTTCATCTCATCTAAGCGATCTTGGGTAAATAACAATGTCTATGATTGTCTATGATTCAAGATTTTTTTTTTTGCTAAAAATATATAAAAATATAAAAGGATTCTAGATAACATAAAAACAAGATTTTATTTTTTTTCAAACAAAAAAGGTTATTTTCAAACAAAATTATTTAAATACCAAAAAATAAAATAGAAAGGTTATTTAATACTGGAGAAATTCTATTTTGACAAAAGGATTTTTTTTTTTAAAGGAAGATGTGTGTTTATAGACTAAAATCTAGAAAGGAAAAAGAATAAAAAATAGTTGAAAATATTATAAATGTCATGAAAAAAGGGAATTTAAATATTACAAGAATATTAATATCAAGTCCAATTTTATTTTCTTTTTTAGTATCTAAATAAATTTTTTAAGAGGAGTATAATAATAATTATTCGGATAGTATTAGATGTAAATGTTTAATAAATTCTTAATTTATGATAATTATATATTAAAGGTAATTTTAAAATTAGAAAAAGTTAAAAGGAATTCCGTTTAAAAAATCTGCAGAGTTTGTGTATATAGTATGTATACATTCAAAGAATTCATTCAAATATAAATCGGAAAATAACTAATTTCCTTATTGTAAAATCTGCGGATTTTGTGTATATAGTATTATAGTGTGTATACATTCAAAGAATTCGTTCAAATAAAAATCGTAAAAATAACTAAATTCCTTGTAAAAAACAGCTAATATATCCTAGAAAAAGTTAATTTAGTAAAATAGTTTTTTTAAAAATTCTAAACAGCATAAAAATAAAAAAGGTAATTCAATAAACGATTCTTCCATTCATAATGTTTATCATTCAAGTTAGTATTTTTGTGAAATATTTGTTAAATTCTAAATAAAGGAAACTTTTTTTTTTTGAAGGAATTAATAAAGGAAACTTAAATTTCAAAAGTTTTGAAATCAGAAAATAAAGTTAAAAGTATTAGATATTACGTATAGCAAATCTATAAATCATTGTAAAAAAATCTGCAAATTGGTGTATATTGTATAAATTCAAAGGATTCAACCAAATAAAAATAAGAAAAATAACTAATTTTGAATTATAAAAAAGGTTTAAAAATATTCTAACTAGCATAAAAATAAAAATAAAGGTAATAGAAAAATATCGTATATGATTTTAGTTTCATTTTACCATTTTGAAATATTAAACTCTTAATTTACGAGTTTCCAGGAGATTAACTCAATTGATAAGAACATTGCATAATATATGTAGGGAGTCGGGGATTTGAACTCCGAACACCACATCTCTCCACATTTATAATGTGTGAGCATCAACAACTATGCTATTTGACCAAAAAAAATGTTTATATTTCTTTTAAAAAATATCTTTATATCAAATTATTATTACCATAAAATCTAGCCTCCATTTTGTTTTGAACAAATCAAAATGAAATTTCAATAGAACCTCAACGATTCATCCTACACAAGGTGTGCAAAAGAGAATCATCGGAAAGTAATTACAGAGATATAGAAGATGATAGATCTTCTGTCGAAAAAACAAAGATATAGATCCTCCCTTGTCAATTACTCCTTCAAAAGAACTACACACGAAGACAAATGCATTGGGTTTTCACATATCTACCAACTTCTAAAACAAATCTAAGTTTTTGTTGGCAAAAAAAGAAACGTTATCTTCTCATTCTCATCTCTCAAAATTAATAAAAAAACATCACGACATATGAATAACTGTATAAAACTAAAGTTAACACGAATATGTACATATACATGCAAACCACAAATAATAAAGTGAATGAGTGGTCAAGGCAAACATCAAGCCAACCATATTCATGTTCCTCCAATCATACATGCCCTAAACGTTAAAGCTTCCCCAACTTCCATCTACGTTATAGGTTTTAAGAAATCATAATGAATTATTATCACTTTTAAATAAGAAATTATAACATATAAGAGACAATTTTTTTTAGGAAATAACATATAAGAGACATGTGCGGTCTAATTCTAATCAACTCGAGTCTCTCAAACATGTGGTTATAAATTGAGTTTTTTAAATTATGTGTATGTAAACACCATGCTTTAGTCTAGAAAATTTTGAAAAATATAATTAACAGAAATATTAGTTAAAAGTTACACTAATGTTTGAACCAAACCTAGATTTAGGTTTGATTTGTACGAATTTTTAATAATAAAAAAAAAAAGAAGCATGATTGAAGTAGCCGGTTGAGTTTCAAATCGACCGAGAGAAGTATCAATATTTAGTGTTTGATAATTACTTATGGTGGAGGAAATTAATTAGAAACCAAACAACAACAAAAAAAAATTTATTTTTTTTATATGAAAAATAATAATATCTATTCTTCTATACTATATACAATAGATAAAGAATATACATGATTTTGGATGACTTTTTCACTTCAAATTATATCCTCAAATAAATTTATCTATAAGAATGATATATTGTTATTTGTGTCATTCAAAGAGATGATAATTTATATTATATTTGTTATATTGCTAGTGTCTTTGAAAAAGATTAACATAATTTGTTAAAATATGACAATGTAAAAATAATCTTAATAAAAATCAAAATTTCATTAACACTATTGTTTGTATTATATATATATATATATATATATATATATATATATATATATATATATATATAACGCAAGAAAGAAACCATGCAGACGAACGTAGTGTTCATTTGAACGCTAGTACTAATAAAATAAGAGATTAATTTTGATGCACTATCGATGTAAGACTTTTTACAACGTCAAACACTCAAAATAACAGAATTTTCAGAAATCCAGAAGATAGTATACATAATCTTGTGGACAAAATCAAAGTATTGTCATTTCGGTGGTTGAAGGTAAGCTTAGTTAATATTGCCTTTGGCGGTCATAACTGGTGGTTTTGTCCTTTTTCTTGTTTGGGGGTATTGTAGGGATAATAGTGTTTCTTTAAGCTTGTTTCGGTTGTCGGTTGAGAGGTTTTGTCCTTAACCGCACACTTGTATTGTTTGGATTTGGGTGTTTCATTTTGGCACGCCTTGTGCTAGTCTGAACGCTTTTTTGTATTAATATATCTTATTTTGACATATTCAAAAAAAAAAGTAGATATGATTAATTGCACCAAAAAAAATTGATTAATTTCAAATAATTAATACGGTTATAAATGAATGAAATAAAATATTTCTAAAATGTTTTTTTTTGGAAAAATCTCTAAAATGTTATAATTTCATATTAATTAAATACATAAAATAAAATACAACTTTATTTATTCATTTTTGACAAAAAATACAAGTTTATATCGATAAGATCAAAAATTAATGTTTTATTGCTCACAATGTCTTGCACAACAATTTGTTATTAGTATAAATAGAGAAGCATTTGTGCTCAACAATTTGTCCACTTCCACATACATCTATAGTTGGAATATCTCTTTCCCATCTCTCTTAGTCTCTTTGCATAGCAGAAGAGTTCCTTTGTCCCTTGTATCAATTATTATAGGAAGAGAATGAAGAATCTTCACACCAATGTCGATCTATCCTCAGATAGAATACTTCAATTTGAAGTCATTGACAATCAAGTTGAAACTCATTCTAATGCCGAGGATTTTTCCACCAGTGCAGATTGGGCTAGCCGCGGCAAGAGGAAAAGAGAGGACATCAAAAATGAAAATGGTATAATCTCATCTTTCTCTCCTAAACCATTACATTTTGTGTTTTTTTATTTTCCGGTTTTTGAGATACTAGAGGGAAAAATTATTTTTTTTTTCTTCCAAAAGTGAGACATTATGTAACTTGATTGGTGTTCATTATATCGTTTTGTGTTTGTGAAACTATTCAAGGTGTTTTATTGTCATTTCTTTTTTGGTTGAGATGTCAATTGTCATTTAATTGTTTATATTCATGACATTTTCTAAGGATATAAGGTATGCCATAAACCAAAAAATCTTGTTTTTTTATCAAACAGAAAATTCTTGTTCCTAAGGATATAATGAGAATGATTTGAAATGAAAAACTCAGATCAAATGAACCATATTAGGGTTTCCACAAACTTAAAAAGAACATTTTTGTGTTGAATGTAATATGTCTTATAAAGGTGTTGAAGTGTTTTGGATTACTCAGGTCCCCTTTTTCCCATGGAAACCATATCGTACATAACAATATGTGAATTAATTTTTCAAAATGGTATATTGATTAGTTGTCAAGTATTTATTTGTTGATTGTAACACATGACCAAACTTGTTTTTCAACGGATACCATACCGGACTCAATGGTATGTTCATTAGTTGTCAAACATTCATTTGTTGTTTGTGTCGCATTGCCGAATCAGACCTTCCGGCTAATTGATTATTTGTCAAATATTCATTGGATGTTCGCAGTGAATCCTTTACATTTATTGTAAAGCTCTGTCACCAATCAATAGTTGACAAATCATCCCAATTTCGGCTATTTTAGAGGAGAACCAGGGCACCCTGTTAACACACACATCTTTCCCTCTTAAAAACCTTGTTTACTCCGGCCCAACGACGCTTTCAAATCTGAATGTAAATTGAGTAATGGTCATGTGTTATTTGATCTTGCCATGGCTCAATGATCGGAGTTGTTGTTGTGTGATTAGAATGTCACGAGTTGAAGTTGTGATTAGAATGCTCAATGATCGGAGCCATGGCTGGATCAAATAACACATGACCATTACTCAATTTACATTCAGATTTGAAAGGGTCGTTGGACCGGAGTAAACAAGGGTTTTAAGTGAGAAAGATGTGTGTGTTATCAGGGTGCCCTGGTTCTCCTCTAAAATAGCCAAAATTGGGATGATTTGTCAACTATTGATTGGTGACAGATCTTTACAATAAATGTAAAGGATTCGCTGCGAACATCCAATGAATATTTGACGGATAATCAATTAGTCGGAAGGTCTGATTCGGCAATGCGACACAAACAACGAATGAATGTTTGACAACTAATCAACATACTGTTGAGTCCGGCATGGTATCCGTTGAAAAACCAGTTTGGTAATGTGTTACAAACAACAAACGAACAATTGACCACTAATCAATATACCATTTTGAAAAACTAATTCACATATTGTTATGTTCAGTATGGTATCTGTGGGAAAAAGGGGACCTGAGTAATCCAAAACACTTACCTTTGCAAGACATATTACATTCAACACAAAAGTGTTCTTTTTAAGTTTGTGGAAACCCTAATATGGTTCATTTGATCTGAGTTTTTCATTTCAAATCATTCTCATTATATCCTTAGAAACAAGAATTTTCTGTTTGATAAAAAAAACAAGAATTTTTTATTTATGGCATACCTTATATCCTTAGAAAATGTCATGAATATAAACAATTAAATGACAATTGACATCTCAACCAAAAAAGAAATGACAATAAAACACCTTGAATAGTTTCACAAACACACAACGATGTAATGAACACCAATCAAGTTACATAATGTCTCACTTTTGGAAGAAAAAAATATAATTTTTCCCACTAGTATCTCAAAAATCGGAAGAAAAAAAACTACAAAACGGCCCCATAAGTTTTGCATCACTCTGCATATTAGATTATATTTTTTGCTTAATTGCAGTTTTAACCCCCTAACTTTCACAAAGTTGCGATTTTGGCCCCCTAAAAAAATTACAAAACGGCCCCCTAAGTTTTGCATTTGTGGCAGTTTTGGCCCCCAATGACAATTTTGACTTTGTCTACGCTGACGTGGCACCCTAAGTGAGGTGCCACGTGTTTTTTTTTTGTCTTGGAGGGCCAAAACTGCTACAAATGCAAAACTTAGGGGGCCGTTTTGTAGTTTTTTTTTCTTAGGGGACCAAAATCGCAACTTTGTGAAAGTTAGGGGGTTAAAACTGCAATTAAGCCTATATTTTCTATACACATTATTTTAAATTATTTTTCATGCCATACCTAACGTTTGCTCTCTCTTGTTTCTGCAATCATAAAAGTTAGGACTTTGCATATAAGTTCTCCTATTATAGCTGCAAAAAGTCCTTTCTTTTGCAAGGTATATATCTCTTCTTTATTATGTACACTTGAATACTTTTGAAAGAATTACGCTTTGCTTAATTGTTTATATTTTACAACTATTCTCAAATGGGATGAAGGAGTCTGGGCAGAAGCACATCGCCCTAAGAATAAACGAATCTGGTATGAAGTTATATAAAAGCTATCTTGACTATTTCACTTTATCATATGATGATTTACTTTCCTTTTTACAGAGGAAGCTCCTCTTATGGAGCTTCTCAATTTCATGTATAGCAGTACGGTGAATGCAACTTCACCACCTGCTGTACTGGATGTGTTAATCGCTGCGGACAAGTTTGAAGTTGCATCTTGTATGCAATACTGCAGCAGGCTATTGCAGAAAATACCCATGACACCGGAGACTGCATTGCTCTACCTAGAGCTACCTTCCAGTCTCCTAATGGCTGATACAGTTCAGCCACTGATTGAAGCGGCAAAACAATACCTTGTTGGCCGAGCGGAGGGAACTCCTCGGAACGAGGCTGGCTCGCTTCATCCGCAATGGTGATCTGTTTGAGGATGGCCAGTGACGTCCTTTAGGCAATGGTGAATTTTGTGTTGCTAGTGGCTTTTTTTGTATGTTTGAGCTTAACTCTTGTTTTTTTTAGTTGATTACCGATTCCATGTAGTTTGTAATAATTGTGTTGGTTAATGAAAATTATCTTTATTTACCAAACAAATATATTAAAAGTACTACATTCATATAATTTTTTTTTTTTTGTAAATTTGTGCATTCAAAGGATTCAAACAAATGAAAATAGGAAAAATAGCTAATATCCTAATTGTATTAAAAAAAAAATACATTAAAAGTATTCTATATTAGTATCATAAAAAGTTTCCCTTAAAAAAAATATCATAAAAATAAAAAAGGTAATTTAAATATTAGAAAAATATCAAATCCGATTTTATTCTCATATTTGGCGTATGAATAATTATTAGTTTGATACAATGAGATGTGAAATATATTTGACATCTAAGGTATCTTTGCTTAAAAAACACTACTAGAAATTCCGTATAGGAAATATGTAGACTTGTATAAATATAGTTTATACATTCAATGGATTCACACAAATAAAAATGGAAAAAATAATAATATCTTTTTCATAAAAAACAACGAATATCCTAAAAAAATAGTTATTTTAATAGATTTATTTAAAAAATATACATAGCATAAAATTAAAAAAAGGTGATTCAGGTATTTGATCAAATATGATTTTTTTACATTCTTGGTCTTCCAAGAATTATAAATTTTAAGCTTATAAAAGTTTTTTATTCTGTAATAATATAGAATTATGATTTAATTATTATTATTATTATTATTTTTTTCAGTTAATTAATGAAGTTTATTTAGTGAATTAAATTCGCGCTCTTTTTTGTTTGTCCATTATTTCACTACGTATCTATTTCGATATAAACAATAAGGAATGGGACTCTAGGAAAAGACAAATTATCCATCCTAGAATCCTGTTTTCCCTATTTCTACTTTACTTAATATAATATTCTCTGCCTAGTTTTTTTTTTTAGATCTAGCAAACGAGACTAAACTTTCACAGTGTAAAAATCAATATTCCAATCTCAATTAAGAGAGCTATCCACCTTTAAAGTTTTTTTCGTATAATCCACCTTTAAAGTTCGACATTTCTTTAATGTTAAACACACGTAGTGCTGGATCCAAAAATTTCACTTAGTGGAAACCGAGTTTTTTTTTCTATAAATATTTTCATAAAAATAGTTTTACACAAAAATATATTAAGTCTTGCTAAAAAAACATTAAGTAAAATATTAATCAAATGATTAGACTTAAGTGGTTAATGAACTACATCAAAGAAAAAAAAATTGAAGATTTTTTTTTTTTTAGTAAAGGCTATATTAAGCCATTTCATTCATAATTAAGGAGTACAAAGTAGAAGGTATAATATTAAAAATATGTGATTTAGGATGACATAAGGAAGCTCTAGCAATACTATGAGCAAACCTATTAGTTGGTCTCTGAACATAAGACACTACAAAGTCGGGTCTATTGAGCAAGAGGTTATTACATTGTGATATGAGATCACCAAATTCACTTTGACAGAAAGTGCATCAGGTATTGTTTTGCAATCAGTTTCAAACCTACCAGCTTACATTCCAGTTGATATTACCACTTTAATAGTTTTCAGCAAGTCGATGGTTTCACCTTTCAAGACCGTAGTGGAGAAATAATTATAACCAGATTTGCCAAGAGATTAGAGAATTATATCATTATATATCCAACAAATTAAAGACACTTCAATATCTACAAATTATACGGGTTCTCTATATGTTTTTCTATTACAATTTTTTTTTTTCATTTTGAATATCATCAATTTTTTTTGAAAGGTCCATCAATTTTTTATGTACGCTACCGAACATATATTTAATAATTATATTTCGCACCACTACTTTTTCACAAACAAATTATTCAATAAATTTTAAAATTAAAATAATTCAGCGACCACTACATTATTTTTAGAGAAATAATATTTGTACGATTAGTCTTTAATAATTTTTGTGACAACTTTCTCTATCATATTCATATTATGTTTTTACTTTGTTTTTTGTATCAATACCAATTTTTAAAAAAAATTATGGTTGTCTCAAAAACTATCAATCAAATGATTGTTCAAATAACTATACTCTTATTTTTATTAGTCAATTTATTTTAAAAAGACTAAAATAAAATAAATTACCTAAACGAAAAAGTCATCTAACACAAAATGTGTTTAAGGAGACTTAAAAGTTACTACAATGTACGATGTTATCATGAAACAGAACAACAAACCTACAAGAAGAAGAGAAAAGTCAAGTTAAAGCATTTAAACAAAGAAAATTATTAAACCTTCAATAATGGTAGTCAAAATCGAACAAAACATATTTCAATTTAAACCACCAAAAAGAGTGAAACTTAACTTTTTCTTCTAAAAATTGAAGTAGTTCATCCTTATATTGAAAGATGTGTCTATTTCTCTATTTCCAAATTACTTAGACAATTGAAAGCCAAATAATAAGGAAAGCTAAACATAGATTTTTCGAGAACACCTAAACCAAAAAACTGAGTTAGATGATTTGATAAATTCACTTGAGTTGTCGTTTAAACCCTTGACCAAATATTACCGTAGAAATCACAATTAACAAACAAATGGTCCCTATCCTTATATAAATTATTAGGAGAAAGCACATGTCGCCACACCAAATTGTCTCAAGTTTGAACTCGGTTATGAAGCAAATGTCACACAAACAAAGTTTTTTTTCTTGTTATTGTAAATTATCATAGTAGACAATGTATATCTTAGTTATATACTTTTTCTGTTGATAATGAATTTTAATGTAATTTTATATCTATAATTTGGTTATTTATTGTTTAGGTCTGATATGCGTAAGTAAAATCCGTCTTAAATTTTATTATATTCTTTATTTTTGTTGGTCAAGTTATTATATTCTTTAAAATGCTATGAAAAGTAATTTTACGATTTTTTTTTTAGAGCAATTTTACGAACTTCTTTTTGGGATCAAATAAGCACTAGACCCTGACCCCGATATATGTTTCCTCTTTGCTCCCAAGGAGGAAGTATCAATTTTTTTTTACACTTCAAGCCAATCTCATCATCATTAAGAAAACAACTATGTTGAGTGATTCTTGCATAGTTTGCTTTATTTTATTTTTTTGAATTGCTTTGTTTCCACGGTGAATTGCTTTGTGGCTTTTAGAAACCATGATGCGTATTTTTTTGAAACGCAAGAATTGTAAGTTAACCGCAGAAAAAACGGTGACAATAATATTTGCAAAAATCAAACTTCAAACCGTACTAGATTTGGACCAAGAAAAATGTATTTTTACATCAAACACAAACACAAAAACAGTATGGAAAATTCATTGTTCAATGGAAGAAAAGACTCATTAGTTTTAAAAGGTGCTTAAATGGTGAAATTTCTTGAGGGCTTTTGTAGATTATTTACCCAACAACTTCATTCTCCCTCCCTCATCCCTACAATCTATAGGAGCTATTGCAATATTAGTTTGTCGCAATCGAAGTACGGATATAAACATAAACATCGGACACGACACAGATAATGACACACGACACCACTAATAATCTGAGAAATCACATAATTAAATGTAATTATATGTGTCAGTATCGTGTTGAAC
Organism: Medicago lupulina; assembly: GCA_958299785.1. Classification (NCBI taxonomy): domain Eukaryota; kingdom Viridiplantae; phylum Streptophyta; class Magnoliopsida; order Fabales; family Fabaceae; genus Medicago; species Medicago lupulina. The sequence goes on from OY283140.1 coordinate 914,586, forward strand.
ACGTGTCAGACCCGACACATGTCCGACACTAGAACACACCTAATCTGAAGAGTGTCCCTGATGGATCAAGGTTTCCAGGCTTAATCCTTCAAACGAAAGCCTATTCATTAAGATTTAAATGAGAGTGACCACGTAAGATTGAAGTCGTTGACTCATAGAAGTGGAAGCAAGATCGTGGAACCAAAGAAAAACACCGAAAATGGCACAAAGAACGTCTTAGATTGGGAGAGAGGTGGACAGGGATAAAACTGTGTAGAGAAATGTATACATGTTTCCATTTTTTTACATACAAATATGTTCAATTGATTAAATCTATAGGTATAATTTTGGTGCTGCATTAGTAAGGTACTTAATTGAACCTTCACTGTATAATCTTTTTCATTTTTTTTCCTAATTCATCCCAATATTGTAAAAGTCACCTTTGCCACTTAGAAGGTAGAGATCCTTGTCCAAATCCAGACAGGGTAGAAGATTCATTTTCTTTGTCCTCTTATTAATTAGAGAATAAAAAAGATCTTAACACCAATCTATTTGGGCCACTAATGGCGATGTATTTACCTCCTCTGAAGGTTCTGATGATTCCTACTTCGGCTTTTCATTCAACGATACTAATTTCTCACATAGAATCTTCAAATTGATGTCATAGACGATCCAATTGAAGCTAGTTCTAATGAGTTAAAATGTAAAATTTTGATCAAATCAACCATATTAGGGTTCCCACAAACTGAAAAGGAACATTTTTCTTAGATAAATGAAATGCAATATCAAACATAGATATGCCTTTCAAAGGTGACAAATTGTTTTGGATTATCGCTCGTTTTTCAATGTATGCCTTAATGAACTTAGCGGTATGTGGATTAGTTTTTCAAAACGGCATGTGCATTGGTTGTCAAATACTCGTTCGTTGTTTTTGACACGTTACCAAACAGGTTTTTCAAGGGACACCATTCCGAACTTAAGAGTATGATGATTAGTTGTCAAACACTCATTTGATGTTTGTGACACATTGTCGAATCGGACCTTCCAGTAAATTGATTATTTGTAAAATATTCATTGGTCGGTCGCAACGAATCCTGTACTTTTATTGTAAAGATCTACCGCCAATCAATGGTTGACAAATCATCCCGGTTTTTGTTATTTAAGAGGAGAATCAAGGCACTGGAGTAACGCACACATCTTTCTCTCTTAAAACCCTAATTTAAATTGGCCTAGCTGCGCTTTCAAATCTGAATGTAAATTGAGTAATAGCCATGTGTTATTTGATCCTGCCATGGCTCAATGATCGGAGTTGTTGTGTGATTAGAATGTCACGAGTTCAAGTTGTGGAATCAACCTCCTGCAAATGTTTCACAGACACAGAGCTGTCTACAATGGACTCACAATCAACCCTGCCATGGCGGGAGTTTTATAGCACCAGGTTGTCCATTTAATTATATGTCTATTTGCTTCATTTTTGGGTGATCTATTCTTGGATTTTAGAAATTTGTCTTTGGAGTCAATAGGAACATGAGAGTTTTTTCAATACTTTTTTTTAATGGGGATTATGTCTAAATACATTTCAATATATAGGTCCTTGTGATACTAGTTAAAATATGATTTGGTTTGCATCATTATAATAGAAGCCAAAGCAATGGCAAAACATGGTTATGTGCATAGATCTTTGCCTAAAATGTGTCACTTTGCAAATATCAGATTTTTTTTTATACACATCTTAATTTTTTTTGTGCAGTTCAACCATTGACTGCTGCAGCCAAGCAGTATCTTGTTAACCTAAGAATTTGTCAATAAATACAAAGGCAACCATACATTCACAGGGGGGAAAGGTTGTAGTTGTAGGGTACAAAAACTTCTTCGCCATGACATGGACATCATTCATGGCGGAGGACAGCCGTTATTTTTTTAACGGCGTTCTTCATCTTAGAGCTGAGATCGCCATTAGAAATAGAATGGATATACAATTCAAAATATTTTCTTGTATTGGTAGCTCTGAGTTTTCTGTACCACTTTTTCTTATTGTCTTTAACTCTCTGTAATGATTTTGCAGTAATATATCTCGGCAAATTGCAAAGAAGGCTTGGAGTGGATAGCTCAATTTTGGCAATTTTAGATGAACAATAATGCCTAGCAAAATTGACAAGGTCTCACTTGACATGTTGATGATTGGTGTGTCCCTTACCTTACAACCACGAATGATCAAACTCTTCAATTCGGTAAAGGCCGAAAAGGGCTCATCATAGCGGTTTTTGCCACCGTAAAAGGTGAAATTACTTAGATCCAACATTTTTAATGCCGGTAAATTCAAGGATTTTGGAAATATTGTCTTACAACAAAAACTCATTCTAGGGTAGATTGAAAGGGTCAGAGATGTAAGATACTGGCATGAAGAAACACATTGCATAATGAGACCATTATCATTATCAACAAAGATTCTTAACTTTTGGAGTTTGGTTTTATGGAAATAAACATAATTAAAAAAAAAAAAAAAATTGGAGGAATTGATGCTCCATTTTGCCTATATGATCAAAATCAAGAGAGTGCAGTGTAGTTGAGTTATTACGAAGAGTCAAGATTTTAGACATGAATATTTCAAATTGTCTGACCGTGTAAAATCTTGAGGAATTCAACATAAGAGTAAGAATATATTTCCAGATATCTTTCCATCTTGTAGACAAAACGCAGAATCGAACAACATCTTTGGTGTTTAAAAATGACAAAATATGAAGGATAACACTGTCGGGTAAATTGCTGAGTCTATCTTCATATTCTTCATTATTCTCATTTTCTGCAATGTAATGGAACAAGGAGAAATTGAGTAACTATACAACGATCATTCAAGGCATCGTTTCAACCACTAGTAGGCCAGTAAAGCCCTTTCTTTATGCCCTAATATTTTTTTCCCTTAACTAGTATGTATGTATGTATTTTTTACTAGTAGTATGAAATAGTAGCTATTATTTTTTACGTTTGTGGTTTCCACAAAAATAATAATTTTGTGATTCACACTCCTTTACTATATGGTTAATATTGAATCAACAAATATGTGTCTATTGCAATGCAATGCGAATTTTCACAATTAACGTTTGTAGTTTCCTTTGTTAATTTAATTAACCTTGTGATTCACACTCTTTATTTAACATTTTTTGGATTTCCTTTGTCTTTGTCTCTTACTCTCAATCTCACGTTTATCTTTTGGTTGGACTTTATCATCTATTTAAAAACACATGTTAAATAAAATCAATTATAATAATTTAAAAAACGATTTTGCATCTAAAAAACATAAAAATAAAAATTTACATATAATATCCCTGAACTCCAGCTTTGGCACTGCAAAACTTGACTCAGTATCTGTTGTAAGTTCAAATGTATTGGATATTGTAAAATTGTTTGGTTAAAATTGATTTTGAAATGAAAGAAATTTTGTTTCGATGTCTTTGTTCTAAAGTAAGTTGGATGCTGAATTTAATGTAACTTTTTTCGGGTGATGAATTTAATTAAATGTAATTTTTTTAAGTTACTTTTGATGACTTAAGGTTAAAAGAATACTATTAGAGGACGCCAAAAAAATAAAATAAAAGGATATTTAGAGGTAAAATTAATCCTAATGCAAAAAAATAAAATAACATAAATATTTGTGCTCGAGTGTCATGAACAGGAAGTGAAACAATTTTATTTTTGAGGGAATGAAACAAATATCTTTAATAATAATCGTTGTTATTATCTTATTTTAACTAGTGTGGTGCACGGCTAAAAATGCAAAATAATTTTTTTTAATTTATTGGATTTTTTTTTTGTCATGAAGTTCTAATCCTGGTTTAAGAGTGAATCTTCATCGAGAGCATGTTGGGTACAAAAAGTGAATACTTCTCCCTCAATCAAATTTTCTCGTTGCAAAGAATCGGTGGTGGTCGAACTCCTAACAACTTGCTTCAGAGTTTCAAGTTTCTTACCACTTGAATTCTCAATATTTAATAAGGAAAATGAAATAATATATTTGTTGTGTTATGGTTTTGAGAATCCAAATAATTAATAGACTCACTCTCTTTTCAACACTTTCTAATATTCACTCTTTTATTGAATGAAATCAATTTGTGTTCATCACTTTATGTGGAAACCATTTCTAAATGTAGAATCCACATTGATTTATTTCAGTAAACAAGTGATTATTAAAGAAAGTGTTGAAAAGACGATGTTATTAAAACTCATTTACAACCATCTACTCACAGAGTTGATTTTCTTTTGATTAAGTGGATTATCCCTTAATTGAGAAACACGACATTGATCATTTCCATGACTTTCCATGCACGGAAAGATTCATGCAAAATAGAAATGTCAATTTCCAATCACTCACTCTTTTGTAAACTCCGAAGGGGCACATAACTCACTGGCTAGGTCAAAAAGTGATTCTTAAAACAAACTAACATGCTTCAATAAAACTCTTGAGCTCTTTAATTGAGGAGTTACTATATCTCTTCAAGTCAATAAATCGTTTTGCATGAAGAAATGTTTCAATATCAACGCGTAACATGTCAACTATTGAATGTGTCTCTAGGAAAGCACTATCAATATCATCTTGAACTAGCTTTGTTTGTGTGCGCTCATCGAGCCAAGCTTCTGAAACAAGAAGTATTAGCCTATCAAGGCGATCAGCATTATGCATATTAGACCATAATTCGTGTTCACAGTCTCATACTCTGGCAAAATCATCACACAAATTCTCCAAAAGGATCCTTGCTTTTTTCTCATTTTCGAGATCTCTCAGAGTACCACGGAACAAAGACTTAACTTCAGTATGCTCACTAGCCAGCTTCTGGTACAGGCATTCTGAACACTTTCTTAATCACCTTTCGTCTTCAATCTCTTCCTTGACAGATTGAACTACAGCTTTGATCTTATAAGTTTTTTGCTCTTGTTAATAAATTTGTCTTCTGTTATTTCCTTTATTAAGTTCTTATTCATTTCTTGTAGTAACTCTTTTACCTGTGTTTTGAGTACAATCTAGTTCCAATATCAGGGATTTCACTATTGCTATGTTTGACGCATGATGTTCTTCGAAACACTAGATACGGTTGAGAACCTCGACTAACTCTTGATGATTTTGGATAGGAGCTCGACTCTCCAATCCTACCCTTGAAGTTTAAAGAACTTCTATGATTTACAAGATAATCTGGTGTAAACGTGTCTAAATCAAATCAAATATTCATCTTGCTATATCGGATAAAAGGCTAAAGAATCATTCTAAAAACCATCATGGTTTACAAATTAACGCGCGTATTTTCCTCAAATAAATTCTAATGTCTCAATAGATAAGAAATTATAACAAGAAGTTAGTATCTATGCCACTTTAAAAATTAGAGATTGTTGTCAACAAATATTGAAACAGTAACCACAAAACAAAAATTGTATTACTCTCTGATTCTTCACTTTTTCTTTGAATGATGAACACCAGATAAAAAGCATTTGAATTAAATATATTTCCTTAAATAATCCTCAGTATAATAGTGGCTCTACAAATGCAAGAACTGTTTCCTTCATAAGCATAAAGCTTCATAAGCATAAAGTTAATTTAATATTTTTAGGATAATTCACCAATCAGCTAGCACAAAAAACAACTATATTTGTGGAGTACAGAAACATAAAGAAGAAATTTATCATGGCAATCCTTGAATGGCAAAATTAAAGAAATAAGTTTGTATCATCCTTCAAATTCGTATTTCGTTATAAAACTTCTCTAAATTCAAATGGAACCTATCTATATATGTATATGCTTACTTCCACTGAGCTACTGTCACTAGCAGGAGACACAAGCTGTAACCACAGCAATTTTTTTTCAAGTTTCAACAATGGATGCTTGAACATGTCTTCTCAAGCCCCTAGGAGATACTGGTGAGCAAGGGACAGGTCATAACAAACCATAATTATGTCCTAAATTTCGATCGGGCTATTTAATAGAGCCTAAACTGTCTTTAAACCCGAACAAATACGATAACCTATGGTGTATAATTGAGATGATTTTTCTACTGCGAACAAACCAATGAATGTTTGACAAATAATCAATTTACCGGAAGGACCGGTTCAGATATGTGGCACAAACAACGAATGAATATTTGTCAACTAATGAGCAAACCCGTAAGTTTGGAATAGTATTAGTTGAAAAACCAGTTTGGTAATGTTTTAGAAACAACAAATTAATATTTGAAAAACTAATCCATGGTCTATGTTGTTAGTTTGGGTTGGGAGTTAAGTAACGCTGAATGAGTTTTAGGCAGGTTTTGGGCTACACATCAATCAGGGTCAGAGCATGCTCTAAAGCTCAAAGAGCGCTTGCAAAGGTTCTTACAGACCACCCACAAAACGTCCTCACACTGACGAGAGCAGGAGTTGAATCCTTCGACACTTTTCCGACATCTTAAATTGAACCCACCAAAAGTACATTTCAGATTTTTTGTGCTACATAATTATTGGATTGTCATATTTATTCAAGTGTACCCTTCTACACTTTTCTCGGACAACTTAAATTGTAACGAGATTATATTTAAAAAATTTGTTTAGATCAGTTCTTGGTGAAGAATATGTTTCTTGGATGGACTTATTTTGTGCTCAAGATATTTGGTAATTAGAAACATCTTAACAGGAACATATAACTAAACTAACATATACGTGTGTCTATAAAATTACACATTAATTTTAGATCAATTTCTCTTAACAGGTAATGAACATAACTCTGATATTCATCCATCTAACCATGTAAAATTACAATGTGATTCTATTCTATAAAAGGTTAATTCTAGAATTAGAATGAAATATATATTTAGCCCCTTAGAATGTAATCAAAAAGAGCTTTTATTAGGCTTAGAGCGAGATTTATGATCCTCTAACCTTGCTTCAAGCAGTTTTGCCATAAATGTATTGTCTTTTACTCCCCTGGGCAATTTGTTAGTAGACTGAGACTTACTAAAATCGGGTACAGATGTTTTTTTCCACTGTTTAACAGGACTACACTTAACTGTAACTGCAGAATTGACACATGCATTTTCCCTGGAAATACTCTCAGGATATACCTTATCACCTTCTGATGACAAAGAACTGTTTCCAACTAAGTGTTCAAGGCTGCGACATGAATTAATTCTCTTGGCCATGCATCTCTCATTCTCTGGTGGACCTTGTACTGTCTCACACAAAGTTGATTCTCTAGGAGCATTTAATAGATCTCTGCTGTACCTTCCGATTTCACTTGATTTCCCCTCAACAAAGCATTTGTTAAGTCTGTTCTCCGCAGTCCTTTTCTGTTCAAACATGTTGGTACCAACGGAAGCTTCCTCGGCAAAATTATGAGGTGAATTAATTGTCTCCTTTAGTTGAAAGGAATCCAATGAAGGTAGGCAAGGGTGAATTTCCTTGACTTCTTTAATGGAGGGGAAATTATCTCTCTTCAAGTCAATAGATCTTTTTGCATGAAGAAATGTTTCGATATCAACACGTAACTTGTCAACTATTGAATGTGTCTCTAGGAGATCACTACCCATACCATCTTGAACTAGCTTCATTTGCGTGCGCTCGTCAAGCCAAGCCTCTGAAATGTGAAGTATTAGCCTATCAAGGCTATCATCACCTTTAATGCGATCCTTATCAGCACTATTATGCATAATAGAACGTAATTCATGTTCATAATCTCTTACTCCTTTGGCAAAATCATCACACAAATTCTCCAAAAGGATCCTTTCTTTTTTTTCTCTTTCAAGATCTCGCAGAGTACCACGTAACAAAGACTTCACTTCATAAAGCTCACTAGCCAGTTTCTGAAACAGGCTTTCTGAATGCTTTCTTAACCTCCTTTCATCTTCAATCTTTTCCGCGACTGATTGAACTACAGCTTTGATCTTATTGTGTTCTTTCTTCTTGTTGACAAGTTTTTCTTCTGTTATTTGCTTCATTAAGTTCTCCATTTCCTGCTTATTCATTTTCTTTTCTTGTAGTAACTCTTTTACCTGTGTTTGAGAAAGATCTAGTTCCATTATCAGAGCTTTCACTATTTCTATATTCGACGCATCCTGTTCTTCAAGACCCCAGCTATGGTCGAGAGCCTTGACTAACTCTCTGGATGACTCTTGTGTAACCTGTTTTATGAAAAATAACACGTTCATCTTGTTATACTGGATGAAAGGGTAAAAGTAGCATTTTAAAAACCATCTGGTTTACATACACTTTTAAAGCCATTCATTAAAAATGCCTCAGAAGGATCATCGACGATAAATCCCTCATGGTTTACAAATTAAGATGCAGATTTTCCTCAAATCAGTTTTAATGCTTCATATCCTTGTTCAAATTCATATTTACATGTTCATTCATTGATATTTATTTTTTTGGTAACATTCATATGTTAAAAATCATAAATTTCTTGAGATTCAAATGGAATCTATGTATTCTACTTACTTCCATCATGCTAAGGCAATTAGCAGGGGACACAGACTGTAGAGCAGAACCATTTCTGTCGACTGATTTACCCTGCTGAACAACTGATGCTTGAACATGTCTTCTCGAGTCTCTAGCAGATGCTGGCTGTATTGCGGAACAAAGTAAGAACCAGCAATTGAAATTTAAAATATATATCAAAATGTCATCAAACATTAGTATACAAAATGCTTCAAATATAATCCTGACTTTACGAATTAATGTTTGAATTGAAAGTGTTTCAGTTATCAATAAAGGAAGAACACGATTATATGGACATTGGATATGGATAGTATGTAACCTCTCTTCATAAGGTGCTCATTATCATAATTCATAATGTAACCTATTCAAATTTATTTCATTCTTTAACATCAACATTAGGGATAGTGATTTCGAAAAGGTTTAGAAAAAAATTCCTCTGATAAAAAATCAAGGCGCAGATCAACTTCATAATGATAATTCATAATGTAAACTATGAAATTATAATGTTATTCATGCAAATCTACATCACCCTCTTAATTGATATATACAACTACAAGCCAAACCAAAGTCAGCATCTTTTAAAGCTGAAACAGAAATTTCCAATTATAGGCATATGAAAACAAAACAATATACAAAAAGCTAAGAAGAAATTTAGTACATAAATAATTTTACCAAAAATGTCATTGACAAGTAATATAAAAGTGATTGAACAAAGTGTAACATATCTTGATTAAATTATACATAAAAAGTACCTGGTGAGAGGGATTATGACTATGAGGAGGCTCATCCAGTTGATGGTGGTGGGAGTGAAATTCCCAGAGTTTAGCACAGAGATTTCTTGCAGAGAGTGTTTTAGAAGTGGGAAAGTTGAGAAACTCTTGTTGTTGTTGAGAACAAGGAAAGTCAACAAGTCTCCAAGTGGGTGGTGGTGTTGAACTTGGAGACCTTCCTCTTCCTCCTCTCTTCTCAACCATTATTATTCCTTCTTCTCTTTTCTCCATACATTTTTCTCTTCTTTCCATATTCAAGTGTTTTGTCTTTGAAACATGACAGTGCCGTGTGTCATCAAGAACAAAGAATATTAACCTGTTAAGTAAGTTACAAACTCAGCTTTCTTCTCACATCAACAGTTCTTCATTGTGGGGTCGGTCCATTCATATTGAGTATTGGGCCCTGTCTTTCCCAATCACCCTTAATTTTCTTGTCCTTTTGTCTTGTCTTATTTTTTACTTTTCACCAAGATTTAAAGACCGAAAAAATAGGAGATTTATATTATAAATCATAAATCTTGATCAAAGTCTTTGTATCAAAATCTAAAATTAAATTTAAAAAATTATACTTATAGTATCTCATTGTATTAAGTATGATACATGATCCAAGAGTATTTACATGACAATATTTCTCTTTTAGCTTAACCAAGATCTTTGATTCGAATAAAATCATAGAACTACAACAATATTAAATCTCTTGATCCTACCTAACTCGAGAGTTTAGTCTCTACATATGCGCATAGAGGAATCCTGATTCACACACAAAATATAGACTACATTCTAATTCAAGTCTTCATGGTTAAATAGACTCTTGTGATTGATTTAAATTACATTGTACTCCCTCTGTTTTTAAATATAAGCAAAATTGACTTTTTAGGTTCATTCATTTAATAATGTATGTGGTTCAAAATATGGATCACATACATCATTAAATGAATAAACCTAAAAAGTCAATTTTACTTATATTTAAAAACGGAGGGATATGTTATTTATTCACGCACTAAGCATTAGTAACATTTGCTCTACTATTTTTTACTTGGTAAAATTCATGTAGATTTTTATAATTTTATGTCGGTAAGCATTCTAACAATGGTGTGAAATTGCATCCAATAAAAAAGAATGTTAAATAAAGAGCGTTATTAACACCTTTCTTCAAGACAAATATCGGTGTTCATCAAATAATCACATAACTTTGATAATATTATGTCATATCTGCTTAAAGAAAACTCTACATATACTAATACATCCAACAGCAGAACGCAACTCTTGGATGAATTGTTTGGGATTCATCATATTGGCTTTGAAAGGCAAACAAAAAAGGCCATTAACCAGTTCTATTTTTTGGGTGGAAAGAATAGAAAACGAGGGTAACATTAAAAAGCCTAAAGTTCAGAGGTCAAGATTTGAATTTGTCATTTTGATTTCTTTCATGCTAGGGTAACCTAAGCTCCCCCTATGGATGCTACGAGCATTGTGTTTGTTTGTTCAAGAATATTATGCATCTAATTATGACTAAATACCATACTAAATGAAGATTGGAAGGGTGTTTATGTTTTTGACAAGAAGATTGAAAGAGTGGTAAAATTAAGCACGCGACATATTGAATTATGGGATGGCACAAGTGGCCGTGATAAATATTGTGGCACGTTGCTTCACCAAGAAAGAATCCAAGTAGATAGATTTGTGGTCCATCTTCCCTCTCATCACATTCACATGCCATGCCTTGGAATTTATTCCTGGATTTTTATCTCTAAAGGAGACATAGGAATGATAGGATTGGCTAAAAATAATCGGTTATTGGTATCACTCCTATAGTACAAGTTAATTGAAGACCAAAAGCAACTCCATTAATCATTATAATTGAATGATTCTAAGAAGAATAAAAACCAAGACTTCCTTTCACATACTCCAATATTAGTGGTTTTGCATAATTGAAGATGTTATGGCAAGTTTCATAAGGTATCATTTCAAAAAACAGATTTATAGGGAAATCATAAAAACAATGAAAATGTTAATTTCGTCATTTTATACATTCTGATTATTTTTTTATCAACAAAAAAAACTAATGGATGCTCATACACCCATTGCAAAATGGCAATGGTTAAGAAATAATTTGTATTCCCATAGTAAAACTATCTTATTCTTTGAACTTTTTTCCTCCAACGATATTAAAAGTATTATAGGTGGGAAGTTATGGAGTATGAAGTAGTTTTCTCCTCTAGAATTTTTTTTCATTATAAATATTCATATTTGAAGTGTGTTTGACGATAAATACGGATACATCTTTCAAATTTGAGATTCGAATATTGATTTATCATATTTATAGATGTCTAACCCCCTCTGCTAGATCAACTATTGTTGGCCGAGTACAAAGCAATTTTTTAGTAGGATTAGGCACATTATGTTGGTTAGTTGAATGGCGAATCTGAATTCATCGTGTGTTTTAGGAAGCTAACAACGTTGCGGATGAATTGGCAAATTTGGCTTGTGATTCTACTACTCAAACCACCATCAAAATTTAAAACTTCACAGTTCACACTATTATTGTCATGGAAAATTATCCTTCTAAACTTATTATGTATTTTTGAATAGATTGAATTACTCAAAAGTAAGAGGTAAAAACTTGAAAAATGCACTACAACAACAAATGAGAATATGGACTGAATTACTACATAATAGTCCCAAAGCATGGGAAAAAAATGTTGCTAAATTTGACTCTGAATTTCCCAGGAGAATCTCCACCGTTCATCAAGCTCTGATTACACTATATAAACTACCACTAATCATGAGTAGTTTTTTTTCTTTCTTTTTTCTTCTTTTTCACTGTTACCTGCTGATATTGCTCTTGGAAGGAGCGAGAGAGGTAACACTCCTCTGTGCAACCAAACAGCATAAGAATCCTGAACCCGCTAATCCTTTATTTCCCGCCGCTAATTCTCTCACTCCATTCCATTCCTTCAACGCCGTCGTTTTGGGTGATGAAGTAGACGACGTCGTTGTGGACCCTTCTTCATCCACTGATTGGTTATCGCAAGATTCGCTTGAAGCTTCTTCTCCGGCCATCGTAACCTCCTCCGATTTCTGTTCCAACAACTTTTTCCGGCGGTTTTTTATTTTCTCTCCCATTAAGTCACGGTAACCAATCGCCGAGATTTTCTCTAGTGCCGGAAAACCTGAACCGTCTACCACCATTGCTCCGATGTTCATTATACCGTAGAAACTCCCCGACGGCCGGCGTATTTGAACTGCACTGAAACAAGGAGTTCTGTTGCCGGAATCGGCGGAGGAGGAGGATGAGAGGATGTTGCTGATTAAGAATCTGACAGTGCCGACTAAGTGATCACGAAAAGTACCGACGGCGTAGATTGCAACAGAGACGCCGGAAGTTTCGCTGGCGAGAAACTCCGGTGTGATACGAAAGAGAAATTTGTCGTTCCAAGTAGGATTCTGACCTCCGATTTTGTCGACTCGTGTTCGGAGCTTGGTGGAAGAATCGATCCACGTGAGTGCGTAGGTTTGAAAGTTTCGCCTTGGTGATGACGGTGGTTTCAAACCTTGTGCTGAGATCAAGTTGATCTCTAATACTAGTTGCGTCTTCGCCGGAGACGCCATCGTTGTTCTTTCTTTCTCTCTCTGGAGCCTTACCGATTCATCTTTGTTCTTCTTTCTTCAATTTCCGGTGAGATGAATGGATCAACGGTTGTGATTGCGGCGGAAGAAAGAACGAGAGAAAGAAAAGAGAAGGGTCTCGGTTATGAAAAAGAGTGGGACCTACTACGTAGTATATCTATTTTCATAGGTGTAAGTTATAACCGTTGGGGTATTAGCTGTAGATAACTAAACTGGGGTGATTAGTGAAAGTAGTTTTGTTTTATTGCTAGTTAACACCATTTTAACTCAAAACCAACAAACTAACCCATTTTAACTCCAATATCAAAGATTTCAACTTAGATATTGTATCAACTCAATAAATAAAAAAACAAGAAAGGCATTTGAATTTATGAAAACAGTGTCTTGAAGAGAATGGATCACACAGTTGAATTTCTTGATGTGCATTTATCCAAATTATCATCTAGATTCAAGTTTTCCAAAAATGAAGGGAGTGCTAATGTTGGGATTTTAACATTTTATTTTTGGAACCGTTATATTCAGCTGTAGCAAATGCAATTTCGCAACCAAATTTTCAATTGTGCTTCTTGACATGCACTGACCCTTGAGTCAAATTGATGTATAACTGACTTAGATAATTGGATTACCAACATCAAATTTGATTTTGTTTATCGTAAATCATGTCAATGGGTCAACTTAAAATGCGGATTAGATCAAATGTTTATGATTTTTATCTTTTTTATTTTGAGTTCAACACCAAAAAATAAATATAATTAGACTAACTTGTATTTTTGGAGTACGAATTGAGACTTAAAAGCTAAAAAAATTGAAAAGAGAAATTTTGTAACAAAGTCGATTTTTGTTGACCAAACCATATGGAGAAGGAGAAGCATATATATATATATATATATATATATATATATATATATATATATATATATATATATATATATATATAGGTAGGTTACATTATTAAAAATTCAGGAGGAGGGGAACCAAAAATAAGGGATACACAAACACAATATGTGTCATAAGAAATTAGTAAATGCTGGTTTTTGGATTTTAAGAAATTTATTTCATATCTTTTTAGCTCACTTACTTAACTTCTTTAATAGTTACGTTACGTCAGATAAACGAGTTCTTCGTTGAATGTAAAAGTACATCTTTTTTAATAGTAAATAATTTCTTTATGAAAATTGTTTATTTATACTATAAAAATATTTTATTGAAAATTATGTATTCGACGTCTTAGGTTTGGTCAACAAATGTGTGAACAGCTAGGTTCCCCTCCTCCTTATATAGCTAGGTTTGTTTAGGGTCTTTGTGGAAACTAAAAAGGGTAAAAAGAAGGAGGAAAGAAAAATAGAACAAAGATAATAATCCCCCGACTGCCTTCGAGTGGGAAGACCTGATTAAAGGTGGTCTCTCGTATTGTTTGATGGTGATTGGTCAACAATAAAACTAGTGAATATTATACACCAATAATATGGTTAAAAAAAAAAACTACCACTAAATATAATTATTTTCTTAAAAATATGTCAACAAATATAAACACTATTTCAAATCACTAGACATATGTATGGTATATTGATGAGACAAACTTTTGAAATATCTTACCCACATCCGGAGGGATCTTGTCCAACCATAATATGCTTATAATATGTACATTTACAAATATTTATATTTATATTTATTCAAAAAATATATTTATATATATATATATATATTTTTTCAATAATTAAAATAAAATAGGTTTAATTATGATTTTGTTCTCTATTTTTACTTACTTACGAAATTGACGCATTTATTTAAAATCACTAAGTTTTGGTCTCTCTTTCATTTTTTTTAAATGGTTATATATCATATAAAAATTGAAAATTATAGGAGGGTTTCGGGTAATTTCATGGTTGGGTATAATACTACATCTAATGAGGACCAATATGATATCTTTCTTTGGTGAATTTTGTTTGTAATAAACTGTTTAGTTTTAAAACTCATATTGCTTTTATTTTGGAGTTGTATAAAGCTCCTGGTTTTTCTAGTTTCTTATTGGGTTTTATAGGTGATGCCAATGTGTGAAGGTATAAATAACAATTTTTTTTTCTTTTTGAAGGAAGGTATAAATAACAATCTTGTTATTATTTTTTAGGAGGTTAATACACAAATTAAGATTTTCAATATTTGATTGGAGGGAGAATTAGAATTGCATTTCTAGGTTTTTGGAAGAACTAAATTTAAATCTTTATCAAGAGTATCTTATTTTTGTGGCAGATCCACGATTTGGTCGTATTGTTCATCTTGAATGTGGTGATCGTTCTTCTCATTTCTCATCTAATTCCATTTTGTATGTTTTCTTTCTATTCCTCGTTTAGTCAATTTTCTTAGATTTTTTACCGTTTTCCTCCATTTTCTATCTCGATTCAAAAAATTTACCCTTAGGTCAAAGATCCTTGTATGATGAATCTTTATTGGATCCACTTCAACATCATTGGATCGTATGACACGTCATTTAAAGTCCGCCACATATGAAAAAAATACTAAAATTAAGTAACTTTAAAATACGAAGATCAAAATTATAAATGTCTTTTATACATGATGTTTATTTTTTATTTTTTTTAAGGGATGTGATGTTTATTATTGTCGCAAAATAAGAGATAAGATAAAAGATAAAACCCAAACCTCCCTCCATTCAACCAGACAGACAAAAGATAAAAACCACCAAATATATATTCAAATAATAACTCTACTGCCAACAACATTGGACAATAGAAGCTGGTTGTTCCAATCCAAAAGCTTGATGATAAAAACCTTAATTAGTAAGTGAGTATGATTGAATCAAGCTGAAGAATACGACTACTTCCTTCATTACACGTTCTAACACATTTTTTTGCGTGAAAACAAAATTTGGATAGTGTTATTCTAATCTTATGATGCTATCTATTTTTTACTCATCTTCTTGTTTTGATATGCCCATCAGGAATTTCCACGTAATTAACTCTTATTTTGCTCTGGTATTTTGTCTTCAGTCACGTCGGGGCTTTTGTTTGTTGCACTGCGTTAATAAAATAAGATAGTAATTTGAAAAATAAAATACTATATGAAGTAAGTTAAAATTGATTTATGTAAATTATCAATTTATTTGAATTGATTGCTTAACAACATTATTATCCCATGGCCTCTATAAATGGTTCCTTAGTCCTTATACACTCGGATAAGCATCAAGCTGATAATAGTATTGCAATTTGAAATGGGCAATGAAACACGTAGCCTTTCAAATTCAATTATCTTTCTCTTAATTTTTCTTACTATGGTTTCTAGTACAAATGGTGGAGACATTGTGGTTTATTGGGGTCAAAACGAGAGAGAAGGTTCATTGACCGAAACATGTAACACTGGACTATACGAAATTGTGAACATAGCATTTCTATCAATATTTGGTAGTGGTCGTAAACCTCAACTCAATCTAGCAGGTCACTGTGACCCCACATCAAACAATGGTTGCAAGAGTTTGAGCATAGACATAAAAAATTGCCAAAAGAAAGGCATCAAAATTATACTCTCAATCGGTGGTGGTGTTAATGGTTACTCTTTATCATCCAATGAAGATGCTAGAAACGTTGGAGATTATATATGGAACAATTTCTTAGGAGGGACATCAAAATCAAGACCATTAGGTGATGTTGTGTTGGATGGTGTAGATTTTGACATTGAAGTTGGTGGTGGTGAAGTTTTCTATAGTGAGCTTGCAAGAAGACTGTCTCAACATAGAGGGACCAAAAAAGTGTACTTAACAGCTGCACCTCAATGTCCTTTTCCTGATCAACATCTCAAAGGGGCATTATCAACAGGACTATTTGACTTTGTTTGGGTTCAATTTTACAACAATGGTCCTTGTCAAATTGAAGCTAGTAACCTCAAAAACTTCCAAAAATCTTGGAATCAATGGGTTTCGACTATTAAGGTTAGTAAGATTTATGTTGGAGTTCCTGCCTCACCATCAGCTGCTACTGCTAGTAGTGGTTATGTGCCAACACGAGTATTTATAAGTCAAGTGTTGCCTTTTGTTAAAAGATCAAGAAAGTATGGAGGTGTGATGCTTTGGGATAGGTTTGCTGATGAGCAAAATGGATACTCTAGGGACATTAAGGCCTCTGTTTGAGCTTTAGTTATAACCATGTTTGAGATTTTCTTTACTTTGTTTAATTTGTATCTATAAATAAATGCAAGACGTTGTAATGAGTTTGGACTGTTGAGTCAAGTTAATTAATAAAGTTTTGTTTCACTTAATTGAACATTTATCTTGTCCAAATACATAAGTTATTTTTCATAAGTACAAAATAAATTCAATTCAAACGGGGACTAATTTGATCTATATTCAACCTAATTAATTTGTAATTGTTGTCAATCTTCGTGAGGGACATGCTATCAAGTTTGGCATTCCTAAGTTAGAATATATTGATATCGTTTACTTCAAAATGTGAGATTGAAATGTCATCATTTTCTTTTGTTTGTTCCATTTTTGTGTGACACTTATTTGTGATAGATAAATGGTAATCCAATTATCTTTTGGGCTTCTTTATGTACTAGTAGTATTTTATTTGACCATTATGTTTGTATGAACTTTTGTTTATCATAGGGATGGATGTTGATACTAATTAAATTTTGAGTTTAATGGTGGTATTGGGTTACAGTCCAAAACAGTTTTACATATAACCAATCAAAACATTTTAAATTGTCACGTAAATTAAAATCATTAATTATTGTGACAATTTTAAATATTTTGATTGGTTGTATGTGCAAAATTGTTTTACACCGTCAACCCACCACCATTAAACTCATAAATTTTTATTAATTTACAAAAAAAAAATGAATAAACAAGAAGTTATAATTTTACATATGACAAAAAAATAAATAAACAAAAGGGTCATGTTTAGGACACAAGTTAAAAGGTTTTTAAAATAAAATTAGAAAATTAATTTTATATTAAAAACATAACTTTTTTTGAGTAAATTTAAAACATAACTTTTAAAAAATTTAAGATATTCCTTTAATTTTTTTTTAAGATATTAAATACACAATTTTTTTTAAGAAAAACTTCTACAAGCTTTGGTCTAAACATGGCCCATTCAATATAAACATGGAGCCCTACCCACATGAAACTTTACTCCCTCTTTAGTTACAGCCGCCACACCACCGCTAAGAAGAAGTAGAAGAAGAAGCGTGTAATGTAATTTTTTCATTCATCTCTCTTAACAATTGTTTATGCAGACATTATCTTCATCAACACTATTTTTTTGTCCGGTTCTCCTATTTGTGTCTTTTTTTTTGGCTTAATTGCAGTTTTAACTTTCTAACTATTATAAAGTTGTGATTTTTGTCCTCTAAAAATAAAAATTACAAAACGACTCCCTAAGTTTTGCATTGTAGCAATTTTGGCCCCTCAAGACCATAAAAAAAAAAAAAAAAACGCGTGGCATTTCACTTAGAGTGCCACATCAGTGTAGACCGAGTCAAAATTGACATTTGGAGCCAAAACTGCCACAGGTGCAAAACATAGAAGGCCGTTTGTAGTTTTTTTTTCTTAAGAAGTCAAAATCACAACTTTATGAAAGTTAGGAGGTTAAAACTGCAATTAAGTCTTTTTTTTGTTAGACCGGTTTTCATAGTAGATAGAACCGGATACTGGTCCGGTTTTAAAACGAGTCATAATTAATTAATTAAATATTGTTTATAAAAAAGGATGGACAATTTCTAGTCAAACCCCAAAAAAATATTTGTTACACCCGAAAATGACATAAATACCTTTAAAATAAAATAAATTTCCAATTCTGTCCAAAACCCTCTTTTAACTGCGTGATACTGTGGAATTGGTTCTGTTGATCGAAACCCGGACCGGAAAACATTCAAGTCCAGATTGGTCTGTTTCTTGAAGCTCACATCTTTGAATTCGAGTATGTTTGATTCGATTATGTTCAATTCTGAGTTTGATTTGATTGTTTGGATTTCATGTCATTATTTTCTTGCTCTAGATTATTGTTCAGTTTCCATTCAACTTGGATTGCTTCACAATGCTAATCTTTAAGAATGTCCTTTAATAGTCTATAACACTATGCCATTAATGAAAATTAGATGAGAAACGGTTTTTTTGACAAATTAGATGAAGAAGGGCAGTTTCGGTGTTATGAAAAAAATAATTAATTAATTAATTTTGGGGTAGGAAAATTCAGTCACAGTGAGTGAATTGATAGGCATAAAATTAAAAACAGAAATCTGAATGTGAAAGTGAAAAACCCTAACTTGTTTTCATAACCACCGTTGTATTCTCCTTTCGCCGCCGTGATCCCCCAGGACAGGACAGGTTACGTTCTCTATTGTACTTTTATTGATTGCGCTGTTGTTGTTGTTGGTGTGTGAAGATGGAGTTTTGCCCTATGTGCGGGAGCATGCTGATGCTTGAATTACCCAATACTCAGAGTAACGGAACGTTTCATCATACAAGGTTTTATTGCCTCACTTGTCCATATATTTGCGAAATCGATAGAGGGGTATGTTATGTTATGTACTCGAGTCTTCTTCTATTTTCCATTTCTATTACCAATCTGTTACCTTCAATTCATCTTTTTTTACTTTACAGGTTAAGATTAAGAGAAGACAAATGCTGGTCAGGAAAGGGATTGACCCTATTATCTCCCATGATGAAATCAACAAGAATAAACCAAAAGCCGACGGTACTACTTTTCTTTTCCTTTTCTCACATTTTTGTTAATCATCCTTCTTTAGCTCATTGGATAATCAAATATCAATCAATGCTAGTTTATTGTTATTTGTGAAACAATTATATCAACTGTCTGAAGATGGAGATGATACCATCTGTTTTAACTGATTCGACTCTGAAGATAAATGTTTGGGATTACACCTCTTATCTTATTGACTAAAGATCTTATCTTGAGTTGAATGTGATCTAATGCAAAGGGATAAATGGGGCTTTAGTTTGGTGTAAGGCAAGCTTGTTTATTTTTTCTAGCATTGTCAAGGTCATATAAGCTGTCTGATATAGATTAATTTTTACCTGCCTATACATATCAAATTTCTGTGATTTGGTTTTAAGGACGGCGTGTTCAAAGCTATATTTATGAGCTTTTGAGAAGTAGGGAAGTAGAAGTTGTGGTCTGGTTTTGTTTGTGAGTTTGCTTGTTTCAGTTTGGATTATCAATTCCTAATAGAAACTTTTGAGTTTATTTTCCTTGTACCAAGTTTGTCTTGCTGTTCATCATGCGATTCCATTGTGCTTTTCTTTTACATTACTGTTTGAGCAGTTGAATCACGACGAATTAACATTGTTTATGGTTCGGTTATCTGAGCAGTTCAGCCACAGTTTTGTCTAGGTTCAAGCGGTTTAAAACAGTTGAATCATGATTTAGATGTCTCTTTTACATGATTTACGGTTTGAGCAGTTGAATCGCGAATTAACATTGTTTATGGTTTGGTTATTTGAGCGGTTTAACCACCGTTTTGTTTTGGTTCAAGCGGTTTAAAACAGTCGAATCATGACCTTGACGTCTTGCCTGCTCGATGTCCGTTTCTCAAGAATAACTATCACCCCTAATTTTTGTAATACTGTTTTTGTTAAGGGATATTGAGTAATTATGCAGTCCTTGTTTCTTTGTTATTTCCTTTATCATTATTTCCATTTCTATCTCTCCGTTTTCTCACTCATTCCTCTTTTTTTTATTTTTTTTTATTTCCCCTCGTAGTACCATGCCCAAATTGTCGCCATCCTCAAGCTAGTTATCACATGGAACAGACTCGATCAGCTGATGAACCTGCAACAATATTTTACAAGTGCATGAATCAAAAGTGTGAACACCAGTGGAAGGAGGGGTAAAGATATAGAAGATTTTCATGCTGATTGGAATTATGTGACAGATTAACGCCTTTTTTTATTTTATTTTACTTTTGATGAATTAATTAATTAAACAAAAATGACATAGCTTTATTATGTGGTTATTGCCACACAATTTCCAAATAGTATTTCTCAATTTGATGATTTAGGGATCCTATTAAGTTAATTTTCATTTCATTTTCACAGAATAATGAAATAACGATAATAATACAGTAGAAATACGGTGTCGTAGACTCAGGAGTGTGTCTTGTAGTAGTAAATAGAGAAGGTGATGAGATGGGGTTTTTGATTTTCTTACAATTTTTTTTTTCTTTACGTAAAATTGGCTATAGTAGGAACGTCATGGCCTGTGTTACAACCATGTTTGAGATTCTCTTTTCTTGCTATAGAATTTGGATTTCAATTAATTGAAAGATCGAGTCTGAATGGGGTCTTGTGTGGATCGAGTCTGAATCGGTTTACTTTGTAAGGGATGTTTTGCATCTTAACTGTATATCATGGTTTATTGGGTTCGATTCTAACTCTGAATGTAAAATTGTTAAATCTCTTGAAAAAGGGTTTTGTCAATCACTGTGGTCCTATCTATTAAGTTTGAGCGGTTAATTTATGTAGTTGGACACCAAAAACATCCAATTGACGTAAAATAAAAAGAACAAACCTTTAAAAATAGCAATTATTAACGATAACAAAAAAAAATATATCAACTTGTTATTCAAGGATAAAATCCACCATTGATACGGTGAACAACTTAATTACTATACATTGATATTTAAGTACTCTCAGTTAATGGATACAAATTAAGCACTATCAATTATTGGTAGGGGTGTAACGGTTCAGTTTTCACTCTTTTTTTATAAAAAAAAAATCGGTTCTGACAAATTGGCTTGGTTTAGTTTTAATTTGTTCGGCTCGGTTTATTTGAAAATACAATTAAAAAATTCATATTCTCACAAATTTATATCTTATGCATTCAACATAAAATATTTCATGAAACTTTGTATTTCATATTGTATTTTTTCATGTTCTCTATTTTTCAAACAACTTTTTGTAAGTAACCTTGCGACAATAATTTTTTAAGTATAAGAATGAGTATTTTTTGGGTTATTATGATTTTTATTTTATTTTTTAAAAATGATATTCAATCATTCATTCAAATTGATAGAGTAAATCGATACAATACAAATCTAAAGTCGTTAAAAACAAAAATGATGAATCTGGGAACAAAGTCATAACATCCATGTTAAAAACAACAGAGTATATATGCCCACAAACATGACTATATTCAAATCTTTGAGATACCCATGTCCCCGGCCCTGCAATGTTGATGACACAAAAGTCATTGATTGGATATGCACTTGCTTAAAGTTAGTATTTCAACTTGAATCAAATAAACACCACACTAAGACGGTAAATCAGCAAACACACCACATAAAGACGAGAAATCAAAACAAATAGAGCTGTGCAAAGACCGAAAAAATCACAAAAAACAAACGAAAAAAACTGAAAATATGCGAAAATCACTAATTTGACTAAAAAAGAAGGAATAACAACTCATATCGGTGGTTTTGGGTCAAAATTAACTCTAAAACACACATCTCTGATAGATATGAAGAAAAGTGTTAACGACAATGGTTTAAGTTATCATGACAATTGTATGAACTTTATATTGTCGTTTAGTGACAACTAATCTTTGGTTGGGTTAGCAGTGATTAATGCCCGTCGAATGATCTGTAGGACACACAAAGCGAATCCTATATTCTCATTCAAATTTTTTCATACGCACGAGACATGAATCAAACCCTAACCATATTGCTCAAAAAGCCTTAATATTTTACCACTTAGACCAATATATTTTTTAGAGTAGTGCTAGCAACACTCTCTTTTGAACACTCTCTCTAATACTCACTCTCTAATTGACTTAAATCAATGTGGGTCATACATTTTGAAAATAGAACCCACTTAAAGTGGTGGAACATACATTAATTTCACCCAATAAGATAGTGAGTGTTTGTGAGAGTGTTGAAAAGAGAATGTTGCTAGCATTCCTCTATTTTTTATTTGAAAGATTTGGACCAATCTATTGTTGGATACAAGATTGGGTCTTAGCTTATGCAAGTTGCAATTTCACTATGGTCCGACTGGTTAATGACCTTCCATAACGTGAAGTCTTCACCATTTTAGAAAATATCATTTTATAAAAAAAAACATCATTTCATTGTTTATAAGAATTATAGTAAACTTTTTACATATTATCGTAAAAAATAATCAATGTTCTCTGTTATGATTGAATTTTTTTTAAAAAAAATCAATTTTATTTCGTTGTGCTTTTGGTAAATAAGATTAATCATTATAATTATAAATGATAAAAAAATTATATTTTTCATCAGAAAAACTACCCATTTAGATACTAATTTAAGGATTTGGTGTACCCGTACACTCAAATATTTTGGGTGTACCGTAGAAGAGTCAAAATCCTCTCCATTTATTTTCCTCTTCATTTCCTCCATTTGGACAGATAAAGACACATAAAAAGTATAAAATAATTAATGATGGTGGAACTCACTTAATGATAGGATCCACCACCTATTTTTTGTGTCTATCTCTCATCAAATTGAATCTTCCTTTTAATTTGATAAATAGAGAGGATCTTAACCTACCGTAAAATTTGCCTATACAAAGTGGGTTCTCACCTCCCAACAATATTTTTCCATGTATGAACTAAAATGTAAATCCTTGACCACACGCTTAAGAGATCAAAATCTCTTTCCACTTGAATCAATTAATCATAATCGTTACTAAAGTTTCATTTATTTATATTGTAATATTATTGATTGAAATTGTTAACTAATATTGTTTCAGCCTAAAAGTTTTGTTTTTTTAACTAAACCTAACAATTTTTTTGACAGACCCAAATTTTTTTTTTTGTGTGAACCTAAACAGACTTTTTGTTTGGTAGGAAAAACCTAAAAAGACTTTATAAATGTTTAAAAAAATATTTCAATATGATATTTTTTTTGACAGAATATTTAAATATGATATTAATATATACGTATTTTAATAATTTCGATATAGACGTTCAAAGTTCAGTCACTATATTACCCTGGAACGAAAAAGAAAAACTGCAACCCTGTTTTTTCTTTCTCTTCTCTTCCTTGCGGTTAGGGTTTCAGTGTGGTAAGTTTCGTTTCTAATATCCATATCACCTCACCTGTTCGTAGGTTTTTCACACTATTTAGATATTGTTTTTGTTTCTTTGTTCTCTGCCTTTTTGTGTCCCATTCATTAATTTAGCCTAAAAACAACAATCAAGTAACCCTAATTTTGCTTTCTTCTTCACTTCGTTTGTGTGTAGAGGATAGCGAAACCTCGGCAACAGTTCACGTTTACAGTGAAGCTACAACTACTAGTTTGCCAATTTCACAGAACAATGGGTAAAGCTAAGAAAGGACCCAAATTCGCTGTTATGAAGAAGATGGTCACTTCCAAAGCAATCAAAAAGTAATTTTTTCCTCTTCTCTAAACTCACATGCTTCGTTTCTCTCTCTATTTTCACTTTTAAATTTCTGTTTCAATTTTCAGCTATAAAGAAGCGGTTTTGAACCCAGAAAAGAAGAACACTCTTAAAGAAAAGTTACCCAGAAACGTGTAAGCCTTTCTTCTTACTTTTCCTATTCAATTTATCAATTTTTTTTTTTTTAGGTTTTGATAATCACTTTTCTGAATTTGCATTATTCAGTCCTACTCATTCTTCGGCACTTTTCTTTCACTACAATACTGCTTTGGGACCTCCTTATCGTGTTTTGATCGATACCAACTTCATCAATTTCTCCATTCAGAATAAAGTAGGTGTGATTTTTTATTTTTTTAATTTCTTTTTTGAAGTATTTTTTATTGTGAATTTTGTATCTTTTTTTGAATAAGTAAATGATTTTTGTTCAATCTCATAGTGTATGATGCCAATGATGTTTGTGATTGTATTTGGGTGACATACTTATGATACTTCTGAGCTTTTCCACAAAGGATTGGAATGATAAATCAAACATTCAATTTCTAGTGGAACATTAAAACGGCACGGATAAAATAAGTGTAGATGAGACAAGGATGTTAGGATTAGAAATGACAACATTAGAGAGAGGGTTGGGGTAACACCTATGGTGGAATCTATGCTTAGGTGGTTTGGGGACGTAGAGAGAAGACTTGTAGACTCTAGTGAGGAGAGTAGATCATATGGTGGATAGTCAAATCACTAGAGCCAGAGGAAGGCCTAGAAAAATTATAAGAGAGATCGTTAAGAAAGTTCTAGAGTTTAATGATTTGGATTGAAATATGGTTTATGATAGAACACTGCAGAAATTTGATTCATGTAGTCAACAACCACCCCTTAGTGGGATAAGGTTTGGTTGTTGTAAATCATTTTAATGTTTGATTGATCTAATTAAAACTATGAGTTTTATAATTTTATTTTTGAAGTTTCTATGTTGGTGGCTGACCTAAAGGACTTTTTTTTTCTGCAGTTGGATTTGGAGAAAGGAATGATGGACTGCTTATATGCAAAATGTGAGTTGAATTGGTGATTACTTCACTCAATTTATGTATTTAATGTATATGTTTTGTTGAATGTTGGGGTTCCTTTTGAGTTTATTTAGAGCTTGTGTTTTGACAGCCTTTCCTATGATTGAAAAGCTCGTCTTTAAATGTGGTATGGCTTATTTGAATCTAACATCCTATACACTATTCTTATCGTTGTTCTGTTAATACTTTGGATTTTCAGGTACCCCGTGTATCACAGACTGTGTTATGGCAGAACTAGAGAAGTTGGGCACAAAATATCGTGTAGCTCTAAGGTAGATCTTATGTGCCTTGATTTTTAATGGTTTATATTTTCATACGCCTGCTATTTATGTGTAAGAATTCGCAATTATTTTATGCATGCTGGCTTTTACCGTGCTTTTTGTTTAGTTTTCATCTTTACTATACACCTACCAAATTTTTTGTTGGCCTATTTTAATACTAAAATCCCTATTTTTCATTTTGGAAGATAAAAGAAATCAGATATCCAGACTTATTAATTCATCCATTTTCTCCTGTAAAATGGGAAAAATCATTTCTTTTCATGCTACTATTGATTATATTTATGATACAAGCCATCTCTCAGTTTATTACAGAAAATGAATTATATTTTTCCAGTTTTAGCTTCAGGTTGTATTGATTTATCACTTTTATAATGACAGGATTGCCAAGGATCCTCGATTTGAGAGATTACTCTGTACTCATAGGGGTACCTATGCTGATGACTGCCTTGTTGAGAGAGTTACCGAGGTGTGATTTATTTTTAAGTATCTTTTAAATATTAGACAGCATATGGCATTAGTTTGATTGTTTAAATTGATAAAAGACTGTCAGACTCGACGAAAAATAATATATTACTGTTTTTTTTCATGTCCTATGATCTCGTGTAAAGGAAAAACGGTTTTAAATTATTGTTTTGATCAAATAATAAGATCCAAAATAATGGCAAATAATTTCAGTGTCTATTTTGAGGACTTGCATATTTTAATCTTTTAGCAGTATATGAGGTCATCTTGATCATCTAGTTTTGAGTTAGATTACTTTTCTTCTCTCCTATCTTATTCTACTTTTGGACATTGCAAATAATAAGTTTTTTTTAACTGTGAATTATAGCTGAGCTAATGAATACAATCAAGTATTATTTGCTTAATTCTTGGTGTTCATGGTTTCCAATTTCTTTGGCGATTGCTATGTGTTTTACATTGTTATGGAATAATTTGAAATAAGAATAAAAGAATAACAGCAACAGCAACACACACCTACATCCTGTTTCATTATTTTGTTCCAAATTATTAAACAAACTATTTTTTTGGGAGCAGAGTAAGTGCTTCATTGTCGCGACATGTGATCGAGACTTGAAGAGGAGGATCCGGAAGGTAAAATAACTAATCATTTCTCTACTTGTCATTGCTGTGATGTTGAACCTGGATGCATGACTCATGGACTGGGTTTCTGTATTGCAGATTCCTGGTGTGCCAATAATGTACATCACCAAACATAGATACTCAATCGAGCGATTGCCTGAAGCAACAATTGGTGGAGGTAGATACTCTGAATTTATACTGATTTGTATATTATTTTCTATGAAGATTCAGTGGCTCTCAGGAAGACATTTATGCTAGCTAACTAACTATGAGTTTCAACTCAGTTTATTTGGCAAGCCAATCTTATTCATCTCCTATTAGCAATTTTGCATTGCTATACTGTTATATGCTAATTGTTTATTTTCCTGTGGGTATTTTACTATATATATGTTTTTCTGGCATGCAACTGACAATGAACTTGTGATTATTAATGCAGCACCTAGAATCTGATACAGTAAAACAGGGAAAGCTATGCATACCAAAAATTTTGTCACTCCTTTTCTATGTTTAGAAGCAACTGTACCATGCATGTTTGATCCTTTTGCTGTCTGGATTGGAATCTAATTGAAGCTCGACAGTGATCAAATAGCAACTCTACAATGGTTGATCCGTTAAATTTCCTTAGTATAACTTGGTAGTTTTTTGGTGTTGTCAAACATTTTTCTTTTTATCTAGGTTTTGCCTTACAGATGGATCAATGTGAACTTTGGAGTTTTGAGAGTGCCTAATATCTATTGTGGCTTATTGCATTTTTTATAGTTATAGATGTAAACCTATTGAACAATAATACTTTATGATTGGAAAAGAAAGTGGTTTAGTTGAATCTGAATCGTAGGGTTCATCCTTCACATATCAGAAGATTCAAAATCACCATTTTTCTTAATTAAAAATCATATGTCAGAAGAAAAAGTGGTTTATGGCATTTTTCTTGTTATTAATGTTTAATATTTTAATACTATTGGATTTATGTTATTCTTATAACCATTCCAAAGGGCTGGATAAGAAGAGTAAGATAAAGTATATATATGCACAAGTGTTGTGTGTCTGAATCTTGCACCAAACAATTGTTGCTGTTTCTGTCCTGATCATGCATTCATTTAGTGATGTGGAAAGTGGTTCAAGTTTTGATCTAAGAATTTCTCTATTTCCTAACAAACTAACATTATTACATTAGCATTTTCGAATGCATAATAAATAAAAGTTGGGCATACATATCTATAATAGTATTTATCTATTGGTTTATTACTTATTAAAAGTATTTATTAAGTTTTCCTAAATAGATCAAAGAAATGGCAGTTCAAGTAGTTGGTTGTGATGTTGTTTGAGCATCTGAAATTAAAGGCTCTATTCCCTCCCATAATATTTTGTCTTTTTGAAAAATTCAAATTAGTCAACTAAAATTGACACCAGAGAGAATTGAAGTTGAAACCTTGAGAGTTCCCTCCCATTAGTCAACTTAGTCAACTAAAAAGTCTAACTTTTAGTGTTAAAAAATGTCTTGCTTTCTTTTGTTAGATGTTTTTAAAAAAATATAATTTTAATCAAACCTATCAATACATTAAATAGGGATTTGTTAAATGTACCGTAAGGGACTTTTTTTTTTTTTTTTAATGAAGTATTTTTTAATTTAGACCAATTGCAAAATTAATGGGTGCATGTTAGTAAATCTTATGTCTAATAATATCAAGTACACCTTAAAAAAAACAATAATATCAAATATAATTTAATGTATGTCTGAATTAATAGTGAAGTCGTCGGATTCACAATGAAAGTAGAGTGTTTTGATGAATTTTATTTTCATTAAAAGTCAAACTTTAAGTCTTTAAAATGCCATGTTTTTTTTTTTTGAGGGAAAAATATGCTATGTTATCTCCGACAATTGAACAATACCCATATCATTTAGGTGTACCAAGCTGAGAAAGTATATTAGGAGTGCATAAATAAATATATTTTAAATAACGAATTCTTTCACCAAGCAGCGTTTGTAGTCCAACGGTTAGGATAATTGCCTTCCAAGCAATAGACCCGGGTTCGACTCCCGGCAAACGCATCACTTAGTCATTTTTTGTTTATTTTATCCTACAACCGTTGTGTACATGTAATTATTCCACTGGTGTTGGTGTATATCATTCAAATAAATAATGTCCGTCAAAACATCATTTTTTTGGTAGTGTACCGTGAAAACATCATTAAAATAAACGAATATTTTTTTTTAACAAACCTATAATAGTTTTTTTTTTTAATTCACTTAAAAAAAAATAGTTTGTTTAATTATTAGTTGTAATTATTTTCAATAAATATTTAACTTTGTTTTTTCTTAAAAAAAAAATATCTAACTTTGTTTTGAGAAAAATTCCCTTTATTTTAATGATGACATTTATTTTAGAACAATATTTTTTTCCTCAAAATGTTATATTTTTGTGGCACAAATACATCATAAGTCAAGTTGTGTCCCAAAATAGTGTGTGTATCAGTGTATATGGATCATAATTCACAAGTATATGGCTGCCTTGGGTAATCTAGCTAGCAGAAGATTCTATTTTTGATCATTATTTTGGGGCTACCGGCTAGCCTTACTATACAATTATTATGCTGTCATTATTCAAAGGCATAAACTACAATAATAAAATAAAGTAATTCTAGGCCGCAGTTATGTGCGGGATACTTTGATTTACCAAAAGACGAAAAAATCATTTTGGGCATTTGTGGATGCATAGTGAAATGGTAAGGGCATAATGCAATTGAGTAGATGTAAGTGTTTTCTTAACTCTGTCAAAATCTGTCACAAAACAGAATGGCCAGCATTTGCCTGAAGAGGTATTTATGAGACAGAGCCGGCTCGCAATTTTGCAGATCTTTGCTTGACAAAAAAACTTGATAGCACACTTTTGCTGCGACTAGGAACATGGACAGTCTCATGTACATTTAGATTGTCAAAGGACCCAAATGTTGTCGATGGTCTGAAACCCTCTAATGCATCCTGCAGACAGAATCACCAACAACATCACTAAAAATTATCAATTTAAAAAACATGCAAACAATTGCGAAAATGGGGTTAATATAATTACAGTTTGACTATTTTATTAAGCATGGAACAACATTTGAACTTGCTGATGAATATGAAATTACCCTTCCTGTGACACCGAGTGTTTGGGTGGCAGCACCAGAAGTAGGCACTCCATTTGGTACGTGGTTGTTCGATGCTGAAGGTTTCAACCGCGTAATCTCTTCATTATCTGCAGGCATGCAACTAAGTTATTATTTTTATAGGGAAAAAACATTGGTTGCCCAATTGAACTGAATTATTTGATGTTCTTGAAACTGATTAAGATCTAATATATGATTATTTGATGATTCAATACGTATATATACAAATAGTGAATAAAATGGAATCCCCAAAACAATTGAGAAAGATGACATTTGCGAATCTAGTCTAAGGTAGCTAAATCATATAATCAACACCCCTAAAACCAGAGCTTACATGCCAAAAGTTGATCATTAGAATACAGCAAAGAAGTCTTGTCTCTTAATGATATTTACAAGAGTCTTTCCCCAAAAGAAATAACAATAAACCTCAATCCGTTTAGTCCACTCTTGCAAAACTAACATAAATGCCCCGAAATCAAAGAAGTGAAAACCAACTGCAGCAAGGCTAGTCTTCTAGATACCAACTCAAAATGATGAAAAGACGGTCTCATATAATTTGACGATACAAAACAAATATATTTACTATATAAAAGGGAATCCAAAAATCTTATGGATTGAGAGGTCACAGCTGTGAGTCCCACTGTCTAAGGAAACTAAATCATATCAAGGAATAAAAGGAAAATAGAAAGAATAAAACACAATCAACAAATACGAGGGACACAATTATTCAACAACAAACCTGTAAGGTGGAAAACTCCAGTGGTCTTGGCAGAGAATTTTGCGTCCTTGATTCTGCAAAAGTGGATGCGTAAACGTAATAAAAAAACACTCGGCAACTTTGTGCAACAATAATACCATCAATGGTAAAATAGAAAAATAAATAAAGCAACAGCCGTGTGCAGCCTCAAATTATAAACTTACTTTTTCGAAGCATGTGAACTCCGTTTTTTTAAGGTCGACTTAGTTTCTGATGCTAGATGCCATGAAAGAGTTTTTGCAACAGGGGTACCTAAGTACAACAATACACATTCAGTTGATTAAAATAATGTCCACCACTACCAACAAACCTAAGGGGTGGGGGGGAAGAACATACATTAAGACAAGAGATAGAGTTTTCCCAACCACACACCTGAAGGTTGAGGACGATTTCTGGTTCTAAATGAACTTTGTTTTGCATCAGTCTGTTTGTATGGACGGAAATGTACCTTTTTATTGACCGAATCTAGCTTGCATTGTGTAACAGAAATGAACAAGAACCATAAGTAAAAACAAAATTCAAAGTCTGTGCTATCAATAACTACTTATGGAGATAAGTTATAGCAGTTAAGCCTACTTGGCAAAATGTAGTGCTTGTGATGTCTAGGAATAACAGCCAACAACTGCTGTTGCCGAACACCCTCTTTGTTTGTGTATACTTGGCATGTAAGAAGTCTCTGCATGTAGCAAGTAAATATGAAATATGTCACTTCAACTCCACTAGAAATACTTAGTTCAACATGACGTCTCTAACGTTTTTGTTGTAACCTGATTTAGAGTAGAGATCTTTAAGTCCATGGTTGAAACATCCAATGTTTGCTGCTCAAGAAGATCAGTTAACTTGCAGGCCACAGTCCCAAGATGATCAACGGCATTGACAAGAGCTCTTGCAGCATAATCTTTCATGTTGTCAAGTACACTGAAATCCATGCAGGTCAAATACACAATAATTATCGGTAAGCAGATGATGCACGAGCTTATAATATCTCCCACAAGCTGTTAAAATAACTAGTCACAAAAATTTCAAGGACACAAGTTCATGTCCTTATAAGGATGACGATAAGCCACAACACCCATTTTACGCTTCACTATTGAGACAACATCTTAAGAATCAGAATAACAAATGCTTTTGCATATAAACAATAATGCTGATACCGGAAATCGGTAATCAGTGCTCATCACAAGTCACATTAACAACAACAAATGCTAGTTGGTGTTCTTTGGTCACCACTTTCAGACTGTTCAAATTTTTGTCATCAGAAATCGTCGAATTAAATTACTATTGTTTAAGTACTCTAAATTTACATATCTGCTTCTTTATGCACATAAATATATTTTATCCTAAGCAGATAAAGCAAAGCATACAAATTACATTTATTGAAATACCTAAAGAGTGGTACAATAGAAAAATTTAGCCATAACATTAACTGGCAAAGTGATCTGATAAAATCAACTGTTTGTAGCGGTGTTACAATATAATAGCTTTGGTTATTCCGAAAAAAAAAAGGTTGAAAGAAGGCGCAAAGATTGTCTTCTAAAACAACAAATTAAGAATCTCATTACGAATCAAACATCTTACATTTCTTTCTGATCACTACGGAGATAAGTTTTTTCACAGTAGTCTGCAGCAGAATAGAGTTGAGGCCTCAAGTTCTTAAGTTCCTGAAAAGACATAACACGAGGATCAGTATTAGAAATTGTTCAAATCACAAACTTTTCACTTGAAACTCAGTCTGCAGATACTCAGAGAATGGAAATGCAGCCATTCAATAATTATGAGATGAGACCGGACAACCTGGGTGGAACAATTCTTGGCCAAACTATACTTACGTCACAGCCGAACTCGGGCCCTTTCCTATAGTTCGGTGTTTAAAGTTTGTCAAGCATTAATTTGAAAGTTAGTTCTTTCAAACGATTCAATATTAATTGAAACTAATTAACCACTTGATTAATTGGTAATTTGAATTAGAATGAAAAATAGGTGTAAATGTAGTAATAGATAGATCTGAACCTGAAGGGCGAAGACAAAGCTCTTACTCTGTTCCATTGAGACCTCGTCGAATGTCATTGCCAACTCCATTTTTATCTCTATATGTAATGCACTACTATTAGCTATAAACAACAACAAATGAAGAAGATTAATATATACTTCATTCATTCATTCATTACTTAATTAAAGTAGTATATTTTTGTTGTTGCAACTTGCGGCAATTTTATTACTTTGTTTATTTATTAATTATAAAGGAATAGCAAAAAGAAAAACATCTGACATATCTCAAAAGACACTCCTTCTACTTATTCTTCTTCTTGCATTGCCGCTTTGTTAGAAACAACTACACCGCTGTCTTTGTTTTGTTTTGGATCAGAATATTTGCTTTTAATATTCCTCCTTCATCCTTCAAATTAAGTATTACATATTTTTCTACATACTGAAAAATAAACGTGAATATTGCATTTTTACACAACTATCAGAAATCTAAAATGAAATATATTGAATTTTAGTCACTTCGTTGGTAAATACATGCTACATTTTAACTGTTTACATTATTAATATAATCTACTTTGGTCTTATTTTATTTATTAATATCTATATAAGATATTTAATTTGTCTCAATAAATATTTTCAGAATATAATTTTTTATTAAAAATATTTAAAGATATTAATGATTAAAAATGTGCATAACATAACATATCTAAATAATCAATTGCAATATATATTTAGAAATGGAGGGTGCGCTTAATACAATCAGAAAAAAATGATTAATCCATTCTCGTAACCGACATACTTCTTCATCAAGTCGAAATTACCCATGAGATTATAGACTATGATATGTTACTCATGACATTCTTTACCTCCTTGGTGAGCTTTTGTCTTATGTGAAGTTAGAATCTTGCACTTGTACTTGTACATGTACTTTGGGGATAAGTACAATGATTTAAGAAATCCCACAATAACCAGCTTCCATGAATAACCAAAGGGCGAGAAGGTCACGAGTAATACTATGCTACTATTTTGAATTTCATTAACTACTCTTTTTAAGTGTTCAAATAAGTACGTCTATCATCCAATTTGTCTTCATAATACTTATACATGACAAATGCACATAATATTTTTATTAACTATCATTTGAGTTAACCCATTTGGGTTGGTTGGTGGTGATGATTTAGAATCTTGAAGTGCCTTCTTTTTAATGTTTAAGTTTGATTCTTCCCAATGTCAATTTTGATAGATTAACTTGATTTCTTAAAAAAAAATCTACAATCTAAATTTTATTTCACATTTTAAAATTGTAACGTCAAAATTAGTGGTTAATTGTTTTGAGTGAATTATTAATGAAATGTTCAAGACCCAATGTGATGATTCTTGGGACTCACTCATGACCCAATAATTGAGGAAATATGCCATAAATTAAAGGGAAGCAAGGTAACATAGAGATTATTCTCATATGCTGGACAATTTATCCTTCTTTCCTTTTTTGTTTTTTTTCTCTCCACGGGACACACCCACTTGCGTAACGCAAGGAGGAAAAGGAAAGGGAAAATAGCATAAAGAGAGGGTCCAAACCAAACACATAAGAAAACCTGTCTAATATTTCATATTTGACTTTAGCTTGGGATTCAATTTGATTGTATATATTTTAATTCAGAAAACAAATAACATGATATTAGTATGTTTCAATCTTCATCTCAAAGACTTTTTATAAAAGTTCCGGTCAAAACAAAAAACTACATATTCATAGTTTCTTGTGGCACAAGTCTCTGCCAAGGTGCCTTCAAATTTCTATTTTGACCTCAGTAGATGGAAATTCCTCCGTCACTTGCTAGAATCAACATCACTATTGAAAATGTTGGTATCAAAGTTCTTAGTTTACAACATGCCCTTTTTTATGCACTTTTCTTGGCTCTTGCTCTCTTGACATTGAGGCTTATCTTGGTTGTTGAATACTATTATGGAGGAGAGTTTTAAGTTAAAATATAACTTGGCAATGTGTTTTTAAATGAGGACAATCCTCATCTTGATAGGTTGAGTTAGACTGAACTCAAATTTCAAGAGTTTATTTAGGTGGATTTTGTTAATTTGCTTTAACGTAACCTTGTTTTACTTACCTAAATAACAGGGGTGATCAATCCTCACCTTGATGGTATTGTACATTTGGCTTCACATAATTTTCTTAGACTTAAACAAATCAAGTTGAATCTTGTGTTGTCGGTTAACTTTGTATTTGAAGTTAAGTAAATCAGATTGAAAGTGAGTAAAGTTTGGGATCAGAGGAGCCTAAAAGTAAACATATTTATAACAATAATAAATCCATAAATCAATTTATAATTGACATCTAATTTTAATCTAATTTTTTTTACAAATATATTATAATAGTTAGGGTAAACCATGTGGATGACTTGGAAATAAAAGGAGATAAATGTGGACCGGCCAAAATTGTTAAAAGAAAATCAGAAGACCAAAATCAAACAAATTAAAAAAGTAAGGGTCTTGTACCAAAAAAAAAGTAAAGGTCAAAAGTGCAATTAAGACATCTTCAAATTCACATACACATAAAGAATTTGTTCCCTGCAACGCGTAACCTATACTCGAGCAATCAACAATGCTAGACTATAATTTGAGATGAGACATTTTATATTAAAATCTTATTTTAAACAATCTCATATGTTAATTTAAGATAAGAAAACTTAATTAGATATTGTGAAATGCAAATCATGCTCAAAATACAAATAAAAGATGCATTATGAAACTTAATTAGATATATATCTGACATTATCTAGGATCGTAACTCTTATAAAACTACAATTGGAAGCAATTTATATAAGTACTTTTATGAAGGAAAAAAAGCACAAACAAAAACCTCTAAAAAAAAGTAACTAATAAAAAAAAGTTGTTTTGGTAGTATAAAAATTGATTGCTTTCAATATCATTATTTATTAATTTTGTTAAGTCTTAACCTAATTTTTTCCCTCCACTAATCCCGTTTGCAACAACTCTATCCTAAAATTTTGCATTTTTCATTTCTCTCTAATAACCGTGAATATTTTTCAAAGCAAAAATTTAATAGATATCTTAATCCTTATCCATATTATTTATTAATTTTATTAGGTCTGCAGCAACTTAACCTATTGTTTCTGTACTTTTTTGTTGACAAGTTGTTGTACACTTATTTAATACGTTACAAACTCCTTATTTATTAATTTTAAGTCTTAACCTAATTTTTTCCCTCCACTAATCCCTTATAAGGTTTGCAACAACTCTATCATAAAATTTTGGCTTTAAATTTGCATCATATATGTTTTTTATTTCTCTCTCTAATAACCGTGAATATTTTTCAAAGCAAAAATTTAATAGATATCTTAATCCTTATCCATATTATTTATTAATTTTATTAGGTCTGCATCAACTTAACCTATTGTTTCTGTAGTTTTTTTTTTGATAAGTTGTTGTACACTTATTTAATACGTTTACAAACAGAATACCCTAATTTTCATACAAACTCAGCTACCCTAAATAATTTGTTAGGAACCATGTACTGCATTAATTTTTTATGTTTAACTATAAAAGTAATAAATAAAATAGACTCGTGCAACAATATAATTTTGTATTTTTTTTTATCTTTTTTCTTTATAATATTTTTTATTATCATTTGATTGTAATATTGTATTTCTAATAATCTAATTTGCGTTTATTAATCGATCCATGATCTTACCGATTAAAGATTATTTATTGGTCTCTATTATATCGCACGGGTCAAAAGTCTAGTATGTGTGGCAAGATTATTAAACACAAAAAATTGATGGTAAAATGCATATTATTGCATCGATCACAAGCAGCAGTAAGTTATGAGCAATTTTGATAAATTCTATAAAATAGTGCAAGAATAAAGACGAAAAAAAAAAACTACAATATTAGATGAACACAAGTTTTTCTAGTCCAACTAGACTTTGGAGCTTTTCACCCATCCTTTCACGCATCAGTTCACGCCCACAATTGCAACTCGGACTCATCACAACTATTTGCTCAAGTTTTTGGGCATGTTTGAGAATATTCATAACAAACTCAATCTCAAACCAATTGCCAACACAACCTCTCAATTCAATAATTTTTACTTCGTCATGAGAGAATGTTACAATATCCCTGATATCTTTCTGATATTTTAAGAACTCTGAATTTTTAAACTGTCAAAATTAAAGTCACATCAAGATTAGTAATGAAAGCTAGCAAACATGTACCGATGAATGCAAATCAAAATATCTACACTATTAACAAAGTTTGTATAGTTAAAAAAGAAGTTATGAGAAATGTTGCTACTACTAAGTGTGTGTTTGGTTTTACTGTAGGTATCTATAATGATTTTTTAAAAGCTACACTTTGTAGGCTTCTACAAAATTATGGTGGGTCACTGTGATTTTAACATTCCTACCGTAATACCAAACATAGACTTAGAAGAATCAAATAAAAAGTTAGATTTGGAAAAGTAATGGGTGGCCAAGTGCAATAAGCTTAAATTGATTATGAATACAAGTGTATTCAATGTGTTTGACCCACTATAGGTCAAAGTGTAAATTTTTTTAAGAAGCAGTAGATAAAAATCATAACGATAACCATAACAAATAAAAATAAAAAATAAAACATGTTCGCTCACCATGATTGAAAGATTCTGTAAAAGAGGAGAAGTTTGAAGGATGTTTAAAATCCACAAAGGATCATACTCCACATAATCTAAGATGTACGGGTACAAAATGACGAAGTTCAACTGCTTAAGATGTTTTAGCGGTTGAGTTATTTTTAGAGAAGTTGTGACCTGAACAAGAGTGTGTAGGATTCAAAATATAATTCAAAAATCAAAGAAATGTAAAAAAACACATTCACTCTTCCAACACTTTATGACTAACCGTTAAAGACGTGTCCACATGTAGTATCTGAAGTTCAGGAAAAGTTGCACATAAAGCAACACATTTATTCAGATCTTTCTTTGAAATGATGAAATGGATGCATTTCAATATAGGAGTGTTAATGTTCAAGGTGTCCAAATCATATCCATGGTACTGCAATGAAGTTAGTTTAAGGCAGTCCACTAATATCAAGTTTAAATCCACCTGGATA
Organism: Medicago lupulina; assembly: GCA_958299785.1. NCBI lineage: Eukaryota > Viridiplantae > Streptophyta > Magnoliopsida > Fabales > Fabaceae > Medicago > Medicago lupulina. The sequence continues at coordinate 952,242 of OY283140.1, forward strand.
TTGTTGGATATGAAATAACATCTTGTAACCTTAAGATGACATAAGGATGAACTTATTATCTTCGGCATTGATGATTTGAACTCACAGAAAATTAAGCAAAGTTCTTCAAGACGTCGACAATTAGATAACATACTTTCAAAGAACATTTCATCTAGTTTTACACTTTCAAGTGAAAGAAATCTTAAACTTTTGAATGGTATAAAGTCACATTTGGTGGAATGGCGAACAAGACAACATTGAAGATGCAAATGCTTTAGAGCTGAAGCATTAGTCGTCGAAAATAAGCCAAAGTCAAATGTATAATGTTTGCTTTTAGGAATGCGATGTGCATAAGGCCTCCCTAGAAAGAGTAGATTGATTTTTCCAACTCCCCTTGCAATTGCAAAACTTATCCATTGATCAATAGTGTTGCCATGCTCACAATCTAACGAGAAGTTCACCAGGAAAGAATCAATATTTGTTCCTGGAAAATTCTTAACAAATTGATTTACTCGTTTTACAAATTCATCCCTACTCGTATCTATGTTGACGATGCTTCTATACATAGAAGGTATAGGGTCATCGGTGACATACCCAGTTTCTAGTAGTTCCTCCTCGCTACTTCCAAGCATGAAGATATCAAAGAACAGATCTCTCCTTAGAGCCCAAAGCTTGCACCACCTTTTAGACAGTACAGTAGTTCTCAACAAATCTTTCACGGATAACATTGTGAGGATATAAGACAAGATACAGTCAGGCAATTCACTAATGCGATCATCCATTTTATAATCTGAAAGAAAATAGTCCGAATGCACCTGAAATAGATAGATGAAGTTTTATATCAATTTCCGTAACTCTGTATAATTGTAGCTGCTAATTATATAGTACAAATTGCATAACTTTTATATATATATATATATATATATATATATATATATATATATATATATATATGTGTGTGTGTGTGTGTGTGTGTGTGTGTGTGTATTGTTAGAAATCTAGGGTTTTTAAAGACAGTAACAAAACAAATATGGTGGCTAGGGTTTCATATAATACCATTAGATTATCAAAATAAAGGGTTACAATAGAGAATATATAGTAAAACATAAAATACTAGAAATATTAAACTACCCTTACTCCCTTAACCAATTATACTAAAAGGTTTGTTACATATATAACCGACATGTATAATTTTCTTTGTACGGATTCGAACTAGAAATTAAACTTGAACAAAATAAAAGTTGGAGCAAAATCAAGTGACACTAGCAGCAATAGAAATAATAAGAAAATCGAAATAAGAGAATTGTGAGAGATGAGAACTCACTCGAAGAAGAAGAAGAAGTTGTGAGTGCAAGAAGGTTGAATTATATTCTGGAAGGAGAGGAGGAGTTGTAGCGGCTGGCAGCAATATTGGTAATCCTAGCCTATTATTTAGCCTGCCTCGATCAATATTGCCTCAATTTTCTATTTTTTTTAGGGGATCTTGCAATAATAAAAAAAAGGATTAATTACTTTTTTTGTCCCTTAACTTATTTTTTGATTTCGTTTTGGTCCCTTAACTATTAAAAGTTTCGTTTTGGTCCCTTAACTTACTTTTTGGTTTCGTTTTGGTCCCTTAACTATTAAAAGTTTCGTTTTAGTCCCTTAACTTATTTTTTGGTTTCATTTTGGTCCCTTAACTTATTTTTTGGTTTCGTTTTGGTCTCTTAACTCTAATACATTCATCCTAATATAAAGGACCAAAGTGGTTGACGGAGGAAGAGTTAAGGGACCAAAACGAAACTTTTAATAGTTAAGGGACCAAAACGAAACCAAAAAGTAAGTTAAGGGACTAAAATGAAACTTTTAATAGTTAAGGAACCAAAACGAAACCAAAAAATAAGTTAAGGGACCAAAAGAGTAATTAAGCCTAAAAAAAAATTCTTGGAGGGGGGTCTTAGAAACATTACACATTTGGATCATCTCTTGCCGATGTGTTCTGTAACACCCCGTTTCCCAAAACAACGTAATAATATTAAAACAATCAGAGTTCAACAATAACGGGCATGTCACACTGCTTTTCAAAATTCATTAAATAGAATATAAAACTATTTAACTTCAATAAATCATCTTATAAAAATTGCAGCGGAATATTCATTTCAATCTTAATTAATCCTCAAGTAAAATCTTGGCACAAAGGCCTCAACCAACCAATAATTATTCAACCATATCTAAATAATTCCGGCATAAAAGCCTCATCAAAATATTTCAACAAAACTACATCATCATGTCTCAAAAATCCAATACATAGGAGTGAAAGTAACATAGAAATCTCATCCCATACGTAACAAAGTCCTAGACGTTGAGCCACCACCTACTACTCATGATCACCTGCAAGTTACCCATACGAAGGGCAACATTTTCAAGCAGAAGGGGTGAGATTCACAAACAACAATAGTATATATATAATTCATCAAATGCATTGAAACAACAACAAATTCACAACAACAACATCAATAAGAAATATACATATAAATATAGCATCATACTTGATTATCAACACTACTTCAATTATCTTTAATTCGAAATCAACTTCATTCTTGATGACAACACACCGACAACGACTTAACACCAACGACACATCAACAACACCGACAACTCACCCAACACAAACAACTACGACGATGCAACAATGCACATGCTTGTGGTACCAAAATACATGGCAGAGCCCTCACCGCTTTGAACAACAAAGTGTTCCAGGACATGAGTCCTCCCGCTTTGAACGACAAGGCGTTCCAGAGCATAAGCTCTCACCGCTTTGAATGACATGGCATTCCAGGACCGAGGTCCTCACCGCTTTTGAACAACAAAGTGCTCCAGGACATGAGTCCTCCCGCTTTGAACGACAAGGCGTTCCAGAGCATAAGCTCTCACCGCTTTGAATGACAATGCATCAGACTCCAACTGTGTATATCAACATACAACATGGCAACACCGACAACAACCACCAACCAACAATGCATACATCTACGTATGACTTACACCACGACAATTCAACAACAACAACTGTGCCTAATTTATTTATGACACACTCCCCAACTTGGACAACACAAAACAACGACAACAACAACGGAACAACACAACAACGGAACAACGACATAGCATATATAATCATATTTATTTATATATACATGCACTCACATAGCTTCTCTTTCATTTATAATATTTACTTCATAAACAAGGTTAAACAAATCAAAGGAACAGTTTAGGATGCCTAAATTAATGTCCTAATGCACGAAGCAAAATTCAAAAAATGGTCTTACAGAACCCATCTCGCTTCAAGCGAAGGTCATCTCACTTCAAGCGAAATCCTCACAGAATGGTTGGTTCTCTCTCGCTCAGAGTTCGCTCATGGTTCGCTTCAAGCGACCTAAAAGACGTAAGTCTGGGGAAATCTCGCTCGGGGTTCGCTTGCATCTCGCTTAAGCGAAATTTCATCTGGACAGCATTCTGGGAATCTCGCTTAAGCGAGAAATATCTCGCTTCAAGCGAAGCTTCATCGGGGCAGTTTCCAAACTACGATTTTCTAAGCCCTTTTTCATCCAAAAACCCAATTTTGATCCCCCAATCACCCAAAATGAATTAGAACAATGTTTACAGGTTCTATATGCAACATAATACTCAAAACAACACATAAACATGCAATCAACAACATAATCATCAACATTTTGCAAATTATCACCACTTTCTAACCCTAGGTCAAGAACATAACTTTCAATTCAATTTCAGAAATCACATATATATTATTGATTGAAAGTTAACCTCACCCTTACCTGGATTAAGAAGAACAACTACAGCAATTTAATCTCTCCTCTAGGCAATTCCCCTTGTTCTTGGCTCTTCTCCCTTTTCTCCCAAAAAGCTTAGTTTTCTTTTTTTACTGTACGTACAAAAGTTTTTCTGCCTAACTCTTTTCTATTCTCCCCAAAGTGTAACCCCCACTTATTTCTTAACTCCTACTAAAACCTATTAATTCTCATTAACCCCCAATATTTCCAACAATATTATTTTCTTACTTATTCCTATTAAATAATTCAAAATATTAATAATAAAATGCAACACACCTCATAAGTCACATAAATTATTTTAAAGCATATAAAATACATAAAACATATTAAAAATCAACCAAATTAATCAAATAAAACTAGGGCGTTACATGTTCTGCCATCTATGCTGCAGCTAATCCAATGACTGGGAGAACATCAATAAAAAATAAATAAATAAATAAGAAGCAATGTTTAAGAGGTGAAAATCTTTTATTGACACAAACACAAATCAATTTTGTTAGGTACATCCTCACTTAAATAAAAAGTATTTAGTCATATCAATTGACATTATTCAATTTTATTCTCTTTTAATTTTTTATGGCTGTGTGTGTACAAATATATTTATTTGGGTTTGTGCCCAAGTAAGTATACCTCTATTTAAGAGAGAGAAAAGTGAATGTGAACGAATGAGATTCAGGCAGCACGGACAGCGACAGAGAACTCGTTGGAGAGGATTCACGTCAAACATTACAAGATGAAATTAAATGGAGATTTCCACACACAAAAAAAAGTGAATTTGAGTTTTTTGCTTGACAATAACCCAACATAGCCCTATCATAATATGTTGTTATATATATTTTTTTACATTCTTCAAATTTTTATTTTTGTACAGGAGGCATAACATTACTTTGATATTATATACTCTTTTGTTGATAAATACATATCACAGTATTGATAATGTGCATTATTTATATAACTTTGGTCATATTTTTTAATAAGTAGAATGCTAGCAACATTCACTCTTGAACATTCTCTCGAACACTCATTCTTTTATTTGATGAAAATATGATATCAATGTGTATTCCACCATTTTGTATGAGCTCTATTTCTAAATTGTAAATCCACAGTGATTTAAATCAATAAGAGAATAAGTATTCGAGAGTGTTTAAACCATTCCGCTATTTTCATCGGTATTCTTATCACCATCACTTGTTGGCTGTTGATAGAATCGAGTCAACAAATGGTGATATGTAGTCTTGAAATATAATTGATGAGTAAATCGTCAAATGGTAACACATTGTAATTAACATTAAGATTCTCATCTCCTATCTCCTATTGTACTTAAACATACAAACACTTCTTCCTTCCACCAATTAGCAATGACACCCTTTATTGAAAAACTTACCGGACATACAAGGGATATACAAAGGGGGACAAATGAGTCTTTTATATACTTCTAACACATCTGTTAGTTTACCATAGCTCCAACTTGTGACCTGGGGCACCAAGGGGATGGAGCACACTGCTTGTGCACCATGTTGGCCTGTATGCAAGGAAAAAGTTGACGACTTAAAAATTAAAAATATTTGACTTGCATTCAATAGACAAATGAAAACCAGATGCCAAATTTAGCAAAATAACATCTCCAATAATTGTTATATGCAAGGGAGAATTCTAGCCAACAGGCTACTTACTTGACCAAAGAAAAAAAACCATCTCTAATAAATGTGATTTCTCTGATCTGATTTTTGAATCATGTTATATGATCACACATAAATTAGCCCTTGCTAGCAAAACAGATAAATACTTTAATATAAGCAGACTTTAAATACTAAAACCTGCATTGAATAACAATGTACACTGATCCAATCTTCGGCAATAACAACTTTGACAGCTTTGATTCACCGATAAGATCAGTGCCTGTACTACAGTTCTCAAGTCTCCCTTTGAAAATGAATGATTTTTGTGGTACCGTCATTTTCTATGGTCGGTTTTCTGTGGTACCTCATTAAAGTTGATAAAAAAATCTACCAATAAAAGCATATATTACTAACTACAAGTCATTAGTTAGAGAACAAAAGTTGAAAGACTTGAAAACCATGGCTTCATTTTGAGGAATGATATTCAAATTATTTTGCTCAGCTTCAAGTCATCATGAAATAGAGATACAATTTCCAGAGCAGAGACAAACCAGTAAGACAGTTTTCTGACATTAACTATTTGTTGTGAGGCAAAATAAAAACAGATCATATGTATCCTTACTTTGCCACTGACTGGTTCAGCATAAGTTAGACTTAAATTTAAATTACAATACAAACACAACATACATTCTATTAGCTGTAATGTTGATGAAATTTTAATAAGTAAACTAATGCATTCAAATGGGCATTGTGCATTTCTTTTGAGAATGTCCTAACATATGGCAGCGACCGCACTGGACAACCCTTTTGGGTCGCTTAAAATTCTCTACTCTCAGAACCTTCTTTTTCGGCCTTCCAGGTGGACGGCGAATCTTTGGTGGCTGAATTACAATATCAACCCTTGCACCTCCTCCACCTTCTGCTCCTTCTCCATGTTCTCTCCATTGACTTTTGTCTGGAATGGGATTTATCATCTGTGAATAGGCCATTCTGTAACTTTGTACAGTGAAACATGGTTCAGCAAACATATGGGCATTATGTCCACAAGAAATAAGCGCAGCCGCAGCATGAGCACAAGGTAAACCATAAAGCTGCCATCGGTGACAAGAGCACTCACGACTTTGTATATCAACAATATTGGTTCTTTCAGTTGAGACAATTTCAAACTCAACTTCATTTGCCCGGAGTACTTGGTAGCAATGAGCATCAGCTATTGCCTCCGAAATTCGCTTCTCAGCAGATGGTACAAGAATTGAAGTCCACTCCATGCCCACTTCTCGCCGATCATTAAACCAAGATGTCATTTGCTGGCGGATGTATTCCATCATCTGCACTACAGGGAGCTCATGACATTCAAGGGCCCAGTTATACAACAATTCAGTTACCCCGAGGGTGAAATGGCCATATCGAACACCATCAAAGTATGCAACAGCCCAAAGAAAGGGAGGAAATTGTTGAAACCATGATATAACATCCTGAGAAACCTCTATCATCTCAGTAATCTTGCTTTCAAATTCAGCAGCTGTAAGGGCATAGACAGCATTCCAAAAGATGTTCACCAACTTTGTGTTTTTAAATGTATCGCGAAAATTTTCGCTAACATAACGCAGACAGAAACCATGTGAAGCACTGGGAAAATGTGTTTCTACTGCCTCCACCATGCCTCTTTGCCTTTCAGATAGTATTGTAAGTCTAGGCATGTTGTCGGTGTTTACTCCAAGAAGTTTCCGTAATTCTGACATAAACCACATCCAGTTTTCATCGCTTTCGGTATCAACAACAGCAATAGCCAAAGGAAACAAAGCATCATCAGCATCAACAGCTGCAGCACAAAGTATTGAACCAAGATATTTTCCTTTAAGATGTGCTCTGTCAAGCTCTAAAAGAGGCCTACAAGCATTTATAAACCCATAAATTGATGCACGGTAAGAAATAAATAGGCGTTGAAAACAATTTTCTTGTCCAGTGGCACCAACAGATGCAATGCTACCGGGGTTTGTTTTCCTTATTTGCTCACAGTATGCAGGGAGAAGACGGTAACCTTCTTCAAATGTTCCATGAAGGGCAGCCATGCTTCGTTCCTTCCCTCGCCAAGCTTGCATGTAAGAAACAGCAACTCCATGCTGATCACGAATATCCTGCAAAATTTCCCTTGGTTTGACTTGTGGATTATCTCGAATGCGTGATTCTACAGACCTTGCAACCCAACCTACTGATGCCTGCTGATGGTGAAGGTTGCGAACTCCTTCACAAGTGTGGTCTGCTTGCAGGGTTCTGATAGTAAAAGTCGGAACACCAGGACATTTGGCTACATGTACACGCCATGGGCACCCTTCTTTGGAGCACTTTGCGATAAAACGACTGCGATCTGACTTAACTATCCGAAGATCGAAATGCATAGCTATGGCAATATCTTTCAATGTTCTTCGACAGGTTTCCACATCTGGAAACTCTTGACCAATGACTAATGGTTGTTCTGCTATAGTAACAGAAGTATCATCTAAAACTAAAGAATGATTATCCATATATATCTTCCAAAACAAGGAACCAGCAATGTCAGGTGACTTTAAGGGTCTTCATCATATTCATGAATTATCAAGGACTGCAAAGGATAGGCATTGAAAAATGCCACCATATTAAACCTCCTCCCAATAATAGACTCTGCATTACATAAAAAAATGGATGGTTAAATCCTACACAAGTACACACAGTTCAGAACAGAAAGCCATTGAAACAAAATAGAATACAGAGTTATCAAGCGGACAGGGAACGTAAAGCTGTAAATATAGCATCTAATGGTCTATGTTGCCGAGAGAGTGATAGTGGATCCTAAATAGTTGGATTATTGAAAATGAGAAAAAGGAAAAAATTGCAGAGGAAAGAAATAAAACTCAAAAAAGTAAAAGGACCCATCAGTAAACTTGCAATATAAATCTAAATCTACAAACTTATACACGAAAATAAAAGTTTGTGAATAGATTATTGCTTGTTCATCCAGAACATTATATATAGTCCGGCCAACAAAAGGGAACCATGTTAAAAAAGAACATTCACCTCTTGCAAAAAATAATGCTTTGGGATAAACATCATTCGAGATAAGATATTTTTTATTGTCAAGGAAAGTCCATTGCTTTGATCAATCTAATTACACCAGCTATGATTTTGAATAAGCTACGAGTATAATACTATTTAGATACAGGAATCACATTTGTTAGAACTTGATCTAGTTCTTACTTCTTATGGAACTTATCCAACTGCATTTATCCATACTCTTCATTTACAGTTATGCAGGTCTCTATAACCTACACATCACCATCTAATTTCTCATTGTTCAGAGGAAATCATTAGTTACGAAAAATATGAGTTCACGAATACGATTTTTGTGGCGTGCACTTGCCTAAACTACCCAGATGGTCTATTAATTAGCCCTTTGCGCAAACTTACTACCTTCGAAGCAAGAAATGTCATTAGCCCTTTGCGCAAACTTACTACCTTCGAAGCAAGAAATGTCATCACAGTAGACGCAGGGCCATTTCTGAGATTTTGGTGGCCTAGGGCGAACCTATAATTTGGGTCCTAACTAATAAATATATATAAACATCAAAATTGATACAAAAAACTTTAAACTTTTTATTTAATATTCAAATGGAAACTAAGTGCATTACTAACGAGCACACCTCCCTTTAAAAACTAAGTAATTTTTTTATGGCCTCGTAGACCCTTCAAAAAATATTTGGGGCCCAAATTTCGTACTTATTTTGTTGGGCCTAAGGCGGTCGCCCTCTTCGCCCTGCCTTAGATACGGCCCTGAGTAAATGCAACCTAATTTTTTCATACAAAAACCTAAATAGTTAATCCCAATCAGTGTGGTCTCATATCCATTAAAACAAAAAAAAAAAAAATCATCTTTCTACCTATTTTGATCCAGAAACTAAGCTCAGGGTTCAAATTTCAAAAAGGAAAGCATAAAAACACAATATTTTGATAAGATAATTGAGGAATTGATATTGAATCTTGAAATCATAGTGTGACATTGACATTGAGAGAACAAGAACAACATTGGTCACCTAGGTCAAACAACACGACAAGTGTTAAAACACAGTTCGGATCCAATAGAATTATTCCCAATCTGGAAATTTCAATTTCTGAATCAACAATTATAAATAATATTTGTAAACTAATTAAAATCGAAAATTCTAGAAGCTTATAGGAATAGAAAATTGGGGGGTAAGATGCGGAAGAAGAGAGTTTCATCGAAAAGAAACAGAGTGTACCTTCTTAGTTTACTGCTACTGTTGTAGGTATTTAAATGTAATGTTTGACAGTAACGTTTTCTGCTACTGTTGTCGTTGTTTCTTGTTCTTTCTTCAGCTTCTGGTTCTGCAATTCCACGAGAGATGTAAAACCAACTTTTATTTATTTATTTATTTATTTATGTAGATGAAAGACTTAATTCCTGACAAAAATAAAATCAAAATTAGTCTATATAATATTTTATGAATTTATTTATGTAGATGATGACAGATTAATTATGACTCATTATTCTTCAAAAAAAAAAATTATGACTCATTATTATGACTATTTAGTCATACCTCCTTTTAAAAAAATAAAAAATCCAGTCACACCTTGTGATAAATCTTAATTACACCTTAAAATAACTAAAATACTCTTAACATAAAATAAATTTTTAATTGTTTGAAAAGATTTTAATTGTGTTCTCTCCATCCAAGAATGCATGTTTGTCTTTATTTGTTTACCACTTGCAAACTTATTTTACGTGACCTATGTTGCAACGTAAACTGTGAATTGAGTTTACGTAGCTTATGTAAATTGTGTTTAGGTAACATATGTAAACTATATTTATAAATAATAAATACTTAAATTCAGTTGACCTGAACGGTATGTAAACCTACAAACTTGGTTTATCTTCTGCTCTTCTCGCTGAGCTCATTGGCGCTATGGTAGCAATTGAAGTAGCTTATCATAAAGGTTGGCACTCTCTTTGGTTGAAAACTGATTCCATGTTAGTTTACCTGGCTTTTAAATCTTCCATTACTGTTCCTTGGAGTCTCAGGAATAGATGGGACAATTGCCTTCGTTTGTTATCCTCTATGAATTTCTTTGTAACTCATATTTATAGGGAGGGGAACAAATGTGCGGATATTCTGGCTAATATAGGTCTTTCCATAGCATCTTATAGTTGGTTTTCTCAAGCTCCGCCAGAGATTAACCTTGACTTAGTGAAGAACAAACTAGGGTTTCCCAACTTTAGGGTTTCCTAAGCCGTTTGAGGATTTTGGTTGATGTCCCCCCTCATTTTTCTTTTGTTCTTGTTTTTATCCTTTCTTTTCAATATATACAGGGGTTGCAGCAGAGCTGCACCTTTCTTTGTTTAAAAAAAAAAAAAAACCTACAAACTTGGTTAATATGAACATGGGTGATTTTGGCATTATCATTAAATTTTAATTGAAATTGGGTGTAGCTGAAAAAAATTTAAGATGCTTGATACCAAATAATTAATAAAAATTTAAGATGTAACTAGAAATTGTCTTATAACATCTGGACTACTTTCTCTAAGTATTAAAATGTCATGAACAACTTTATATTTTATTTTGTCAAAAATTAAATTGGTCCGTACATAAAATTGTGAAAAACTAAATTGAATCTTCACTTCATTTATTTTGAATCGTTCTTTCTTTTTATTCTTTTTTGGTATATTTTTATCTAAAGTTAGATGTAGAAGTCTTGAGAGCTTGTTGATTTTCCATACAATCCCTCCTATTATTAAACGGTTGCTCTTTTGGCCCTCCAAAAATATGAAAATCGTTCGGGAGTTAACTCTTGAACCACATTTCTTGTGTTTTTAAAGATTTCCTAAGGTAACCCCACATTTCATAACGATGTTTTTCAAGATAAAAAGCAAATAGGTAGAGAAAAGAGCAAGCGTCTCTATTTTATATGTGCCGTCTATGTTCTAGGAATATCTTTTTACAAAAGAAATGATATTTATACAATCATTTTGTGAAAACTTTTGAGATAACACTCTCAAACTCATAATATGTTTTAACTTTTTACTCTCTCTATTGTTTTAGTCTCAAAAGAAGGAAAAAATGTTGTTTCAATTGTCTCAATAGTAAGTTAAAAAAATTAATTTGATCTGTAGACTACGTATTTATTTATAAAACTATATAGTAATATCATAATTGAACTTCACAATCCACGGGACGGTGCCTTCACATTAAGTATTTTTTGTTATGAAACAAATTGATTTTTTTTTTTAACTAACACTGTGCGATCAAAAGTAAGGACACCATGAATCAATTTAAAAAGTTATTATTAACATTTGATTAAAAAGATCAACCGTTGAAATTTGATGTTAAGTGTCAACGGAAATAGCTCTTATTTAAATGGATTTTAGATAATACATGTCTATTGTCATTGACTCATAGAATTTGAGTAAAAATAATAACTAAATTAAAGGAAAATATTGGAAAAATAATAACTACACGTCATAGACCAAAAACAACAATTTTTTTGTTTACTCCTTAAAAAAAACTTTTTTTGTTTACATGATTTTATTTTTATTTTTGAGGAAGTTTACATGATCTAAATCTAAACAAATACTATAAAAAAAATCTAAACAAAAAAATATTATAAGATAAAATCAAGTCTATTATTGCATGGACTAAAAACGGATTGCACTTGGGTGACATAGAGTTGGTGACATTAGTGACATTGAACAACTACAATGTCACATGTGTTTTTTTTTCTCTTTCCTTCATATGAATTGTGATATTATGATCGGTCAATGTCACCTAACTCTATGTCATGTTACCCGACTAAAAACATATTAAAAAAAAAAAAAAAGCTTCCAACTACCACAGTACCACGTACAAGTTGTCTCCATTTCATCGTCAACCGCTGAATTGCATTAATTAAGTTGTCTTAAATTTAAACTGAACACCACAAGTATAATCTATCTATCGACTATATTATATATGTAAATTGATGATGTTAGTTGTAAGTTGCTTACTCCAAAGTTGGTTTATTGAAAGAAAAGTATATAAGTCAAAATATAACCGTAATTAACCAAAAGAAAACAAAGTAAACGTTGGATCCATCCTAGAATGGAACACAAATAATGATAAAACATTATAATATGCAACAGATTTAAACCCAAAAAAACAACAAGATATATATGTCTAAAATCCACAAATGTCGGAATCCATGTATGTAAAAGGACATGCACGTACCTCATAATAATGTCCATCCATATTCTCCCCCTTTTCTCTCCGATACAACCTCAACATTTTTTTTGCATTACCATCATCATTACATGCATGGCTTCCTCTTCCTTTCACCTTTTGTTCTTGATCATTCTCCTTCCATTTTTATAGCCTCTGCTTCCCTCTCTTGCATTGCGGGTTCCTTCAACCTCTTTTGAGGGAACCTCCCTTCACTCTTTTTCTTTTTTATTATCCAAAGAGTATAGAGAGATTTTCTTTTTTCTTTTTTTATCTTTTTTTCATATAACTTTTTTTGTTCTCATTGTTCTTGAATGAAAATATTTTTTTCAACATAAACACACCAATAATCTTTTTTGAACGTTTTCTAGATCCTTAGAAGAAGAATGAATTGCTTTCCTTGTTTTACCTCTCAAAAGAGTAAGAAAAGCAATAGCAGGAGGGAACAAGGGGTTGCACCGCCTCAAGAAAATAACAACCTTATAACAAGAACACCAGGTAATTAAATTATCACAATGTTTCAAAAAAGTTATAAATAAATAAAAAGTTAGTTATGTTATTTGGTATTTTATATTCTTCATATAATCAATGGATTAAGCATTTGATAGATTTAATCAAATTGTTTTAAGCGATTTTGTTATTGACTTTGTCTCTCCAAATGTGACATGCAGATATCAAGAAACCAAAGCCAGCTGAGGATCCAAACCAAGTTGACACATCAACTATTCAAGCACAAAATTTCACATTTCGCGAGTTAGCAATCGCAACAAAGAATTTTCGTCAAGAATGTTTGATGGGTGAAGGTGGTTTTGGTAGAGTTTACAAAGGAACAATTCCTGCAACAGGACAGGTCATAATATAATAATATCAATTGAGTTCTTAATTAGTACATAAACAAATACTTCTTTTAATATTGTTTTTACACTTTTATTACATGTGTTTGAATGTGTGTTTTTTCTCCTCTCTCTAGGTGGTAGCAGTGAAGCAACTTGATCGAAATGGGATTCAAGGAAGTAAAGAATTTCTGGTTGAGGTTTTGATGTTGAGTCTCTTAAACCATGAAAATCTTGCCAAACTCACCGGTTATTGTGCTGATGGCGATCAACGTCTTTTGGTCTATGAATTCATGTCAGGGGGCTCTCTAGAAAGTTGTCTTCTTGGTAACTAACCCTTTCTTTCTTTCTTTCTTTCTTTCTTTCTTTCTTTATTCTTCAATTTTTTAGTTATGCATATATTTCTATGTGCATGACAATGTCCAGTAAAATCGTCATTCTGGACTTTTGGTCCTTAAATGTATGAGGCGTTGTTTCTCCTAACTGTATTGAAATTACAAAAGCGGACATTAAACTGACTAAAAGAAAACATGTTCGATATTTTTTTTAATGGCAAATGTTAGTAGTTGCTATGTTAGTCGTCTTTGATACATTCAAAGACTATGGTAACAACGTTTGACACATTCAAGGACCAAAATGAATGTTTACAAGACATAATCTTTTGCAAATTTAGTTATGTAAAACTAAAATAGAGCACATTTATTTGGTTTTGGCGCAGAGCGAAAACCTGATCAAGATCCATTAGATTGGTATAGCAGAATGAAAATAGCATCTAGTACTGCAAAAGGATTGTGGTACTTGCATGACAAGGCAAATCCCTCAATTATATATAGGGACTTGAAATCGTCAAACATTTTGCTTGATAAAGATCTTAATGCAAAACTGTCTGATTACGGACTTGCCAAACTTGCTGGTAAAGATAAGGCTAACATTGTGCCCACAAGAGTCATGGGTACTTATGGTTATAGTGCCCCTGAGTATGTAAGAACAGGTAACCTCACCTTGAAATCAGATGTGTACAGTTTTGGAGTTGTCTTGCTAGAGCTCATTACCGGAAGACGAGCTGTTGACACCACAAGATCGCACGACGAGCAAAATCTAGTTTCATGGGTACACAAACTATAGCAATCTCTTTTCAACATTATTTTTTGTCCTATATAAAATAAAGTACAATATGAGATGATTATGGCTTTTTTTTGTCTTAACTCTCCGATAAGTAATCTAGAGTTTAGTCGGAAGATAAGTAAACTCTGGCTAATTATTGATTCAACCAGGATTCTGACTTGTGTTTCCCGAATGATTTGCCCTTAATCGGAGAATAGAGAGTGTAAAAATTGTTTTGCACATTTTGAGAGCTTTCCTAAGTGCAATTTCTCCAATATGATATAAACTAATATTTTAAGCAATATCTTTGATTCTCTTGTATCAGTTTTGATAATTTTATACTTGCAACTTCTGAGCAGGCACAACCAATATTTAGAGATCCTAAAAGATATGGAGATATGGCAGATCCAAATCTGAAGAAAAATTATCCAGAAAAGGATCTGAATCAAGTTGTTGCAATTGCAGCCATGTGCTTACAAGAGGAATCAGCAGCGCGTCCTTTGATGAGTGATGTTGTAACTGCTCTGAGTTTTCTTTCCACTTCTCCTCCTCCAGAACCTGTTCCTGCACCTCTTCCACCTCCCAATTCTACCTCCCAAAAGAGTGTTGCCACTACCGATGAAAGTGAGAGCGAAAATGATAAGTCTATTACAGCAGCTAGCGCAAAACACCACGAATATGATGATGCCTCGGATGCTGAATGTGATTATTATGATAATGAAAACCAACATGATTATAGTCCACAAGATGCTAAAGAAACAAAGGAGTTCTACTCCAAGTCAAGCCGCAAAAGCAGCACCAAATCAAGGAAGGGGACCGTTTCTTCTGGCCGAAGAAACAACTCCAGTTCAGATTCAGAAAATGATAACAAAAGCAGTAGGAGAAAGCATGATGTGGATGGAAGTTTAACTCAGAAAAGCAGCAAAAAATCTGCTGCAAGAGATTTAAGCCAGAAGAGCAGTAAGAAATCTTCGGTAACAAAGGATTTAAGCCAAAAAAGCAGTAAAAAATCTACTACAAGAGTTGTAAGTCAATCATCTCATAGCAGCAGCGACGAGGAGTCACATGATGGAGGTGTTCTTCTCAAGCACGGTGACAGTAGGCCATCAAATGATGGAAATGGTTATTCCTTTGGCCTAGTGAGCAGTGATGGCGGGGAATCTGAGGAGGGAAGCTTTCACCATTTCCAACATTCCAGCAGCAGAAAATCAGATGAGGGAAGTGTTCATTCACGATAGCTTGCAATTGAACATGCATTCATATAAGCACGCCGCACTTTGACACATCTTTGTATATTTCTGTCAAAGTCTTGTTTATACATCAATCAGTTTGGTTGAGTGAGACAAGTATAACATATCCGTATATATCCTGAAAATTTAAAAACTTGAAACTCGACCACCCGCACATATATATACACTCTGTTTTGTTTAGTAGACTTCGGCTAAATTCATGTATTTACCTTTAGTTCAAAAACAAATGTGAAGATAACCGTGAATTTCCATAGGGGATTGTTGAAATTATTGAAAACAGTGACCCTTGTTTGTATTATATAAACTATTATGGCAATTCTAATGTTATTTCTTATTACTGTTGTCACAATTACATAAAATTATCATACAGGAAACAAATCTTATATATTGTCCTATTGATCAGAAACTCAATTAGCTATTTTATTCTAGCAATTCAACTAGTTGGATAGATATACAACAAGCCATTGAAAATTTGTTTGAGTAGTTATGATAGATATTCTTATCGGTTTATTTTATCCAATATGATAAGTTTGTTTAGCAGCATCACTAGGAAGAAGGCTAATGCAAGATCATTGGCTCAAGTAATACAAGAGTTTCTTATGAACATGCATATCCATGTACCAGGAGATGGGTAGAGATCTATACATTAGGACAATCAAACAGGTTATTCACTATTCAGTTCAATCTAATTGTATATCATAATATTATTGTGAAATCTGAACTCAGCTATATACATATATATAATTAAATAAAACAAAGACAGTAGCTACGATTCAAATTTCCATTGCTTCAAGTCTATAACACGCTTCTGAATCGAAGATCTGAATGACTGCAAAAACATTTGTTTCTTTTTCTGTTGTATGGTTTTCTATGGGGCCCAACACATTTTCTAGGTACACCTTAAGATCTGCGAGCGAGCGAAAGACAAGGGAACCATGTCACACTTTTTTAATACAGTTATGATAGTTGTATGCTGAAAAATAATATGTACTGTAATGTGCATATTCATCTTCAAATTTCCAGTTCCACTTCTTCAATGTTACTCGTACACATATATATGACCACTTCGCCGAGGACTCAGTTAGAGCTAGATGTTGATGTTGATGTTGATGTTGTTGTCGATGGTGTTGGGGTTGTCTTCTGCATAAACAGAAAACTGCTGTCAGCTTGGTAAATTCAAAACTACAATAAGCACTAATTAATGTGCTTGTACAAATTATTATTAGTAGTAGTACCTTGCGCGCCTCAATGTCCCTATAGACTTTGTCCAATTCGTCAAAAACAACCTCAATTGGTGGGCGACCCGTGCTTGATTTGGCAACACAAAGTACTGCAATCTGTAAAATAGCTCCAAAATCCTCCTTATCAACTTGTCCCTTTAGTCGCGAGTCTACAAAATCCGACAATGGACGCTTTCCCATACTCACATCTCTTGCCTACAAAAATTAATGTTGCATATATACTTGAGTTGAATTATATACAAAATAATCGACTGTGATTTAATGTAATGTAAATGAATGAATTGTAGTACTTTTCTGGTGAGCTGATCTCTAGCATCAAGATCCAATTCTATGACTTTCTGTCCTGACAGAATTTGCAAAGCAACAATTCCAAAACTATATACATCACTGGCACATGTTAACTTGGCATTACTCATGTACTCTGGATCCATGTAACCTATAGTTCCTCTAACATCAGTAAAAACTTTGCTCTCTTCCATCCCCATCATCCTTGATAATCCAAAATCCGACAGTTTGGCTTCGTATTTCTCAGTCAAAAGAATGTTCGTAAGCTAAACAATAAAATCAATACAAAGCATCAAGAAAACATTTTCTAATCATTCCCAATTAAGTGCAGAATCCAATCCAGATTAACTTTATCACACTTACCTTGATATCTCTATGGACAACACAACCCTCTATATGATGATGGAGATACTTGAGTGCAAATGAACATTCTCTCAAAATCTTCACTCTTGCTTCCCATGTCAAATGGCTGTCTCTTCCTGAACATAGTCACACACACAAATAAAATCATCATTAACATTGGAATATAATGAATGATTGATCAAGGGTGGTGAAGAGTAGAGAGCATTACTCAAGAGATGTTGAGCAAGATTTCCATTGGCACAGAACTCGTAGACGAGATATCTTTCACCATCTTCCATGCAACAACCAAACAAGCAAACAAGGTTTGGATGGCGAAGTCTAGAAAGACCAGCAAGTTCTCGAGTGAAAGAATCAGAACTAGAGGTGTTACTCTTTGTCAAATGCTTGATGGCTACAACTTGACCACTTGGCAAAACACCTCTAAACACTTCACCTGCACTCCCGCGTCCAAGGTTTATCTTTTCATTTTCAAAATTCATGGCATTTTCAATTTCAGTTTTTGTGAACCAGTACAGTCCAGACCAAGTAGCTATCTGTTTCAACTGGACGTGCTTCTTAACAGGCTTCTTCTTTGATACACATTTTACCAGAAAAGCAATAATCAATAATGCTAAGATAGCCATCACCAACATTGCCAACACAAGTTTCTTCATTGATGATTCTAGGTTCACAAAACAAAATTATGTCAATTTCATTGTTAGTTTATTTATGACAGTCTACACTATTATTAGTGGTGTATGTTTTTCGTCAAAAAAATCTTGAAATAGACTGTTAAACGTACTTGCCAAAAGTCAGACCAAACCTTAAAAATGAGCCTATGGCAGAGTAATAGGACAGACTGAAGCCTAACATTTTCAAAGTAAGTCATGTTCAGTCTAGCAAAGTTTAACCTAGTTTATTTTCACCTATGAAGCACCGACAAATTCGATTGAAGGCGTGTGTAGTATCAGGCACGTTTCACAATCTGTTACTAACACATATTATATTCAATTATTCGCTTTTCTCAAACTATTACCAGTGGAGACATGTTAGTGTCGTGTCCGGTGTCCTTATTTGTGTCAGTAGTTCATAGACTCTCACCCTTAAGTTTGATTTATAACATTGGTATAATAATCTTACTCTTCTTATGTACTGCTGGAGGTGGCAAGCAGCGCAAGAATTTGTCAGCAAGGAAAGGATCATTTTGTTGTTCAAAAGCAACAGCAACAAGAGCTGCTACTCCACAAATGGCTCTCTCAATATCATTGCTGTCCGGCCCCGTTCCTTCATACAAACTATCTCTCAGATTCAATATTGCACTTGTACAATCCGCACACGACTCATCAAACGAAAGGTCGAAGTGGCTGCATTGGTTCAATGCATCTGTGTACTTTGGCGAGCCCTGAACAGCTAGCAAAGTTAAATTGGAGCATTGAGAGCTACCAAAGTAAAAGCTATCAAAACCACATGAAGACAGTGACATCCCTGGTTGTGGATGAAATGATAGGTTGCAACTTTGCCATTGATCTTGAGAAAGGAACAATTGTCCTTTTGTGTTACGGACTTGTGAGGCCATGGCATCTGACAAAATGGTCAGAGCATTTCTGCAGCAGAGACTAGTAGGGAAACCATCACTGCCACTGCCCCATTTGGTTATATCCTCTTTTGCACCCCCACATTCACCAAATGGCATATACTCATTTTGGTTTGCATTGAAATCCAATACACATGTACCTGCACCAAATCGAAGGAGTTATATGTTATTTTGACGTACAAATTTGACATCAAGTTTCAAATAAACTATACAGTTAACACAGTTTAAATGTGTTAAATTAATGGTCAATGAATATATAAGATGTAACAACTCATTAACCATCTATTAGATACGATTAACAATGATTTTAATCGTTATCAATACTTTTATGTGTTCAAATATACATTTATGTATGGAGCAATTCTTACTTGGCACAACCCAAATCAAATTTATTTTGGCGAACACATAAATGTAAAAAATTAAAAGAAAAATGATTTAATCACATCATTTAATTCTTTTATCATTTAATTTTCTTTTCATTTATGAGTGTGTGGTCAAATAAATTTGATTTGTGACTTGTGCTCAAGTTAGAACTACTCTTATACATGATATTCACTAACTACGATTTTTGTTCGAATCTACACTTAAAATTGTGGTTAATTGTGTTAAGAGGATAGTTAATGACTTACGGCACCTTGTTATATTCATCGATCATCCGTTAAACTATGTTAACCACATATTTGAATCATGTTAACTATCTAATTTATGTTATGATCCAAAATAGCATACCAAGAAACACACTTGGCATATCATAATTGGTTGAGACAAAGGGACATGTGACTAGTGATCCTAAAATCAAGGAAGTTTGAGCTGTGCATAACTAGCAAAAGCGTGAGCAACAATGGATATGAAGAGTATTGATGAAGTCTCTCATCTCTCCCTTTAATACTCTCTAGTAGAGTAATGACTTAACCTTAGAGCTTAGTCTTCTTTTATCTTTTTCTTTCTCTCTTCTATATACTAAGAAGACCAAATCTAATTGGGTTCTCTTCTATCAATTTTATATTTCATTCAATAATTAAATTGCAATTATCCATTTGTTAGCTCGTCAATTTTGAGAACCCTTACAATTTATTACCCAATTTGTGTCATAATATCATTACTTAGTTGAAAACTTATTCTATGTACCAAATGCTAACTCAAAAGGTACATACATAAATTTATTAGTTTTTTTTTTACAAAATTAATCTCTATTGAAATTATTTAATTTTAATCATTTTTTTGACAAACTATTGAATTTTTAATCATAAAAAAATAAAAATAAAACATTTACACACTAATTAAATAAAAGACTAAGACTCCATAAACAAGGATTAAGAATATAAATTTAATTAAGAATTTAAACTATAGAAATGAAATGTTCTTAAAGGCTAAAAATACAGTTAACCATATATTTTGTGTTGCTAGTTAAGTTTATGTTTGGAAACCCGTTGCAGATGCCTCAGACACATACACATTATGATTTTTACAGTGATATATAACTAAAATAAATTAAATTAATTCACAATGATAATTAATTGTGTACGATTATAACACTAATAATAATATAAAAGATTAAGTAAATAGTAATAAATAAATAAAGAGAGTAAGGAAATTGAGTTGACCTTGTGTGTCATTGGGTGCAGAAGATAGAGAGTGTATAAAAATAGCAAAAATGATAAATACAAAGACAAGGTGGCGAGCCATGGCCTTTGATTTGCATAATAGGTATATTACAGGAAGAAAAGAGAAGCAGCGCAACGTAGAAATTGATAATGGCAAGGTGACCAAATTTTTTCCATTAGACAAGTTGAATTGAGTTGATATAGACACATTTTTCTTTGGAAATAACGATGAGAATATGGATATTCTAATTACAACACACGCTACTCATATTACAGCTTGTATTTTATGCCTAGCAATTATCACCAAACTCTTAAAACATTTATATATATAGTTTTTTATTTTATTTTGAGAGGATATATAGTTTTTTTAATAATGTATAAACTTTAGGTTCCTTAAAAAAAACTTTAGGTATTTCTCTTAAAAAAAAGTTTATAAAATGGCTATGGATTGAATCCATAAAGGGTTAGACTCACACATCGTGCATCAATATTCATATCTGCTATTGAGAAGAGTATTTCACATTTAGTTTTTAAAAGTGTCTTGAACATAAGTAAGATGTTTATATTTAGTATTTAACATTGCCTCAAATAAGATTGAAAGGGAAAAATACCTTCACATACTTATTCATATTCTTTCGCCACTCTCTTTAAGATTTGTTTTATTAAAAATCAAAAAACAAATTCTTAGTTTTACAATTAACATTGCAATTGGCACAATAATAATCCTATGTAATAAAGATACGGTGTAGTTTGGTTTCACCGTGAGTTTGACATAATTACTGAGAGTTGCCGCAATTTTATAAGAGCTAGTTTCTATAAAACCAGAATGACACTGCAGCATACTATCAAACATACACCATAACATTTTGCTTATCAAATATTATCCTAGCCTATTTTTTTTTCTTTTGAAGGAATCCTAACCTATTTTATATAGCTTGGTTTTTTTGTTTGTTTTATGATCCAGGTATTACCTCAGATTTAAATAATATACTGTTACATATACTTTTGAGAGTAAATGAACAAAATGCATTGCTAATCATCGCCAAAAGAGTTATCCATGAACGAAAGTTACAACAGCACCAAAAAGAACATCCACTAGTACTAATGATTGTTAAAAATATGCTCTAGAATGTTTATCTTCTTGTCACATTTCTTTGACAAAATCTTCTTGTAATTTTGCGTCATCTACTTTGATTTACATACATAGTAAGGGAAAATGCCAATGAGTATTTTTCTTTAAGCACTTGTTAAGGAAATAAATATAAAAATTTGGTGTTAAAAAGTGGTGTATTCACCTTTATAAAAGTTCGAAAATTATCATTTCAAATACAAAATTTCTATTTTTTGTTTTTTTAAGAGTATTTGTTAATGTGACTTTACATTGAATACTTCATTATCTATCAAGTGAATTTGATAAGATGGAAGAGATTAGACTCTCAAAATATTGTAAATCAATATTCGAATCTCTTTTTCAAACAGTATTCATATTTAATTAATATAACACGCGTCAAATATGATTATCGTTGTAATTCTTTCTTTCCATCCGATACAAAATACAAAATTGATTTTTATGTCCTTATCACATCATTGTCTAATAAATAAAATAATTACAACTTGCACCCAAAAGAAAATTACAACAAGAAATAAAAATTGCCAACCAATAAACATATCTAATTTAGCTGTCATCATGCTAGTGGCATGTTCTTTTCCAAAATTTTAACAAAACATATGTTCATTTTACAACTTTCTAATTCTTTGTGTGATTTTAGTGAGCGAAAAACAAATTGAATTGCTCATAAACTTAGCGGAGTAATAGCCTCTAAACTTTTTATCACATTGTATTGCCTTAATGCCTTTTGATATTGAATTGAATGTGTTTTTTTTTTTTTAAGTTGAATCGAATGTGTTAATTTTGTTTTATAAAAAAATAATGTCAACCAACACTCAAAATAGATAAGAAGTTGTCTCTTAAATACAATTCTTATATTAAAAGGTTGCATAAACATTTTATATGTTGAACCGGGTTCAAATCCATAATTCTTACACTTGATGTACATGAGTTTCGTCCCGAGTCTCTTCAAAACAAAAAACAAAAAAAGTAGAAGAAAAAAAGGTTGAGTTTATTATATAAGTTACTGTGAATGAAATGGCCATGAAAGAAGAAATTTGAGGAGTTGGAAATAATTATTTTGATCTCTGAATTTGTAAATAATAGGCACAATAATCCTTTCGTGTATTGAAATTTTAAAATAGTTATTAATTATGTATTTTTTTATCAAAATAGTCTGCATTAAAATATTTTGTTGATTTTGTCATATTAATTTCTCTATATACGAGTCTATATAAGTATTTACTCATTATCATGTCAATCTATATATAAAAATAGTTAATATAAGCAATGAAAAACTATTTTAGGGTCAATGGCCTATTTTGACTAAAGAAATACATAACAAATTTCTATATAAAACAATTGTTATTATTATTTACGCATTCGGATATATTATTATTTAAAAAAAAATGGAGTTTGTAAGAATTAGAAGAAGAGTGCCTAGAAAGTTGGAAGAGTTGACGTGTACAATTGTGGTGGCAATGTGTTTGCATTGCAGTCCACACACACAAACACCATGCTCTTATTCTTATCTCATCTTCATCTTCTTCTTCTTCTTCTAATGTCACCTCCAATTTGTAAGGTGGCATTTCTCTCTAATATTGATCTTCCTTCTTTTGTTGTATTTTCAGGTCACATTTGGATGTGAGGACTTGAATATATAATAATTATGTATATGGCAACTTTGGGTGCAAACTCAAATATTATCATTAAAAATGATACAAGATTTCACAGAACAACGACAACAACAAGGTTGCAATGTTCTCCTAGTACTGTGGCAGTGTTCAAAGTATTGTCTACAACTAGAAAACCACAACCTACACGCTTCCATTTCTTAAGACATCATCGTAATTCTCGCGGTTTGGTATGCCAATGTCAACAACACCACCACAAAGGGAAACCAGATTCTTCTCCCACTCTTTCAAACCTCCCACGGGTAAGTAAGTAACTAACTTATTTCATTCTTTGTGTGGGAAATGTAAAATTTGTTCCAATTTTCAACTAACCTCTTGTTTCAATATTATTATTGATAGGTATTAGAATTTGGGGTGAATAGGATGCTTGTTGTTCTTAAAGATTGGAGAAATTCACGCATAATCGAAGTAGCTGCCATATTGGTTTCCATTTTGATGATTGTTCCATCAGCTGATGCTGTTGATGCACTCAAAACTTGTGCTTGTTTGCTCAAGGAATGCAGGTATGCTGCTATACCACTTTTCTTATTGCCAAATGTTAGTAGCAGAGATTCAACTCTAAACCGCGCGCCTACATATAACTCCTTAGGTATCCCAGCCTATGCCATTGAGCTACTCCTCCGATTAAGATATAACTTAGAACATCTCCAATGGTATAACTGCTTGTTTGGGTGCGGTGATAAAAATTGATATAGGATGAATTGAATTGATACAACAATAAGTGTTTGTTTGGTTCCACTTCTAGAGGGGCCAAAATTGATTCTCAGATGTTTGGTTGCTTTCGACTAGAATTGATTTGATTTGAAGTTAAAATTTGTAGCTTTTGATTCTAGAATTGAGTTCTTAACCCTCTTTTAGTGGACTTTGATTGCAAATTTGCAACGTATGATATAAGAAGCACTATTAAATTTTACTTCAATGATAGAACCCAACTTAGGTTCTAAACTCACTTTCAATGAGTTCCAACTTTAACTCCACTAGTGTTACCAAAAATATTGATTTGTTAGAATCTTTTCTTATGGAGAAATGATTCTTACATGTGGCCTCTATCTAAGTCAACGGCCTCCAATAGTATAATGTGTAAGAACGAGATCATACTCACAAGAACATGCATCCGAGATGGTGTAATAAGCGTATGTTCGATTCCACCATTGGAGAAGGCAAAATTGATCTCAGAGGTGTGAAATTGATTTTAATTTGTTTGGGTGTTCTCGAATAAAATCATGTAACCTCTAGAACTGATTCTAACTTGAAGTTAGAATTTGAGCATTTGTCTCTACAATTGATTTTTAACAAAACTTCCAAATTCTACCTTCAAATTAGAATTAACTCTAGAGGTTAGGTTAAATAAATTTTACTTGAGAACCTTCAAACATATCAAAATCAATTCTACGCCTCTACGAACCAAACACACAAAAATAAGGTTTAGATTCAACTACGTTTAGTCGCTGCAGAATTAATTTTTGTCGCCTCAGAACCGTACACATACTAATACTGTAATACATTACCTCAAAACCATAATAACAGAAAGTAATATAATAGGCCTTCCACTTTTACGCAGGGTAGAATTGGCTAAGTGTCTTGCAAACCCATCATGTGCTGCCAACATTGCTTGTCTCCAAACTTGCAACAATAGAACGGATGAGACTGAATGCCAAGTTAGTCCTCTACTTTACATCAACTTCATGCCTTTACAATTCATATTTCATTGTACACCAATTACCAAAAGAACCTGAACTCTTTGCTCATGAAATCTTATTTTTTTAATCGTAATTTTATAGATTAAATGTGGGGACGTGTTTGAAAACAAAGTGGTTGATGAATTCAATGAGTGCGCTGTATCGAGGAAGAAATGTGTACCTAAGAAATCTGATGTGGGAGAATTTCCTGTTCCAAACCCGGATGTCCTTGTGAAGAGCTTTAATATTGCAGATTTTAGTGGCAAGTGGTTCATCACTAGTGGCTTAAATCCTACATTCGATGCCTTTGACTGCCAATTACATGAATTTCACACAGAATCAAATAAACTTGTTGGTAATATAACATGGAGGATACCAACTCCAGATGGTGGATTTCTTACAAGGTCAGCCGTGCAGAAATTTGTTCAAGATCCTTCAAATCCAGGAATCCTCTATAATCATGATAATGAGTACCTTAACTATCAAGATGACTGGTAATTCCTTGCTCAGAAGCTCTCTTTTTCATTTTTTACTAACCTAAACATGTATAGGTATAATGGCAATTATATGATATATCCACATGAAGCATATGTACCTAGCATTTTGCTATTTAAAATGGAACTCTATTGCTTGAAGCAAGTAAATGTCTCTTCCAACTTAAGGACATTACAATTGACAACATGTTTTTTTCAGCATCTTTTAAGCACTTATAGCGTAATCGTTTTTGTATAACCTATTTCTATAATAAAAGATAAAATAAAGTCAAATTGTTTTAATATAAGCTATAATTTTTTTTCACAAGCTATTCGGGAAAGCTTATGGAAATAAGCTGATAACAGCTTATGGACATGGCATAAGTTGTTTCTATAAGCTCTCCCAAACAGTCTCGCATATGCTTAAATCAGTAAATGCTCAAATAAGTCTTAATCCAAACAAGCCCATATGCATACCTTAAAACAGTTCTCTAGCATCTTGGTTACACATTTTCAGGATTCCAGTATATGAGAATTCATGATTTTCTGTTACCTTTAGGCAACCCTTTTAGCTAAACCTGAAAGGTGCCTTTGTATTTGTTGAAGTCTTCTTTGGCCATATAGAGGATTTATAATCAGTGATCTGCAGGTATGTCGTGTCATCTCAAATCGAGAATAAACCAGATGACTATATATTTATATACTACCGAGGCAGAAACGATGCATGGGATGGCTATGGTGGTGCCGTTGTGTACACAAGGAGTGCAGTTTTACCTGAATCTATTATTCCTGAACTTGATAGAGCGGCAAAGAGTGTAGGAAGAGACTTTAGCAAGTTCATCAGAACAGATAACACATGTGGACCAGAGCCTTCCATTGTGGAAAGGCTGGAGAAAAAGGTAGAGGAAGGAGAGAAAACCATTGTGAGGGAAGTTGAAGAGTTAGAAGAAGAGGTGGAGAAAGAGGTGGAGAAGGTTGGTAAAACAGAAATGACCTTGTTACAAAGGCTGGCAGAAGGGTTTAAAGTGTTTCAAGAAGATGAGGAAAATTTCTTAAGAGGGTTATCTAAAGAAGAAATGGAGATACTGGACAGTCTCAAATTGGAAGCTAAGGAAGTAGAAGAGCTCTTTGGAAATGCCTTGCCACTAAGGAAACTAAGATAACTTATAAATATGAGAAAAAATGGTGTAACATATTTTTTGATATACGTGTTTAATATTGAATGAATACTCATGTTGGTTCTCTGCTGAATGATGTCAATTCATTCTTTATAAATGGAGTTCTCATATATGTCACACAAAAAAAAATGGAGTTCTCATAAGAATTCATTTTATCTTATGTTTAAAAGAAGGTATCAAAGAATGTGGTGCTGTAGTTTTCATCCTTTAAGCATTTGTCTGTTTGGTTTTATACGTTCATTGATTAATCTGTTTGGATTCTGATATATGTGCACGCCAATCATTGATTTTATGTAGACATAGTAAATATGATTCCAATATTGGTGAGTGGTAACAACATTTTATATTGCTGTTTTTATTTACTATAAAAAGCCTATAGCATTTCATTTATGTTGGATACATGTCAGAATATTAATCAATAATTGGAAAACTAAGGACGTGACTACCTGTGCAAGAATGTGCGCGGACTCATTTGTCTGTCTCCTAACAAATTCAACATGAGAATTTTTAAAATACGTAGAAAATTAAAATCTACAATTACTACTTATATTGCCAAATTAGGTGATGCAAATTTTGTTGCAATGAAGAGAACTCTTTTGAAAACCATCTCAAAATCCACCAAATCAAGTGGCAAATCGAAAACTCATGTCATAGCTCGAAAAAGGTCGGTAGCTTCTCTAACATTCTATTTTGACAAATGCAAAATGATCATTCTCGTCTTTAATACAAATATCAATCCCCACTCAGTTTAACTGACAAGAGAATGAGACATCAATATTACATTTGTATCTACTTAGTGATGGCTCCATTCTATTTTGTTAAACACAAAATGGTCATGCACGTCTCTACTACAAATATCACTCCACATAGTTTGACTGAGAAGAAAAGACATCAATATTGTATTTGTATCTACACGGATGAATACCTTGCACAGCTTTCCAGCAGTTGAATTGCTTTTAGACACTTGACTTGAGTACTTGTTTCTGATACATAGTTCCAAAGCTTAGTATTTGCTGTTTTCATATGCTACAAATTAGAGCTGGGAATTTATCATCTTAAACTTCATCAGACTAATAAACAAAAGGTGGACTTGATTGATCAAAGTGGTGGTGGAAGTAAAGAAAGTGAAGCTAATGAAAGCAGGGAAGAAATTAACAATAATGGTGGCACTAAGAAGACCAACGTATTTAGAAGATTATGTAACAAATGATGAAAACCTAGATAAGAATAATATTCTATTACATAATGTTAAACAGTGAGGTTTTTGCAACGTTGCCTTTTTTTCATCCAACTCTGTTAAACGGTCGTTGAATACAACGTTGAACTTCCACATCAACAAAAAAAATACTTAATTATTCTATCATATTCAATAGTTAGAGATCATAGTTTAGTTTTTTCTTTTTTTTTACAGATATCAGATTAGTTAGTTTCATGTAATGAATTGTATAAATACTTATTCTTCAATGAAATAAGTCGAGACATTACAACATACTTCTTCTCACATATTGTTAAAAAAAAACATATTTCTTCTCACTTTAATAACTTCAAGCATTCTCAAAAGCTATATTGAATCAATGATTTGACCCTTAATGTTACACGTATATTTCTTCCACTTTGATATTGCAACATCATTCTAGTTATTTTGTCGTTTTTTGGTTTAAACTATTGAATTTATAACTTGTATGGTTTTTAATATATTATTATATTATGTTAATTTGAAGGAATGAATATTTTTTAAACTCAAAAACAAAATTGGCATTATATGATGTTCACAAATATTTATGTAGTAATTTCTGATTAAATGGATACATAAAGCAAAAACTTTATATATACAGTATAAATCCGTGAAACAAATTTATCATTTATTTGAATCGATATCCCTTAAGCGCAGGGGCGATGCTATGTAGTCACATGGGATAGCTACCCTAATAATATCATTTTATTTGAATAACTTAATATGTGTTTGGCATGCGGCGGGGAGAATTGATTTTGATAAAATTGAGTTTGAGAAAATTGATTTTGGTTAAAAGTGAGTTGAATGTGAATTGATTTATGTTTGGATACACTTTATTAGAAGTGATTCTTGTGGGTTGATTTTGTTTGGATAATTTAAATCAAAATTGATTTTGAATGTGTAATAACTAAACTATCCTTCAGGCTTTGGCAGAGCAATGGAATGATTCTCACAAGGAGCTCATAAACATCATATATAGGGAAAAGTTGAAGGAATCAACCAACACATCTACATGAGTATTAACCACAAAATCTGAAAAAATAGGGGAAAAGTTAAAGAAAATTGAAAGCTTAAATATGAGAAAGAGAATTTATAGGCTTGAATTTAGGGGTAAAATTAGGTAAGTACTTGCAACTTGAGAAATTAAAGGTTGAAACGTGATTTTCATCTGTCGTGGAAGCTCTGAATCTCAGTTTCAGAAAAACTGCGTTTTGGAGACAGAAACCACATTTCACAAACTTGTTTTTTCATTCATCCAAACAGCTTGGAAAAGAGCAAAACCGTGTTTGGCAAAAGTAACCCACGTTTGGAGCCTAAAAACATGGTGTGAAACACATACTTAGTGTGTGTTTGGTTTTATGGTGGCTAGAATTGATTCTGACAAAATTGATTTTGGTTAAAAGTGAGTTGAATGTAAATTGATTTGTGTTTGGATACCTTTATGCATAAGTGATTCTTAATAATTTATTTTGTTTGGATAGTTGAGATCAAAATTGCTTTTGGAGGTATAATTACCAAAAGAGGTATATTTAAACAATATATTTACAATTTTTTGGTTTCAATTTAAACTATTTAAAATATACAACATAAATATAAATAAATTTCCAAAATAGAAATAAACTATTAAATCTATATTTTTTCTACTATAGATAATTATTTGAATTTATGTTGGTATAATTTTTTTTCATAGAGTCGTTCATTAATTTTTAAAAATTAATGAATACACAAAGCTTAACCAAAATGTCTATATATAATATATAAATGTTAAATAATATTATGTAGAGTTATATTATAAAAAAGAAATTGTTGGTAGACTACAAAATAATTATTAGAGTTATATTACAAAATTCATGTGTATGCGAATAAGCATTACGTGATAATAGTTACCGGTCAACGGGTATTTAAGTAAAAGGTAATTAAAAAAGATATATCAGAAATCGAAGTTATGGTAGAATTGATTCTCTTAAATGCAAAAGCTACAAATTGGAGTGTTGGTTAGAATCAATTCTAGCAACAAGAATTGCTTCTCTCTAAAAGATCCAAACATCTTTTTAGCACAACAGAAGTGATTTTGAAGTGAGTTGCCGTGCTTTTGAGGGTCCAAACGGGCATCCAAACATAGGTATGTTTTTCATTAACCTACCCTAAGAATATATAAATAGCTACCCCAACTAAATTTATTTGTCAACAATTAAAAGAAATAAAAAATATTAAATGATTACCACTTGTTAATCATAAACATTAATTTACACCATTTCAAAAAATGTGAAAGATTTTTCAATTTTTTCCAATATTTCTCACCCCACAAAGCCCTTCCTTTCTCTCCCCTCCAAACTCCCAAACAATGTCATAGGCACATTACATTACATGATAAAAATTGTCAAAGTGTTTCTATGAACTTAACTCGATCGATAGATACATAACATAATATATGCAGGGGTCGAGGTTCAAACCTCGAACACCTTAGTTATTCACCTTAGTTTTTTTTTTTTATTTCAAAAAAAAAAGACAATAAGTGTCTTGCAAATAACATAGTTGTTTATAGTTTTTTTATGGAAATTTATTTGTTTATATTAAAATATATATTGCTAGTCAATTAAATACAAATTCAACTATAGATGAATTTCACTCTTTAAAATGTGGTCAAACTCATTTTTTTTTAAATAGCTATGATTAGTTGTTATTTTTATTTTGTTGCTTTAATTTACATTTTATACAAGTAGAATTGTGAATTTTTTTCTTACAAATTAAATTTAACATATTAGTTTTAAAATATATTTTATTTCATTTACTTGTATCTGACCTCCTCGTAAATAATTTGTTATCTTCACCATTGCTTTCACATCGCTACAAAATTATTCTCTCGAGTCAAACATAACTGATAGAAATTTGGCAAGTGTACCAAACACTATCGAAGTAGTAAAAATATCGTTCCCACAAGGATTGTTTTTAATTGCAATAAGTTACTTTTGTTACGCAATAGGATGTATAAAGATTATGTTTGTTTTGCCACTAGGCAGAAGATTTGGTTTGTTTTTAAAACAAATAACAAGAGATAAAGTTTGTTATGAAAATATGGAGAGAGATGAGATTAGATCGTCGAATCCTCTATGTTTTCCCTAATTGGTTACTGTACTCTATTCCATTCAATGATTTGCTGGCCCTACGATAGTTAACAAATTAGTCCTAATCAATCCCTTGAGTTAGGACCCTCCTCTTAAACTACAGCCCTAATTCCTTAGGTGGTCTAATAATTCTTGAAGGTTTAAGCACGTTAACCTTATATCACTAATAAACGATTATCCATTCCTAGACTAACCATGTTTATTAGAACAATTTAATTAGGTCTAAATTAAAAGCTATTGTCAATAGTCATTCATTCTCACGAAATCATGTTCATATGTGATCAAGATATGAAAAACATTAAGAACAATTAAATTGAATAAAGACTAGAATATCATTAATGTAAAATAGAGTTTCATCACAGCAGCATAAAATCAATAGGGTTTACATAGATTCATCTCGGATCCAATCTCTAAGAGATTTAGCTACTCATAATGGTGTTTACAAATAGCATAATCAATGGAAGAATTAAAACATACATGAACTGGTTTAGAGATGATGGAAATCACCCCTATGCAGTCTTCCGGGTGTTAAAAGCACTTTAGCTCTCCAAAATCGTCACCTCCATGTTTGGAACTGATTTCAGCTTAAATAGGCAAGTCTGACTGCGCCCAAAATCGCGCCACGGTTGTAGAAATCGTGCCACGCCACAAGCAAAATCGCGCCACGCCACGAGAAATCGTACCACGATTTCAGTGGCAGAACCAAACCTTCATTCTGGTCACAAAATCGCGCCACGCCACTCAAAATCGCGCCACGATTTCCAATTTCCAGCACTTCAGAATTTCTGCTTTTCACACCCCTGGTTACCTCATATTGCCTCAGAACTCTATCAAAATGTCAAAATAAGTCCTAAAAAATACGTAATGACAACATGTCATCAATAACTACAATAGAAAACAAAATTTCCCTGGTAAAACTTAATGGTGTTATATTTTCAAAGCTAGTATAATCAACTAAGAACTTTTAAATTAAGGGAAATGCTAACCAATGCCCTCGGAACACTAGTTAAAGATATGAAAAAAGAAATTATATAATAGTTAATGCATTGAAATTGTGTAATTAATTGATAATAATGTCAAAACAACTACCTTTTATAGTAATAAATCTCTGTTATGATATGTTTAACCAGTGCCCTAAGAGCATCGGTTAACTAGACCCTTAAATTAAATAAGAAGAGATTCAAAATATCTTATCCAAACACTATTGGTGTTAGTGAAACAATTTATCTCAAATAAAACCACAATAAATCAAAACGAATAGTAGATCTGATATCCGCCACACTACAGCAATATTTTAAGTGCTCGATGCATTATTCCAAGAATGAATGAATATCAAAGTCCATCACCACCACCACGAATTACGCAAGCAACTCATTGTGTGATTGGTAAGAAGATAGTGTAATCTTTTTCCCATGTGCATGAGATAGAGGGAGGTGTGCATAACTGTCGTATTAAGGAAGCAAACAACCATATTTTGGCACGTCATGTGATTTGATGACAAGTTCAATTAGGCATTCGAGTTGACTTATTAACGTCACATTTTGTCAAAGTTTTGGTATGAAAATGAAAGCACCCCTAACCCCACCCATTCTACCTATAATTAATTTCCAATTTCATCACTTTTTAATACTTGTACTACTTATTCTAATTTTGGTTATAGTCCAAATTCAAATATGAGTTTAACTCAAATAACTTTATTTGGTCATATCACTTCTATTAAGTACAAGATATTTTTGATTATTAGACTCCTAACATTTTTACACCTATTTTAGCAAAAATTGGAACATTGTTTCTATCTATCACTTGATATCATGATCAATCATCCAATGAATGGATGTGAAATGAAATGAAATTCTTAAATTGGATGAATGGATAGTTGCTAATTGCACAAACCCCATAGCACGTTTCTATGCTTTGATGTTATCAATACTAATTTTGTTAATGGTCAAAGTCAAAGTTGCAACAAGAAATCAGTTTATGTTTTGCATTTCTCTTCCACACTGCGCTTTGTACTCTTTCATGCTCCCTCTCTCACTCCAAAACCCAAAGCCTCCAAAACTTTCTTTCCAAGTTTTCATACAGCTCATCACCACCTTAATTTGTTAATTTTTTTATCAAAGATTTCTCCGTCTAAATAATAGGACTACTAGTATAGTACTATTTAATGTGTTGACTTATTAGGTCTTCTTCTTTGACTATAGTTTATTTGTTGCTAATGCAAAAATAACTAATTAATTCATCCTATGATATCCGTTTTTTCCGCCGATTTTACTTACACTATGCTACCTGCCATTGACTCTTTTCCTCGTTTTATTCTGTTTTTTTAATACTTACATCGATAAATGGCAATGGCTTATTGAACCCATCTTAGCTTCATCACTATCTCCCAAATTTATTTATATTTTTTTGGCACCATTTGTAATCAAAGTTAAATACAAACAAGTGTACACCTTTGATCAACAGTTTTTATTAATTAAGGTTGCCATGTGTAGTAGCATATGACATGATATGGGTAAAAGGTAAAAGAAAAGCGTGAGATCCAGTATGCTCGAAAAAACATGAGATCCATAAATATGAAATAAATAAAAGTTAACTCTTTCCCATTGAAAAAGTTTTGCAACTTTATTAGCTAAAATTCCACACATAGATTCATGACATGAGGGTCCATTCCTTTATATAAGTGGTAAAGTAAAACTGAACAGAGTGAACAGTGACAGTTTCATAGCATTCAAATTCATTCTAAGCCTTTTCAGATAGGTCATACTCTTCAACAGTAACACTCACCAACTTGTCACCCACACTTCACTATATGTTTTTTTACACATAAATAACATACTCAACTACCTCACCAATTTCTCTTCTTACTAGTAGTAATTATTATTGTTTTTGTTGAACCAAGACCAATTGTCTCTATAGAATTTTAGTAGTAGTAAAAGGAACAAAATCAGTGTCTTAACATAACACATGCCTGGTCCCGTTTTTGTTCTTAACAAGCTCATAACCCTAAACCCTGCTTCTTCTGTTGTCTCTGCATCTATTCAATTCAATGCTTTCTCTGTCTTCATAAGTAAAAACCTTTAACCCACACCACCTCTTTTTTTCACTTTTGTTGTTCAGATTCTTTATCTATAAATTCTGCTCAGGGAATTAATATCCTTGTCTAAGGTTTCTTGGGAACCACATCATCGTGTCTTTTTAAAGTTCTCAACCCCACCCATTTTTGTAACACACAACAAAAACACTAGAACAAACGGTCACTTTCTTGGTCAAGCAAGATTTAAGAATCCAAATATGGATGTGAGTTTATTTTCAGTTACCCTTTTCTTTTTGTTTTCTAGTTTTGTTAAGTAATCATTGATGGTCCATTATTCATTCATGTTTATAGGAATGGAAGAGAAGTGGTCAAATACCAGCTTTTGGAAACTGGGATTTTGCAAATGAGTTACCAATAACTCAGTATTTTGAAACTGCAAGACAAGCTGGTTTGATTCGTTACAGTTCTTCATCTGGTGAAAGTGATCCTTATGTTCGTGCAGAACATCATGATCTTTATGCTGTTTCTGTTGATTATAAGAAACCAGTTCGAAAGGTAGTAATAACCTTTTTGTTTTTTCTTCTTCTTTTATTACTTTTTACCAAATTTTAACCTTACAACTTTCATAATCATTGCATATATACTTTACCTCAAATGATGATTATTATGTTACTCCATTCCTCAATCAAAGATGTGATAGTAGAGTGATATGTAAATTTTTAATGATTACTACTATTTACTCTGAAATTTGTGGGAGTACATAAATAAATGCGCGTGTTGTCACGAGTCATAATGATGACCCATATGGTTAATAATGTGATGGTTGAGAAAGGACATGAATTTTGAATAACACATATGTCCTAGTTGTAGGACATTTTTTTGGTTTGGAAAGAGGGTGTGATGTTATTAGTGTTTTTTTATG
This sequence comes from Medicago lupulina, assembly GCA_958299785.1. Lineage (NCBI taxonomy): Eukaryota > Viridiplantae > Streptophyta > Magnoliopsida > Fabales > Fabaceae > Medicago > Medicago lupulina. The sequence continues at coordinate 987,611 of OY283140.1, forward strand.
TGTAGGTGACAAGAAATAGGGAAAGGAAGTACCCAAATGTTATGGTTAATGAAAAAGAAACAACAATGAACATGAACATGAGAAAGCAGCAAGGGAAAGTGTACGATGTAATGGAACATCCAAGGAAGCCAATGAACAAGAAGGTACATGTTAGTGCTCCATTACCTACCAGACTTCCAAAACCTGTTGATGAAGATCTCTATAAGATCCCTCCTGAGCTACTTCGCACAACTAAGAGGGTGGGTTGGTCACTTTTTTATTTGATTATTTTATCATATGTTTTGAATTGTGTTAATTATTAATGTTATCTTTGACTTTAATGTTTGTGCAGAAAAAAATGTTGGGTTTCATTTCCAAGTGTCTGGTGCCTGCTGCTTGTGTTTCATGAGGGATCATGTCATGTCTCGTTTCTATAATCACTAAGGAAGGAAGTTTAGTTTTTTGGTTTGTTCTTATGTTAGTAACGCTAACGCATGTTGTGCTGGTTTTCTTGTGCACTCAGATGCTATATGACTTTTTTGTAGTATGATGATAAGAATGAATTATTAATGAATGAATGTAGTTAATGTTTTCTTAAATTTAATTTGGTCGGTGCTTTGCATTCATTCATTTTTTTTCTAAATTTAATGATCATTTGTACATTGGGATTATGCAGTTGACTATTAGTCGGTTGTCATTCAAATTCGTTGTTTTATTGTGGCACCTGTTGATTCATTTCAAGGTCCTTCAAATAAATGTTCGTGTGACTTTTTTTTTTTTTTTTTGTAATATTTGGTGTGACTTTTAAACGAAAGATATAATACTAAAATTCAGCGTTGGTGCCATCTTAAAATGATTTAATACACTTTTATTGCTATGCTTTAAGAGATAAGAGAAGCTCACCAGTCACCACGTCAGAATTACTACATCTTATCCATATTATTTCTACTGCATCTACAAATATGAGTCTCTTTTGATTTAGACAAAAAAAAAAAAAAAAGTTTGTGCAAATGCATCTTAAAATTATGTTCAACAAAGCACTATAATTACGAATATGATATAAAAAATATCATAAGATCCATAAAGTTTCGAAAAGAAAGTGGGTTATTGTCTTCTCCCTACTCTTTTTTCATGTTTTACTTTGAAAAAATGTCTTTTAACGCATGTAAAACGTGGTGATAATTTATTTTATTCGTCTTATTTCGAGTTCAACATAAGATTTGAGACACCAAACCTGTATATCTCAATCTCTATCTTTCATTTACTTTTCATTTTATACACTTAACACCAATCTTGTAAATATCTCAAAAGTTAAATACACATTGTATTTTATATCCAAAAATTGGAAAACAGCCAAAAATCATCAAAGTACAACCCAAAAGGATACGTTGTCCCACATGCATGATCAATTAATCAGTCTATACTTATCATAGAAAACAAAATCATTATATTATCAATATACAATAAACCGGGTTAAATAGTGTTTCCCGTCATTTGAGTGAATTCCAATTTATCCATGTAATATTTTTTTCTTAGATTTGTAATTTAAAGATTTTTTTTTACTTTTAGACCTTGTGAAATCTAATTTTCAAATTTAATATCATAAAAGTTTAAAAGAGAAGAATCTTTAAATGATATAGTTGAAATCTTTTTTTTAAAAAAAAGTAAATCTGAAGCTGCTCTAATGACTGAGTAAAACACAATTTCACCCCAATAAACTTGTTTCTATCCTTTCGAATCGTGATGCTATTATAGCATGACGATAAATTGTTAACAGTTAATTGTTAACGGGTATTTTGATCAATTAAACTTAAGTGCCGTTCGAATCGATTAGAGAATGATAGCTAATTCCTTTGCTTAGAATCGGCAAATGTTAGTTAATTCCGTTGGTAAGAATCGGCAGTTAATTGTTAATGGGTATTTTGATATTTTTGAGGTGTTAAAGATGTGAGGTTAGAAGAGCAATTTCGTTGTTGTTGTTAGCCGTCCTGGGCCAACTTTTGTGATAGTTATGTTTCACATTTCCTTATTTTTTTCGTTGGCTCAACCAATTTTTCTCAATTCTGTACACTGTTGATTTTAATTTAGGACAAAGTGCTACTACAAGATAGAGATGATGTTATGAATTTTTTTCTTATGAATCAATTTTTTATCATCTAAACTGATTATTTGTTCTTTTTTAATGAATGATCATATGAAATATTTGTTCTCCAATATTTTTTCCAAGGATTCCTTCTTGTTCCGGACAACAAAAATGCAGAATTAGGCCCCCATAATTTGGGTTTGGATTCTGAATATCTATTTGACTCCTTCTTTTTCTACTCTATTGATTTATCACGTGCCTTATGTAATTCAGATTATAGAATCTGAACGACAAAAATACCTCATAAAAACTTAAAAAACATATTAAAACATTTCAGATTTTAGAATAATAGCCTATCTATTTTTATCTTTCTATGTTTTCTTGGACTTTTATACATTGATTTAACTCTTTAATTTCCTTAGACTTTACCGGAGAGTTTGATAAGGGAGAGAAAAAAGAAGGACGAATTGGAAAGATAAGGAAGGATAATCCCCAATTTGAATGAGAAATTTCCCATCATAATATAATTCTTTTTATATGGATAACTCAAAAAAATGTATTGAAAGATAATTTTAAAGAGTTCAGAAAAATTATTCAAATCATTTTCATCCTCTTTAATTATCTCAAAATTAAAAATATATTAATTAATAATTATATACAATCTATTAACATTTTCAACAAAAAATGAATATTGTATTCTGTCAAAAAAAATATTGTATTAAATAAGGTGTTTTTTTCTTTCTTTTCTCTCACAACTTTTCTCCAAAGTTCTCTGCTCTCCCATTCAAACTCTCAAATAGAAATCCCCGTGAACTTAGCTCAATTGATAGGAATAATGCATAATATATGTAAGGTTTGAGGTTCAAACCCCGGCCACCACAAAAAAAAAACTCTCAAATAGAGTATTGACGTCAATGGATATTAATAAAAAAAATGTCACTTTAAGACCATTTTTTTTTAGGGACTTTAAGACCATATTTTCTTAATGTTTTAAAAGGAATGACTTAATTGGCTGCGCTCTTGATGCTAGATAGGTAACATTGGTTTTATTTTGGGTTGTAGAGTCAATAGTGGATGTTGGTTTGATTTGGATTGGCATGAATTTTGTTGTGATGCTGAGTTTTTTCCTGTTGTACTGTCAATTGGACATTGGTGTTGTTTGCTCTTCTAGCAGATTTGCCGTGCTTAACAAAGGTGTGTTGCATACTACAAAGGTGTGTTGTACTGTACTTGTGGTCTCTTGTTCATGATTTCGACACAATCTCATGTTCAACAACTTTGCTGTCTTTATTGCTATGGATTCTAACCCTAATCCCCCACCAAAACACACCTCATGTCAACTATCATTGCCATTGTATCAATTACCTTTCCTAACCCAACTTTTTTTTGTACCAAAATCACACATAGCCTAAACTGAAATGATCAAAATCAAAATAAAGCTTACAAATAACTTCCACCAATATTTTTTTGGATAGGAATATTTCCACAAAGTTTGTTTTGCAATTTGCACTAAATAAAAGTTTATTTGTGTTAAAATCAATGCGTATATTTAGTTTTGAAAAAAAAAAGTATGTTAAGATGAATAAAACAAATTTTAAAGGTTAGGACTCATGAAATATTTTTAAAAAATTACATATAACTAGATTTTTTTGTCTCAACCCTTCAATTCTTAGAAAAATGAGACTAGGAAAATTCAAAGTTTCACCAAAAGTAAGAAAAGTCTCAACAAAAGATAATTGTTGAGTATGACTCGTATATACACAAAAGAGAGAAAAGAGACATAGAATGAGCCGAGATAGCGAAGTGTTGCAAATGTTCATGGGTATTATTGTAAACTAAACTGTAATACTATATATATATTAATTGTAACACTGTAAACTATAATTCATCACATAAATAAAACATAGTTATAGTTGCTTTATAGTCATAGAGGTAGACATCATTGACCGAACTACGTTAATAAAGATCGATATTGTCTATTGTCTTTTTTACTTTCTTTACGGTAATCATCTTTTCTTTTATTGTTGTTGTTCTAGCAATAACTAATTTTTTTATGTTTTTTTTGGTAATAAAAGAGGGGTGACGCCCAACTATTCTAGTATTCAATATGTTATGTAACATTGTTGATCGTAAGTAGAATGTAAGCGTTTATCATTTTCTAAACACATAATTTCACTTCTAAATTTAGGATCTTCACAGTATTTTGATAATCAAACCACTCTTATCTTTGATGCTTGAAACATCCATTTTGTTACGCTGCCAATTGCTTTTAGTGGTTTCATTTTAATTTTTTTAAAAGTTTGATTAACTATTTCTAATTTATTTTGTTTCAATTGTTTTAAAAAATGAAGTTCTCAATAATCAAATATTATTATGATACTAATAAAGTTTCAATAATAATCGGCATGGTATTACTGCTTTTGTCCCTAATGGAGTATAAGATTATGTTTTTATCATACCAGTACCTAATGGTGGTTGTAAAAGAAGATGTAAGATAATTAATTGTATGTTTATAAAAATGATTAATGCAATTGAAAAATGAAAAAAAAAAATTGATTTTATAAAAAGTGGTAGTAATTTTTTTTAAGATAATCTTACATTTAGAGATGAAGATGATATCTTTAAGGTACCAAACTTGTGCTAAAGAAAGTAAATTTTATCATCTGAGTTGGGTGGATTTGAGTAGAAATTCCATGGGTACCGAGTCCTTGTTGCCATGCCTAAAGTGATAGAGTGTAGAATATTTTTCACAGATTTTGTAAGAGATATACTTATTTTAGACGGCTAAGATAATATAACACCCCTAAAGCAAATAGTATTAAGATGGAGTTTATTGATTTTATATTTTCAATTGATAACTATTTCTTATTATTACTTTTCAAGTTGAATTAGTTCTTTAATTAATAGATATCTATAATCCTAATAACTAATTATTATTTTTTGTCAATATTAATCAAAATATTTTGGATTTGTCCTCAAAGGTGTAGGTCGTCGGTGATTAAGGTTGAAACATTGAAGAAATTTACGAAGAAGGTTGAAGGTTCGATCTTTGCTACTGATATTTTTCCCTCGTCAATTTGTGTGGTACAAGGAAGAAAAATCTAAAACCTTGTCAATTTGGAAGGACCGTTTATTTTATAAAAGTTTGCATTTTGATTGGTGATTGTTGATTCATTTTACCATCCTCTGCTGTTTGCTTGTCAATCTTATTAAGATACACTCCCCACTCACTGTTGTTGTAAGGACCACCTAACTAAAACCAAAAAGAAGAGGGGCCATGAAAAAGGTGGGGAGTAAAATGCTACTGTATCTGGACTTGTCACTTCATATATATGTGTTAGAGGATGGAAAAAAAAGTTCAATTCAAAGATTATTGTAAACACATTTTTGATCAATTTAATTTGATCCATATATAATTAATTGCATAAAATTAAAAGGTATCAATTTCAACATGTTGTAGTGTACCCTAGACTGTAGCCACAAAGTGATAATGCATTCCATTACTAAAGATTCCTACATGACTTTCCATCTTCAGCCATGAAAATATATATATAGCTATTTATTGTTTAGACCACAAATAATGGTGCACATAGTTTTACTTTGGAACGATAGGTGTGGAGCCCGTGAAGTGAAGGATTCATTTGGACACTAACATAGCTTGAAAATAATGACTTTTTGGGTTCAGTGGTTTGCGTTTTTTTAGTGCCCATGAAAACGACGTTATTGGATATTCCCCTATTTATATACACTTATTTTCTTTCTAACTTTACTATTAACATACGTAATTTCACAAAATTTACATCATGGACAATCTTTATTACCTATTTCATTTGATTACAGCTATAGTTTTATAAAACTTCTATACGCGTTAATATTAATTTGGTCATCTCATATTCACATGAGAAAAAGAGTAACGTGCAAGGAACATTTGTCAAATGTACACCTAGTTTTACTCCACTAATAGTAGTAATAATAAGAAATTAACAAGTAAAAAGCAGCCAATAGAACCATTAATTAACCAGCCATCCTTTTGAGTGAGCCTACATTCAATTCACCAACTTATTGCAACACATCAATTCATAAAAAGTGATTATAGTACAAAGTAAAGCTCTTAAAAGTGATTATAATGGATGATAATGTTGTATTTTATTGAATTAATCATTAATCCTTTATTGTGACTGAACAAAAGTAAAAACCTCTTGGTACAACGAACCTTGTAAATATATACAAAGGATGATAATGATATCATCAGAATACTCGGCCTGTTTTTTTTCTTCCTAATTTTCAATCACTTTCTTCACTAACATGTGACCAAACCAATTCACTGCAGACATTTCTGATCTGCATGCAATGAATCACATCATAGCATGAAGAGTCAGCCAGCACATTATGAATCTGAATGTTGTTGTGTGACTGAGCAACTCTGAACATTCTAATCTGTCGGTGAATTTATACATATATTAAAAACAAATGATAACATAAGTGCCCAAGTCAAAATGAAAGCAATACCAAGAGTTATTATTTTAGAATTGAAAGTTGAGAGAATGTGACTACTAAGCGGATGATTTCAAGTGATTAATGAACTTTAGTGAAGTTTGAATCGATTGATAGTACTTGAGTATGAACTCTGGTTAAAACAATCATTGATCAGATTTTAGTTACCATTCGACCAAACTTCACATTATTAGAGTTGTTGTCCCCTAACCGGGGGTTATTAAAAAAATCATCATAACCATAACAATAATAACCATATGGCTAATTGGTGGTTCTTTGACAATTTAAACAGTGAAAGTTGGGTAAACAGGAACAATAAATAAGGTGCCGACACTCTTCAAAGGGGAAAGAAAACAAAGGAAAGGGAGACCCTACACAATTCCCAGTCTCACACTATAATTAGATGTGCCTTATCTGCTTGATGATGATACCGATTTACCAACAACAAGTTCCACATGCAATAGTGCCAATTACAAAAATACAAATACACAATTTGTCACCACCTCAAATTGGTTGGCTAGGCAACAAACAAACTATGAATAGTTACAAATTTAGGTGTCATAAACATCAATCACGAGCAGCAAGGCAAATAACAAAATAACAAAAAAAAAAGTAAAGAATAGAACTTTTTCAAAAGGAATAAAGTATATAGTAGAAACTAAAACTGAAATAAAGTTAAAAGTAGAACACTTTGCTTTAGCAACTCATTCATTTATATGCCTGATTGCATGTGATAAGGAACGGTATGCAGTTGATGTACATAAAATATGTGAACCTTTTTTTTTCACCATTTGTACAGAAGAAAGCAAGTAATTTATTTACACGGGTGATTTTCTGGTTTTTGAAGGTTTAATTTAACTAAGCAGTGTGAGTTAAGGATGGAGATCTGTTGACCCTCTCTAGAATACCGGTAGCCTTCCTTTTCGCTCTTGAAGTTCCGCATTGTGCGAGCTTAGATAACGTACCATTGGTGTTTTCTTCTTCTTTGATTTCCTTCCACATTGTTCTGTCATTATAACAGATTGTATATAGGATTGCAATGCAATTTTCCTTGCATCTTTCTGATGTGCTCTCCCTTATAATTCTTAGTAAGAAAGGAACTGCACCGCGATCGCGCATTTCTTCAACAGCCGTGGGATGACTGGAGAGGAGTGCCAGTATAGCCAACAGCTCATCAACTAGAATGCTGTTCATGATCTTATTCAATATTACCCTAACAGCCCCTTCTCGCACGGTCCTCCCTTTATTCTCGTGAACAAGACATAGGTTAAATATGGCTGATGCAGCATCTTTCATGGCTAATGTATCTCCCTCATCTAGAAGGCCAACCAAATGTTTGATAGCTCCAGATTTTCCAATGATGAGCTTGTTGGAATCAATTGCTGATAATGTGAAAATAGCTGCTGCAGCATTGCTTTTTGTTGGAATGGTGCCCCATTTCATGGCATCAATCAGCAGGTTAATGAGGGTTGGATCCTCTGCAAACACTTTCTTATTATCGTCAAGAATAGAGAGATTCAGAATAGTTGTGATCAAATCCTCTTGTAGATCAGGGTGAGGACAAGCACTGCCTGGTGATAACGGATGAAGCAACTGCGTGATCACATCACCAGACTCCTTAAAAAGGGTACGAAACGAAGGTGTCCGCTTTGTTAACAAGCGAAGCTCTTTCGCAGCCGCTTTCTGATCAGAAACTGAACACGATAACTTATGAAGCAATACATTCAAACGGTCTCTGTCTGCATTAGTCACCACTTCATCCGTGTCCCGAGCAGAAGGCTGTGGTAGCTCAAGTCCACGCTCCTTACACCACTGCGAAATCATGTCTCGGACCAAGTAATTAGGAGTAAGAATTGTGTGAGAAAGAACTTGCTGGGTTTGAGGGCATGTTCTTTTGCCTTCATTCAACCACCTCTGGATGAATGGCCGATCATAAGTCTACAACAGCAAAACAATAAATCAAAACACATTAACACAACAATGAATTAAAAAGCCACTAATAACATAACCCTCACACTCAAATGCACAACATATACATTTAATTCATACCACCATCAATCAATCACAATCATAAAATCATTAGAAACATTTGACTTTTAACGTAACAACTTCTAAAGTCACAAACATGATTGATTATAATATGTTGAAAGTGTAAAACATTTTACACCGACAATGCATCAAAATTAAACTATAATTGTAACTAATAATAACAATAAGAAAAAACCATACCTAGGGCCTGTTTGAGTTATGTGAGACTGTTTGGAAGAATTCATGAAAACAGCTTATGACAATTTTCATAAGTTTTTTTCAACATTTTTTCATAAGTTCTCGAATATAATTTATAAAAACAATTTAACTTATATTATCTTTTGCTATAAAAATAACTCTTTTTTAGTCAAGTGCTATAAAAATAACTTATGCAAGCCTATTTATACATAAGCGCTTATCATGATAAAAGTTGTTTATCCAAACAGAGCCCTAATCTAAGTCCAGTAACAAACACACATTTTTTTCCTAACATCACACACAATTCAGGCTTCATGTAAACTCAAAACAAATGAGTAAACAAAAAACAAAAATTAAATTTTGAAATCATCCACCTTAATTGAATCCACTAATATATATAAAATACAAAACTAATAATCGAAAGGATTTGAAAAACCTATGTTTCAGTTATGTTATTACATTTATAAAATAAAAGAAACCATGTGATGAGTAATTAAAAAAAAAAAATGACATGAAAACAACTGAGAAGAAAAAGAGGTACCTGTCCGGTGGACAAGATAACAGGGTCGATCATCAATTGAGAAGAAATAGGGCAACGAAAATGAGAAGGAGGGGTAAAATGGTCCAATTTATCAGAGAAAGATTTGGTTGTTTTCGTTGTTCCATTCTTGTTCTTGTTGATTATCAAATCTTTGAGAGAAGAAAGAGTGGCGATAGCATCATCGGCGATTTGCAGAGAATAGTCATCATCAGAGTCAACGATAGTTTTCACAAGTTTCCATAACCGTTCCTTCAATTCTTTCAAATCCGCCATAACCGAATGCTGCATTGCTTCAACACTCGCTCACCGTTCTTCACTACCATTCATTCATTCCTTTTTCTCTCTTTTGACTCTGAATAATCGGAATGAATTTAATTATAATTAAATCACTAACAAACAAACAACACAATAACACAACACTTTTTGAATCTTTGTGTGTTTTTCTCTCCGTATGTTGTGTGTGTGTCGAATCAGGTAGATTACGCGTAGCGTAAATATGTGTGTGTGTGTGAGAACTGAAAAAAAATAAATAGGTGAGGTCAGGTAAATAAATACGAGGGCAAAAAATAAGGAATGTGGTTTTAAAGAGAAAAAAACATGGTTAACCCGACCCGATTTGACCCGGATGAGTTAAAAAGTCCAAACTTAAGGGAATGTAGTTTTGGCTATTTCTACTGTCAAACACCACAAACAAACAACATATTTTTAAAGAGAGATGTAAAAAACTTACATCAATAACACGTGTCTTGACTAAGTAGATTAAAGTAAAAAATGTAGGAGCCAACACACCCTTGCACACCACTTGCCACATATTTAGATTCACGGTTTTGATCGATTTTAAAACAAAAACTCATTCAATCAAAAGTTAAGTTTTGGATATACTTAGATGATATTATCATCATTTATTAAATAAAATAAAAAAGAATTTTCGTCCATGTACTTTTTGGGTTTTATATTATATATATCGTCTTTAAAAAAATCCACATCTATCTAATGGCATTGCTACAACATAATTTGAATTGGAAATGAAATTCATATTTCTTTACTTCTAATTAAAGTTTTAGCATAAAATGAATGATGTGACATTTAAACATCCAATATAAGATGTGCTATTGTGAATGATCTTATAACCTTTTTACAAGGATACATTGGTATCAATTTACAATGAACACTTTAATTCTCTTTTTACAAAACCGTTCTTAGATTCCTATTTTACAAGGATCCTAATCCCCTTTTCATTGTACAAGAAGATTTGTACATAGGGAACTACAAATGTGTGCATGACCATTCCCCCAGGTGTCTCTAAATCTAATATAGTCTGCGAACTCCATAAACTCCATAAATCTTTGGATGGTTTAAAACAGACCAACATGAAATGGTATGATAAACTCACTTCCATAGTTTTGCAACATAGTTACTCTAATCACTCTCTATTCACTAAGCACATTGGCAATATAATAATCACATTATGGTGGAGAAACCCAAATGTTTTATGAGAAGCAAGAAAGTGTGATTCTGTAGGAGCAAGACTGTGTTCAAAAGCGTTTCTTGATCAGTTTAAACGATGCAATCAAACATAATTAAGTTGTTGGAACTCAATTTTATTAAAGTGAAATAGAAATGTGTTTACTGGTGATGAAATTTGAATGTTTGATGAGAAACAAGAAAGTGTGATTTTGTAGGAGCAAGACTGTATTCAAGAGCGTTTCTTGATCAGTATAAACGATGCAATCAAACATAAACAAGTTGTTGGAACTCAAGTTTATTAAAGTGAAATAGATATGTGTTTACCGGTGATGAAATTTGAATGTTTTATGAGAAACAAGAAAGTGTGATTTTGTAGGAGCAAGACTGTGTTCAAAAGCGTTTCTTGATCAATATAAACGATGCAGTCAAACATAAACAAGTTGTTGGAACTCAAGTTTATTAAAGTGAAACATAAATGTGTTTACCGGTGATGAAATTTGAATGTTTTACGAGAAGCAAGAAAGTGTGATTCTGTAGGAGCAAGACTGTGTTCAAAAGCGTTTCTTGATCAGTATAAACGATGCAATCAAACATAAACAAGTTGTTGGAACTCAAGTTTATTAAAGTGAAATAGAAATGTGTTTACCGGTGATGAAATTTGAATGTTTTATGAGAAGCAAGAAAGTGTGATTCTGTATGAGCAAGACTATGTTCAAAAGCGTTTCTTGATCAGTATAAACGATGCAATCAAACATAAACAAGTTGTTGGAACTCAAGTTTATTAAAGTGAAATAGAAATGTGTTTACCGGTGATGAAATTTGAATGTTTTATGAGAAGCAAGAAAGTGTGATTCTGTAGGAGCAAGACTGTGTTCAAAAGTGTTTCTTGATCAGTATAAACGATGCAATCAAACATAAACAAGTTGTTGGAACTCAAATTTATTAAAGTGAAATAGAAATGTGTTTACCGGTGATGAAATTTGAATGTTTTATGAGAAGCAAGAAAGTGTGATTCTGTAGGAGCAAGACTGTGTTCAAAAGCGTTTCTTTATGAGTATAAACCATGCAATCAAACATAAACAAGTTGTTGGAACTCAAGTTTATTAAAGTGAAATAGAAATGTGTTTACCGGTGATGAAATTTGAATGTTTTATGAGAAGCAAGAAAGTGTGATTCTGCAGGAGCAAGACTGTGTTCAAAAGCATTTATTGATCAGTATAAACGATGCAATCAAACATAAACAAGTTGTTGGAACTCAAGTTTATCAAAGTGAAATAGAAACGTGTTTACTAGTGATGAAACTTGATGTTTTGTTTAGAAGCAAGAAAGTGTGAGGAGCAAGATTGAATTGAAATGAGTGAATGAATCCTCCAAACGATGATGAGTGAATACAAGCAAAACAACAAGTTACTTATATAACCAGAATCAAGAGAGGTAGGCTAAGTATGTTTTTAAAGCCGTTAAATAAATAAAAGGTCAAATGCATCTAAAGGTCCTTTAAGTTTTTCGTTTTTTTCGAATTGGTCCTTTAAGTTTTAAAAGTCCCAATTAAATTATTTTGGTTTCTGATTTGTTTCAAAGTCATACTATACGTCAGTCTCCGCTTAAAACAAGATGATGTGGCTGTTAATTGTTGGTTTGCAGCATATACCACTAAAAAAAATCTGTTATATGCACTGTTATAGGCTACATGCATAATTTATATGCTGCAAATATTGAGGAAGAGAATGCAACTTAATTTATAGCATGTTCACACTACTGGCATATCATTATGCAGAGAGTAACAATATATATGAGGATTCTTGATTGATACTCCAGTATGAAGTGTTCATTTCTAACAAGCTTAAAGTTTGATTGGACATTCACATGATTACAATCTCCAGAGTAAATTTATACTCCTCATAACTCTTCATCCCTAACTTGTGTACAAATTCTCCCAAGGGAAAGGGATGTGAAAAATTATGTAAATTCCATATTTTTCTTATGCATCACAATACTTCTCTATTAGAAGGGTTTTTCTTTCTAGTATTATTTTTCGTAAAATTGCCTCGTGTAAGATTTGCTTAGTTTTTTTTATATCTTCACAAGAAAATGTTGGTGCTTAATTCCAACTTTCAGTAGTGCCATTTCAACACACTTGGACAATATCAACAAATCACTCCTACAACATCTTTAATATCAGCATCTTCAACACGGTCTAAGAGCTCCAAGAGTTGTTATGCACACTTGGACACTGCATTTTCCATATCTGCAGAGCTTGCTAATGCCTTTGCACCAACATTCTATCAAATCATCATCCTCACTTTTGTTGCGAAGAACAACGTTACTGTACGAGGACCCAGCTAATTTGTTACGAGAATTGAAACGAAATGAGACCATGGAAACTGGGATTGAAGTTCTGAAATATCAAATTGGGAAACAATGGAGTTTAGGGTTATCAATTTTGGGGAAAATGAGTGATTCAAGAAGACACACAGTGTTACTATACGCTGGCAATGCAAAACGGTGCGTTTTGAGGTGACTTACGACCACGTCATCTTGTTTTAAACGGAGAAAGACATACAGTACGACTTTGAAACGATTCAGAAACTAAAAGGACTAATTTGAGACTTTTAAAACTTAAATGACCAATTTGAAAAAACGAAAAACTTAAAAGACCTTTAGATGCATTTGACCTAAATAAAATAAGGGAAATGTCGGTCCCCGTAAATATATCATATTTTATTTCTAATCCCTTTAACAAAAAATCTTCAAACAATGGTTTTTCTAAAAAATCTTCAAACAATGGTTTTTCAAGTATTTTCTATTAACAGTTTGTGTCCTGTTTTTAAGTCAAATATTTACGGTCCCTTTAAAACGAAATATAATATATTTAGAGAGACTAAAATGAATTTTTTTAAGTAAAATATATTTAGTTAATATCATTTTGGTGTAAACATGCTTTTAGACCTTGGATTATATCATTTTTTTAGTTTCAGCCCCTATAAAAATATTTATTTCTTTGTTTTGTTCGTTGCAAATATATCACCTTTTACTTTTGATCTTCAATATATTGTTTTGGTCCTTACAAAATATGTTGATATCAAAATTGGTTGATGTAGTATATTTATTTGGATGGATTTAGATTGATTATAAATTGACACCCTTTTCTTGTATCATCCTTGTATACTCTCATGTGGCATTGCGGAGAAGAGAGAGTGAGAGACAAAGTCGATGAATGTGTGAGGGTCACGTCGCAACGTGTCATTTTTGTGTGTGGAGATACGAGGAGTGTATGCCACATGAGGTAGTCAATCAATAATTGCTCATTTAAAATTTAATATTCTACATATATTACAAGAACTTATTTCAATGTGAATAAAATTTACAATTAAGGACCAAAAGTAAATAGTGGTACTCACCAAAATAGAAAATAGTATATCAGCTAGACCTAAAATATTATAGGAATTAAAACCAAAATTATTGATATTTATAGAGACCGTATATATAAATAAGTCGGCCATTTTTTATTTATTTATTTTTTAAAAAAAAGCCCTGTCATTTTTATTAATATTCGTGGAAAAAGAATATAGGTGAGTTCATAGTGTGTTTGATACATGTCAACACATTAATTATTTTTATAGCGAATAACCATTTTAGTCCTTAAAGAAAATTCACATGACTCAATTTAAACCCAGAGAAAAATAAAAGAAATAATAAATATGGACAAGTTAGTCTGTGTCCTCTTTACCTTTTGGTTGATTGATAAAGAAAATAAATATAGGTCGCATGAACATAGCTCAGTTGGTAGGACAATGCATTATTATATGCAGGAGTTAGGGTTCGAACCACGGACACCTCACTTCTTCACCATATAAGGTGAATTTTAGGTACTAGGTTACCTGACAAAAAAAATATAGAGAAAAAAAAAATGAAAAGAATATATTATTTAGTAGTTTGGTACGAGAGAAATTAAAAGAAAATTACGATTGAAAATAAATATGTGAATTTATAAATAGATTACCAATAAAATGCATAAATATCCTAAAACAAAAACTTTATTTGATAAAATTAAATTAAAGCAAGAATTTCGTTACTATCAATAAAAATTACAAAATATTAAAATATATTTCATAATAATCAAAGATTTTCTTCAATTTAATAAATTAATAGTAAAATAGTCCTTTGTGAGCTTAACTCATTAGTAGATACATTGCATAATATATACAGGGGCGACGTTCGAACCTCAAACACTCTACTTCTTCATATTTAAAATGTGTGAGCTTCAGCCACAAGACGACTTGACAAAAAAATATTAATAAAATGAAATAAATTTTAGAAATATTTTTATGCTTTTACGTCACATACTATGAGTAATATTTTTTTTTATTAAGAGTGAGAAGACATCAAGGAGCCGCTAGACATCCCGACTAGGTCGAGATCTCCAAGGAACTCCAATCATCTGCCGCTCACCCGGGAAACCAAACCCTCGAAAGAAAATGAAAATTACGGAAAACAAAAATTAGGTAACCCCGAACGGTCCCTAAAGAAATCCCCCCGACAAAACTCGGGCATAATATCCCACCAGATAGTGTTTGTAACCATGTGCCCGTGACTAGCGAGTTTATCCGCGCAACCATTTCCTTCACAAAAAATGTGAGAGAAGACCACCTGTATACCATGAGAAAACAACTGTGCCAACGGTTTCGCCATCAAATAGGAAATCAAAGAGGGTTTTAAGAAAGGCAATAAGGCACTCGTATAGTCATCCTCGATCCAAAAGAACCGCCAATGATGCTTAACTTCCATTTTCATTGTTATAATAAAACCCATTAATTCAGCTTCCGGCACCGAAAAAGCACCAAGATTAGTCGAAAAGCCACTCATGAAAGCTCTTGATTGATCACGAAAAATTCCACCACTAAATTGTAATAAAATTAAATGATAAAATAAGAGGCCAAAATATCAGTCACATATTATATAATCATATAAATGTTAAATATGTTTTTCGTCTCTTTAAAATTATTAACTGTTTTAGTCCTTACAAATTTTTTATTTAAACTGGTCCTCCAAAATATTTTTATCATCAAATTTAGTTTCTAGCGTTTATTTTGTGTTGAAAAATAAAATAAACAAAATTCACGGTCAACTTCCTATGTGTATATTTTAAAGAGAAATGATATTTGTACAACCATTTTTTGACAATTTTTGAAACAACCCTCTCTTTCATACTCACATGCTTTTTTATTCTCTCTCTTTTTCTTTCTCTCTCTATTGATTTTGTCCAATAAAAAGAGAGAAAAAGTGGTTGTCACAAATGTTGTACAAAATTGGTTGTACAAATATCAATCCTCTATTTTAAATTAGAGTTGAGATATTTGAACAACCTTTTTTATGACAACTTTTGATACAACCATTAATTTGCAAAGAAAAAGGGTATTGACACAAAAATCAAAGCAATATAGAGAAAAAGTAAAAACATAATGTGAGTATGAGAGAGAAAGTTGTCACCAAAGTTGTCTGTACAAATATCATTTCTCTTTAAATTATGATGAATTTGTGTGACACATGACACGTAATTTATAATTTTTTTTTGGCTTTCGCACCGGTTTCCGACCCACCAATGGTGGACGACTAATCTGACTCATGCGTAGAGGCATGTACACTGACCAAACGTTGTTCCTCATGAGAATCGAACCCGGTATTACTCGAATATGTCCTTAGAAGGAGCTTCATGCCACTGAAGTCCAAAGTACTTGGTTTAAATTTTATAATTTTTATATAACTAAAGGTATTTTAGTCATTTAAATACATTAATTAATATCAATACATTATTTTTAGGGAAAAATACATTGACCTCTTCTAAGATTTCTTTAAACCACACAAACACCCCATTTAGTTTTGAAATAGACATAACCCTCCCTTGAGTTCTCATCAAATATATAGAAACCTCCCTTCTCCCTTAACACTGTTTGTTTCTCTCCGTTAATATACAAAAGGAGAAAGATTGAAGTCCAAAAATAGACACAAATCATTAATTTAGAGCGAATGAACTAAGCTCCGGTACTGTTCAGTTACATTGATTCAGTGATTCATTCCTTTTGTTCTACACACTGCCATCTCCATTTGTGACCTCTCCGCTTAAAACATGATTTCAAGCATATAAGACGAAACCAACACAAGAACAGTGTGTGAATGTAATAAAATCATATCATAAAAATGCATGCATAAAGCAGCTAGTTCAATTTAACTTTCACAAGAACAGTGTCTGCCTATCTCTCCTGCTTCTCTGTCATTAGCAGTTATCAGCATTTCAACCACTCTAGCCACGAGGATGGAACATAAAATCAGTGACGGTCATAGAAGCGAGTTTGGTGGGTAGCAACGGGTGTCAAAATAGAATTTAATAAGAAGAAAAAGTATTCGTGGGATTCCAGAATGACGTGGATGAAGTGTAAATTACAGTGGGTCCCGCTTTTAATTCAATTTCTCTCTTCTCTCACATCTGCTTTCATCTTCTCCCCCAAATGTCCATTGAATTGACACCGTCATTGATCGATTTTCTATAGAAGCTGGGTAATTTTCTTCAATTAAGAATATGACTGTAGTGCATGCTTGGTTTGGTATAGATGAAAGCTAAGCCTTGAAAAGAAGGGAAGGCCAAAACAGTGCAAGAGAGTGTTCAAGTAGTTGATGGAGTTGGCACACAAGAGAGCATTCAAATGAAATTGATTTCTTTTTAATTTAGTTTTAGATGACCATTCAGACACTACACAGTGATTGTCTATGTATAATCCTGAAGTTTTGGTATTTTAAGTAACTTGGTTGTGGTGTTATTTGGTTAAGTGTGTTGAAATATTATTTTTTCTTTGATGCACTTTTTACACAGCAAAAAAAATAAAAAAAACATCTTAGTTGAATGACTTTTAAACAAGTGCTATGACTTATGCCTCACAACCAAGAGGCAATACATAATGATGGAATGTGATTGACTAACAAAGTAAAAATGTTTACAATGCCATTGAATATAAATGAATTGGATTATAAGAAAAACATACACAGACAAGTAAAAATGAATTACAATGCCGTGACTAAGTTAGTAAGAGAAATACTAAGACTGCAAAGGGAACAAATCAAATACAACTGCCTAATAGGCAGACCCCTGTAAAAACAACAAAACCAAAACTCCCCCCTAACTGTCAGAAACATCACAAACTATAGCAGACCTGCTGCCCCCTAACTGAAAATCCAGCAAAACCATAACAGACCCGCTGCACCATAAAACAGCAAACACGCCTAAAAGCAGAGAAAAACAGAACAGGCCCCCAGCAACCAGCAGCCGAACAAAACCAGAAAGAAAAAAAAAACTCAAATGCAGACACCAATCTCCGGAAAGCTCAAAACAGCAAGGCACCTTAAATCAATCTCGATAAACATTCCTTAGGATTCCAACACCTTCATAGTACACACACGGAGCCATGAGGATCCTATCCAAAAACGCCACGACAACCCCTTGATATCATTCACAATCTCACCCACATCCGTAATTTGATTATTGAAAACTCTATCATTCCTTGCTTTCCACAATTACCAAATTGTTGTATGCCAAATAAGTCTTAATAAGCTGACAATAAGTTTACACCACAAATCAAATCCTACATTGACTCAACATGAAAAAAGAAGAAGAAAAAAAAAACCACTCTAGTGCCAGTTACTGTACATGTCCACAAACCCATTAGCAAAACCGCCTTAATTGAGTGAGATGAACGAAGAAATACAATCGAACACGCTTCAATAAATGGATAGTTTCCTCTTCATTTTGTTGTCGTCTTTCAATTCACTAATCACTTATCAGTCTCATCTCATGTGCTCCACCTTTCACGAGCTGAGCTAGGAGGAAAAACAAAATACAAAGTGTCACAGCAGGAAACACAAACCACAGCAGCAGGAAAAAACCGAACTGCTAAATAAAACAGAAAAACTACACCAGCATAACTGTAAAAATCAAGGAATTTGCAGTCATAGTAAAACAAAGCAAGTTAACATATGCTAAATTCCTGAACTTTAAAACACAACTCACAAATTGAACGAGAAAATCAACAAAACACACCCAGAAACATTGCTTCACTTCTATCTCACGTATCCCTCTCCTTAAGTTGAATAATGAATATGATGCAGCTCACGACCAACAAGATGATTTTTTTTAAAATTGACAAAAAGAGAACAACCAAAAATCAATTCAATTTACATAGTAAATAAGCTCAATTCGATAGAGAAAATTACCCAATTTCTACATAAAATCAAAGAAGGAAGCAGATGAATGGCGACACCGAAATACGGCAGAGGAACGACAACGAAACACGGCGGCAACAAAACATTGCAAAGGAACGGCGATGATGTCATAATAGAGAAACGGCGAGACAAAACACCATGGATGGAGAACGTGAGTGTGGTGGCTGTGGAAGTCTGGGTAAAATTAAAGACACACTGCGATGGTGTTTTGATTTAGGAAAGAACCGATTCTTTGTGCAAAATCTCTTTTTTTTTTTTTTTTTTCTTTCTTTCACACCGGTTTGATGGACGGGCTCATACACTGGCCAAGAGTTGTTTCTCCTGAGATTTGAACCCGGTATTTCTCGGTACATTTTAGAAGGAGCGTCCTGTCACTGGAGCCCAAACAACTTGATTTGCAAAAATTTCTTTTACACCTCATGTACATGTCACTCGGACACTCTCATGATTGGTTTTGTCGCGAGATATATCATCACTGTAAAAATATATAGGTGAATACCAATCTTCAAAAAATTCCAGAAAAAAAGTTCCATGAAGAAAATGACCGGCATAAGATTCAAAAAATATATATCTTAAAAGCCAACAAAAAATTACTGACATGAAAGAAACATTAAAACTCCATGAATATCCTTAATACATGTTACTGTTTAAAATAACAATAATCAATATGATTCCATCATTTCTAAAATGGTGTTATACTTCAAATCAAATTTTAATAAAATGATAGTTATTAGAATAAAATGGAGAACAATAACTTGATTTCCATAACAACGTTTCAAAGATATTGTGTTTTGGAAACCATCTCAATACTTTGGTCAATCACCCAATACCAACCCAAAGGAGAAGTTAACTGATAAGACATTTGAAGTTGTGTATTATCCGAGGTCTAATTGGAATGATTTTGTTGTAGATACTAAAGTTGTCGATGAAGCAATTAAGATTAATTGGTATTCGGGAATGGGAGTTAAGCTTTCTTTGGAGACTGAAGAATCTTCAAAGATGACGTGTTTCTGGCCTCAAAGGACAATCATTTTTTTTTTTGTCAAGTAGCATAATGGCTAGAGCTCACCCTAGAAGCCACCTAGTATATATAATATATCTATCTATTACATACACCACCTCAAGGTTACACGTAAGAGAAAAATGCACATGGTTTGACGGAAGTCTGTAACTTGCACTCGTTTAAGCACCTTTCTGTGGCAGAGTTTCAAACGCTGAAACTGTGTTTTCAAATCTTATACGATGTAATGGAGCACCACTTTGCTTGATAGCGCATGCTGTCTTTTCTTCAAGGGGGCAGCGGGCTTTAAGCATGGAGAATACATGGTTATTTAATCTCCTTGCTTTTTTCATTGCTTCTAATAAGGCTTCCCATCCCTGTTAAAACAAAAGTAAATGCAATCAATAACCAGCATAAATGATACATAATCATACAATTCTAGAAATGAGAGAAAAATGAGTTATGATATTATGTCTGATGAAAACGAAAATGATTTTCATTGCGTGGTTTCAGTTATTACTATAAAGAGGACAATAATTTTATAATATAATACATTATGCTTATGTAAAGCAGTGAAAAAATATTTTGGCTCGACAGGGAGATGTAATAAACCTGAACAGCAAAGTGAGAGTTCTTTTGTGTTTGCACGACAGATGCAGCTTCCACTTCTGCGATATTGAGGATCTGATACGAGAAGTCAAAGAGCTCAAAATGTAGCTGTTGCCCAAGCAAATAAATTATGGTGCAGCCCCCCCAAGCAACTGAATCTCCCAGTCTTTCAGGACTACTTGATTGCACTTGGGCAGACTCTTCCAAGTATCCCTATGTAGCTCAAGCAAACACACGTGTCAAAAGAAAATTAAGAGATAAAAAAGAAAGAAAAGGACATTAGCAAATTCATTAATGAATTGAACCAAATCTTACGAAGTGGTTCAAGTTAATTTTTGGTTTACACATGAAGCCAAATAGAGAAGAGTTCTTTAATTGATGTCTATCTTTTGACATTATAGTGTAAATAATTAAATGCAAGAGCTGTAGATGGTTGCTACTTACAATTTGGAGACCACTGTATATTCGGTAGAAATCTTTTGAAATTGTAATGTCAATGAAGCCTGTCTTGGGCGCAGCACTCCATTTACTACAATATTTATCTAATGCAGCACTTGTGAAAGCAAGCGCATACTCCAGAACACTTCCAGTATTCAAGTTAGCCTTATATAAAAGATCTGTAATAAAAGAGACAATGCCTGAACCATTAATAAAATTATAAAATATCACCAAAAGTAAATGTATAAAAGACATAACATCATAAAAGTAAATGTTTAAAAGACACAACACAGAGATCTCTAGAAGCAGTGACAAAGAAAAAGGGAGAATAGCTCTAAATCACAAACCCAAACAAAACACGATGGACCATGAATGATGCAAAAAAAATAAAAAATGAAAACAAACTTTTCAGAATAACAAGTATATTTAGCATAACAATTTTAACATTTCTCATCAGGATCATCAATTAGCTTCCTCAGTGGCTAATTTTTTTTACATTCACTTTGAGAAAATAACATAAAAGTGAGTATTGAAGCTGTAGTGTTGTACTCATAATATAAACGACAAACCGTGTCACCATTACTAGACACAAATAGAATATAATGAAAAAGAATGGTTTTTTTGTTTGTTTAATAGCTTCTTTATAATTTTGGGTAGTAAATTATAACTTATGAGAGGAAAGAAGAACAAAGACCACGAAAAACATGTGAAAGTCAAATTGACATGTTTTGTATAAAACATATATTGTCATTTTCATGATCACTAGTACTATCAGAGCAACCAAGAAGTAATGGCAATTCAGTTTTCGAGTGAATATCTGATAGCTCACTTTTGACATAAAGAGATTCAACTTTCAATTTTTCACGAACATTGAATAGTTATGTCTACTGTAGAATGCTAATATTATACTAATTTCAGTTATAGATTTTTATTCTTTACATTTATTTCAATTCTTCCAAGACTCTATTGCTCTGAAATACCTGAATGCCATTACATTTCCTATTGTTACAATCTAAGCTTGTTCTCAACTTTATTTTTAACATCAAAGATCTGCACCTTTTATTTATCCAGTGATCAAGCCAAGCTAACAAAGGACACTAGAGCAGACGTACAATATCATACCTGCAGCTTCTGCTTGTTTTGACATGATGTGGAAAGAAGCAGGTGATGGGCAACCAGGATATGAAACCATTGCAGCAGCCGTAGATTTAAAGAGACTGACAACAGGGCTATCTCCACCATCTTGAGAAGGTAATATTTGTCCATCAGCTCCAGGAAGCAAGCCCAGCCAGGGAGCAGTTTGCATGAAATTCATTGTGTCTGTTTCTCTCTGTCAAGAATGCAAAATTTAGTAACTATTACTAACAAACTAAAGTAGTGAACAGGAAAATGTCAATAACCTACAGTAAAGGAGAATGAGATTATCCTCCCCCCTAGGTAACAAAATCACAATTGTGTGAAATGTTGGTATCCTTGTAAAATTCATGTTTGGAGTTTGATGATAATGATAATGTTGGTATCCTTGTAAAATTCATGAGATCTCCTTCAGCTGAAATTCGTTAAAACCTATGCGAGAGATTCCAAACTCCCTAAATAGCTCTCACTTTGCGTCTCTATCTATTTGCCTAATAAAGGACATTACAATCTGCATAGTATATCTAAATTGATATAACTTATTCCAAAATATATTATTTTTAAATATCCCTTACTTTTAGTTTCCTACTTCAAAATTTTATAATTTAAATACACAATGCCCAGACTTAAACATTTTGTAATTTGTTTCAATGAATAGAAGATTGTCAAGACATCCAAGTCTTCCTACTACTGAAGTTCTATACATAATTCTTGAATTTTTACATTTTGTGTAAATATAGAGCCGTCCCTATCGAAATCCAAATTATTGGCTTTTTTTGCAAATGGCTCAGTTATTATGGGACAGAGGGAGTAATAAGTATCAAACCTTTCTAGGGTTTAGAGTTTCAACACTTGTCTAATTTTCATTGGTACTTCATATCCTATATATAACAACTAAACCCTTTTTCTCTCTAGAAGGAGCCAGCTTGGACCAAATACCGTCATGCTGTCTTATCATAAATCATGTCTAATGATAGATCTTTTAACTTCATATGCTATAAGTGGCTAAATTTAATATTTACAATTCGTTTAGTCTGTTTTAACCCGTCTGGTTTCTTTTAAGGCTCTGTTTGTTTCACAGAAACATCATTATTTTCAAAACAGTATCTTAAAAATACATATTTATTCAGTTTTGCTGTCGACCATTACAATAAATAAATTGATAAAAGCATTAGATTACCCACCAACACAATATCCAGAAGCCCCATCCAGTATAATACACTGCCAATCTCTTTTATACCGTGAAGAACCTCGGCTTTCAGCTCCAATTTTGTCTCCCAGTTAAGATGTTCTTTAACAAGTCTTACACAACCTGTGTAGATGCAATCAAATAATTAATTAATTGGATTTGACCATGCATCTATGTGCCTGATTCATTAGTACTTGTAATGTGGCAGAAAACACTGTTTGTAACGAGCATGAAATATAGCTGTCTCAATAAATTTCCAACAAAATGTTACGGCACTTAGACAATGACAATACCTTATACCATTAGGTGGTTTCAGTGCTCTGAGATATTGAAAATTGTCCCCTAATCCCCCATCAATGACAGTGACATTTTTTAATTCAAATAAAGGACGAGGTAAAACATGCTACTAATGATTAATACTCTGTCTCATATTAACTTTCGTTTAAGGTTACGCACACATCTTAAGAAAATGAATACTAACACTATTTTAAAAAAAATAAAAATAATGTGGTAGAGCTAAACGTCTCATTTATAATAAGTTACCCTACACTTGTAAGCATTCAGACATACATAAATTTCAGAATAAAGCTTAAAAAAATGAAAGGAAAAATGTCATGTACCTGTAACACCTCCATCAAAAGGAAGAAGGCCAATTGATTTTGGCATGGATTCTTGTAATCCTGTTATCATTGGTTCAAGCAAAGTAATCTAGGAACAACACACCTTAGATTGTTAGAAAGCACAACTATTTTTATTATAAAATCAACAAAAATAGACATGCGCAAACTATATGCATCCAGTATGGCTGTCATTCTCTAGTGAAAATTAGTAGCCCAATATCGTTAAAAGAGTTAGAACTTTTAGTGAACATCATTGTGGAATCTCTATATTAGAGAAAATTCATGTAGTGTATTCTCACTCATTTCTCATATTCTTAGCATATGTGTGAATTGACCAACACAATACACATTGCAGTATGGTTAAACTTTCACATTCATTCATACCCTGAAATGTTTTGGCACTTCAATCTTTGTTCAATAAAAACTTGCCACAATCTTCTCTGATTTATTTTCCTAAATTCTCCTAAGCTCAAACAACATTGCACTAAGTAACTTGTTATTAGAAAAGCCTTGGGATGTCTAGTAAGCGTTACTAAGCCAAGATCTCTGTTAATCTACTTGCACTAATTCGCTCTCCAGACGTCTAGTCCTGGGCATGAGGGAATATTGAGATCCTTATTATTCCACCCACATTAGTCCATACTTCAGATATTCAATCATGAATGTGATGCAGTATTTTGACAGTCCCAAATCTACTGAAGATATGGCTTTGGCAGTGCTTATAAGGTTTGGGCATTCCTTGCCTATTAAGCCAATTTTATGAGGATGCCTTGGGCTTGAGCCCAAATTCAAAGAATATTGATACCAACAACAATGGTATGTTAGATGCTACTACAGAAGATAATATACCAATCCTTAAACAGAGAAAAAAACCATGATATATAAGGAAATATGGAAAACAATCTTCAGATTATCTATATTACTCTAAAATAAAATCAAGATATTATCACATGTTTTAACATATTATACTGTTTAGGAGGTTTTCAAAGAAAATCAAATATCATGCAATAAACTTATTAACAATTTAAGATATTTGTCAAAAAAAAAAAACAATTTAAGATAAATAATAGCATACCTTGTTTGATATATGATCAAGAAGGGCTCTAATAAGCCAAGGTAATGAGCGGGATCCCAAAAGTCGAACGATAGAAAACATATGAGGTATTCCAAAGAATCCGCTATGCAGTCGCGCAAAACTTTGATGTGCAGAATTTAAATCCTATTATTACATATAGTGAGCTAATGAGATTTGAGAAATTTGTATTTACTCAGAAAACAATAACATACATATTGCGGGAGGTACTCCGACTGTCGAGCTTTTAGTAGATAGGGTGAAGCTCTCATCCTGGAAGTGGTTCCTGGGTAAGAGTTCTGTCAGCCTCTGCTCCTTATATGAGTGGGAGGCGCAACCTGTCTTGTTCTGGTTCCGGTAGGGTGTTTGGGTAGTGGGTTCAGGTCCTCAGCTGGGGTGTTGTGTGCGAGCCGCTCCAGGTCCTCAGCTGGGGTGTTGTGTGCGAGCCGCTCCTTGTCTGGCTTTTCGAGGAGGTGTTTTCTTTTAGTTTTGCTTGTTTCTTGCCTTAGGGTTTTTGAGGGTGGTTGTGTTTTGGTGTTTTTGTTTTCTTTTTTTGGAGTACCACTGGTACACACAGCTAGGCGACTGTTAGCCCTCTCTTTTTCTGCTTTTGTTACTGTACTATTTGGGACCTGGTACTTGAGGCAAATCACCACAATTGTTGAGATCCTAGGAATAAGACTTCATCATTGTGCGAACTTATAAATTCCCTAGCTTAATGCTTGTTTGAATCAGAAATGCCTCGGGAATTAGGGTTCTTGATTTTAAGGAAAATAGTTAATAATCGAGAAATTGGTGCTAGCCTGAATTTGTGAATTTGATCTTCAATTAATGGATTTCTCTAGAATAAATAGTTGAATCGAAATGTAAATGAAAAAGACAAAGGATTCTAACCATCACCATTTTGTATGTTGATTCTTTGAATTCATTATAGTGTTTTTGTACTTAATTCTTTAAAATGCAAATTTTTTCATTCTTTTCAGTTTCCAAATCAGAGTTCAGATTCAGATAGCGACTACTTCGTGAGTTAATAATTAAAATACAATCCCTTTAGGGCAATACTTTTATTCACCACTTATAACTTGATTTGACTTGGCACACTTTTGCCTGTTCCTTATCACTGACTGGCTTGGGACATAACAGTGTACAGATGCATATGGTCTAAAATTGAAATTTTGTAAGTAATATGTTTATGATCACACATATGACTAAGTACGCCATTAACACTATTTGCAATGCATTTTACAAAGATTGAAAAATGGCAGTAAGAGGATGCTTACTTGAGTACCACAATAAAAACTAGGCTTAGCAGAGGGTATGGAGGGCTTTTGAACAGGAACTGTCTTTGATGATCTGATAAAACGTTGAGTAGTATTGCAGAGGATGAAATTTGGTAAAAAGTCACTTTGCATCTCAGACCAAATCTAGAATACACAGAAGTTGATCAATGAAATTGCAGAAAACAGATCAAGTCATTTTATTATCAATTACCATTCAAATAACGGGTTTGATGTGAGCATTTAAAACAAAATAATATAAAGTTAATTTCAATACAAAATGTTGTGTAATGTTAATGAGCAGAGAACAAAGAGAGACATCAATTGAAGTACATGTTTAGAGTTCAAAAGGAAAAACCTGTGAGGCCAGTCGGCTAGAAAATGACACAAGGGAGATGTTCTCTTGCATCTCATTCAACATGAGACTAAAAGAGTCTACAGAAAGATCTCTTGACAGTAGTTCATGGGAATGTTTTAAGACATCCAACAACTTCTCTAATTCCTGAAATAAATAGACAGAGTATTATTTTAGTTTGATGAATACTGAAAAAACAAAATAAAAAATTCATAATTACATGCAAAGAAATTAGTAAAGGTAAAATCACTAACCACTATGGCACACAGATCTTGACACTCAAAACGATCAAACAGAAACTCAATATTTTCACGGAAAATTTTATTTATCCGTTCAGTTATCAAACTTCGCAAGTTGATCATCCTTCCAAGTAGCTGCACATCAACAACAAAACAATTAATCACATGGGAGAGTAGTTGTTTTAACTCAAATTCTAATAAGGATATCCAGCAGTACTTGTGTGAGAGAAAAATAGAGACACTGAGAGATCTTATAAATGAAAGGAGAGTACACCATGAAACTATTAGTTCATAAATAATGTTAAGTATCAATCTTAATCATAATATTCATAAGCATTTTCTTGAACAGTCACCATTAGTGTGCGGCAGGTTGCGTCTGGATTTTGTGATGACATAATGTGCTTTTCATGCTTCTAACACCAGAACTTTATCAACTCAAGAAACTGGAGTTATACTGGAAACAGTATTTAAAACTCAACCAATGGAGAAAACATATTTCTTCTCGCAGACAACAACTTTTGAGATCCTAGATATCTAGAAACAACTTAGAGCCTTGGATAGTCCAAGATAGGCTAGATGGGTCTACTTGGGGTAATAAAACTATCTCCATGCCTGTTTTTACTCCATTCACAAGACTCAAACCAAAGACCTTGCCACTCTAACCAACAAGCAACAGCAACAGCAACCCAAAGATTTTAACAAAACTAACTGATAATCATCAGTATAAATGTATAATATTACATTTTTGCGGAAGAATGTTTGAACAACTTATCCTTTTGCATTGGTAACACCCTAGCAAATGCTAAAATGATACTCCCTCCAGTCCTTTGTATAAGAGACAATTTGAGACTTTCTTTTGGTCCTTTTTATAAGAAACACTCTTTAAATTTAAACTTTATCAAATATACAATTCCATTTATACCCTTATTAAATAAACACCGCATAACCTCTTTCAATACAATTGCATTAGTAAGATAACTATTCCCCATGTTAAATTGTTTGGCACCCAGACCAATCGGTTAATATAGCATATTATGATTCGTTATTCTTGAATTAAATTAACTAACAGAGACGTCAATTTTTATGACTAGCTGGGTGATTGAGTCATGGGAATTAAGTTATCAAGTATAATTGGTGTTAATGGTTACAACTTACGAGAACATTAATAGGATTACATTAATTGCTTATAAAAAAAGGATTACATTAATTATAGGTACGGTAGTTTAGTCCAGGGATAGTTTTTAAATAAAAAAAATAAAAAATAGAATTAATAATAGAAAAACTCCTTTCTGCTGTGATTCTCTAAATTTGTCTCTTATAAAAATGACCGGAGGGAGTAATAGAGTTAAGCTTCTTCACTTTGACCAGGCATCAGTCAAGTGTTTTACATTCTAAACGGACAAAATATAAAGATGAACATAGCAGCATAATACTTGCGTAATTATGTTTTTCAATCTCCCCGTTATTAGATAAAAGTTGACTTATCAAAAAATTGTTGAGCAGGTTAGAGATGCTCAGGTTATATTTCAAAGCATCAAATCAAATCATGGAAGAGAGACATTATGATAATGCAATCCACTAACCTTCACCCTAGTCATTTTTAGCAGCATATTGAGCCT
Organism: Medicago lupulina; assembly: GCA_958299785.1. Lineage (NCBI taxonomy): Eukaryota > Viridiplantae > Streptophyta > Magnoliopsida > Fabales > Fabaceae > Medicago > Medicago lupulina. Next base: position 1,016,224 of record OY283140.1, read on the forward strand.
CATAGGCTGCACAGCATACTTTTCTGCATTTTCTGAGGCAAAGAGAAAGGTAGGATCAAGCAATTCACTGCATGATTGCGGCATCCATCAATAGAAAAGGTTAGTATGAGAAGAATCAATAGAAAAGGTTAGTCTGAGGAGTAATCAACAGAAAAGCTGGATAAGACAGAAAAATGACAGACCTTGCTGCCCAACTTTTGTAATATGTGAAAATGGTTTCGCACAATCTGGAAACAAATATGTCAAAACAATGATCCACCTATAAAAAAAAAGGTAAACAGAATATTTGATCAATAGAGCCCATGATAGGAAACAGGTATTCGGAGCTGAAATTGTATTAACATTAAAATTCACTCTGCCACTGATATAAACTGATATCAAAAAGAGAAGGTAGGATAATTTTTTTTTACACAAGGTAGGATTGATAAGTAACTATATTAATTAGAAAATTAAATGAAAGCAGATACATAAAAATGTGCTCTTAAGGGGTCCTGCTTCCTTCTGTATCAGACTTTATACTGCTTCGTGAAATTCACCACGCAATCATCTAGCACTAAGTTCAGAGTTTGTAATACCTCAGCCTCAATTTCATCATAGAGAAACCGTTGCTTCAGCAAAACCAAGGCTTGCTGAGCTGAATCATTATAGATGTCAAATGGCATCAGAACACTTTCAAGAAGACCAGAGTTTGGCGACTCAAGCACACAATCCACCAACATCCAGGGAAGAGAGCATTCAATGGGAAACTACAGGGAACAAATTAACTAATTTTAGCCTATCATAATTTGATGGTTTGAATCAATTGCAACTAAAAGTGAAAGGTGGAAATGCAATGCAATATGTTGCAAGTATCTAGGAAATTTGCAACTGCTCCTATTTAGAAGAGTTCTTTGGTCACAATATAGATTTTCAAATTCAAATAATTGTGAGGTAATAAGTAATAAGTGTTACCTGAATGACTCGTGAAGACTCTAAATAAAATTCTCTAAACCATAAGAAACCAAGATCTGTCAATGTGGCAACAGTCACTGCAAGCATCACCACCCAAGTCAATTACACCGGAGGATGCAAAAAAGCAATGGTGCAAAGCATTTTATATTATTTAATTGTTTCAAATGGTAGAGTACAAATCTTTCAGGATTTCCTTCATTCTAATACATTTCTTCTCTAGTCAGAGAAAATAAAATCTTCTGGGATACTTATTAAAAGAATCGGTGGCATGATGGCCTCACATTTGGTAGACCTCGGTATAATAATCAGTAAAATCACAAGCACAAGCACAAAATGAATTTGGATGCTTTAAAAGGAACAATCTTAATTTTCTAGTACTCATGGAAGGAGCAAAAAAAATCGAGGGGCCCATAATTTTTCATAACTAGAATTATTAAAATGCGTCCAAAAAGCATAACCTTAGCCATTCATTTTCCTAATTAAGTGAGATCTCAGCTTAATGTTGTATTCCACTATCCTTTAAACATCCATTTTCCCTCTCAATCCAATTGGTTTATAGTTTTGTATTGGAAGTTTTAACATTGGTAAAAGTCGAAGGATTTCATAAACAGGAATGATATTAGGCATCTGTCAGCCCCGTTACATTTATGTACCATCTCAATTTCAGGGTGTTCGACTAGCAACCCATTCATTAAATCAGATAAAAAAAATAAAAAATAAAAAAAGAGGGGGTAGAAAAGCCCTGTCGGAAGAAGCTCACTGTGAAGCCATGTATATTTGGGGGACCAAATATTATTCACTAACATAGATATAACACAACGTAATGATTCCAAACTAGCTCACTAATATAGGAGAGGAACTACTGACAGTGGATATCAAGAGAGAGGAAGGGGCTGTCAGTAAAGATACTTAATCTATCAATGAAGAATGATCCCAAAGGACAATTCTGAAGTAAAATTGATGCTAGGGTCAATCTAAGACATCATTACCTGAGTAGTCTAAAATATGCAGGAAAAAACCAAGCTTGTAAAAAAATGTCTCCAGCTGTTTTAAATCATTAACCGGGACTTCTGAGCCACTATTACCAAAAAGTCCACCTGGTCTCCTAAGGTTACCACCAGAAACCACCTCATATATTAAGAACTGCAGACAGTGCACCTGTATTGAAGACGTTGGTTAAGCAATTTTTTTTTTTGAACAGCAACGTTGGTTAAGCAATTATAATGCGCAAAGTGCAAACCACAAATTTATACATATCAACGGAAAGAATTCATAAAGCAGTTCAAGCCTAGATATGTCAAATCTTTGCCAACAACTTTTGATAAGCTTCTCCACAAAAAATCATCATGGAAGGCTCTCTATAGTTATAATAAATTGATGGCTACAATGTACGTGAATACACAAGAAAATTTGTCCAAAAGACCTGAGTTTGAAAAAAGTAATTACAAAAACAAAAGAAAATGTTTTTTCATAATCATACGTACATGTCTACCTACATGCATGCCCACCATAAAAAATGTTGGTTCCACATTTCAGGCCAAAAGCATGCGTGAACCTCTTTAAGAAAATTTATTTTCTATCAAAGCATAGTAAGTCCATGTGCTAGTTCAACAAAACATCTGCGCAAATGGCACAGTTCAGTAAATAGCTTTGACGCTTTGAGCTCTTATCAGTTCACTTGTAAGCATACCAATGGTAACAAGTTACTACAACAAAAAGAGAGAGCGGAAAATAATGCACACCTGAGCAGCAGTTGGGGCAACTGCCCTTGGATAAAATATGTTTGCTTTGCTTTCTTCACCTCCATGCTGTGAGGACTGCAACTCAGATTCTGACTTGTTTGTATTAGCCATCCAATCAGCTGAAAGGGTCCTCATATCAGAAAGAATCCTGAAAATACACATTTGGGTAATTGATAGGTGCAACCTAAAAGAGTTGAAGCAAAAATGATAAAGTTCAGCAACCCCATATCAATCAAGTATATGTAAAGAGGAAGTCTGACAAGGGAATAAAGTAGGGAAGTTTGTAACTGTCGGTACTATAACAGAAATAGTTAGTCAGGATGGTAGTTAGGGGGAGAAATCCTATAAATAGTAGAGTTGTTTGTAGAATAATTACTTTTGTCGTAACAGAAGTGAATTGAGAGGTTTCAGGTTCCTATAATAATCTGTAAATAGTTCCCATTGCTATGCAACAGATTTCCAATCTAGTACGGAGGGAAATTCCTTAATGTGCCATTGCTTTTGATAATTCCCTGGTCCTAGTTCTATGAACTGGTAGGACAGCCCGGTTGCACAAAGCTCCTGCATACGCAGGGTCCAGGACTTGAACCTGTGACCTTTCAGTCACAGGACAACAACTTACCGTTGCGCCAAGGCTCCCCCTAGTTCTATGAACTGGTATCAGAGGAAAATCAGTACTATATGATGCAGACATTCAATCGTTGAGCTGCTTTGCTGGAATTTTCCTCATCATTTAATTGAAGAAATAGAATGCAACCTAATAACTTTATCCAGAAGCCAAGGAACATAGTTAATTCAAAAAAGGATTGAATATGGTGCTTAAAAATAAAACTCGACCTTTACCATAAAGGTGAAACCAGTAACACTAATTACTCTTCCAATAAAAATAAAAAATAACACTAATAACTCTACCCATACTCCTTAAATCTACATAAGAAAGAGAAAAGGTTTTCATGATCAACAAACTTCATTACAACCACTTCACATAAAGGAATAAGCCATTCACATATGTGCAAGTGCAAGTAGCATGCAACTTACATCAGCTCAAACGAGCATTTGATTATTTAAAACGGAAACTCTTTCCTGAATCTGTTACGTCTTTCCCAATGTTTATTTCAGTTTCATACTAAAAATAAATCACACCCCTTTTATTGAAAGGACACTCCCTCCAATCATTCAATCTTCTTTGTTCTCAGATAAAAAGAACTAACATAGATTATAATGACTGCACATTTTGGCTTAATTTTTACACACTAAATACTCCTTGCAGGCTGAAACTCTTCGATTATAAAAAAAAAGAAAATAGAAATAAAATAAGTCAATCCAAACACTAAATTTTTTGTCTGTATTGCTAAATAGTGGCAGATTTTTGCTACTTGTCTTATTTATGTTATTTTATTTACACATGATTGTACTACAAGCTCTACAGTCTCCATTTATGTTATTTTATTTACACAAGATTGTACTACAGGCTCTATAGTCTACATAGTCCATATATTTATAGATAAATAAGACGAAAAATAAGGAATTATTCACTTGTGTACTTTCAACAGAAAGGGTTCTCTTTTAATCCCAGCTAATTCTACAGATGTGAATTTATATTTTGAAGCCAACTATCATCAATTTGCATTATGAAGATATTTTACATTTGATTATGAAGATTTATGTTCTCATCAATTTGCAAGGAATATATCAAGTTACAAAATTAACAAGTTTATACCACACAGCTGAAATTAGAATCCTACCTAGAGAGATCTTTCTTCTTTCTGAAGGTTGTACGCAACATAGAAGATAATGTGTTTTGAACAAAATCTTGGACCTCAGCGTGTATTGTTTCCCATAAAGCATCGGCAACCAGTGTATCACACCGCTGCATCATAGAACCAACACTCTTTATGTAGCTCACAAGTTCGACCAGTGCCTTCCTTTCTTCTGCACTGTAATTATATCGTACTACCTACAAGCAAAAAACAGTATTTATGTTATTATATAATATATTTCAATATTTTAATTTTAATAAGAAACAATTCAAGGTACACTTTGAGTGATATAGTGGCAAGTGGCAACTTTTAATTAAATAAAACCTAGCAACAATTTACTTAGTTCATAATTGTACATGATTTTTTTTTTTTTCTGAAGAAACCAAACTAGCTCACCCAAATTGGCACCGGGGAGAATTGAACCTGAGACCTTCAGAGGAGCACACTCCAAGGTCCCAAGCCAACACCACCAGACCAATCCAAGTGGGTTCATGTATGTGCATGATTAAAACAGCAATATAGTGGTTAGTTGAGATATTGAATTAATAAAAGGTTAAGTGATATAATAATTTGGCTAGTTTAAGTGATACATGGTTCAGATTCATGTGGTTGATGTGAAAACGCAATTGGATAATTCAAGTTTAACATGATTGAAGTGACAAGTAGTATCAAAATTACTATAAGCACATTCTATTTTAGAATTGCGCTTCTAACATGAACAGTTAATTGTTTCATACAAATAAAAAACTGATGGAAATATTGGTATGCGAATACCTAATTTTGATGGGGGCAATGGAAATACAAATTCAGTTCATTTAAGTTTGATGGGGAAAAGTTACAGGCGGTATCAACACCACTATAGATACAAATTGCAATGTCAGAATTGCTCTTTGACATGAATAGTAAATTATTTTATATAAAAAAAAAAAAAATTATGGCAAAGCAGCACCATAGTGCCTGTACCAGATTAGAACACTGATTAGATATCACAGCTGTGAAAACGGGCAATTATTGGGCTACAAAAACAATGAGAAGAAAAAATCACAAGATAATAGAGGGTGAAAATAATTAGATTTGATTATTCCTTACCTTTTCATAGTCAGAGAAAGATGGGGATGCATCCTTGCATGGTCGAGAAAATTTCCACGCACATTGTTCCCAAATGCGTGCAGTCCATCTGCTTAATAATTGAAAACCTTCAACAATCATATCATACATGTTCCCTTTGACCTCTTTGCTCCAATCAACATCAGAACCATCAGTGGACTTCAACAACAACAGCTGCAAAAACAGTGTTAGATAACAAACTCACGCAGGTTTTAAATGGCATGCAACAGTTAACATGAAAAAATACACATAAGATTTCAGGGAGAGCTTTTCCTTTGCAGAGCAGGGGACATCACCTGATTCATCGCTGAAGCAAAACGAATTGTGAAATCATCATGCTCAGCACGAATGGCTCCAATATGATTGACAATTAGATAATGTCTCTGATACGTGTCTCATGTCAAGGTTACTTTCTTAAGACAAAGAAGGAAGATGCTTCATACATTTATACAAATTTAAAGCTTCAGAAGTAAAGGATTTCTCAATAATCGAATTTCCATAATTAAATTTAACTATAAATTAATCTAATTATCCAAATGCATCATGTTTTGTGAGAACATGTATTAAACCTATCAAGTTTTCCACACTATCTAACAACGAAAAGCACAAAATTTTGCAGGAAGAGAAAAACTATTGCACCAAATTTTCAATGCTTAGACAACTGATATGGTTTTCAACAAATGTATTATTCAATTCTGGCTAAAATACAATATAATAAAATTTTCAATGATCAGTGTTTTAATTCCCCTCTATATATACATAATCAGGCAATTAATTTATTGATAGATTCTGCTAAACCGAATGTACATATATGAGAACTTTATCTTGAGGTTGTTTCATACAAAAGCTCTTTCTGTCTCATCTCTCTTTACATTTTCATTTTCTATTATTTTTCTTCACTTTCTCATCCTCACTTCAAACAGAGTTCATGAACCAGAAGTAGAAAGAACTACAGAGCACCCTTCTTGCATTGTTTAACTCAAAAGAACAGAAAGCATGCAATTCGTTATCCTAAAGTATATGTCTCAGTCACAATCCATCTATTTGTTCATTACAAAGGCCAAGGAAATGAAATATTGGCTCAATAATAACAAATATTATCACCAAGTTATCAGTTAAAACAAAAAAACAATTTAGAGGATATTCTTGTGCTTCACGAGGTGGAAGCTCGTGAGGTGCTGGAAGGGTGAGAAGGCGAGTTTGGGAAGAAATTTTTGGGAAGTATGTCGATAATTCCTTCATTATCGCAGCTGGAGAGAGATGCAGATCTGGAAAAGCAGGAATAACTGCTTCGTTCTGTATAAGATAAACAGATCTCAATTTCCAGTCAACAGAGAAGAATTCAGTGCATGAAATGTAAAGTTCTTCAGATAATTCAATAACACCATATTTTCTTAACCCGGTAGACATAAATTATAATTTATCACTAAGCATATATATATATATATATATATATATATATATATATATATATATATAACAGTACCTTAAATATATTGATCAGTCTGTTGATTTTTACTCTCTTGTACAGAGACTCACTGTCTTTTTCTGAAGATGTCACTAGGACAACAAGAACAGGCAAAACACGCAAAAGAATGTGGCGCTCAGGAAAGAGAAGTGCAAAGTCCAATTCCAAGGACTCTACAACAAATACTATAAGAACTTGAAGAATGTCTTCTACACTAATTCAAGTCAAGGAATTGAATAAGAAATAGAAGAGGGGGTATATAAAAATTTAAGTTAAAAATGGTGATACACATACAAGTAAAAATTGAGTCAGGGTGTGATAAAACAACAGGATTATTTGCACTGACAGTATTCAAATACAAAACCCAAGAAGAATTTAGATAAACAATTCTTCTATCAGCTAGATTTTCTCTAACTTGGTTTAGATTGAAAACTTGAATAGAACAGTTTCTTCATTTCCTAGCTGAGTGTCGAACCAAATCCGCTTGTTTCTTTTGAATGAAAGTATATATGCATTAAGGAGAAAGTCCGCCAATATCCTACACTCTTTCTCATAACTAAAATTTCAACATAAACTAGCACTCAAATCTTCTTCTCAATAGACCATTTTATCTGTCAGATGGAATCAGTTCCCACGATCATCCTAAGCACAGATAACTTCTATCCAAAAAGAAATATTAAATAAACAAACAATTACAATTAAACCAGGATAGTGGAAATGGTGGTAGTCATGTGGAAAGGGAAAAAATGTGAAGTAGATATACAGGATACTTATTTACACGGAACATCTCAACATGCAAATTCAACAAAATAGCCCATCTAGTGCTCAAGAAAATCTGCACATGTAATGATAAAGAAAGGTCAATAATCCATTTTTGCCAGGATTTTCAATCAAAATAAAATGTAAATGATGAAGATTATGGAAAATCAAACAATAAATAATAAATGTACATATTTCTGAATTTCAAACACTGGGAAATTTCAACGATTATGCACCTGTAAATCATCTAATTCCTCCCTCATTGAATCAGTATCTTGCCACTGACCACTAACTTGTGTGAAAGTCCTGACAAAGTGGGGAGAACCAACGTGAATGCATGAGAAACTTCATTAAGTAAATGAGAAAATTTAAAATATTCAAAATTTATGTCTTTCTTATTTTCAATCTCTCAAACCAAACACAGAATTAATCTATTATCTTAAAGTACAGAGAAAAACTGAAAGAAACTGAATTTAACAAAACAGTGTAACAAAATTTATGTCTTCCTTATTTTCATTCTCTCAAACCAAACACAATTAACCTATCATCTTAAGGTACAAAGAAAACTGAAAGAAACTGAATTTAACAAAACAGTGTAATTTTACTGGAGAATATGGATGCCTAATACTTTTTATTTTGTATGCCAAAATAAAGTAGCTAGGAATGCCATGCAACCCTCATGCACTCTTGGTCATGCTGTTTTATAAGAAGGTGATATTATCAACTGTATGCCCATTTAGTTTCTTCAATGACATTTTGGTCACCACGTAGTACCCAATCAAACACTTTCGTCTGAAAATCTCGGAGTCAACACTAGCTGGTTATTCCTATAGTATATAATATTTAACATTTTAGGTGAGGCAAAAAGTTAGATTCCTAAAGTGCCTCAATTAGAAGTAGGTGTTCCAATCCACAAAGCATTGGATCGAATGTACTACAGAAGTTACATTCAAGAACAGCATTGATAAATGGAGAAAATCTCTGCTCATTAATTTACATGTTAAACTACAGACTCCTAAAAGCACCATTAAAAGGATTCAGAGAAGGAACAAAAGAAAGACATAACTAACAGAAACAAACAGAACTTGAAAGTAAAGTTGAAGATCCTCTACATGAAGATAAAGTAACATAGGCAGAAACTAAATGCATACCTTTTGTACCATGAAAAGTCATTGGGTATGCTTGCCTTAGCATTTTTAAGATGGTCAAGTTGCACCAGAACATCAAACAACTTCAACATAGACCTAGAGTCAAGAATAAAGCTATTAAATAAATAAATAACAGTGACAAAAACAACAAAATAAGCATTATAACACACCAAAGATGAGATATTGTAGGCCCATTAATGCGCCGCTCAGGCCTAGAAAAACGTTGCATGTCAGTCGCTAACTGCATAAAAAAGACATGAATGAATTTACTTAACATGCTAAATGTCTGAATCAAATTAACTCTGAAAAATAAAAAAGAGGATCGTACAATATGTAAAGCACAAACCGTACTTTTGAGGAAGCCGATGCTTGCCATCGTTGAATTTCACGCAAACGACTCATTTCCAAATCCAGAACTTGATATGTTTCCAAATATAAGTCGGCTTGGCTTTGCTTCATAGAATCAGGAAGCTGTCCCATTGTGGCAAAATGCACAAGTTACAGGAGAAACTATAAACATATAAAAATTGCCTTTGGAAAATATTTAAGGTAGACATTTCATGTGAAACTAGCATACAATCGCGGTAATTTCAGATTTAGTGCCAGGAAAATTCAAATACAATATGAACTTCATGTCTAAAAAGTAACCCTTTCCCTTCTTAAAATATTTCCTCATTAACCAGTAAAACAATATATTTTATGTCTATTGACTGGCTTTAACTACCAATAGATGATAGAAATATTACCTGAGGAAGTGCTTTGACACAACTTCGATATGTGTAAAGCACCGATGCCATCTCCTTCCCCTCTTGGGTAAGAGAATTCTGCATTTTGTATTAGCAAAAGCAGTCAAAATTTACAACAGACAGGTTAAACAACAAAAATATCCCAAGAGCAAGCATCATACCAGCTGATTGAGAGCTTTCGTATCCTCTGACAGAGATAGTCTGTATGCCGCAACATCACAATATTCTACAAAAAAGACGGCATTAGATAGCAATTACCAATAACTCAGCATCTTTCAAGCAAAACTCAAAAGACTCGGACATTATTTTCAAGTAAATCTACGGCGCAATCTCAAATTAGCGACATGTCCGGAGAATAATAGTTGAACTATGGAATCAGAAGTTACCTATTGGACTCTCTGTTGCAGCTCTCTCAGTTGATACCCACACTCCAGGTCCTTGCACCTCTGGTTGCTCATCCTACATAATTAATGAACAAAATGCAAATCACATGAAAAATTAACTCGCATATACCGAAATAAGAATTTCAAGTTCCTGCAATGCGTTATTTGGCAAATACAGACTGTGTTTGGATACACAACTTATTTTGCAGCTTAGAGCATAAGTGCTTATCATATAAGCGCAGCTATTTTTGTAATAAAAGATAAAATAAAGTCAAAAATGTTTTGATATAACCTTTAAGCTATTTTCATGATCTATCATGGAGAGCTTATGAAAATAAGCTGAAAATAGATTATGAAAACTTCATAACTTATTTTCATAAGTTCTTCCAAACAGTCTGATAAGTGCTTATGCCATTACATGATCCTAAGTGATTATTAGATTACTAAACATTTATATAATTAGAATTAATGTGGATTTCGGGACTAATTGACTGAATCAGACAAAACAGTAGCAAAGAATAAAAAGTGATCCATAATAAGCGCATTTCATAATTGGTAGTAAATGAAGGAAAACGCTAATCATAAAATTTGGATAAACAGCTTATTTTGCAGCTTAAAGAACAAACACTAACCATATAAGTGCTAATGTATAAGCTATTTCTTTAATAAAAAGATAAAATAAAGTCAAAAAATTTTCTTATAGGCTATAAGTTGTTTTCATAGGCTATCCTTAAGAGCTTACGGAAATAAACAGAAAATAGATTATGAAACTGTCATAACCTATTTTCATAATCCAAACATTCTCAAATGCTTACGTTAGTATTCAATCCTAAATGATTATTAGATTACTAAACATTTATATAATTAGAATTAACATGAATTAAGGAAATAGATCATGAGAATAAGCTAAACTTTTTAAGCTGTTCATAATCTATCCTGCAGAGCTTATGAGAATAAGCTGAAAATAGATGATGAAAATGTCATAACTTATTTTCATAAGTTCTTCCGAACAGTCTCATAAATGCTTATGTCAATATTGAATCAAAAGTTCTTTCAAATCTATGAATTTACACTTAATAATAATAATTAGATTACTAAACATTTCTATAATTAGAACTACCGCGAATTTAGGGAATAATTGACCGAATCAGACCAAACCGTTGCAAAGAAAAAAGAACGATGCCAAAGCGCATTTGAAATTTGGTAGCAAATGAAATGAGAAAAATGTAGCAGAAATTCGATACCTCAAGCGAGAATGTGGAGAGAGCTGCAATGGCTTCTTCAACGGGAACTGCCATAACAGAATCTTCTAGAAATCTTGAAGGAAAACGAAAGTGCGAAGCATAGAAAGAAGAAGAAGAAGAAGAAGATCAACTACAATGTCTCTGTTTCTCTCTCCACTTTCACTCTCTAGTTGGTAGAGTCTTCAATCGCAAGGTTGAGCAGGTACAACTTCTGTGTTGACTATTATGCCCTCTTTCTTTGCTCTATTTTCCATTTCTGCTACTTTTTACTACTCCCTCCGTCCCATAATAACTGAGTCATTTTCTAAAAAAAAGTGTCCTAAAATAACTGAGTCATTTCACTTTCCAATAAATATTAATTACTTTTTTCCCTTTATAACTCTAATTAATATTACTTTCATCATTCCCAATATTAATGCACCAATACTTAACAAGAACATTTAAAATCACTTTTCTCTCTTCTTTATTTATACATTTGTCTTAATATGTGTGAAATGAGCAAATGGCTCGGTTAATCCGGGACGGAGCGAGTATGAGGGAAGATAGTGATTTTAAAATTTCTTTTGTATTAAGCTAATCTTAAGTGATTTGCTTTGGACCTAAGGAAAAATAATCTACCATACAAAGTTTTGAAGAAAAGAAATCATGCATCTATATTTGTATGAGCACTTATACATTAACACTTTTTATTTGTACTATCTCTTTGATATTCGTATAAATGTGTCACACATGACCTTCTTTTTTGTGCGATGTGAAAAAGAGAGTGATTCAATTAAAATAGAGTGATTCATAAATAAGATTTAATAAAAACTAAATTTAGAAGGTAAATTTGCTTATACAATCTCCAGCCTAATTTGTCTCATTACTTTTCATTTCCACTGAAGCACTCATATCTACTGTGGTCTGATCATATCATATTTAATATAGATTTCAACGTTTTTGTCTTCTAAAGCTTTTGAATGCTCGTCCTCTGCAGGAGGTGCATCTGGTAATGTAACACTTTGTGCTTCACTAGAATCCACGTCTATATCGATTTTGGAACTAGCTAGAAGTAGCCTGATCTTGCACGGTGAAAACTGATATTTGCCCATTTGTTTTGACTGAATTTTTTGGGTCTTTAATTAACTAAATATAATCATCAAATTTTTGGGATGATGGAATTTTAAGGCTGATTTTGAGAATTTTAAGAAACGAGTTATGATTGGAATAATTTTTTGAGTTACGTTTATATTTTTCATTTTTTAAGTTTGATGATGCTGCTGCAATATATTTTTGGGTTAGTGGAGAATTTGATTAGGGGTTTTGAGTTTAGAAGAATACAAGATGAACATAACAATGAGTTTCATGCCATTTTAAAGTGTATTTGAATAGACATTTTTTGTTTGTTGAAGGAAGAAGGTGATGATGAAAATATGAAGATAATGATGAAGATGATTATGTGTTCATAATTTTATGGGTTTGTTTATTTTTAATGAAAAATATTCTAAAAAAATAAGATTATCTTATGTGGCTTACCAATTCATCATTTATGTATAAAAATTTTAGAAATATTGTACATATTTTAAAAGATAAATGACTTAAATGTGAATAAAATAAAAATAAAAGACTCAAGTGTTATAAATAAACAAGATAAAAAACCTCATATGTACTTTTGCAAAAAAGAAAAAAAAACACATGATTATACTAACATAAGTTTTTCTTGTCCTACTACTTCATCTCCTTGAAGTTTTTCACTGATCCTCTCACGCCGCCTTTGAAACCGCCCTGGATCAGATTCCATTGGTTCATCTGCTTCTCTCTCGTAAGGACTCACAACTATTTGCTCAAGTTTCTGGGCATACTTTAGAACATTCGTAACAAACTCAATTTCAAACCAATTGCCAACACAACCTTCAAATTCAATTACTTTTAGCTCATCATGAGAGAATCCTTCAATATCCCTACTATCTTTCTGATTTTTAAAGAGCCTTGGATGTACAGCCTGAAGAGAAGAGAAGAGAAGAAGAAGAAAAAAAGGTTAGATATGGATAGATGAAGAGTGGCCAAGTGAATGTAAGGATGTTTAAATTTGTGTGGTTATTTATGAAGTCATGGATAAAAATAAGAAAGAAAACCAATGAAGAAAGCAAAGCAGTGTGAGTTTCAAACTTGTTTACTCACCCTGAACGAAAGTTTTTGCAAAAGAGGAGAAACTTGAAGAATGTTTAAAATTCACAAAAGATCATAATCATCATCATCACGTAAAGGATACCAAGACAAGTAGATGATGAAGTCCAATTTTTTAAGATGTTTGAGTGGTTGAGTTATTTTCAGAGAAATTGTGACCTGAACAAAGACGTATAAAATTTAAACTATAATTCAAAAATAAAGAAATGAAAATAAAAAACTCACTCTTCTAACACACTAACCATAAAAAATACTGCAAAATGCATAATCTCAATCTCAGGAAATGTTGCACAGAGATCAAATGAATTAAGATCTTCCATGGTTGAAATGGTGAATTTGATGCTCTTCAATACAGGGGTATTGATGTTCAAGGTATAAAAATCATCTCCATTATACTCCAATGAAGTGAGATTAAGGCAGTCCACTAACATTAATCTTAAAAATGTCATGATATTGTTGAATGCCTTATAGCAACTAGTAACCTTGAGATGGCATAAAGATGAACTTACTATCTTTGGTGTTGATGATTTAAACTTACAAAAACCTAAGTAAAGCTCTTCAAGTAGTAGACAATTAGATAACAAACTTTCTATGAACATTTCATCCACTGCTACTCCTCTTAGTGAAAGAGATATCAAATTCTTGAATGGAATGAAGTCACAATTGGTTGGATTGCAAACAATACAACATTCAAGACGTAGATGTTTTAGAGCAGAAGCAGTGGTCTCCGAAAATAAGTCAAAGGCAAATTTGTAACGTTTGCTTGAATCTGAAATTTTTTTGAGATTTTTGTTGTTGAATGTTGATGGAGATGATATGAAAATGAAAAAGAGAAGAAGATGAAGAAAATCTAACGTTTTTGAATTAAAACTAACGGAAATGACTAAAATGTGTAACAGAGAGAAGTTAAGGGACCAAAATAAATCAAATTTTAGTTAGAGGATCAAACCGATACTACCTAAATAGTTAAGGACCAACAATACAATTTAGCTTTTTCTATACCAATCTAAGTTAAATAATTATACTTAAATTCTATCAAATAAAACTGTAAAAAAAAAAAAAAAAAATTCAAACAAAATAAAATATTATACTTAAAAGCGTATCGATCCTTTTTAAATATATCATGGAGAAAGATGGACATTCTGTTTTTTTTATTGTGCTAACATGTGTATTATCAGCGATATTTTATAAAATTATTGCGTGTAAATTACAAATGATTTTTTTATAATTTTTTTATTGGTGACTTTCAAATGTAACAAACTATTCTTTAGAAAAATTGTAACAAACCATGTTTATCTTTTACAATGATAAGGATAAGTTAAGTATGTTTTTGATCCCTATAAATATATCAAATTTTTGTTTTAGTCCTTATAAAATTTTCTTTCAACTTTTAGTTCCTATAAAATTTTCAATAACTACTTATGGTCCCTGTAAAAATTTTAGTGGGACTAAAACGAAAAGTTAATAAACGAAATATTTTAGATATTTGTGATTTAAAAAAAAATGAAACAAACTTGTCTTTAAAAAACATGTAACAAACTCAGCAAACCATACTTATTGTTTTCAAAAATAAGAATAATATAACGAAAATTCTTATCTTTTTAATAACACCAACAATATAACGAAATTATTTATCAACTTGCGTATTTTGGTTTGTATGTATACAAAATTAAAATAAAATAACGATTATTTTCTTATTGATTACTCCCTCCGTTCCTTTTTAAGTGTCTTTTTAGAAAATTTCCATCAAAATAGCAAAGTGTATTTTTTCACGTTTTCTTCCAATTATACCCTCCTTTTAATTCAACAATAAATTCATATTTTTTTGCACACACTTTATCTTTCCAATAAATTTAATATGTTATCTTTTTCTCGTAACAAACAGTTGTTAGTTATTATCTTTTTCTCCAACAAATTCCTATTTTTTTACGCGCTCTCTCCCAAAATAAACAATTGTCAATTTTTTAAATATTCTGCACATCTTTTAAATTATTATAAGTCAATATAAAAATTATTCCAACTTCACATTAATCAAAAACTAAGAAAAACTTTACTTCCTTCCAACTCCTTTAATCAAAGTTAAGACTTCAACTATGGCTTCAACCAATGCTAGATTCGCATTGTGCGACATCTTATTTATAGAATTTTTAAATTTATAGAATTGTTATTCATCTTATTTATAGAATTTTAACTCTTCTTTGAACCATTGTTTGTAACAAAATTTTGTTTAAATTTGAAGATAATAAGAAACAAACTTTGTTTTAAAAAAACAAACTTTAGCTTTCCAAATAGATAACATTAATTAGATTTATTGAAAAAGTTAAGAGTAATTGAAAAAGGGTATAATTGACAAGTCATACCCTAAAAATACAAAAAGGACAGTTAAATAGGAACAAAAAATACACGCTAAAAAGACACTTAAAAAGGAACGGATGGAGTATATTTCTAGTGGCATATAATTGATATAGTTTGTTACACTTTTTCTAAGGATAAAGGAAAAAATTGAACATATACTCATATTATATTTGCTACACGATATATTTTGTGCGATTACGAAAAAATATTATATTTGTTACTTTTTTTTTTAATATTTGAATTCACTCTCATCTATTATCTTTTTAAAATGATAAGAAAAAATCGGATATATACAATTTGTTACATTTTGTTTTAATATTTGAATTTACTTTTATCCATTTATTTATAAGTGTTATTTGTATTGAAGTTGAGGGTAACATTGGAAGGAGAAAAAAGCCAAGATACTATTTTCTTTATATATTGTATTGATAGAGATATAATTTAGCCAAAAAAAATAATTGACTTTCCAATGTAACATTAGTTATATTTTTTCAAATGTATCCCTATATTCACTAGTCTTAAAACATTACTTTTATTTTATATTTCAAAAATTAATAGGGGTATTTTGGTAAAATAAATATTATTTTTTTCTTCTAATACTCTTATTTTGATATGTACATAAAAACCTTAAACAAAATTTGGTTTAAACGGAGGGAGTAAAATTTAACAAAAACTAAATTTAGAAGGTCACAATTTTATAGAGAATACGGTAGTCACACACTTGCTACAAATTAAAACCAAATTCCAATTCCAATTACAAGAAGAAATGTGAGTGTTGTCATGTGGTATCATCCAATGCTAAGATGGTGCTGAGGTTCATTGGATTCATGTATCTTTTAGAACCTGACAAAATTCGCTCCACAATAATTTTGTTTGCCTTTTCAGATGGATGGAATGCATCCCAAAATACATACAAGTCTCTATCTGGGCATAAATTAGATAGTGGTGTGCACAAACCAATCCCATTGTAGGCTCCTTGTCCACAACAAGCAATTCTTGATGTAATAAACCCTGTCCAACAATAACATTTTTATATATACATGTAAATTAATAACATATGATACTATTAACGATGTTGGCATATAAAAGATAGAGTACCATATGCTTTGGGGTTAGTAACAAAATCACTGTGTATTAATGCTGTATTTGCAGCAATAAAAACGTCTTTGCCAATTTTCTTGTTGAGTCCTTGTATCATGTGTTGTAGTTGAGGATTGTACAATGTAGCAGCTCTTTGAAGTTCAGCAGAACATCCTCCATCTGTTCCGCGCATCGCCATTTCTGCTGGAACACACCCCAATGGTCCGGTGCCTGTCACAAGAACTCTACGAGCTCCTATATCATATAGTCTCTGCAACATATATATAACTATGTCAAACTCTTAACACTAACGTTGACATCTCACATAGATAAATGTTAGTATATCAGTTAGGTTATTTACCTCTAAGAGTTTGCGATACTCTACGATGAGAAATTTGACATAATCTTGTAGTGAATATTCGCGAGACCTTGCGGAATAAGGAACCAAGTAGTAATTGTTTACAAAATCGTTACCACCTACGGTGATGAGGACTAATGCTTTATTAACCAACTTCTCAGCTCGGACTGCTCCAATTATAGCGGCCACTCGATGTTGGTACTCTTCAAAGTAATCTAATTGTCTATACATTCTAATTATATTAAGCTGCAAAATTTAAATTATTTCAATACAATAAACCGAAGTTTACATTTGATTTGATTATATATACAATGGTAACTAGCATACTTACAAATTGAACTCCAGTATCATTGAGAATGCCAATTCCAGCTGAAGCAAAATTGGCTCCAGCTAAAAGCTTTTCACCTCTTAGTCGTGGACTCAAGTATGGCAATACAGACTCAATACCAAGTTTTTGGCCTGATAATCAAAGAAAAAAAGAAGTTGAATTGAATGCATACCAAAAATATGAAATTGGTCTCTAGTTTTTGTGTCTCTAGCATTTACATGTCAAATTATAGATGTATTTTTTATTTGTCGTTTTCAAAGTAGTTTTGTTAAAATTATCTCTAATTATTTATTGTAGAGAGAAATACCGTAAAAGAGATGATAAGTAGTTAAAAAAATAATAAATAACGATAAATTATCCTATCAAAAGTAACAATTTTTTTAATATGCGTAAATAACCTTAAAAAGACAATTAATTAACGTGATACTTAACTGATAAGATCGGGAATATTGAGACCATTGGAGAATCGACCGGTTGGTCTACCAGTTGGATAATCAATTCCATAAGGAGGAGAATCAGCCCTAGCAGTAGTTACCAAATAATTGTTGTTACCACTGTCAACAAGTGAATCACCAAATACAAAGAATGCCCTTTGCTTGGAATCAGCACCAGCTGGGACAATGACCCCAATTACTAAGAATATACCTAAAGATATCATCAAAGTAACAAAAGATGAAGGAATTTCCATTTGCATGGATTTAGTTGAAAGGAATTAACCTTTTTCAATATGTGTAAATGGATATGTTGTATTGGATACATCAATTCATGCCTTTTTATAGCCACTTTTTTAAATCAATAAAAGAGTGAATTTTAGGTAGAATGAACTTTTTGGTGGTATTTAATTGAAATGAATTGTTTCAAGTTGCATGTTTTCTAGTTTTGAAAGTGCATGACATGTGAAATTGGTTGAATAGAAATGCAATAAGAAATAATTTCCGCCGCCCAAAAGCATACAAAAAATGTAAGAAGGAAAAAGTGAAAACAAGGTATGTTTCCTATGGTTGACGCATGCTTTTAATACAACAACCAATAAAACTATACTCTTAACGAATTATTGGATATTCTAGCTAAATACTTCCGTGAAAAGCACTTCATAGACCATATTGCCAGTTTTCCAGTTGCCACAATGTCTCTCACTTTTAATTTTTTTTCATTCCTAATGCAAAGTTTTACTAAGACGTATGATTCTCATGAGAAGTGGCGATAAAAAATGAGAGAAAGAAAACTTAGATTAGAATAATTTTCATTTAATTAGCACATGAATACAAATCAGTAGAATAACAAAGTGAGCTTAGAACCCATTTGGGGCTGGACCACTAGTTGGCTTGGAATTTTGGAGTGTGCTCCTCTCAAGGTCTCAGATTCGATTCCTTCTGGTGCCAATTTCGGTGGGCAAGTTCATCCAGAGCGCTTAGAATGGGCCCCCGCAAGTGGGTAGTGGGATTGATCCTCTTAGAATAGTCGGTCCTTGGATCGGATACCAAGTTTTCAAAAAAAATAATAAAATAAAGTGAGCTTAGTTCAGCTGATAGAAACATCGTATAATATATGTAGGAGTCGAAATTCGAACTCCCGACACCATATATTTATTCATCTTATGAGGTTATAATATATGTAGGAGTCGAAATTCGAACTCCCGACACCATATATTTATTCATCTTATGAGATGAATTTATAGCCATTAGATTAATGACTAAAAAAAACGCAACTATCAACGTATTGGATTGAGATTTTAAAAGACTATTTTGACGAAAAAAGTCTTGAAGATTTTAAAAGATTGTGGAGGAATGTATTAACTTTCAAAGGATTTTAAAAGACTTTTAAGATTTTGAGGGATTTTAGCTCATAGACTTTTAAAGATTTGAAAGTATTTTATGAGAATTCATAAGATTTGAAATGACTATCAAATTTTAGCAATAATTCAAAATTACAAGAGTAAATAAAAAATTAAAGGTTTGCTAGACCAAAAAAAAAAAAATCAAAGGTTTGCATGATAAAAAATAAAATCGATACAATTTTTATGGGATTGACTACTAATAATTATATATTATAATAATAATTACTTAATAAAATTAAACTTACTCATTGAAAAAAAAAACTTATTGATAATAATAAAATAAAGGCAAAATTACACTTTTAGTCTCTTAACTTAATTTTAGGTAACAGTTTGGTTCTTTATTTTTTTTTCATTTCAATTTGTCTTTTTTGTTCATTTTCATATACATTTTTAAGCTTAAAATTCATGATTTTATTTTCTTATGGTCTTCCGGTCTTCAAATCTATGATCCTCGTCTATGTTTGCATAAGAATATTATATTTGAAGCTTGAAAATGTATATGAAAATGGACAAAAAGGGCCAAATTGAAATGAAAAAAAGATAAAGGACCAAACAGTTACCTGAAATTAAGTTAAGGGACTAAAAGTGTAATTTTGCCTAAAATAAACATGTAAGAGCACGAAAAAGAAAACATAAAGTAAATAATGTGATCAACAACAACCAATTCGTGAAGAAAATAAAAATGACAAGAATAAAAAAAAAAAAAACCTGGAAAAAGAAAACAAACATGAAATAATGATAATGAGAGAAACAAAAAATGAAGGGGGAGAAGGAGTAAAAAGTCTCAAGAAATCTCAAAGCTATGTGTGGGAGACAAAAAAGTCTTAAGGTTAGGTGTGAGATTGTTTCCAGGTACATTTTACACTAAAAAGTCTCACAAAATCCATTACTCACACCAATCCATTAAAATCCTTACAATTTTGAATACCAATAGACAATTTTAAAGTTGTGCAAAATCTCAATTGAATACCACTGGATTTTATTGGACTCATTAAAAAATCCTGAAAATCCTAATTGAATACCACAAGAATGTTTTAGATTCTTTAAAAGTCTTGATTGAATACCTAAAGACTTTTTTAAAACAAAAAAGTCTTTTAAAATCCTTTGAAATCTCAATTGAATACACCCCCCTTAGCAATCTAAATTCCAGAACAGAATGCTAAACGATTTTAACAAATTAAATAACATAATTTGGTTTTAGTTTTGTTTCAAAAGACAAAAGTTTATTAGAAAACTTTTTTTTTTTTTTTATACTAGAAAACTACTCTAAACACGCGTGAGTGAGTCGTGACAAATTAAAGATAAAATAATTTAGACTTATTCTTCACTTAAACAAAAAAGTGACTTTTAAGGTAAACAAATTGTTGAATTCGTGTACTCATTACATTGACAGCCATATAGATATCGTATTTCAATTCAATGGATATGATTTTGTGATACACTATATACCATATTATTGCTGATAATTAAGAAAACTCATTTACATGTATCCTGCAACTAGAGTAATTTAACCTGAATAAAAGATATAAACTAGAAGTAATTAAACCTCACTAACAAATATAACGTTTAATTAAATTGTTGACCCGTGAGTCGCACGGATTTATTGTTAAGGGATTAACATACGAATAATAAAATGCAATATATAATTGGTAACGGTCAAAAAAAGAACAGGTGATAATGCATAGTAGACAAAATAAAACACTTCATAAAATGTATAAAATCTGAAAATATTATAATTTTTTTTTTGGTAATCCTATCAATAATTCGGTAAATGAAATATGAAAATTTTAGTACATTGGTATGTAGTTTCATCACACATTGTGAAATACTTCCTCGTATACGACGTTAGACGTCACATTGGTATCTTCACCATCTTCATCAGTGTTCAATATATTTAGTCATTATCTGGATGTAACTCTTAAAACAACAACATACAATTGTACATGAGAAAATACAGGTGTTGGTAGATATACACCAACATGTTTAAGCGACTGCCCTTGACTTTTGTTGATTTTCATTGCAAATGGTACAGTCAAAGGAAATTGTCTTCGTTGAAACTTAAAGGAAATCCCGACATCTGAAGGCGATAGAGATAGTCTGGATACAAAAACCTGGTCACCAACATTACTTCCAAAAATGACCCTCCCCTCAACGACGTATCTTCCCATCCTAGTAATAACTAATCTGGTTCCATTGCATAATCCATATCGTGTATTCATATTTCTCAACGACATAACTGACACACCAACCTTTAACCTTAATTTGTGATTAGGCAATCCAGAAGCAGTAACGGTGTTGAGGAATTCGGGTGTATGAACATCGTCAATATGATCACCGTTTAAGTTACACTTAATAGGTGAATCATAACTCAAATAAACTTTCTCCTCACCTGGAACCATGTCCAACATATAGTCGTTGATCTTCTCGACTATGGATTTTTTTTTGTCAATATAGCTATATTTTGAAAGTAAGTTATGACATTCATGCTCTTTAAGGTGTTAGGATACATGCTTTCAACAATAGCAGTAAGAGGATCTCCTGCGCTTTCTATGAGAAAATCTGACAGAACATCAATGGTTTTGTCTACTTCATTGTCTTCCCCTATTCGTCATCGCTGATGACATTCTGTTATATCACATTTTTAAAGTCTTTTTAATTAAATTTTTAGTCTATTTTATTAATTTAGTATTTCATTTATAGTCATTTTACTTATTAATTGAGTCAATTAGTTTATTTTATTATTATTATTATAGTTGGCAGTCATGGGAACAAAGAAAGGAAAATGGATTGTGCTTATTTGACTTTGTGTCATGAGCTGGTGCGAATAATAAAAAGGAAAATGCAAACACATAGTGAGAGCTTGAAGCAAGTGGGCCTTTGACCCAAAGTTTGTTGTTGACCCGAGAGTTACAAAGAAGGAGGTCTTGCATTCCTTATGAGAGGGGGATGACGACACAACAAAAAAAGGAGTGAGGTATCACCCTTTTGGTAAAAGAACAGTTTATATGTAGGGAAAAAAATGGGTGGGGTAACCGATGTACATGTGTGGGAAAACAAAAGGATCTGTTGAGTGG
The DNA here is from genome assembly GCA_958299785.1 of Medicago lupulina. Classification (NCBI taxonomy): domain Eukaryota; kingdom Viridiplantae; phylum Streptophyta; class Magnoliopsida; order Fabales; family Fabaceae; genus Medicago; species Medicago lupulina. The sequence continues at coordinate 1,038,730 of OY283140.1, forward strand.
AGAGGTTTCTGTATTTTGTGTGGGAGAGCAATGGATGGAAATTAATGCAGTTCATTGTATCAATATAGCACGTTAAAAAGTGGAGGAAAAATAGGAGAAAATTTCTCTGATCCCTAACATTATTTTTCGAAATTCAATTATTGAAATTATTGGAATTCTTTTTGAAATTGAAATCTTGGTATTTAGACGGAAATTTTTAGGGCTTCACTTACAACAATTAATGCAATAGATTTGGAGCTAGGGTTAAATGTTTGCAGACCTAATAACATTAAGGGGTAAGGGATGTATCTTCTAGTATTATTTGTTGAATTTTTTTTTCTTTCATAAACCCAAGCCTTCGTATTATTTGGTTATTTAGTAGCATGTGTATTGGTGTAATCAAACCTTAATAAAATTTCGTTATTTAGCAGCAGACCTATTTGTGTGTTTTAGGCCTTCACAAGTTTGGGTCTATTTCGTTTTTTATTTTCCCTTGATATTTCAAGATTATTTGGTTTTAGACCTTAAACTAATTTGATTGGCCAAATAAGATGATGTGGCGTGCTAATTTTACATAATAAATGACATGACATGTTGATTCAAATTCAACCACTATATCTCCCTGAGGTCCTTTTTAGAAGAAACAAAATTATTAAATTTTTTTAGTCCTTTTTATAAGAAACTTTGATGAAATTTCAAATATATTATATGTAAAATTTCATTTCTGCTCTTATTTATTATGAAAGAGAATATTAAAAGTAAGATTAAAAGTAAGTAAGTCGGTGCAATCAAGATAATTAATATAGGGGCATTAATGAAATAAATTTAAATTTATAGGAGTATCAAATGCAAATAAGTACGTTTCCTTGGTCTATATGATTTATGTGTTTTGTTTCTTATATACAAGACCATATGAAGTATAATTTAATCAAAGAATCTTAAAATGACAAGGTGGATCTAAAACTTTTATTTTTATAGGAGTAAAATCAAAACTCGCCTGTGGTTTGCTTTGCACCTGTTCTGCTGCGGTGTGGCTGGTTTTTTTGTCTTGCTTGGCAAGTGGTGCGCGGGTAACTTTCTGGTCATGTAGTAGTCGGTGGGTTTCCCATCTGGTTTTGTAGTTTTGGCCGGTGGTGAAGCTGGGGTATGCGTGCGGTTCGTCAACTACTATACTCCCGTTTCATTTTTCGCTTGTTGTTGTTGGTTTTTGGTGTTCCGTATATATGCGGCGCCATGTTTGTGTTCTCTTTGCTTCCGCGAGTTTATTGCTTCTTGCTTTATCTCGACGTGAATAATATTTGCCATTTCAAAAAAATAATAATCAAAACTCTCCTAAATAACAGGGGGCTAAACATTATTTAACCCCAAAATTAATGATATTATTATAATATTGTAACATGCTGATTGATTTAAAAAAAATTGAAATGTATTTGTTAGAATTTACTAATTTATAAAAATTAACTCACAATATATGCACATAACCTTATAATTTGTTTATCTTTTTCATTTATTTAAATGGAGCCTCTCTGAGTGAAATGTGAGACTAGATCCTTCGAATCAATCGGTCTTTAAATTCAATGCTGAGTTTTTTCTTTGTTATAGGGTGCAAAAAAATGATTTTTTTTCACAAATTTAGATTTTATAATCCGAAAACTTCAAAAAATAGGATGCACTCTTTGATTTTTTCGGATTATAGAATCCGAACACCCACTGAAATTCAAAAAATAGGGCAGACTCTATGTAATATGGATAGTCATTCTATGAACAATATTAATATTCCTAACTCTCACCCTTCTATTTTGTCATTGTTAGTTGTTCTCAGTAAAAAAATTGGTTTTCGCGTTACTTGATAGGATTGCTCCGAAACTTTCTCAAAATATCAAGAAAAAAAATCAAGGATCAAGACTCTCCCAGAAGAGACTTCTTACGTGACTCCTCCCCTCAAAATTCAAAATTCCATCGTTTAGACCCATTTTTTTTTCTTTTTAATTTTTAATATTCTCAGAAAAATCCGAAAAAAATTGTTCTAATTTTATTCGAGTTTTAGATTTTTTTTATTGGTATTTTTATGATTTTATTAATAAGGACAGGGGGAGAAAATTTAGCGTTGGGCTAAGACTGGGCCTCAACCAAAAGGAAAAGAAAATTGTTTTAAAATGTCGATTTTTTTTATTCTTTCAATTGCGATTTCGCGCGTTTTGGTTGAAAAAATAAAAAAAAATTGAGACTTATTCGGAATGTTACGAAACTTTGCATATCATCTATATGTATTTTTATAGAGATGTGAGTAAAGTTTTGTAAAATTCTGAATAAGTTTCTATTTATTTTGATTTTTTGACCGAAACATGTAAAATCACAACTCGAACTAATTAACCGTCTCTGGGGTAAATTCGTAACTTCCACGTGTCAATATGAAGTTTAATGTAGAGAAGTAATTTTCGAAGGAAAAACGAAACAAAATAAAGAAGAATCAGAATAGGGTTTTAGTTTAGAAACAGAAAAAGAAACTGGTGTAGAGCCTTTAGCAATGGCGACGTCGATGAAGGGTTCCGGTTACGGTGGCGGTTGCAAGAACAAGCTGTTCTCATCTTCTCAACAGTGTCAGAAGTCTTTCTTTGTTTTTCCCTCTACGCGCATTGTCGCAAATCTTCGTGCTCTTAAGCATGATCATGATTCTGATGGGGATATCATTCGGTAATATTATCGATTTTATTTTATTAAATTTATATGATTTTTCGTTTTTCAATAATTTCGTTGTTTTATCTATATACAGTCCTCTGAGCGCTGACGAAGTTTTGAAGAAGGGGTTTAGTACCGAAGCGATTAAAGCTCTCACGCTCGATGATATTTCAGAGGAAGACCTATTTCAAGTTGATTTTGTTGTTGGGTAAATATTATCTTATTTATTTTATTAAAATTTCTTTGTTTTTCCTTTTTTGAATAATTTAGTTGGGGTTATTCATCTACAGTCCTGAGAGAGCTTCCAGTGTTACCGAAGTCCTCACTAAGCTGGGTTTGAAATTTAACCAAACTGATGTTTGGGGCGGTTTTGGTTTGCAGTACAGAGAGTTACGCGTCGAAGAAATAGAACTAGGCACACCTTTAGGTCAGCGATAACTGTGATTTGTGTTTTAAAGATAACTATTATACTATTATGTGATTTCTAACTAAATAATTCCCTCTTTCAGCCGATCCTGGGCTCAAATACTTTGCCTATAATCACTTCGCATGTTATGTTAAGTACTCTGCTATTCTTAAGGCTTTTGAGGTGAAAAGGTTCTCTAATGGTGTATTTTCTATTACAATGATACAAACCAATTGTATGGTTCAATAAACAATAGACATCCATCCACTCATATTTTCCTGTATTAACAGAAAAAATAGGTAGTAATTTAATGATTCTGATTGCTGTGATTCTGCAACTTCAATTACTTCATCTTCTAAAAAACATGTAATTTTTAACAGGTAGTAGTAGAATGTCTTGCACCACCTTCAATGTTGCAACTTCTCCGAGTCTTCATGGATTATCTAAGCTACTTGGGTTTAGAAACCACTGTTGCTTTCACAAGTCTTCTACCCACCTGTTAAAAACCTTTAATTTAAGCTTCATTGATCATAGCTTTAGTTGCTATAATACGCTCTCGCACTCATTCAAAAGGGCTTTCAAATGTGTTGCTCAGAGTTCAGAATCATCAGTTTCTGTTGGTGTTGACACAAACAACAATTCTAGTAAGCATTCTAGTTACTCAATCTTTTAATTCCCTTTGCATTTGCATTTTTGTAAATAATATTATTTTATCTGTTTTTTTTTTATTATGAGTTTAGAGTGAAAAAGATTGTGCTTATGTTTGGTTCCACGTTTGGAGCATTCTGGAGGTGTAGAATTGATTTTAACATTGATTTTGCCTCCAGAATTGATTCTAACTTGAACCTAGGATATGTAGCTTTTGAGTCTAAACATGATTTAGACACTGAAATTTATTATTCAACCCACTTGTACGAAAATGTATTCAAGTATAAATCACTTTATATTCAACTCACTTTTAAGTAAAATTAATTTTACAAAATCAATCCATTCGAAATCAATTTTTTGTCGCCACAGAACCAATCATGCATGTGATGTTATATATGAATGTGAACTATATACTAACTTTATTGCATATACTGTTTTTTGTTTTGTTTTTCATTTTGCTTATTCCCAAGAAGAAAGGGTGGCTGTTCTGGTTATTGGTGGAGGAGGACGTGAACATGCACTTTGCCATGCGTTGCAACGATCACCGTCATGTGATACTGTATTCTGTGCTCCTGGCAATGCAGGAATTACCAGCTCAGGAAACGCGACTTGCATCTCAGACCTTGATGTTTATGATGGTGCTGCTGTAGAGTCATTTTGTCGGAAATGGGGGGTGGGGCTAGTTGTTGTGGGACCTGAAGCCCCACTTGTTGCAGGTCTATCAAATTATTTAGTTAAGGCTGGAATTCCGACTTTTGGTCCATCTGCAGAGGCTGCTGCTCTAGAAGGTTCTAAGAATTTCATGAAGCATCTGTGTGACAAGTACGATATTCCAACTGCTAAGGTCTGTCTTGTTCTGAATCTCATCAAACATATCAATTATCAACCCTTGTTCTATTGGAATGATATTTTTCTGTTTTATTTTTATTTTTTCATGTATCGTATCTTATAACAAGCTCGTGTGTTCTTTTCCCTTAATTTTGTTAAGTACTAGGACCATGTTTGGATAAACAACTTAGTTGATTACTTATAGCATAAGAGTTTATCATATAATTTTTTATTTATAAACTATTTCTGTAATAAAAGCTGAAATAAAGTCAAATTGTTTGCATATAAGCTATAAGTTGTTTTCATAAGCCATCTTGGAGAGTTTATGAAAATACTCTAAAACAGCATACAGACATGTCATAAGTTGTTTCTATGAGCTCTCCCAAATAGTCTCACAAGTGATTATGTCAGTAGATAAGCTATGATAAGTCAATCCAAACAGGCCCTAAGAGGTTCAAATTGAAACTGTCTAGTGTTGGTTTCTTGATACGCAATATTTGTAATGGTGGCAGAATTTTCTTAAGGAAGTTGTTTACTAGTCTTTTCTCTTAATAACTATATTAAACAGGTTGAATATAGTTTTGAGAAATGATGCATATAACTAATGGGGTCATTATGTTTTGCCCTTATTTGTTCTCTTTATTTGATGTATATGGTGTTCTTCCATGTCCTTCTTGTTTATCTATTTTGCTCTTAGGTTTTTGCCGTAGTGTTTACTTATAATGGACTTGTTAGTGCAGTACAAAACGTTTACAGACCCATCCGCAGCAAGGCAATATATTCAAGAAGAAGGAGCACCGATTGTTATCAAAGCCGATGGACTGGCTGCTGGAAAAGGAGTTACCGTTGCCATGACACTTGAAGAAGCATATGAAGCAGTTGATTCAATGCTGGTGAAGGGTGATTTTGGTTCGGCAGGTTGTCGTATCATTGTTGAGGAATTTCTAGAAGGAGAAGAAGTCTCATTTTTTGCATTGGCTGATGGAGAAAATGCAATTCCACTAGAATCAGCTCAGGACCATAAGAGAGTCGGTGATGGTGACACAGGGCCAAATACTGGTGGCATGGGTGCATACTCCCCCGCTCCTATCTTAACCAAGGAACTTCAATCTATAGTAATGGATTCTATTATCATGCCAACAGTAAAAGGAATGTCAGCAGAAGGTTGTAAGTTTGTTGGTGTTTTGTATGCTGGGCTTATGATTGAGAAAGAGTCTGGCATGCCTAAGTTAATTGAGTATAATGTGCGATTTGGTGATCCAGAGTGCCAGGTCAGTTAAGTCATAAAATGCAGTTTCTAATGTACATAGTTATTACTTCATCCGTGAAAATTGAAATACACTGTTAAAGGCTATAACTCATAAGGCATTGATGACACAAATTGTATTAGGATTCTATAGTTATCATATATGCATGGAGCACAATCGATAGTTAAGATTTGTTGGTGTGTCACAATCGCTTTATAATTCTTTTGCACTTTTGTTCTTTTAAAAATGTTTTAAGCAACTTTGATGTCTATAATGCTTGTGTTTGTTCACTTTTCTTTGTTTTGGTTTTCAGATCACATGTCTATTACAATTGATATTTCTGTTGTTAAACAAATTGATATCCGACACTTTCACAGCTTTCATCTTATATTCTTTAACATGCTTATCTTGGATCATATTTGAGTAACAGACAAGCACCAAACAATCTCATTGGTTTTATTTAAAACAAAAGGGGTGTAACCTTTGATAACAGATGATCACATTGACATTATGCTTTTTGTTACTAAATTGAAGCTATTATAACTTATGCGTATCATTTTTCCTTTTGAAACTTTACACAGGTCTTGATGGTTCGGTTGGAGTCTGATTTGGTGCAAGTTCTGCTTGCTGCTTGCAGGGGAGAGTTGAGTGGTGTATCACTGGACTGGTCTCCTGAATCTGCCATGGTTGTGGTAATGGCAAGTAAAGGATATCCTGGATCATATGAGAAGGGAACAATAATTGAAAACCTTGAAGAAGCTGAGCTTGTTGCTCCAGATATCAAGATATTCCATGCTGGAACTGCTTTTGATTCTGAAGGAAGATTTATTGCAACTGGGGGCCGTGTTCTTGGGGTTACAGCAAAGGGAAATGATCTCGAAGAGGCATGTGATCGAGCTTATCAAGCTGTTGAGAATGTGAACTGGCCAGGGGGATTCTATCGTCGGGATATTGGTTGGAGAGCCCTTCCTCAGAAACAACATGCGTCAAAGGTGTAAACTACTATGACAAGGTCAGTAATAGGCATTGCTTAACAATCAATAACAGTGAATTGGATGACAAATATAGAGCATCTCCAATATATGTGAGGGTAATCCATAGTTGATGAATGTTGTAATTTATTTTTTGTATAACAGAATTGATAGGAGAAATGATGATTAGATTGAGAGTGCTGCAGATTGATTTTAAACAAAAACTGTCTCACCTTGGTGATCTTTTATGCCTAGGTTATCTATGCCAATGCTATCAAAGAGCAGAGCAGAAAGATACCTCGAGAAGTTGACATTGAACCGAGTTTTTGTTCTTTTCATTTATGCTACACTAATCCTATTAAAGAGCAGAAAGACACCTAGAGAAGTAACAATATGAGTATTTATTCTTTTCATATTATACGGATCAAGTAATTGACGGTGAGAAACTGTTATGAGAGGTTCAGAATGACTTTAAAACAAGTTGAAACACAAAAGGGTTGCCTTACATACTTACAGTGTGATCTTGACAGAATGAAATAACTGCCCCAAGGACTCCCAAGTCTAAACAGATTTACATTAGTGAGATTTTTAAGAGTTGTTTCTTGACTTGGAAATGACATGGCATTTGGAAACGTACAAATAAAATATGAATTAATGAAGAGGTGGAGAAGGATTCTAATCATGCTTCCTCCAGCATTGAAAATGAATGGTGGAAGCAAGTAAAGGTTCGCTGAATATCGGAATCTTAGTCCTATGGAAGTTGGAACTTGGTCACCAGTAGCATCACCACTCCAAAAGACAACACCTGATTAATGGTGAAACGTGTTTTTTTACAAGGAAAATTATTAGTGATAAATTTGTTAGTAAATAAGCGATGTGTGTATTGATTTTCACCAATTACACCTTTAGGAATACTCACAAAATCAAACAGCTAATCAAGGTTCTTTATCATCAATTTGAAAATTTAATGCCACAGGTTAAAATATAAGTTGTATTAGATCTTTAGCACCATCCAAAATTGAATCACCAAAATAATGACATCAATCATGATATACCAATATCATAACCATTTTTTTCCAACTATAGTACCAGAAGCTAAAATAACAATTGTGTCAAAACCTTACCCTGAGTTAAAATTCAATCATCATAACCTCTACTATAATCCACACGCATGTGTTTATTTAGACCATGAAAAAATGCATCAAATGCAAGAACAGGACCAACATAAGCTAAAATGACAATTGTGTCACAACTTTACCATCACCTAAAATTCAATCATCATGGCATCTACTATAATCCATACGAAAAAAAATACATTAAATGCAAAAACATGATCGCAACAACAAACATGCAAACATGACAACCTCAACTAAAAAAAACATCTTTCTTAAAAACAAACCCAAAATGAAGAACAAAATACCTGAGATTAAATGAAGATTTTTCTACGGCTATGCAGCATAACAATCTCTGGTACATAATCCACTAACAATCGGGATAAAAAACAGCAAAAAAATAAAACCCTTAAAATGCAGAATCATGAAGAATGGAAGAAAACCATATATGATGAAGCAGAAACTAAAATTGTGTCGAAAAATGAAACCCTCAAAATGAAATCAAATTTCAAAACAAAAGAAACAACAAAAAAAATGCATAAAAATCAGTCAATCCAAGCCATGCATGGCCTCAGAACCATGAAAAAAGGAAGAAAATTACCTCTTATGAAGAAGAAAGTGAAATAGTGTTCTCAGCTGAACTTAGGTACCGTTTGCCCAAACTTTTTTACGGTCTAAAATCCACTACAAAACAAAGTTAAAATAATGGCATTTAAGAAAGAAGCTAAAGTTGTTTGGTTTCTTTGTTTTTTTTTTAGTTTTAAAGCTATTTTTAAGTTAAAAGTTGTTTGGCAAAAATATTGTATAAAATTTTGATTTTTTTTTTTATGGTGTTCTGGGTTCGAACTCCAGATCTTGCATATATTTTTGCATTGTCCCTATCAACTGAGCTAAGCTCACGAGGACAAAACTTTAAATTTATTATGAATTAACATAATAAATAAAAAAAATGTTTAAAATATTTTTTGAAGGGTAAAAATGTTTAAAATATAAAATATTTTTTTTTACAGATACTATATTTACTCAATGACGTTTATTTTGTGTAACACAAATACAAATTTGTATCATCATATAAATGACTTGTTAAATATTTGAATAGCAGAAATAATTTAAGTAGGATCAAATAATAACATAAATAATATCAAAATAGTTGATTTTTTCTTTTTTAATTATACTCTCTAACAAATTTCGTTATAAGAATACCATATTTTTGGTGTCGCATAGTTTGTTACAATATAAAGATGCAAAATATATATAGTTAATTAAATTTTTTGGGAATCTATACTAGTACTTTTAATTAAAATCAAAATTTTATAAAAATAATTATACGCATTATGCAACGCTAAAAAAAATTATACGCATTAGCGTAACAAAAATACAAATAGACGGGCATAAAGTATTACTCTAAACACTAATGTGTGTGTATAAATTTGCGAGGTTGAAGAAAGAAAATAAAAGTATTTGGTATCATTAAATGACGACGTGAATAAAATATTTGTGAGGTTGTGATGATTAAACGATATTGAAATTAATTATATAAGTGATAAAAAATAATAAATTTCCTTTAAAAAAAGATAATAAAATTAAATGAAACCTCCTTAAAAAAATTAAATGGAACGGTACAAAACAATAAAATTAAATTAAATGTAAGAAAAAAACATATTGAAATTTAATATTAAAAAATAAAAGAAAATGTTCCCAGCGTGAGTTGAAGATAGGTTGTTGGAAATCCCGCCCCAAACGTGAGGGGGAGGATTGGTAATTCCACCTCAGGTGTGTTGGAAATCCCGCCCTGAATGTGAGGGGGTGGGTTGGTAAATCCACCTTAAAATTGCGATGTGATGTGCCCCTAGTTGCCTTATGTTGGCTTGTCTTTGAGGGGGTGGATTTAGTCCCACATCAGTTAGATAGGAAACTTGATCAGAGTTTATAAAGAAGAGGCACTCCGCACCTTACAAGCCGGTTTTGTAAGGATGAGTTAGGCCCCAAATTTCAACATCACAGGTGCTTGTGAAATAGTTTTTTGAAGTAGCATTCAACATCGTCGAGAAATAGTTTTTTGAAGTAGCATTCAACAACTTTTAGCCAAAGCTCATTCCATTCAATTTTATGCATTAAAAAAAATACTTTTTTTTGGTAAGTACTTAATTGATATTGTGTTTGGCCTAACTTTTCCTTAAAAATGTAGAGAAATTGAAAAAAAGTCGGGTCAAACGGTACCTCAAATAGGCCAACTGACGAGGTACTCCTATAAGATATTTTAAAAAATAAAAAAAATATTCAATTGTTTTATGCAAAAAATGTGGCACTATTTTTTTGGGTGAGTTGGCACTCAACCAATTTAAAATCATATTAAATGACTAAATTGTCCCTTTGAGGGCTAAAATGGAATTCATAATGAATTTGTTTTTATATATAGTAAGTAGATAGATAGATGCAATAACTTATTTTATACATAGTAAAAAAAGAGTGTTAAGGAAAAAGAAACTATTGAACAACAAAAATGACTCAATTATTATTATATATGCAATTACTTTTGCACTGCCAAGAGAGATTGATAATAAAGATAGTACCCATCCACTATTAAGACATCAAGTACTATTTAGTGAACTGTAACTTCTAAAGCTCCAATCCAACTTATACATATAAATCACAAATTAACAAGCAGATCAACTTTTCAAAGATAGAAAAAACTTGCAGCAATATTAAAATCAAAGCTTGCTATGTGTTTTTAGAATCCAAGGCTAAAACAGTGCTGAGATTCATTGGATACATATAATCAGTTGTGCCTGATAAAATCTGTTGAACAATCAAGCTGTTAGCCTTTTCTGAAGGATGAAATGCATCCCAAAATGCATATTCGTCACGGTTAGGGCATAAATTAGAGAGTGGTGTGCATAACCCAAGTCCATTGTAGGGTCCTTGACCACAACATGCTACCTGTGATGTAACAAATCCTGCATAACCAATATATATTTTTTTTATAAGAAGGTAATATTACCATAAATCTAATAGTCATGCTACCGTTATTAAATTACTATGTCCCGTGAGCATAGCTCAGTTGGCAGGGACATGCATTGTTATATCCAGGGGTTGGGTTCAAACCCCAGACATTCCACTTATTCACTTTAAAAAAGGTGAATTTTAATTACTAAGCTACTTGATTCAAAAAAGTTACTCATCATATGTGTAACACATGTAGTATAGTTACCATATGCTCGGGGATTATTGACGAAGTCAAGGGCCATTTGCCTTGTGTTGGCTCCCATGAATACATTTGAACCAATTTCATTGTTGAGTTGTTGAATTATTTCAATAAGTTGTGGATTGAACAAAGCTGCTGCACGTTGTAGCTCAACTGAGCATCCTCCATTTGTGCCTCGTTGGGCTAATTCTGCTGGAACACAACCAATTGGACCTGTTCCTGTCACTATCACCCTACGTGCTCCAAGATCGTATAGTCTCTGATGTCAAATATACATCACAATATTTCAAAATTCAAATGTTATTATTATTATTCTAACATATCAATCAACACTTTAGCTAGCTACTTTACACCAAAAAAAAAACAAAAACTATAGCTACTTCCATTGAAATGAATCTTAATAAACCATGTTTTCTTTTTATAATCCGACAAAAAATGTCCATCGTACATATATTACGCTTATGTTTACTATCATGGTAGGTATGTCAAACAGTAGATTGTCATGATTCTAACATATTCACTGACACTACATTAACATTACATACGAAATGCCATATTTATTGGTAAATGTGGAAATTCATGGTACCGAAAAAAAAAAGTGACATTTTGGTGCACAAATAGAGCAGGGTGCTTGGGTATTTTTCTTAGATTATTAAAAAATGTATGATTTGTCCACTTTAGATCTATGAGAGAAAATGAACACCTCTTTATCATAAAACAATACAAGAGAAAAAGAGTGGTTAATCTACGAGAAGAGGACACCTACTCGTGTTAGCAAATTATTTATATTAATTTACATTTGTCTAATGTGCAAGTAAATTAGTCTTGCACCATATACACATATGTTTTCTACCATTAGATCAATAAATCCCATCATATCACTTTTTTATTCAATGGTAAGGTTTATTAATCTGATGGTGGAAACAATGTTGTGTTTGATGCAAATTTATTTTACTTGTACACCATGATATTGGTATGTTAATTGTTACTCCCTCCGTCCTGCAATAGATGATCTATTTGAAAATGAGTATTTTTAAAATATCAAATTTCCATGATTTTTTCTAATATATTATTCAAGATATTTAAACTCAAAATTATGCATTGACATACATATTAACTGTGTCATGTATTAAGGGAAAGAGGGAATACTTACTTTCTGACGGCCATGATTGATAATACCAACCAATTAAATGTGCATTTTATATAATTTGACCGTAAAATAAATCAAATCAAATAATGGATCACATGCTATGAAAAAGACGTATCATAAGTAATAGAGGAAAGAAAGTGATGGAATGATCAAAAAGAGTAATTTACCCTCAAAATCTTCTTATATTCAGATATTATATATCTGACATAATCCGGTAAATTGTATTGGCGGGATCTTGCAGAGAATGGCACCAAGTAATAGTTATTCACAAAATCATTGCCTCCAAGAGTTATGAGTACTAATGCTCCATTCACTAAGCTTTGAGTTTGTTCAGGTCCAATAAGACCACTCACTCTCTGCTGGTATTGTTGAAAATACTCCAATTGCCTAAATATTCTAATTATGTTTATCTGCAATTAATTGTAACACATAGATCCTGTCATGGTAAAATTAACCTTAAATTAAAATGTAATAACATTTCATATATTTAATGTATGTTTGAATTGGACCTGTGAGTTTGACAAAATCACATTGCCGATTTAAAAATACACTTAAGACAAGAATTTCACTTACAAACTGGATTCCGGTATCATTGAGAATTCCAATGCCAGCGGAAGCAAAATTGGCACCAACTAGTAGCGCCTCTCCATTGAGTTCAGGACTTAAATAAGGCAACGTTGGTTCGGCTCCAAGTGCTTGACCTGCAAAATTATTGCGTAAAAAAAAAACTATATAAGTTTAATGTTAATCACATTATTATGGGGGATATAAACTTTGCATGGTTCTGAGTGAGGGAGTTAAGATGTTGACTGAGAAGTAGGTCGAAGATTCTATGAGAGAGAGCTAGAAATGAAATATTATCTTAACTGATAAAGTCAGGAATATTGTAGCCATTAGAGAAACGTCCGGTGGGTCTGCGAGTTGGATAATCAATGCCATAAGGAGGAGCATCAGCTCTAGCTGTAGTAGCTAAGTAATTGTTGTTACCATTATCAACAAGAGAATCACCAAACACAAAGAAAGCACGTTGTGCCACTGTGCCTTTGAAACAACTCGCTAATGCCACCATCATTATGATCACTACATTGATGTAATAAGACTGCAAAACCATAGTGGCAGCCATGGATTTAATTTAACTTAAACTTAGCAATGTATATGAAGACTGCAAGTAGAGGAATGAGGAAAGAGTGCTATATATATATAGTGTGTCAGAGATATTATATGTATATGATTTTGGAAAATAATACTGATGAAGAATGGCCCACACAGCAAAAGGTAGTACACAGGTAGTAGTTGCATTTTATTCATACATTGGAAAATAAAATTTAAGGTGTGGACTGTCATGTATACGTTACATATATAGTAAGATAAATGTTAAAGTACCCTCTCTTGCACTATGTAGTATTAACCGACCAATAAGGAAGAATAAATATAACTGGCAATCTTCATTTCATTCTTCTGCTGCATGGGACATTTTACCAGTCAAATTAGATCACACATGTACCCTTGTTGCCATTTCAAGTACGTTTGTATATAGTTTTAAAAGATCACTTTATGGCCATATTTTTTAATGAACTTATGAAAATCATAAGTCCTAAATGTAAAAAATAAAAATAACTTAAGATCGGTTAGGAAATTGGATTTTAATTGGTTTCCAAGACATTTTTAAGTCTGTTAAAAAACCAACTTAAGATCTTCCGTCTTAATGCGTGAAATTTTTTAAGACGGTTTTTAAACCGGCTTAAAATAATATGTTTTAAACCAGTTGAATACAAACAATCGACTGCACATGTCATTTGAACATATGACAAATACCAACACAAACATTTGAACAAAAGGGTAGATTAACACACAACTAGAGAGGGAAATATCTACACATTGCATATATTAAAACAAACATTACATGTTGGAATAAACAATAACAATAAATAACATAGAATGATGAAACGACTTTGGCAATCCATCCAAGATGATGTTTTTGTCCTTCATATGATACTATTATTAGAGCTATATAGTTCTCTTCCTCACATACACTTATGTTTATAAAATGGACAAATAATTTGAGACAAAAAAATTAGGCAAGGTGATACCTATAATGTGAACAAATTCAAGAAAATTAGAAAATATGATACCTAATGTGAGATGGATGGAGTACATTTTAACAAAATTTATATATTTTATTATGATTTATTAAATAGGATCCGCAAAAAAGTAAAGAGATAGAAAGTGCTTTGATGTTCTCCATTCTCCTTAAACCTCCAAAAATTCTAGGCCACAATAAGAATGTGTGCTAAATTAGTGAAGCAATTACAGTTGTAAATGGTCTTGGTGAATAATGAAGTTGTCAAAGTCCTTGGATCATTTTTTGTGTAAGTCCTCCCATCATTGCTATAATTGTACTCCTTCATTTTCAACACAACTGTTAAATTTGCACACATAAAAGTTGTCCCGAAAAAAGTACTGTACCATCATTTTAACTGTAATTTTAATTAACTTTGTGATTAAGTGTATATACATGAATGCCATAATTTATTTCTATAAAAAATTTCAAACAATCTCATATGCACTCATGTGTGTAGACACCTTCAAATAAATCAATCCAAAGAAACTATTGATCTTTCTTGGTGTGACCTTTGTCTATTTTGTGTTTTGTTTGGTAAGAGCACATCTCCAGTATAAAAAAGTTAAACAGTTATTAAGGATAGAGACAAACATAGTGACATCAAGAACCCTGTTTGAATATGTTCAATTGATGAGACCGTTCTAAAACAAATGCGACTTATTATACCGGGGTTCATTTTAAGTCAGAGTTGAATGGACTTGTCTACCAAAATTGGCACTAGAGGGAGGGAATCGAACCTGATACGAGCAAACTCTAAAATCTCAAATCAACCATTAGACCAACCTCAAATGGGTTTCATTCATATACACTTGATCACAAATGTATAACTCTCAAGATCTAGTAGAGACGTATAGAAAGACACAAGCAGGACTAGGCAGTAACAGGGGTCAATTCTTGGTTAGATCCAAAGAAAATTGAGTGGTGATTATAAGGACCACATTCTTATAATTATTATATGGGTAATGTAATATATATGATCTCAAAGTAAAAGCAATAGTATGAGCTGTATAGACTTTATAATACCAACTACTCTTACACCTAATATCCTTGACATCACATAATTCAGCTGGAGAAATGGTTCAACCAACACTACCCTTCACCACAACCAAATGTTAATAATTTGATATTTTATTGACCCCTTCTTCTTAGATTCTTCAATTCAACCAACTTTTGAGGCTATTTAATTGATTCCAAGCAAATTAAGTCGTAAACTTGAATTAACTAGCTGTTTCCTCCTCACTCTAGCTAGTAAGAAACAACATGGTTGATGCAATTCACATGGCAATCACTGCACAATGTAACATGACCTGATATAAATCATTAATTCTTTGGTTTTATTTCATGATGGATCATGGTCAAAATTGTAATTAGATTAATTTACTCCGTATAGCGCATTTGGAGGCAGAGTTAATGTCACAAAAGTTTGATGAGTTTATAGACTTGGCCCCTTAGATATTTATTTCACCAATATTGTCCTTAGCTACCAAGCTTCTATTGTTGGCACACCCCTTTAATGCATTTTTGGGGGGTTTAATTTGGATGTACATTGTGCTTGTAGACATGAATGTACATTGTGCTTCCATTCCATGTTAGTAGTAAAAGTAGGAATTATGTTAGTTTTTAGAATTTGAACATTAAACTCGTTCTTAAAACTCCTTCAATGCTTCTCAATTTACCAATAGAGCTATCTATGTGGAAGTTTCATGCACTCATTTTTGGTGTGTTAAGACTTGAAACTGACCTAGATGCATGCCTACCTTTTAGAAACTTTCCAGAAATTGTGAAGATCTCTATTTATGGACTTATTATACAAATTGTTTTTTGAGAGGACCAATTTTTTATCATGTTATAATGTGCAAGACTAAATATCTGCATTAGTATATGTTGCACTGGTTTTTCAAATGGAGAGTTTTGTCCATCATTGTAGTCCTACTCGGTTTAAGAGATTGGTCTTTGCAGTTACACGCACTGGAAAAAATATAATAATCTAAGACATAAAAGTATTGCAAATGAAACAGTTAAAAATGTGACGGAGGGAGTATTTAAAAGAATAAAATTTATCCTAAAATAAGTTCACTTAATTTGTTTTTTACGAAAGGTCACTTAAATTTTGAAAGTGGTATCAATTACTCCCTTCATCTTGTAATGAGTTTTTTGACAAATTCACTTAGAGTGTGTTTGGATGAGGTAATTGGGAAATTTCAAAAAATTTAAAATTCTAGGCAATTTAAATGATTCAATTAAATTACTTTCATTTCTCAATACTTTTGTTTGAATGGAGTAATAAAAAAATTCATAGTCATATTTTTCGGCAACTTTTATAAATTTTAATTTTTTGGGGCCAAATTTGAAAATTTTAATTTGGGGTCAATTTGTAAATTTCAAAATTTTGAGGGGGTCAAATTATAATTTTTGAAAACTTGAGGGGCCAATTTGCAATTTTTTGGGGTCAAATTGAAATGTTTGGAAAATTTGAGGACCAAAATGAAAATTTTGAAAAATTATAACAATGAAGAAATTTGAAATTCTTGGCTTTTAGGTGTCATTTGAAATTCTCTAAATTTAACTTGAACAAAATACTTCATAAATTTCCATCAATTTAAAAATTCTTCAAATTATTACCCAAACAATGAAATTCACCTCAAGGTATTTAAATTCCCTCAAAACATTACATTTCCTCAAAACAATCCCATCCAAACACACTCTTAAATGATCATTTATCATATATTGGTGTAATCATCATGACCATATATGAAATTAATCTTAATTAGAGTTAAAATTGTAAAACAAGTAATTGATATTGCTCTGAAAATCAAAATGTCATACATTATATAACATTTTTTTACATATAAACGAGTTGCTCATTGTTGGGACGGGGAAGTGTACTTTTTCATTTGTAGTGTCTACTAGTAATTTTTTATAGAAGTGTTTTTTTAAGTTTTTTTTTTATAGATGTGTCATCTAATTAATACTAAATTCAAAAATAATATCTTTCATTTTGAATTTACGATAGCAATTTAATATTTTTTTTAAAAAAATTAAAATTAAAAACAACATAAAATATAAATAAAAAAAGGGATAAACGTCTTTCCACTAGTATTTAATAAGGATAATGCAGTAAAATAAAAGTTTCATTTGTCCATATTTCTTGTGTAAAATGGTGAAATATGTCTATTATTGTGAGGTTGAGGCGGTATTATTTTTCAAGACAACCCCTTGTCGTGTCACTCTCATTGTTGTGAATCCCTCTTTAATAACGTGTGTGTTTTGTTGCTAACTCGTAAAGATGTCCCAACACATTAATTCACAATGTTTATGTAAACAACTTCACATTCAGTGTGTTTGAAATATTTTATTTTGTTCAAAATAATTTGAAAGTAAGACTTAATTACTTTGTTGATCTGCAACAATAACAATAGTTTGTAATTGTATCTCTAAACTTAACACTAATTTAGAATTATAATTACAATACTTTTGAATAATTTATAATCAGGTTCATATTTGGTGACAAGTTTAGAGATCAGCTACAGATTAGTTAAAAGGTCGTGAATCTAATTATAATTTTTTTTAAAAGTTTCAGGCTCAAATTGTAAATTATTGACAAAGACAAAATTATGGACTAAGTTGCATTTTTTAGTTCAATGAACAATTTAAGAATCGATTGAGTTAATGTGCTGGCCCAAACATAAGACCGTCCAATCATCGAAACCCTTATTTTAGATCTCCAAACAAGAAAAAAAATACTATAATTTAGTACTAATAAGTTGATACATTGTATAATATACATAGCGCAACTTCATTTTAATGTTCGGTTTAGAACTCTAAATATCTTAGGTCGGTCCAAGAGTAAATAAGAACATAAGTAATATTACTAAAAAAGAACTTTTATCAATGATCACAAAAGCAATGTTTGCACTAGGATTCAATCAAAGGAAGACATTTTATTACTGGCAAAAAGACCAACGGCAATTTGAGTGGGCAAACCAGTACTTAAGAACTTGGCATGACAAACCACTAGCTATGGAATACAAAAGATTAATGGATAAATTAAAGGGACACAGATAAAGAAAGTACACACATAAACTAACAAAAAAACATTAATCAAATGTCTTGGATGGATGGATGATCAAGTCCTGGAATCTAGGGCCATGATAGTGCTGAGATTCATAGGGTACATGTACTGAGCACTGCCCCTAAGGATTTGGTTGACTATGATTTTATTAGCCTTTTCAGATGGATGGAATGCATCCCAGAATGCATTAAGGTCTCTGTTTGGGCATAAGTTTGAGGCTGGTGTACAAAGCCCAAGTCCATTGTATGGCCCTTGTCCACAGCATGCTACCTTTGATGTTGCAAATCCTGTCAAGCCCAATTCAAGACATAACATATAGTTGGTTAAATTTGTTGGT
Source organism: Medicago lupulina (assembly GCA_958299785.1). Taxonomy (NCBI): domain Eukaryota; kingdom Viridiplantae; phylum Streptophyta; class Magnoliopsida; order Fabales; family Fabaceae; genus Medicago; species Medicago lupulina. The sequence goes on from OY283140.1 coordinate 1,057,486, forward strand.
CAAAGTCAAACAATTTAAAGGATATTTGGTCTTCATTTTGGTATATACTATGTATATATACCAATGCTAAATTTATTTATTTTTCGAAAAAGTATATAAAGGGCAACCCGATGCACTAAAGCTCCTGCATACGCAGGGCCGGGAAGGGGTCCCACCATTTTTGGTGTATTGAATAAGTATATAGTATATAATTTTGAATAAGTCTATAGAAGATTGCAATATGGCACATACCATAAGCTTGAGGGTTGGTAATGTAATCCATGTGCATTCTATAAGCATCAGCAGCAACGAAGATGTCAGAGCCAATCTCTTGGTTTAGTGATCTGATCATGTCAACAAGTTGAGGATTGTATAAGGACGCAGCTCTCTCAAGTTCCACACTACACTGACCATTTGGACCTCCTCTCATAGCTAATTCTGCTGGTGCACACCCCATTGGTCCTGTTCCCGTTACAAGAACCCTACGAGCTCCCAAATCATAAAGCCTCTGCATATATTACGCAATATAGAGAAATAATTTAATAGTTTAATTCATGGAACGATAACATTGACCAGACTTTATTAAAGTCAGAAACTGCATTAAATAATACTAGACATGTTTTTTTAATGATAATACACTAGACATGTTTGAAAGTGACAGACAAATTAAGTTGTTAATTATCCCTCACCAACTAACACATCTTTTGCACAAACACACTCACTCCTCTACTAACAGCCATTATTAAACATGCAACCATTAATTAGAAAGGTCAGTTTAAAGATGTCTATATTAATTATCAAATATCCTTAAACTATAATCTCAAACTTTTGGCAATTGGTAACTGAATTTAAATATAGTAATAATTGGATTGGTACAAAATGAAGAATAATATACCCTGAGAACTTTGCGGTACTCGGAAATGAGATAACGAACATAATCTGGGAGAGAAAATTGACGAGATCTTGCTGAAAAAGGAACCAAATAATAGTTGTTGACAAAATCATTGCCACCAAGAGTGATGAGTACGAGTGCTCTGTTGACTAGGTTTCTTGCTCCCTCTGAACCAATGTGTGCACTTACTCTTTTCTGATACAATTCAAATAGCCTTAGCTGCTTGTAGATGCGAATGATATGGATCTGCCAATCATACATGTTAATATGTTACTACTACCAATTTAGCATATACTTTTTTATTATAGTCACCATTAATTTGGTGACATTTTGGTAGCATTAATGTTTCAACAATTTGAATTGCTACTACTAATAGTTTAATGTTACACTTACAAACTGGAATCCGGTATCATTGAGAATTCCAATTCCAGCTGATGCAAAGTTGGCACCAATTAGAAGCTTCTCTCCAACTAGTAGTGGGCTCAAGTATGGAAGTGTAGGCTCTAAGCCAAGCTCCAAACCTGCAATTAACAAAAGAGTAGCACATTAATTATACAAATATTAGAAACAAGTATATGATTAGTCAAAACATGTTGAATTATTTGAAAATATATACTAGAAAAATAAATTAGCGACAAAAAATAGTGATTGGAAAAAATTAAATTTTCTTGTCAATAAATTTGGTGACTAATTTAGAGAAATATTTTATGTTTTCTCTTTCTAAATTTTCCTAGCAGATATAGTAGTTTTTTTAGTAGCAATGGTAAACTCGATCTTACTGATTAGGTCAGGGATATTGTAGCCATTAGAGAAACGTCCGGTAGGTCTGTGACTTGGATAATCAATACCATATGGATAATTGTCGGCTCGGGCAGTGGTAGCAAGAAAGTCATTGTTACCACTGTCCACTAGAGAATCTCCAAAAACAAAGAAAGCTCTTGGTTGAGCATAAGCACAACCAACCAAGCTTATCATTACACAAAAAGCAATCACCAAATAAGTAGCCATTGCAATGCAAAATAATTGAGAGGACTAAGAAGTGTTACTAATTTGTATGTGATGTCTCAAATTGATAACTCGTGGTTTGTATGGAACATGCAAATGAGAAGGGTATATATAAGGTTGAATTACACATTCTGTAAATAACACTCATTAATGTTATTTTCTACCACCTCCCAGTGATTTAAGGCAAACCGCCGAATGAAGAAGATTCAAGTGCCTCACATAATTGCTCAATGATCATTGCTCTTGAAGAAGTGAAAACATCCATCTAACTTCAAGTACATGTAATTTCTAGCCGCCAATGTAGCCAGAGTTTAAAATATATAAGTCAGAGTCAGTCAGAGTTATTCTTCATCATAACTACAGACAAACATGGCCAATTATTTTTACTGCCACTTCTTGACAATAGTACTTGCTTAACTGGTACATATACCTTGACTGTATTAATGTAATTTATTGAAGTTAGCAGATTTTTGTTTTGACAAGATATCAAAGTTACCATGATGAAATATTGCAACTAGTTAGTACATAAGTTCACATGACATACATTATTTTTATGGGTTTTGCTAATTTGTGCGGGCACGTTACCATTAGAAAGTATATAAAATTTAAATTCATATATGGATAACGTGTTATAAAAGCACGTTATTTCTTTTTTGATAAAGTTTGCAAAAGACAACTAATTTCATTCTGAAATGACTAAATTATGTTTGAATTGAATAGTAATATTTTAAAAATTGATGTCATATATTCCATAATATACCACGAAATCAATGTACCTAGAAAAGATTAAGGTGTAATTTTTTGAATTTTTTTAATTTCCTCTGTGACTCCAAGTAGTACTGTCTTACATTAATGTGCGAATGAGAGTAGATACACATAAGTGTAGATCTCGAAACGGTTGACGTAAATGTGTGTTGATGTATTCAAAAATAGCTAGGGAGGGCTGTTATTATATGTACATTTGAGGTATATAGAATGGTAGAGTTATGTTCTGCCAGCTTTGTTGTCAAGCCACTTCTACAACTTTGTTACGATTTGGTTGTTATAGCATCACTATACTGTGATTGCATGATGCTTCTTAAATATATTAACCTATTTAGAATTTTTCTGAGAATCTTATTAAATTATCCATATTTTTTTTGGTAAATATTGGTAATAATAAATACTTTGATAAGAAGATAAAATGATTCATCCTCCTAGAGCATAAATTGAAAAAAAAAATACTACAACAAATTAAATATTATTACAAATTTTTTCCGTCAAAAAATACTACTAATTTTTTAATTTCCTTAACTTTTTTGGTTACCATGTTATTAGTAGAAAGTCTCCTAAATTTTGAGGGGTCTTCTCTCAAAATCAAATGACTCAAACTAGAGACATTTCTCGAAGAATTTAATTTGTTCACTAGTAACGTAATGTTGGTTAATGTTTGAAATCTAGTATAGATGTCGAAATCATGAATAAAATTTCAGTCATAATCAATCTAATTTCAAATGTTTCTATCGAGAAAATCTAATTTCAAATGCATCACTATTGGATGGTATTAATCAATATTGTCAATGATTATAATGAAATGAACTTTTTTTAGAAATTCAAAAAAAAACATTGATTCGTTGATTATGAGATATTGATTGAAACTTCCAACCATATGTTCTAAATTAAGTCCAACATCTCCATGACATATATGTATAAAGTTTAAGCATAAAAATTAGGTAGTGATATAGAAAGATCATCAGAAAGCTAAATTAATAAAGAAATAACATGTAACCCAAAAATAAACAGGTCTCTCTTGTATAGACAGGATCGTTTGTGTTCCTCATTAATGTCTGATAATCAAGTTTTTCTGTTAAACTATAAACAATGTCACACTCAAAAATTGGTTGATTTAGAATAAGTAACAAAAATCGATTGGGTCCATATTGAGCTAAACATGATTTAAAGAAATAACGAGGTGTTTTTCAGCTAAAACAATAATTCAATTAGGTGGTAGGGACGATGAGCAGACAGATATACATTGTGCATGTGTTCAACATAAATACCATGGTATTCGTCACAGCTACCCTCCTCCATTTGTTGGCAGTTGGCACTGTTGCATAAAAACAATATTTGTGTTCGCTTTATATATTTGGAGATATCCGATAGATGAAACATATTTGCCGATTTATGAGGTTTTTTTTTTTTTTTTGAGGTCCATAATTATAAAGCACTCATTGCAAATTTTACATATATTGAAAAATGTCTGTAGTATAAAAATGGGTTAATTAAGTAAATAGACTCTATAAATATTTAAAATTTTGTTTTTAGTTCCTATAAAATAAAATCACATTTTTTATTCCCTATAAAAAATTTCATCAACATTTATAGTCCCTATAAAAAATTTCCATCAGTATTTTTAGTCTCTGTCAAAAAATTTCATCAACATTTTTGGTCTCTAAAATACTTAAGAAAAATGTCACAGAGACTAAAAAGTGTGATTTTATTTTGTCGGGACTAAAAACAAAACTCTGAATATTTATAGGGACTAAAAACTTAATTAACCCTGTAATAATTAATGTCCACATTTTGTCTATAACTATTGATATTAAATTGTCTTTATGTATAGATGTATTCAATATTAACTTTTCATATTCAAAGACAAATTAGTAAATGTTATGTTCGAAAAAGAAAAATCGATTCAGTAATTTAAAATGGTGTTTATATGTTGGGAATTTTTTTTTCTCAATGAATACTTATATCAAATAGAGTAATACATTTATACTCTCACTTTGACAACAAAATTACCTATCAAACAATAAAAACAAATTGGGTCAAAGTTCCTTTTAGGTGGAGATTTATTTTGAAATATTTTATTTTTGTAATTTTACTAATTTGCTAACGAATATGATACATATACCTACAAATATCATTACTCGTGTCACCTTATCTATTAAAAAACATGTACTTTATTTATAGATTCCCGTTAAGATTTTTCATCTCGTATGTGTGGCAGATTTATATATGGATATATACCCACCCACGTATTGATAACTAATAGTGCCAATCAAAATATTTTTTTCATCATATCCACGTAGACTTGCGGTATATTTTTTCCGTTCAATTATTTCTATAGTCCTCTATCAAGTCACTTAACTGCCATGAATCACCAAGTCCTTTGATTTCTGTGCTTAGTGATTTTTCCTTTGTTTTTGAATAAATATATTATATAAACCATTATTTACACTTGAATAGAAGACAAGCGGACAACAAACTGTGTCGCTAGACCTTTTTATTGTGGTTAAACCGCTTAGCCATTTGGTGCTCGCTTATCCTTTTTTTTAGGGAATAGAAATGCCTTTCCATTTTAACTATAATGATTAATTTCTTTAGCAAAATAACTCCATAAAGTGCTATCGTATTGCTCCTGAAATTTATAGAATAAAATTGCTAATAAACATGTAAATATGTATATCTGAAGAGTTGCGTATGTGAAAAAAAAAATACCTTACTCTTGATTATATCAAAAAGAAAGAGAAAACTTGATCGTGGAAAAAAAAAAAAGATTGTGGCTAAATATTTTACATTTTATGTTTAATATTTTGCCAATAAATAAATATCTTTTGTATACATGTTTAGATTATATGGGCGTCATAGACTAGGTTGGCCTACTATCTTATATATTCTTGATACCAATACTTCATGAATACTTGCGGATACGTATCCGCAAAATATCATATTTAATTTTTTTATTTTTAAAAAATATTTTATCGGATACTCTACAATTACACAAAGATATTTATTAGGTATTTCACATATATGTAACCTAACAAAGATTAAGGGTAAAAAAATTCATTCGGTCACTATTATAAGTAAAAAATCAACATTTTATATTCATTCATTAAATTATGTATGTGATCTATAATAAAGACTGTATACTTTATTAATTGAATGAATCTAAAATGTTGATTTTTGTTTATAATAGTGACCATGGTGTATAATTCAATTTAGAATTTTTCTACTCACACCCATGTATTTCTGGTTACATCCAAATTTACTTAAAATTTTACAATAATACCAAATTGTCTTTTTATATAAATTTTTCTAAAACCTTGATTTCATTCATATTTACTCTAAAAATTTCACCATCTTTCACCCACAAACAATTACTATAACAGATTAAAGAGTGAATAAAAACATCTTTCATCAATACTCTATTTCATATAAGTAAGTGAATTTCTTATTTATGTTCAATGATGCTAGAATTTCTATTTATTTTCTTGTTGTTCAACGTTGATATGTTATGAACCCTACAACGACGGTTATTTGATGGTGCAACAGCAACGTCAATTAACATTGTTGCGGTTAAATTAAATTCAGTTTAAGTAGGTACATGTAAATTTAGTTTACATAACTTACTGAGTTTACATGTGTATACTTAAAATATGATTATGTAGAATCATTAAACAAGGTTGAAGAGTTTACATGTGTATATTTAAAATATGATTATGTACACTTAAAATCAGTTCACATGACTTACTTCAACTAAGTTTAAGCATGTACACTTAAACTCAGTTTATATGACCTACTTACACTTAAACTCAGTTTACACGACCTATTTAAACTGAGTTTAAGATTAAATTATAATAGAATCAAGTCTTCTCCATCGGTAAAGTAAGTCCTTTTTTCCTTTAGGTTTCGTTTAACTCGATTTCAATTACAATAGAATCAAGTCTTCTTCATCAAATAGGAAAATCTTGCTTGGAAAAGTATGGTTGTTGAAGAGAAAAGAGAGAAGAGGCGTTTTCTGAGTTTGGGAAGAAAAAAGAAGGAAGAGACATTAGTTTTTTAGGTGAATTTAAAAATTAAATTTTATTTAAGAATAATTGTCATTTTAAAATATAACCATGAATACATGAGGTTTCTTATAGCGACATGACATCCATGTTAATCTACATATTGCATCGCTTCTGCATATGCTCAAGAGTATATATTAGTCAATATTGTGTCAAAAGCAGATCAGCAATAGAATACAATTCAAGATCTTTGTTCCTTAAATGCTCCGTTAGGAACTGCAGTTAAGTGCAACAAAACCAATTGCAGTTGACATAAGGACAATTAACTGTAATTTGTTGATCGAACGGTAGTTATCTATAGTTGGAGGTAAAATGATATTTTTCATGTGTTTTTAAGCAAAATTTTACGTGGGAAAAACAGCTTACAACTTAAAAACCATCCAACTCTTGATAATAATAAAAAATAAAAAAAAATAAAACCTTTTAGATATTCTCTAAGTTGGGACATTCATCGCCATAATACTCTCAAAGCAACCCTTAGAGAAAAGATTTCTAATGAATTCAAACGATTTGCTTATAATTTGCACACTTAGAAACAATGTAGCCTAAACAATCAATATAAATATATAGTAAATCATATTGTGCTGGAAGTATAAAGACATTAATTGGAACAAGGTATTACTATTACTATTTAATTAAGTCCTTGAATCCAAAAGCATAATGGTACTGAGATTCATTGGATGCATGTATTCACTGGATCCTATCATGAACCTTTCTACAATCAATCTGTTTGCTCTGTCGCTTGGATGGAAAGCGTCCCAAAATACATATGCATCTCTGTTTGGGCATATGTTGGATGCTGGAGTACACAGTCCAATCCCATTGTAGGGTCCTTGACCACAACATGCAACTTTTGATGTGGCAAATCCTACATATGAAAGAAGGTAATTAGTCATTTCAATTTTCAAATTTAACTGTCTTCATGCTGCTACTATATTATGGCGAGGAGATTATTGATATGTATAGTTATTTTAGATAATCGGATTCCCTGATTTCTACACATTCATACAGTCAACACATTGGTTGAATATTTCAAACTCGGTATTTATATATTTTTCTCGAACTATTGTCATCGTCTCATCGATGCACTGACTCCATGAACGCGTGGAGCTCGTAAGAGGCAAGTAATCCTAATTGGATAATATGTGAGTACATAAGAATTTTTCTGACATGGGAGTGATCTGATTGTCCAATTTGAAGGCAACTGGTTGGTTGCAGTGTGGGGAGGTTAAATTTAAATTTATGGGGTAAAATAATAGTGGGAGGTTGGAAGTTGACATGGCCATCTCAAGAATGCTCCAAAGTCGTAAATAAATTCTGAAAACCAATACCAAGTACCAACTCATAGATATATACTGACAGATATAAATTTTCTATGTACGTGCTTGAATTGTAGAACTCTCCTCATGAAAATGTACTAATGTTAATGTATAAGCACATGTCTTCGCTATTTCTCATAATGTGATATTTAAACACTCTTCATACTACCGACATGTTAATTACAGCGTATATTGTGTACGACATTTTTCCCTTTCTTCAGTCTTCGGTATAGTTCGTTCATTTAAACTACTTCTAGTAAAAATGAAAATACTTAATATAAATTAGTTATTTGCACTTTATACTCATGATATAAAGTGTGGTCCCTGGAAACGGTTTCCCCCATTCAACGGGATCTGCAAGTGGTTCATTTGGATTTGGGATTGGGCAGAGTAAATTATTTATTTCAACTTTATACTCGTGATATGTATCTAGATGGGAAAATTAAATATGGTCACACCAATATTTTCCAAATTTCACCCACTTTATTTTTCCATCTAGTTTTTGAAATATTTGTTTCAAGCAAAATAAGCTACCCGTTCATCACATCATAAAAGACCGATTTGATATGTTGCGGCGCGGGTTTGAACTCGCAACGCCTCTTATATCTACACTTTGTCTCTTTAAAATAAAAAATATGTATATTAGAAATACGTACGATGCAATAAAAAGTGAGGTTGAAGGACATATATACCGTATGCTTGTGGATCACTAATAAAATCCATATTCATTGCAAAGGCATTTGCAGAAATAAAGACATCAGAACCAATTTCAGAGTTGAGTTGACCCAATAAGTCAACGAGTTGAGGGTTGAACAAATTGGCAGCTTCCTGCAATTCTGCATAACATTCGCCATTTCTGCTATGCTGAGCTAATTCTGCTGGCACACAACCTAACGGTCCAGTACCAGTCACCAAAACTCTTCTTGCTCCCAATTCATAAAGTCTCTGCAATGCAATGCATGCATATGAGTAATAATATTACTCACACAATTATTGACGTACGTTAAAAAAAGACAAATGTGTAAGAGATAGACCCCATAACACATTAATTCTACCCACATGCATATGCTTCTCAATTTAGACCATTTTTTATTGTACTATCATAGATGATGATGGCATTGGGTGCAATATAATCGGCAGAACCAATAGCTACCCAATACCCTTCATATTCTTTATAATCATAGATACTTTAAATGATACACATCTTTATGTAAATTTTAATTCAAGGTTTCAACTATTAATTTTGTATAGTTAGTAAAAAAACTTTTTATGCTTACAAAACAGCAGTGTGTGTTAACATTAATGTGTGCTCATTTCAAAAATATTGTTGTGTTCCCGTAAATATATACCTATTACTATGATAAAAGTTGTAAAGACATTTGTACCAAAAAAAAATTGTAAAGACATTTGATATGTTGGCACGCAGATTTGAAATCAGAGTTATCTCCTTTGCAACATTTTGTATAGGTTAGTTTACAGCTACACTTTTTAGAAAGAAAAATAAATATTTCCTCCGATTTTATTTATAAGAAACATTTAGGTCAATAAAATGTGATGTATTTGATTAAGAATTTGGACCCAATACGTCATCTTTTGTTGACTTAAATTTTTTTTTTAATTAAGACTGGATGGAGTATTGGGTATATCCACATTTATTGTAGGGCCTAGTTGTCCTCTTCCTTTAAGTTGATTTACTTCTTATGCAAGAATCATTCAATCACAAATGTTAGTCGTACAGGTAAATTTTTGCACTTTCATCTTACAATCGAATTAAACAGGGTGAACTAGGTTTTCATGTAAGAAGTAAATGATGTGATATTTATAAAACTATAACTCAAAATATTTCAACCAAAAAAATAGAATAAATCGAATTTTTATCTCTCTTGCAAAAGGGAAGTTTAGAAAACTAACGTGTGTATATATTGGATATAGGTGAAATTTATAGAATAAACATAATTAGGCTATATATCCCATATTATAAAGATCTAGTTGACCAAAAATAAAACATTATTAGTCATCAAATAAAAATGAAATTGGCTTAAGGAAAATAAGCAATGGATACATGATATATAAAATGATGATATAATTATGACTAAACCAAATAGTAGAGAAAATAAAATAAAAAACTATGTAATTTTACACCAAAAAATTGAAGAGACCCAATTATCTACGAAGACCCTAGAAAAATATAATTCGTAGATAATTGAGAGCAAAAATAAAATTATTCAATAGTTTTTTTTGGAGGCTACACTTAAATTAGAGTAAAAATAATACTATTAAACAACTTGTAACAAAATAATACTAACAATTAGTATTAATATTTAAAAAAAAAAAAAAAAAAACTTGTAACAAAATAGATCTGTTCATGCTCACTCCCTATATTTAAAAAAAAAAAAAAAAAGAAAAAAAAAAACATGGCTCATTCCCTACTCTATCTATATATTTACATTATTCAAAGTTTTGCCTTCACTTCCTTTTTGGGATGATTCATAATCATTGCAGGTCTTACATACTCAAGAAAAAATGTAAAGCAAAAGCTAATAATTTTTTTTTTGACAATAGCAAAAGCTAATAATTAATGACAAAAAAATAAAGAGAGATATAATACTAAAAATAATAGCAACAGATCAAAGAGAGGGTAAAGGATAGTAATACCGCAAGAATTTTACGATACTCGGAAATGAGGTAGACAACATAATCAGGAAGTCTAAATTGGCGTGATCTTGCAGAGAAAGGCACAAGAAAATAGTTGTTCACAAAATCATTTCCACCTAAAGTCATTAGGTATAGTGCTTCATTCACCAATCTCACTGTTTCCTCTTCTCCTATCAGTGCACTCACTCTTTGCTGATACTGCTCAAAGTATTGCAATTGCCTTGTGATTCTGATTATGTTAAACTGCCATAAACAAATGTATATTCACAAATTTTAATATATGGTCTCATTTAATCATATATTCTTAATGCCACGAAAATTGAAAGCATAATATATATATTTTAAGGTAGCTTACAAATTGAATTCCGGTATCATTAAGAATTCCAATTCCAGCAGAAGCGAAATTAGCACCAACTAGTAGCGCCTCTCCATTGAGTTCAGGACTCAAATATGGTAATGTGGGTTGCGATCCAATTCGCTCACCTACGTGCATTAATTAATTATTTATAGTAACTATATGTATATAAATTTATCAATGATTAAATCAAGTTTAGTTAGTATATATGTATATATGTAAGTATAAAAAAAGAATGAATTATATACTGATAAGGTCAGGCATGTTGAGGCCATTGGAGAAGCGTCCAGTGGCACGGTGAGTTGGATAATCAATGCCATAAGGGTAAGAATCAGCACGAGCAGTGGTTGCTAAGTAGTTATTGTTGCCATTATCAACAAGTGAATCACCAAAAACAAAAAATGCTCGAGCCTCAACTTGTGGAACAACAATGTTGAAATTTATCAACAAGCATATTAACATACAAGAAACAAAAACTACTCTTTGGTTGTTTTGGTCCATGAATTGGGTAGTTCCTCTAAACAAATTATGGCAAGCTTTTATGCCTTACTAGAGAGACTACCCTTGTTTGTGAGTATTTGTGGATGAGTGTGAGTGTCTTTATATAGAGGTTATTTGTTGTGATATTTGATGTACTGAATTAAATAACTTCTGCTACCACCCCAAGTCCCCAACAAATGGACATAGTCACCATAAATAAAGAAATGCCCATCAATATTATTTTGAATCCAATTCTTTTTTCTTTTTTTTTTTTTGGTACAAATTTTGAATCCAATTCTATTCATTACTGTTGGTGTGTGTTAAATGCACACCATGACTTGCACTACATCTAGCTAGATCTGTTTTGTTTTTATCTTTTTACTTATTTCATAGTTTTCTTACAGATAGTACTATACTAGAACTACCATCTAAGACCGTACAATGATGCCCGCTTCATTTATTTACCATCATACTAAATATACACCTCTATAGGAGAGTAGAAAATTTGGATGCCTACGGAAAAATGTGGTTATTGGAAACGCACCATCTTTATTCACTTTTTGCGGATTCATTTAATAAATAAAATAAAATTTTATTGAAATTTAATGATATAAAATTATTGGTGGAAGCCAATTTTTAGATGTTGTGTTAAAAAAATTAATGTTTATTAAATACTACTATAAAATGAGAGAATAGGACATATGAGACTCACTTAAACACTCAAAATGTGATGCTTTAATGCTAGCAGATAATAACGGGTCCAACGGGGTTATTTATAAGTGTTTATTAAATAAAAGAAATAAATACTATAGCCATATGAAGAAAGATGGTTAAATTAAAGAAATAAATACCATAGCCATATGAAGAAAGATGGTTAAATTAAAGAAATAAATACTATAGCCATATGAAGAAAGATGGTTAAATTATAGGGTCATGTTAATATGTGTCTTCGCGGTACTGATTAAGTATACCATAAAAAGGAATTATTACTATAAAAAGAAGTTGTTTTTGACATTATTATCAATTAATTATACAATTTCAATGCATTAACTACTATATAATTTCTTTTTTCATATCCTTAACCAGTGTCTCGGGGACACCGGTTAGCATTTCCCTAAATTATATTAGGAAAAAGGGGTGTAAATGATTTGTTTGTTTAGCATTATTAAATTTTTTTTTAATGTAATTGTTGCAACTCATCTTCATTCACGAGAGAAAAGGTGGTTTTGAATCATTTTTCCGATTTTGAATCATTTATTGCATTATTTTTTCCCTCTCATTTTTATGATTCCGTCATATAATGTTGTTTTATTCGTAGACTTAATATGGGTTTACTTAATTTCTTCATTTATTGCAATATTCATTTGATTCGTATTGATATATCAATTTTGATACTGCAAATCTAATCAATCACTTAAGTGTCTACATTATAGACATGGAGTCATAGATATTCCAAACCCTTTATTTTATGGTTTATATATATATATATATATATATATATATATATATATATATATATATATATATAGATTCTTTGAGTGTCTTTGCATATTCATACTTTTTATTTTTAGTGATGTTGAACTTGTGTTTTTCAGTGTACTATACTAATTCAAATGAATAAATATCGCTTTTTAGTTTGTAAGAGGGTCAAACCTAAAAGACTAATTCCTTATGTGCAAGAGTTGTATGGCTACAACATATCCACGTCAAGTTTTCTTATTTACTTAACTTCGTATGTGATTATAACATTGTCACCCCTTTTAAGAGATGTCAACGATTAATGATTTTCACTATATCAATATTGACGCGATGGGAACCCTTTTTCCTATAGCGTTTTCACTCGCCTATTAATATTTGGGGTGTACCTTAATCTAGATATAATCATTTTCATAGTCTAAGTTTCAATGAGAGGACGATTTTTTGTAACTTAAGCTCACTAAAAGAGTCCAACTTAAAAGACTAATTTACTATACACATTGAGTTTTCATACTTATTGAATGTGAGAATCATAACAATACATATATTTTGTGAGTTTAGAAATTTTTTAAAGTAATTTCAGTCATTAAAATTTACCTCATAAAAATGGATTATGTAAAAAAATTATAGAAAATGCCAACTTGTGCCCTTGGAGTATAAATTAAGAAATAAAAAATAGAATATTTTTTTTCTTGAAAATTGTGTATTCAATGTTTTCAAAGTTTCAAAAGTTATATTTTCATTATAAAACTTGGCAAGGGAAAAAGAGAACTCTTGATAAAAAACAACATCAACAAAAAAAATTGAATGCAGTTAAGCCTAATCTATTTTAATTTTTAAAAAAAATATTAAAATGCAAATTGGAACAGAATTCATCCAAAGCATCTCATTCTGTGTAAGGTCAAAAGAAAAAAATTGATTTATCGTCATGTACCTTAAATTCGACTAATTGAGCTAAAGGTGTCAAATTGGTACAATTATACAAGACGGAAACGTCAAACTGAAGTCACAGTTGCTACGAAGGATATGAGTAAGAAATTGGAGAATGAATAGTATAGTTGTACACATTCAAATGTGTGTCAACTAGTCAATCTAACATAGATGTATCTACCACATTTAAACCTTTTCAATACCTTGTTTATCTTGTTCCCATTTTTCCTGACCCAGTAAGCCTGCATGTGGATCTTGTCTGAAGAGATTAAAATTTTACATGATCTGATCGTGATAAAGTTTTATATTTATATCTTTTTAAGAAAAAACCAATTTAATTCTCATCTCATTCAATGTTGGTCAATGGTATATAGCTAGGCCTTGTCTCGCACATAATGATCATTAAACAAATTTGTAGTGCAGACGGGTAATCCTTCTACTTGCATAGAATAGACCATAGGGCGAACTACCTTCCACAGTGGACTATTGGGGTACGTTATTTTTCTTTCAAAATTGCATCTTAGTTACTTTGTCCTTTAAGTTTTTCTTTCATATTAGTTATTTAAGTTAAGTTTTGTTTGCAAGAAGCTAGTCTCATTAAAAAAATATGTGTGGTGTTTAGTGTATTTACTAGATTAAAATATATGTTTTTTTTTAGGAATACTGGATTAAAATATCGTAGGGTCATAATGTGTGTGTCGCGTTCATTTCGTCTTCTTTTTTGTCGGGCAAGATAAGTCTTATACCACAGTATAGATATAGTCACTATACCGATCCATTTGAAAGTCTTAAAGTTATAGTGACTATGCTTGATAACCTTTCTACTCTTTTATCGAGCAAGATATAGTCACTGTATCGATCCATTTGAAAGTCTTATATCACACCAAACTCACAGAGGTACATGATAAGTGCTAAAATAATGTTATTGTCCATAGCACTTATCGACTTGTTTTATTATGTCTGATTTCTATACATTTTTATAGGTTTAAGATGATGAATGCACCAATGCGTAATGATCGAAAGCAAGTGTGCACGCCAAAGACATGCTAGAGCACTATAAAGATGTCTCGAGACATCCGCAACTCGCTAAGCATTCATAGCAAAAGTGAAAGCAAGCCTTAAAAGAGAGTTCTAGAAGATTGGAGATAAAGTTGATTCGCTAAGCACAAGAGTTGTACTTAGCGAGCAAAGACAATTACCTCTCCAGGAAGGAAAAGCAAAGGTGGTTCGCTAAGCATGAAAGTTATATGTGCGAGCAAGGTCGGTTTCTGGAAAAATATCTGAAGAATAATTGGTTTTTTCCCTCCCATGAAGCAACCTTGATCCTCTAAGTGGTGCTTATAGCGTTGAGCGAATTTGCAACTTCATAATCTCTATAAATAGAAGTGCAAGTCATTGTAATACTCAATTAATTCTAAACCCAATCTAGAATAGAGAGAGCGAGGGTAGAGAGTGGTTGGAGCCTCTGGAGGGCCAAGGAAGTTTGGAACTCCAAGATTCGACAACTCTTTGTTATTCTTCATCTGACAATGGTTAACTCTTTGTATATGATTTATGTTCTCTATATAATTTTAATCTAAATCTTTTCTTAATGCTTTGCTTCCAATGTAGTGTGCTGCAATAGATCTTTTGATTTAGTCAGATCCTATTAAAGTTGGCTATCTAAGGGACATGCTTTAGATTATGTATATGCAATATCACCCAAGAGATTGTGGGCAGGTCTATATATTCATGTATAACCATAGGCCATAGAAAGTAGAAACAAGTTGCTGTTTTTCCACCGAGCATCGAAAGTCAGTTGTCTCTATATTATTTCGCGTTGTTAACCTTAGTTTCGCGTTGTTAACCTTGTCTCTATGTTATTTTAATCATTCATCATTTTCTCTTATTTTGGTGCCATTGGCACCCAAGTATTTCCTATTGTCAAGAGAAAATTAAAATATAAAAATACCAACTCGTGCTTAAAGTTCTTGAATAATCTTATTTAAAGTAATGAGAGTAATAAGAAGGAACTTCGCCAGGAAAAAAATAAAAAGAGTTTGCGTCATTTTGTTTACTTTTTGGTTTATGATAATTTTTCATCTTCTACGATTTCTTGTTCAATAATTTTTTTTTAACCCTCCGTAGTTTAGAGGAAGGAACCCAATAAATAGTTATTTAAGCACTTGAGCTCAATGTCTTGAATTTTGAATAATGTTTTCTAATATGAGTAGTCTCTTCCTTAGAAGAAAAATTTCCAATGATTTTTTTAGGGGAGGATAAGGTTTGGTTGTGTAAAGAAATTTAAATTTCTTAACTTCTATGTGTCATTTCATAAATTTAACTTTGATAAAATACTTTGTAAATTGTAATTATTTAGGACATTCTACATCTTAACTATGTTTGATATGCTAAAAAGAAGTATTAACACAAGACACGACAACACATTAGAAACTTCTATAATATTGAACAATTTTTTTGTCTTATATGATGTTTGGTGGACAAAATATTCCCGGAACATGGTACCATTTGAATTCTCTCAAAGTTCATCATCTAAACATTGCATACGCATTCTTTGTGCTAAAAAACTCTCTCTACAAACAAAATAAGACACTTCTCTTGAGTGTTACCCTTTTCAACATTTTACAGACGGTTTAAGACTTCAAGGGGTTCTTCCTTTCCTCGTTCATTCAACAACTTTCACATACATGAAGACAACGAGGACTCTTTTCGTCTGCAAATCATGCTCGAAGGAAACAATATCTCAGGGCTTTCCAAATCTGTTTCTTGACTTTTAGTCACAGTTTTCTCAATCAAAGCTAGATATGATGAACTTTCTTTTCAATATTTTTCTCTAAGCTTTTCATTGTTCTCAGAAACCTCGTATCTTAAACACTCACGCATTTTCTTCTTAAGTATCTCTCTGATTGAGTTTTCTTTACTAGCTAGCATTGTTATTTCATCCATCCTATGGGATGCAAGGAAGCATCACATTGTTAATATGCTTGCAATTGTTTGTGAGTAGGTTCTTGCATCAAAGCTTGCTTTTTGTGAAATTATCGGACAGATTTATGATGAGGTTTAAGCTTAGAGCAGAGCAAAGTTTAAATTATCTTATTCTTAATTACCCATCAAAAATATAGTTTGGTAGAATTGATGTTTAAAACAATTTGAATTGAATTGAATTAATAGTTTAATCACACTTACAAATTACCTTGAATTTATCCAGTGGATGCAAAATTGGCACCAATTACAAGCTTCTCTCCGACTAGTAGTGGGCACAAATATGGAAGTGTAAGCTCCAAACCTGTAATTAACAAAAAAGATGTACATTAATCAATTACACCATGCACATGTGACATGAGACATGCATATATACAAATAGTAAAAACAATTATGATTGGTCGATATACATGTGCATTTATTTCAAAATATATATAAATTAATAAAAAAAATGAAAATATATACTACATAATTTCACGTTTTCTCTTATATAAATTTCTCTAGCCGGTGTAAACTGTTTTAGTAGTAACTAGTAAATAAAAACTCGATCATACCAATTATATCGGGGATAATTGGGACACTAGAAAAATGTTCACTAGATATGTGTTTGGATAATCAAGACCATATCACTGCCCACTATAGAGAATCTCCAAAAACGAAGAAAGCTTTGTTTTGGTAGATCATAAAAACAATATTTGTATATTGTGATTCTCATTTTGATGGTTAGTATGGAGCATCCAATTGTGAAGGGGGTATATAAGGTTTGAACATTTGACACTATGTAATGTAAACTCATTAATGTTTTGTTTCTACCACCTTCCAATGATTTAAAGCAAACCGCTCAATCATCATGAATGGTCTTAAATTAGATAGAAGAAGTGGAAATATCCATCTAACTTCAAGTACATGTAATTTCTAGCCGCCAATGTAGCCAGAGTTTCAAATGACAGTTAGATTTATTCTTCATCATAACCACATACAAACCTGGACAAATATTTTTACTTCTTGGCAATATTGCTTTACTGGTAGTGGGTATGCAAACACTTGCTGAATAATGATGTAACTTAGTATCAAGTTAGTCGATAACATCATAGAGAACGGTGAAATTAACAAAATCATGGAGAATAAAAAAAAGTTACACTTTGCAGATTCACAAAATCATGATGGTTCATGGTGATTTTACAATCTCACCAATCAACCAAACAGAATAACCGATCAAACGTGATTTTAAAAATAAATTTTAGATGTGGATCAAATTATATTAAAAAAATGAGACGAGTAAAATCTAAAAGAAAGAAAAAAAAAGTTAAATTAGGAGATCAAAAGGTTAGTTTTTATTTTGTCAAAAAAAAAAAGGGTTAGTTTTTATGATATGGAACCAAAGTTTATTTTTTAAAAATAGGTGGATCAAAAATGTATTTTTGCCAAACATTAATATCAAATGTTTATAAGACTGAGCAATCATCGGGTTGAATAAATTATATTTACATAAATAATATATTATTTATTGAATAAATTATTCTAAACACATTATAATGAAACCTTGTAACATGTATCTAGTTAATTTATGATTTTATAATCATACTCGAGATATATGAAATTCAATTGGGTTGGTTTAGTGATGTTTGGTTGACACTTTAGAGTTTGTTTCTCCTAAAGTCTCAGGATCGATTTTCTTAGTGGCAATTTCAATGGATTAAGTCCATACAAAATTATGATATGTCTTTAAATTGGGTCTTCGTAAGTTGATGATACCTCTTGGATTAGTCAATTCTTGAATCATATATCGAGTTTTTATAAAAATAAAAATTTAAGAGATATATGGAGAGGACAAAGAGGTGTATGTGTTGTCAGTGTTGATCGAGAACGTCCAAATTACATAAATTAAAGTAGTCTTTACTTTTTCATGATTATTTTTTATATGAGAATTGTTGGTTATGGATTTTCAAATTGTTGTATTTTGGATTTCTAGACTCTATGTTTGAAAAAGATAATAATAATCGTGTATCGAAGTTTAATTTGAGTCATGAACCACTTAAGACGTTTCATCAAATTAAAATTTGTACAAAGCAGCCTATCAACTATCCCGTCTCTACAATAAAACAAGTTCTTCTACAACTATACGACTGACTTCTGCACTATAGCTAATCTTTCGAGAATTACACATTCGATATGGTATTAAGATCGCTCTTAATTTAATATCAAAATCAATCAATTATGGCACTATGGTTACTCTATTCCTTTAACATCTAAAAAATATCAATATAGTACTACAACTCTTAATTACAAAGGGATTATGCTCTTGAAAGGGACATTATATCTAAAGCAGGTTTATGATCTTAAGAACACTTCTCTAGGTTCTGAAGGCATTTAAAAAGGAGATGAATAGAATAACTCAAAAGGGAGAAGAGAAGAAAAATGATTGATAACTCAAAAGACTTTGTGGGCATTTGGAATTGGATCTAAGCAAACACAATATAGATAGACAGGTAATCAAGGTAATCAGTTTTAATTGACCGACTGGATCTCCCTAGATTTTATTCAAAAATACAAAGACCTCCCCAAGTAATGATAAAAAAAAAATAATCTTAACTTAAATTTGAAACAAATCAAATATGATCTAATTTATATTTAAAGTTAAAATCAAATATAATCTGATATATATTCTAAAAAAATCAAATTTTTAGGTTCGCATGAGCAAATTTGAAGAAACTTTATCAATAAAAAAATAACTTTTTTTTGACGTGGTGATTATTTTTTATTTGAAGAAACTTAACCTATTAAGAAAAAAAAATAAAGAAGACGCAAAAAAAAAAAAAAAAAAAAAAAAGAGGGTGATTGTCACGCGAGTTACAAATGAAACAGATAAAAACCCTCATTTATACTATTTTTACAATTCAATCTTCTTATGATATTATTTAAATCTATCTATAGTTACTAACTATTCTATATTCAATATATCTATATGTAGAAGTACAAAAAAATTGAAAACTATCAATAAATGTTAGTTTGAGTGGAACTTAAATCGTGCTCCATGAATAATAATGCATTGATCAGTTTGAGCTATGTAAAAGAAAAAACATGGTTGAAAGACAAGAGTTATTAAAGGTGATCAATTAAGTTCTTGTTGGAACAAGTGTGAAAATTGAACTTTAAAAGATTAAGATTAAACATAAAGTCCTACATTTGGTAGAATTAGTGTTGTGTAGATTAAAAAATATGAAAATTTTATGTTGGAGATCATATATATACATTGATAGTGTTTATATAGTACTTCTAAACGATACATAAGTGCTCATTTTTTTAGGGTATATGTGTTTTTATATATATATATATATATATATATATATATATATATATATATATATATATATATATATAATTCAAAAATGTTAAATTAAATAACATTAAATAATTAAAAAATTTGTGGTGCCCAGGGTTTCTGATCTTGCATACATTATGCATTATCCGCACTAACCTGAGCTAAGCTCACGATGACAAATTAAATAATTAATTTAAACATTATAAGAAAGTGTTTTCTTCTTAAAAAAAAAAGTGTTTACTTAATTCACAAGTTTTGTTAAAATATTTTGAAACGCAATATGAAATATTTTGATGCACAATCTAAAATATTTTGGTACTAAATATAAAATATGTTGGTGTGTCATATTTTTGTACTCAATAAGAGATATTTATATACTAAATCTAATATGTGAGTTAATTGTTCCTAAAGTTTCTCACATATTAGTTTTGATTCTTCTTCTTATAAATAAAAAGCTCACATAGTTCATTCTTTACAAATAGAGAGCTCACAAAGTTCATTGTACATTAAAGAGAGAATACTCTTTGTTCAGCATTCACAATGGCTCACAATTCTCGTTCAAATAATGATTTCACACCTACAGATGATGAACTTATCCGATCATTCCTCTTCAATAAAATTCACAATAATCCAGTGCCCAACTATATCACCGTTCTCGACTACGAATTGTTTGGTATCGTAAAGAATCCTTGGGAGATTTGGGAAGAGTTTGCACCTTCTCACTCATATTGTGGAAAAGACCTATATTTCTTCGCTACCTTGAAGAAGAAATCTGTCACTAGTAAACGTTTGATTCGTACTATTGGAAGTGGTACATGGGAGGGTGAAGACACCGGAAAAAGAATAGTTGCTAAAGAGACTAACAAAGTCTTAGGTATAAAAAAACGTTTTCGCTTTGGGAAGAGCAACACTTTCCATGATGGTGCATGGATCTTGCATGAATATAACCTTGACCAATCT
The DNA here is from genome assembly GCA_958299785.1 of Medicago lupulina. Taxonomy (NCBI): domain Eukaryota; kingdom Viridiplantae; phylum Streptophyta; class Magnoliopsida; order Fabales; family Fabaceae; genus Medicago; species Medicago lupulina. The sequence continues at coordinate 1,078,670 of OY283140.1, forward strand.
TTGATTCACAATACTTTGGTAAGCGATATATTTATATTGTTAGTTAGTTTGTATCAACATGAATGATTTGCCATCAGAGCATGTATTCGTATGTTATATGTTGAGGTAGAGATTACTAGCTATCTCACCTCGTGAATATTTAATTTTGGTTGACCAACGTTTAAGTTTATTTTCTGGTTATGCATCATAACTAAGCCTAGGTTTGTAGCACTGCATGTCAAATTGACAATTTGTGCACATGTTTATAATTTACCTTTGTATATGTTTTTTTTTCTTTCAGGCCAGCAACTATGTTCTATGCAGATTTAGAAAGAACTTGAAAATCAATCAACAAAATACAGGAACAAGAATCGATCAGCAATCCAATTCTCACTTAATGAATAGCATTGGCTTACCAAGAACTGACGTTGGACAAGATAGGCAAGGAAAGACGGTTGTTCCTGGACGTGCGGAAAATGACATATTTGTGAGTTACGACACTAATATTATGTTTTTTTTTTATAAAAAAAAAAAATAGATTATGTTGTTTGATTGGTTGTCAACAATAAGGTGATATATGTTCGTAAGCTTAGCTCAGTTGGTGAGAATATTGCATATTATATACACGGGTCAGGTTTAAACCCCTGACATTCCACTTCTACACAATTGTGATAATTTTTTGTATTTGTGATAATTAGTGATTTTATGCATACTCAAGATTGAGTTATTTTCAAGATCCCCGCTTTGTCCTGTCCCCCACAGGTTCGCTGCAATTCTTCTGGTGGAAAAATCCCTTTTTATTATTATTAACCTATAAATTTGATTTAATTTATAGGTATAGATATTGGTTTTGATTTGGATTAAAATTATAGGCATATACATTTTTAATTTGTACACAGTGTTTATTGTTTTCAGTTATACAAATCTTTTAATAAATACAACATAAATTCTTATATTTTTCAAAAGAACTTTGCACTTTTTATTTTTAGGGCAATAACGTTTCGAGGAAATATAATATTCATGAAGAATCAAAAAGTCAATCAAATGGTGAACACAAAAGGAGAAAGGTGGTTAATTCAGAGTTTCAATACAAGGGAAAAAGAGATGAATATGTGGGAATTATTTGTCCAAATGAGACCATCATTCTAGGACTTGAAGCTACCACCAAAAGTGTAAGTGTATTAAAAGGAGAAAGTGTGTTAATTCAAAAATTGTATTATGATAATTCAATTCCTTATTATCGAGCTCTTCATATTTTCAGGAGAACAATAATTTTTGGTTGGAGAAAAATATTGACCAAAATTTAAGAAATCGACTTGATGGTGAAAATATCAAGACCGATGTGGTTAAAAGTCTCAAACTAATAGATTCCAAATTTAACAAAGACGATGGTGATCACATTATAAACACAGAAGAAGATGATGGTGTCATTATGCCTTGGCCTGAGCTGTTCTCACAAGAACTGAGAGAGAAGAATGAAGGAAGTTTAATCGAAGAAGAGGATATTCAAATGCTTCCCAATAATTTTTATAAGGAACTATTGTTGGAAAATTTTAATTTTAAGTAAATAGTAGCAAACATATCTATAGTAGTATATGGTAGCTAAGAGGACAGAGAACAATTTTTATTTTTTTTGTAGTTCTTGGATATTTGATCCATTTTCCTTCCTACTTTAGTTAAATATCATCTTTTATTTTAGTTTAAGGTTTATTTAATTGAAATGCTATCTATGTATCCCTCATAGCAAATAGTAATTGATCATAAAAAAATTTATGATTATTCCTCAAAAAGTAAATATTTCCAAACTTTTTTTTTGTTGAATTCATATTTTTTTGGGTACGTTTTTTTTTTATAAAATCTTTATCAGTTTAATAGTGGTGCATAGACAGTTCTAATTATTTTTGCACAAACAACAAATCAAAATATTTAGAATTTTCACATCAATTAATATTTTTAATTTATGTGGCAATTTTGAATGTTTTGATTGGTTGTGAGTGCAAAATATTTTGAATTGTCGACCTACCACTATTAAACTCAATCTTTATTTTATTTATTGAGAGGATTTTTATAAGGTCAAAAAGCTCTTATTTTAATTTATTAACATCAAAATTGAAATATATCTACTTTTTAAAATAAAAAAGAAATCATGTTTTTTATTACAAAAATATGTGTGATTTAGTTTTATTGTGTTTATCACAAAAGCATCAGCAATCTCTTTGCAATTAGCAATAGTAATACTGAGTAATTAGAGGCAAGCAATAGTATTTTTTCAGGTGTGGTTTTTTTTGGGTGTGGCGAGAGTTGCTCGCTTTGAGAGTTTTGAAGGTTCAAACGCAGGTGAGAAGGAGAGGGTGATTGACGTGAAGGAAGAGTAGAGAGAGAGAGAGAGAGAGAGAGAGAGAGAGAGAGAGAGAGAAATTGTTACATAGGGTGTTCTTGGGGAAGGTGTGTTGACACAATGTAACAATGGAGTAAAAATTGTGAGGGAGGGGGTGAGATTTGATACCGATGGTGGGGACGAGAAGGGGAAGGGAAAGAAACAAATAGATTTAAGCAAACGTGTGGTGGAGACTCAGGGAGTGGTTGCGAAGGTGGGGGATGTGGATTCTCGAGTTCAAAAGGTTGTGGGGGGTTCTTATGTTTGTTTTAAATAAGGGTGCAAGTACAAGTCGGTTAAAGAGAATCATGACTCTGCACATCAAGATATGATTGCTACCTTAGATAATGGGGAACCTATTCCATGTATCCAAGAATGTATTGTGGACGCAGGTTTATGTGACTTTGTTGTTATTTCTATGAACAATGACATGGTATTTTTACGTTGTATGATTAAAGAGAATGTGTTGCATGTTTTCAATGAACCGATAGATTTTTTTGGTACTTTGTTCGAAGCCTGTGTAAGTGGAATTCAAATTTGTGTTGTTATGAGTGAGGGGCTTGGCTTTGTTTATATTGTATATTAGTGCATGCTTGGAAAAAAAAAAATTCTTTAAATTGTGTGCTTCATTTTGCAGATTTTTTTGAAAACAGACTCTTAGAAAATGGATAAAGAAAAGTTAGATCATGCACACATTTTAATTTCTACAAAATCTTTGGAGGTCATAAATTTGGTTGAAAATGTCATGGTGGATGGGAAGGTCTTTAACCTTAATTTTGTTGAATATTGGGGGTTGGGTCTTGGTGACGATGCTTGCTTATTAGATGAAAACTTGAATTCAAATTCAGTTAGTTCCAAACCAACATATGCGAATGATGTTTTTAATGAGCAACGTCTGAATGATGTTTTTGATGGGTAATGTGAAGTTGATGTTTTGATTGAAAACTTGAATGAGGAGTGGGTTGCCCATGACAGGATTGCAAATGAGGCTTCTGTTAGAACGTTAAGTAATCAAGATGACATTGACGGTGAGTGATAACCGTAAAAATTATAGGTTATTACATTGCACTATCAAAATTGTCTTTTGTTGTTCAACTCAAGGTTAATTTTATAATTGTGTTACTTCTTTGACATATGTTAGTTGCTTATGAATCCTTTGTTATAATATTATTATTTTTTTCACATGTCCACTTTAATTCAAAAAAATGCCAACTTTAATTCAAAAGCAGACACCTTTTTTCTCCCTCCCTCTACAACCAAAACAAGGTTTTATCTTTCATATTCTCTCACTCCCAATAAACTTCCGCAAATTCTTTCATCCTAAACCCCTCAACCAAAAATCTCTTTTTATTTTCCCATTTAACTTATGGAATTCCTTTTGTCATTGGTTATCACCTTCATACGGATTAGTATGTGTTTCGATTTGTTTTGTTTTGCATATATTTCAATTTATTTTGATTTGTCTTTCGATTGGAATATGATTGATTTCTCATGCATAATATGTTGTTTCTCAGTTTTGGAATGTCAAAGAAGGAGAAGTCTTTGTGACTATCACTAACCATTTATTCTACAAGGTATGGAATTCAACAATTTTCTCGGATGTTTTTCATCAAATTGTATTAAATTTCGCATGCAAGTGTTTGATTTTATGTGTCCACAAATCGTTTTTTTTTGTTGTCATCGAATCATTGTGTTTGATTTAGGTTGCTATAAAATCTTATTACATGACAAAAATTAGCGGATTGTGTTGAGCTTCTCATGCGGATTGCTGCTTACTGTGAATTAGGGTTGGGCCCAAATTTGGGCTTCAACAACCTATATCTATACTATATATAAAGGAAACTACCCCTTTCAACACACTTTTGGGTTGGAATTTTCTTTCCAAAAATACCCTTAATTTTAAATACAAGTAACAAATAGATAAAAATAAATTTAAATATTAAAACAAATGTAACACACACAATATGAATACATGTATATCTGTTTTTTTTTCCTTTATCATTTAAAAAGTATAACAAACTAGATGAGTATATTTATACTTACTTTTTCATTATTTCAATTATACTCTAAAATTCTATTTTCATTGAATGAATTGAAAGCTGTTACAATCAGTCTTATATATGAGACTGAAGGTTACCTGCTATAGCAAGTTAACCTGATACACAACAGACAGGTGGCAGTCACTTGACAACTGTTCATAGTTGTCAAGTGCTAACTGTTATCTATCCTATCTATTACAAGCATATACTAATTACTTCTCTAATACTCCCCCCCTCAAACTCAGTGTGGTGTGAAGTCACATTGAGTTTGGATCTCATTAGAAGAAACTTTGATGCGGAGACAGGTCTAGTGAGAATGTCTGCCCACTGATCTGTACCAGGGATATGAACTATGGAAAGTTGCTTGGCAAGGATCTTTTCTCTGACAAAAAAAAAAGGATCTATCTCCATATGCTTTGTCCTGGTGTGCAAAATAGGATTATGAGCAAGAAGAACAGCTGACTGGTTATCACAGTAGACAATGGGGTTGCTGAAAGGGACTGTGAGCTCGTGTAACAATGTCTGAACCCAGAGAGCATCAGCTGTAGCCTGTGCCAGAGCCCTGTATTCAGCTTCTGTGCTGGATCTGGCCACAACAGGCTACTTCTTGGACCACCATGAAATGAGATTGGGACCAAAGAAGATGGCAGCACCATAAGTGGATCTTCTGTCATCAGGGTCAACATCTCAGTCAACATCACAAAAAACATATAGGGAGAGAGGTTTGTGAGTTGGAGCAGGATGCAATTGTAGTCCAAAGTTGAGAGTGCCTTTCAAATATCTCAGAATTCTCTTAACAACAACCCAGTGAGACTCAAGAGGGTTAGACATTAATTGACATACCTTGTTGACAGAGTAAGCTATCTCAGGCCTAGTTATAGTGGCATATTGCAAAGAACCAACAACAGATTTGTAAAGAGAAGGATCTGAGAAGGTGTCTGAACCAGTTTTGGATAATTTGCAGCTGGACACCATGGGAGTATTGATGGAGTTGCAGTCAAGCATATGGGTTTTGACTAGTAAATCTTTAATATACTTGCTTTGAGTGAGCAGTAGAGAGTTGTTGGGAAGGTGCTTAACTTCAATACCAAGAAAATATTCCAACATACCAAGATGTTTGAGACTAGTTGTTTGATTATTAGTATGCAATTGTTGAACCGACTTCTTTTTGTTTTTACTTGGCCAGTTCTCTTGTTTTTTAAGTCTTTATTTTGTTTTCATTAAGTGTACTCTTAGCTAACATCTTCTTGAAAAAATATGCTTAAATACTTGTTATAAAGTAGCATCCTTTATTTATTCTAAAAGCTTATTAGGTTAAGCTAATGCTTAACCCTAATCACAAGCCTAATTTTCCTCCAAGTATGACTTTCAAATCTTACACAACAAGCCACGTGCAATTAATTAATGTTGTTGACATTCCATATCCCCTCAAATTTGAATTTGAATTTCCCTCTTCAAAGCAATTAATTCGACACTAATCTCAATTGTTATCTTTGCATGTTCCCAAACACCATTAACTTAAGTCATATAGAGCTCTTTCTCTATATATAGAGGTGCACATGTAACAAGAGGCTTGTCATTCTCATATCAAGCTTTTCACTTAACATATTATTTACTTCTCATATCAAGAGGTGTAATCAATAAATTTTAGTGTCAGAATTATGTTTTTACTTACAACTTCAATTTGGTTGTATCTGTTTCTTTTCGATGTTGTTCTTAATCATGCAGTTTAATTACCGTTTTAACCTATTTGTTTTTTGTTTATCGTAAACAACTCTGTTCGGTTTTTTCTTTTCCAAATGAAGTATTTAATATATTTTATGTTTGGTTATGTATTCTAACCAAATTTGAACATGAAGATATCTATTAGCTCCAAATCTTTGAATGCACTTTGGATAATCTTACAATGATATTATACAAATTATACACTTAAAAAATACATGTTTCGTTAAGGTTTTGTCTTATCTATTATACATTAGATGGGGTGCGCAATCAAGTAAACCATGTGAAAGTTTTATTCAATATAGTTGAATCAAGTAATGGTTACCCAAGGTTGATCACTCAAGTAAACTAGATTAATAGATTTAATTACTTATATTTTGTCGCTCTATGCTCATTGAAAGTCAACACATTATTATGTGCATACATGCATGTTAATTTTTTCAAGTTCTATATGCAATCATTTACTAAATGTTTTAATAAAAAATTGTGGTTACATACTATAAGAAAAATTGTGGCTGCATGTTAATTTTTTTGATAGCATATGCAACCTGCAATGTTCTAAGGCGTCCATATGCACATCATCTTTTCTTTTTTGTGCTATATGTCATTATTGTATATGTTCTTTTAAAAAAGAGTCCTTATATTAAATACTATCTATTAAACATTGATGCAATTGGCATGGAAAATATGCATAAATTTTTTCCTTACAAAACCACACATTAAGATAAACGAGTTAAGTGCTCTATGTGCCCATATGTTATTACTATTGATTTTTGTTTAGATGTCATCCTTTTAAGTCTTTTTTATAACATTTATGTACAAAAAAAAAGTCTTTTTGATAACATGTACATCGCAATCTACATAACGCATATTAATTTCTTTAAATACTATATGTAGTTATAGTATGTGTTCTTTTCAATGATAGTACCTATATTTTTTTCAATTTGTATATGGTCTTTCCAATCTCACAGTCTACCAGGGGCTTTTGAAGTCTAAGCATAGGCGCTCTATATAGATTTAATCCAGAAAATTGAGATAAACTCACTCTAAAATTTTAAGCCAACATTAGTGAGCCAACTTCAAATAAGTTTTTTAAAAAATAGTGCTTATATTAAATGTAAACTATTAAACATGTAAGCAAATGGGTTAAAAACTATGCATAATTTTTTCTTGAAAAATCACACATCGAGATAAATGATTTTGGTTCTCTATGTGCACATGTTTAATTATTGCTTTTTGTTTGGATCAGACTTAATTAATTGTTTTTGGTGCTTTATTTATATGCATTGAAAATCAACACATTTTTAAGTCTTTTTTGATAACCTATATGCCTACAATTACCTAATTATGCATTTTTTTGTGCTTTATGTAATCATGTTATATGCTCTTTTAAAAAATAGCGGTGACATTAAAATGTTGTATAATAAACATTAGTGAACTTGCATCCAAAATTAGCAGACTTTTCTTGAAAACACAAACATTGAGATAGTTGCTAATAGTGTATCTTTCTAAGAGCACTGAGATATTGGTTTTGATGTTTTTTTAAAAGAAATAGTTTATGTCCATTAAGCTTTTTGCTACATCTTTGAATAAACATGGTGATAACCGATGAAGATGTGAAATATTAATGTGACTTCTAGTGTCGTATATAGAGAAGACTTTCGTAATGTTTGATGGTTTGTGTTAAATATAGGATCATCACTTTGTATTAATGTATTATAACTAATAGCAATTAACGACATACCTAACATGACTGTGATGTGATTAATTCGAAGTATTCACATCATATGAACTATGAAGTACATTGTTGTACTTGCAAAAAAGTACGAGTAAGGAATACTAGGGTTTGTATCGTATTCTAGGGTTTAGACTGATTATTGGATGCCTTGAGAATGCTATCAAGGAAGGTTTTATAGCCTGCTATGGGCTTGAGTTTCGGTTACCTGGCCTCCAAGTAATAGGGGTATTTAAGTATTTTAGGCGGTTTCTAGATAGTTCTAGAAGTTTAAGGAAGACGGCGCCCTAGAGTGGGCGCGCCTAGGCCTTGGAGCCCTTCTGGAGGGCGCCCAAGTCCTTCTAGAGGGCGCTTGAGTCCTTCTAAAGGGCTCTTAAGACTTTAAGAATATTATGACGGTCCAATTGTGTAAAGCGTAACAAATTGATCTATTCATATAAACATAGTATACCACATGCTACTTTTTTGCGTATTAATTAGTTAGTGTTACTGAATGTAGTTTGGCTAGATTAATTATTGTACTTTTTGCTAGTACACTATTTTTTATATGTTTCGACACTGTTTTTGTGGAGACGAGGTATACATCCATTTGTTGGTGATTTTAGATTTTTGTTGTTTTTGTTAAATGTTTGATCAAATTAAATTAGATTTAATATCGATTCTTATTTGTAGCCCTTTACCGAGATTGATCCCTACTTCATACATCAATGGAGTCATACCTTGAGTAGGCAATGGACAATAACATATGATGTCCATGTTTTTAACGTTGAGTGAAATCAAGGCACGATGTATCCTCTCATTACAATTGGCTTGCCAAAAATTGGTAAAACCTATAGGTTGAAGGAAAAATACAATAAAGTCTTCCTCGTATATTGGGGTGATGTTATTTTTACTATGGTAGTTGGTGAAAATTATAAATGGAAGCCCTCCAAATTCCCAATCAGACGCACCTTAAATGAAGTTGGATTTCACTTTTAATAACATCAAGACGAGCAATGTTGCAAATGTTACTATTATATTTGTTGTATAATTATGTCTATTTAAACACCACATTGCCTAAGTTTTATGTTATATGTCTTGTTATTGTATAAAATGGTGATTATGTGTAACTTAACGTATTGTAACTTATAACTGCAGCCACGTTATATTTGAAATCGTTCAAAATTCTAAGTATATGAGTTATTATTATACTGTTGATGTACATTTAGTTATATATTCCACAAATATCTTGATTACTGCTGACAGTGGAATCTGGTGGAAGATATTTTGCTCAAATTTACTAAAAACTTTGAAATCAACATATTCAATGAGCATGAGTGGTATTGGTTCTTAGTGAATTAGAGTTAGGATTATTTAGGTGATATTTATGCTCACCTCTTTCCCTGTTGGAGTGTAATCTATTCATACTATTCTGCATGTATTAATCTAGCTTTTTCACGATATATTTATGTCTTTATTCATCTTTGTTTTTATGGTTAAGTTCATTGTGAGCTAAACCCCTTTTCTAGTTTAGACGTGATGAAGTTGTGTTATTGTTTGCTTAAGTTTTAAAGAGCCATAACTTAAAGGTTTATTTTAAACAAATTGTTTTAACGCCGAATCTTTAAAATTAAAATCTTATTACTTTTATTTTTATTGACAAATTCTCTAAGACCAGAAGGAGATGTGGATGAGAATGTTTGTTTAATATGAGTTACGTCCTTAAGTACCTGAAGAAAACAGGAACAAGATACACCATTTAAACTTAAATAAGATCTTGAAAACTCCTAGAGATGCGCCAAAGATCTATCTAAGATTCTTGTCATAGGCCACGACACAGCCTCTCCTTAGACGGAGCACTACTGATGACCTAACCTAGTAATGTTGCATGTTAAGTACTATGATTGTATGCCAGAAGGTTTGTATTCACATGCTTAACGTGACAACTGAGTTGGAAAACTCCCGAAGGTCACCAGATTGCCAAAAAGTCATAGAAAGTTACAACTGTCTATATCGTAGCAAAACTCTGTCATAAAAGATCCATTGTTTAAACCACACTTTCAAATTTGAGAACCTCTAAGTCAGTTTTATTGCTTTCCTCGGCCATTATTGCTTTAATGTTTACTTTTAGTGTTGTGACACTAGATGAATTATTTTATTTTCTCACAAACAAGGTTACCACTGAAAAGCTACAAGAAGATACAATGCCAGTCCTTATGTGTTCGATCTTTTTGTACTATTAATTGAGACAATATATACTTGCACTAGTAAGTCTCATGAAAATGCATAGTGTTTTCAGATATACCAATAAGATTAAGGATGTTAACCGTGTTGAATCCATTTCCACTTTGATGTGAGTTACTAATTTTGATCAAAATACTGTAAGCTTGGCTCCAATAGACGCACATGGTATTCATGGCAACACATGTTCAACCAATGGGTTGCAACCACGTCCGGTTCCTTACTTAGGAGATGGTATTTAAGTTATTTCTCCTTCAATCTCAACAGTTTTTACGGAGGATCAAACTAGTCACGATGACCATCGTGTGAGCTTGTGTGTCTCTTATTGATAGTAGTCTTATAATTTTTGGACTTAAGAGCTTCAATAGGTTGCAAGATCTCAATCTCGTTGACGTAGGAGGGTTTTTTTCTCCAAAGGTGAGACCTAAGTACTTATCTTCTCCAACAAGCAAGGTAAGGCGTAAATCAAAGAAGAAATCTGACTGTCCATTTAAACATTATGTTCATAGTTCAAAAAGGGTGGCCTGTCTTTCAAAGAGGGACATGTTAACAAAACAATTTTAAAATTTTGATGAAAATTGCATCAAACAAAGGAAGCGTCAATCTTTTAAGGTGTCAAAGATGTGTGAAGTTGGGTTTCCTCCTCCTCCTTATGTATGTTTATCTCCATTATATTTTTTTTTAGGGAATCTTCATTAGAAAATATTAACCAGTATTCTTAAGACATTTGTTAAGGAAACAAATATAACATGAAAATTTTAAAACTTATACAGCCAAAATTTTATAAGTTTAAAAAAAAAATGATATTTTCATATAATTTTTTAAGGAATATAAAATTTTCGTTTTTTCCTCAACTGGTATTCACTAGACACAAATTTCAACTATATATATATAATACTTAATTTCTTTATATTATTTTAATTTTCGTGCCGATAGTTATATTTCTTTATTTAATTTAATTGTTTATTAGGTTGTTAAAAAAAATTATTGTTGAAATAATAAATATCTAAAAAACAAATGACATTCTATTTTTTTTGAGAGATGACATTCTATTTGGTATCACAATTTTGATGTCAAAATTTGATTTGTAATATATTAAATTGTGTGAGTTCCGACTACTAGATTACTAAAAAAAAAATCATAATAAAATAGAAAAACAAAAACAAAAACATGCCCCTCCGTGGTTTAATTTTCGTCACGATGAAATCCCGAATTTGATTGGGACAGTCACAGGATATAGCAGAAAGCCAAAACCCTAGCAAGCCAATCTCAAACCCTGTGTGTGTGCGTGTATTTGCAGAAGACGAAGCTCGAAGCTATTTATCATATTATTAATTATTATTGATCTCATTCTCAGCTCCACAGCTTCGTTCAGATCTCGCCATTTCAACAATGGCGGAATCTCTGCAATCTCTTGTTTCTCTCTCCGAATTGGTTTCTACTTCTTCCACTAACCAACGTCTTCGTATTTTCCAACGCGAAGTTCCTGCGTTCTTGAATTCATCATCCACTTCAGGTCACGATCATACTACCATTTCACTTCACTCAAGTGTTAAATTTTCGATTTAGTTTTCAGATTACGATTAATTACTCAATTTAATCACTAATTAGAAAAAAATTTACTGTCTGAATAATGCTTATATGTTTTGGTCACTTCACTTAGTGTCCTTTCGATGTTGATTTTGCTATCAGATTGTGATTAATTACTCAATTTCATTGCTAATTAGAAAAAAAAATGTACCGTCTAAATGCATCTATGTTTTGGTCACTTTACTTAGTGTTTCGTTTTAATTATCAGACCGCTATTAATTATTCTATTTGATTGCTAATTAGAAAAAACTGCACTGTCTAAATGCATTGATGTTTTGGTTACTTCACTTAGTGTTTCATCGTCGATGTCGATTTTGCTATCTGATTGCCATCAATTACTTAATTTGATTGTTAATTAGGAAAAAAATGCACTAACTTAATGCATCTATGTTTTGGTTACTTCACTTAGTGTCTTGTTTCAATTAAGTTATCAAATTGCGATTAATTACTCTATTTGATTGCTAATTAGAAAAAATTGTACTGTCTTAATGCATCTATGTTTTGGTCACTTTACTCAGTGTTTCATTTCAATGTAGTTATCGGATTGCGATTAATTACTCAGTTTCATTGCTATTTACTCATTAGAAAAAACGAACTGTCTGAATAATGCGTTTCTGTTTTGTTTTTTTGTAGATGAAATGTCAACAGAGCTAGCTTCCTTATTGACTGATATAATATTTAGAACGGTTGCGATTTACGATGATCGTAGATCGAGAAAAGCCGTGGATGATGTGATTGTTAAGTCTTTAAGCGGAACGGTTTTCATGAAGACATTTGCAGCAGCACTTGTTCAGAGTATGGAAAAGCAGTTGAAGTCTCAATCTCATGTTGGCTGCTATAGACTTCTCAGTTGGTCTTGTTTGCTTTTGAGCAAAAGCAAGTTTTCCACTGTTTCGAAGAATGCTTTGTGTAGAGTAGCTTCAGGGCAAGCTTCTTTGCTTAATCTTGTTTGGCGAAGATCTTTTCGTGAGAGAAGGGCCTGCAAGAAAAAGATTTTTCATTTATTCAAAGAGGTTTAGCTAAATTCAACCGAAGTTATTTTTATAACAATAAACTGCTAATGTTTAGTTGATCATTTAGTTTTATACATTAAAGAAATTATTGTAATTTAAATGTATATGCTTGTTTTGCTTTCAGTTACCGGATATTTATAAGGTCTACGTACAAGAAGTGAAAAAGGGCTCAATTCCTTATAAGGATAGTCCAGAATTATTGTTGTTGTTGTTGGAATTTTCAACTAGATCATCATCTTTATTTGGAGAATTCAAGGTGAGTTCGTAGTATTGTAAAACTTTATGTAATTTTGTTTTCATGGGATTGATTTCCATTTTCTAGGTTCTAATGCAATTCTCTGCACTTTTCAGTCAGCATTTCTTGATATTTATGTTAATGCAATATTGAGTGCAAAAGAAAAGCCAGGAAAGAGTCTCACTGAAGCATTTCATACACTGTATTTGCAAATGTCACATGAAGATTTCGGAACTATTGTTTTGCCGGCTGCTGTTAAAATGCTTAAGCGCAACCCGGAGATTGTGTTGGAGTCTGTTGGAATTCTTCTGAAGTCGGTTAAGCTTGATTTGAGTAAGTATGCTGCGGAAATTCTTTCGGTAGTGCTAGTACAGGCTCGACATGCTGACGAAGGGAGAAGGGATGTGGCATTAGATATAGTCAAGAACCTGAGCCAAAAATCCAGCAATCCAGATGCATTGGACATAATGTTCAATGCTATCAAATCTGTTATTAAAGGTATGAATTAATCCTATGCTTGTGTTTTTAACTTGTTGTGATGATGTTATCTTGGTTCTTGATTCACTGTGTTGTTGGTGCCTTATAATATATTTTGATAAGTGTTTTATTCTGAACAGGTTCAGAAGGAAGGCTGGCTTTTCCATACCAGCGAGTTGGAATGGTGAATGCGCTGCAAGAGTTATCTAATGCACCTGATGGGAAATACCTCATCAATCTGTCTCAAACAATATGTGATTTTCTTTTATCATGCTACAAGGATGATGGTAAGCACAGTCATGCACTAACATTCCTCTTAATTGTTCCGTTTTTTTTTTTTTTTTTTTGCCTTTTTAACTCAAAGGACGATGGGACACCCCTGAAAATACAAGCATTCCTCTCCAAACATGTTCACAAAAGATCTTCTAAAGCCACTGACTTCCACTTTATCTTGGCATTGAAAATCTTAAAAATATATCATAATAATGTAAGAAACTTTTCTTAGGTGACAGGACCACATTCAATATTCACCAGGAAACCCAAACAAACATTCACATGAGTCATGAAAATGCAAAGTTGAATACTTTCTTTTTAGATCTGTATGTATCACACAAAATTAGCAGAAAGAGTTGTTTACGGTCTGGGACTATGTGGCATATTATTTGCAATGCTGTCAAATGACTATGTTCAAACTGAATACTTGAGCCTAGAAAGATTATCGTTTGGTATTTATCAATGTTCTTGATGTAAATCAATGTACAAATGCGGCAGTGTGACAACACCATTGGTTAAAGTTTATTCTTTAGGCCCTGTTTGGGAGTTTTGAGGGGAGGGGAGGGGAGGGGAGGCTTGTAAAAAAAGGAAGGAAGAAATGGAAAGAATGGAAAGTTTTGGGAGGGGAGGGCTTTGGGGGGTTTAGTTTTCTTCATAATAGAAAACCCCCCTAATTTGAGGGTACTAAAAAATTGTATTGGAGGAGTTTGGAGGGTTTTGGGTAAATTTTCCAAATTCAATCCATGTTTTTATAATACCTTCAAAATTAAAAATACATTAATCATAAGTGTTAATTTATCATTCTCTACAAAAATACAATCTCAAATTTTTTGAATGATTTCTCTGTTTTTTTCCCTCTAATCTCATCCGTCCAAAACCCTCCCTTCCTTTCCCCTCCTAACTCCCAAACAGATCCTTATGGTCAGCTCTCCGTCTATATGTACTTGCGGTGGTATTTAGGGTGCATTTGGATGTGCTTTGGAAAAACTGCATATTTATGATATACCTTTTTATTTTCAATATTTAAACTACATCTTTTAACACCCGAGAAGACACTAATTGTATGTCCTCGTGAGCTTAGTTCAGTTGGTAGGGACAATGCATAATATATGCAAGGTCCGGGGTTCAAACCTCGGCCACCACAAAAATAAAAGACAATAATTGTATTCTTTCTGTTTTGTAGTTGTATTCTTTTTATCAAAAGCTTAATTGATTATCTTCAATCTTCAATATTTTTTAATTGAGAACTTTATATTTGAAATAAATCCAAAACAAACTTGTCCTCATATGAATCATATATTCTGCTGGTTCATGTTCCACTCTGGATTGGCAGGAAATGAAGAGGTTAAAATTGCGACTTTGTCAGCTATGGCTTCTTGGGCGGTTAAATCTACAAATATTATTCAAGAGAGTTTAGTTTCCTTTTTTGCTTCTGGTCTCAAAGAGAAGGAAATTTTAAGAAGGGGTTTTCTGCGTAGTCTACGCACTATATGCAAAAATGCAGATGCTGTCTTAAAGGTGACTTGTCATGTTAATTAATTATTCTTTGCTGTCAATTTATTGCATGTATACCATGTCAACTTCATCCCCTTACATTCCAGCTAAATATTTTCAGATGTCACCATTGCTTGTCCCTCTTGTCCAACTTGTAAAAACTGGCTTTACCAAAGCAGTTCAACGTTTAGATGGCATATATGCATTGTTATTAGTTGGGAAGATAGCTGCTGTTGATATTAAAGCTGGTCAGTATTAGTGCATTCAATGTAGTTGAACTTATAGCTATAGCTTAGCCTTGTTTGATTTCTTTTGCCAAGATTTTCATTTGTTCATTTGTGTTTTATTTCCCTAGAGGAAATATTGGTAAAGGAAAAAATATGGGCTACGATATCACAAAATGAACCTTCACTCATTCCCATTTCCATGGTAAATACTCTACCATATTTTTTATTAGCATTACCTGTGCTATATTCTACATTCCTAAAAGTGTGCTCTACATACAGGCATCAAAGCTTGCAGTTGAAGATAGCATTGCATGTATTGATCTTCTTGAAGTGCTTCTTCTCGAACATTTACAGCGGTAAAATTGCGTATATAGTGCCAAAAGACCATACCATAATTTATGCCTTATGATTTGTATGTTTGATAAAGTTTTGTTGTGTGATTTTGTGCTGCAGTACATTATCCAACTTCTCAGTCACATCGCTGTTACAGGTAAGTCAATTTGCATTTAATCAGATCCGTGTTGGTGCTTATATTGACTCAGTTATTGTCAACTTCATGCAGTTAGTGATATTTTTTATATGTCATCCGAGGTGGGATATTCGAAGAATAGCTTATAATGTTGCTAAGAGGATTATTACTTCTGTCCCACAATTATCTGAAGACATTTTATCTGAATTTTCAAAGTATCTTAATTTGGTTGAAGAGAAAGTTTCAGCGTTAAGAATAAGGTAAATTGCTTAATGTTTATAGATCTTAATATTTATCATTTGAATTTGTGTAGGCTTGTTGAAGATAATGAATAAAGGCCTTATGATTATGATTGGATATGATAAATTGGCGATAGTAAAGACTGACCCTTATTTATACTGATTACTAAGAAATATAACTGATCCTAAGAGATAATTCAAGACACTCAGATATGAAACTACATTCCCTGATTGGTTTGAGAGAGTTACAGAAGAGAGAGTTAGAGAAGACAGTTAAAAGAGAAGTGGTGAAGTCACCCTGACTGGTTTACAAAGAAATAGAGTCGAGAGAATTAAATAATGTAGGCCCCGCCTACTTCTCTTTTCTGGCGAGAAAGAGGGAAGAAATGCAAGCTTTTCTTTTGCTTTCCAACACTACCCTTTTCTTGTGAGCACATTTTGTGGCTTTGTTTTGAATTTTTTTTCCGTTATTGTTTTGAACTTCCCAGGATATATTACATTTGATTCCTGAAAAAAAAAACTCATGAAGCTTGATCGTAATATATTTTGAAGAGATCGTGATATTATTTTGATTTGATGGGATATTGCATTTATTTTTATATTTTTTTGTTTGAATATTGCACTTTTTTAAAAGAACAAGAGAAAAAGCGGAGACATTTTTAATTATATTATTATTAATTTCAAATTTTAAAATTATTAAATTAAAATATTAATTAAATTAAATTCATCAGCTAATTTAATTAAAATAAAAAATAAATGATCTACATGCCATATAAATTTGTATACAGCTTTTTAATTTAAGGGTTATAACGTCTTTACAAAAATAATTACATCACTCTCTTCTCACGGTCTATCTATCCAATTAAAGGAAAAGAAGAGAGCATACTTTTACGGCTCTCTCTCTCTATCTCTCACCAATCATACATCAATTCTACTCCATTTCTTCTTTCTTTCTTCCCACACTCTCTCTTACCTCTTTCTCTCTTTACAACTTCTCCCCAAAGATAAAACTTACAACATTTTAATCTTAAACTTACAACATATTTTTGTTTTCTGAGCTTTGATGTTTGAATTTGCAGTGACACTGATATTTCTTTGGACCCTCAAGTTCCATTTATTCCATCCGTTGAGGTTTTGGTGAAGGCTCTACTGATTATGTCACCTGCAGCTATGAAAGTTGCTCCAGATTCATTTGTCAGAATAATACTCTGTTCACATCACCCATGTGTAGTTGGTAGTGCAAAAAGAGATGCAGTTTGGAAGGTACTACTTATGCGTTGTCTTTTTTGCTACATGATACTGTTTTTTACTTATTATTGCTCTGTTTCCATTTTCTAATTGAATTCTGATCAGCATATGATATCTTGAAGGTCATCTGAAAAGACAAGAAGTCTGATACCTTGTGCATGTAATCTTGTTATAGCCTAATTAATTAGGCATGGGTTGCAGTTGTGTTTAAATCTTTGTATTATTGATTATATTTCCTACGGACGGATCTGTTTGCTGTTTGCATTATAATATGGATAGTTGTGTCCATATTGGTTTCTTAGTATGTTTTTTATCTCTATTTTTTTAGTCTCTGGGTCCATATCTTTCTCTTACATTTTACATTTTATCTTTAATTGACCATTCTGCCTTAGTTTTTCGTACAATTTTTTTGACAAACTTGCTATTTATCTGGGATCTGATCTCTCCTATCATTTTGAAGGATGTTTAGGCATTAAGGGGCCACATTGATTATGGAACCCACATACCAGTTTCTTATCAAAATAATAGTAATATTTAACCATTTTAATGTAGATTGAAATTTTACATGTCTGGAGCACACTGTTTTTTATCCAAAAAGAAAGCATATCAATAAACAGATAAAATAAAGTAATATTACAGAGGAAGACAGGGGTATGCCATATTTGGGAAGCCAATTAAGCCAAGGACCTTCACAGACAGCACATCCCCATTAATAAATTTAGCCCCTCTTTTAGCAAAGCCCTTTAAGTCTTATGAAAGGAGTTTGTGCCATATTTTCATATACTAAAAGCAATAAACATTTACTCCAGATGGTGTTAATTGTAGGAAAGTATAAAAGTAAATAAGCAGCCACTCCATAGTTAAAGCTGTCAAAAAACACCTCAGGAGAGAGGACTAAGTATGTCTTTACTCTTTAGCCTATCATAAATACCATACTTTGTGTCTTTTATGTATAAAGTATAAATAATTCAACAAGGTATTTTTATAATTTTTCCTTTCACGTGTCTTGAATGAGTAAATTACTCCAGTTTTTGTTTTGAGATGTTGATTATTGTTTTTACACACATGTCTGTGCATGTCTAATAATATACATGGTGCGTAGATCTTTAGTCACCGCCTTTAGCGTCTTGTAATTTAAAGTTTGTTTTTGGTTGGTTGACTTGTTTCATTATTTTCCAGAGGCTCTCTAAGTGTCTACAAACACATGGCTTTGATGTAATTGATATTGTTGCTGCCAATGTGGTAAACTTTGTACAGGTAATGAACTGCAAATCTCTGGTACATTTGTTTATGTCGATAGAGTAGCTGATGTTTGATTTGAATTTTCTGAAGGAATTAATATATTAAACATCTAAAATGTTTGATTAGAATTTTCTGAAGGGATTAATATATTAAATATCTAAATTTTCTTTTCCCTTGTACTCTGGCAAAGCCTATTAACCTGCTTTAGTTGGTTGTATACTTGCACAAGTACTGGTGCTCATATGATTATTTTTGGTTCGCTTGATTGAATCTTATATGTAATTGCATCATTTAGAATTTCTACCTATTGTTTGGGATGGTACAGTAGTTGCACTACAGAATTGGCTACACACTATATTTGAATTACTTGCAATTTGATAAACTGACATTCTAGCTTATGGAAACTTCATTTTTTTTTTTTTCCGTCTATTTATTTGTCTTGCTGTGTATATAGTTTACTTTTGTCCTTTTGGTTTGATCACATACAACTGTATCTCTTTCGAGAAAGGTTAATTTTGTATTGCTAACTGGTCAGGTGGTATGTTGTGTTGCAGGTCTTACTTGGACCAATGGGTTTGAGGAGTGCTAATCCACTAGAACAAGAAGCAGCAATATCATCACTGTCCAACTTGATGTCTATAATCCCTGGAGATACATATACAGAGTTTGAGAAGGTTGGCATGTTATTCTATATTTTTAGTTTGTTTATTGTTCATTTGGAGACTAAACTTTGAAGCTTTTGATTGATCTGTCAATGTGAATTCTTATCGCTGACTACCATACTGCATATTCCTGATGCCAGCATTTGCTAAATCTTCCCGAGCGGTTTTCTCATAATGCACTTTCAGAGAATGACATCCAGGTAATTCACCTGATGCCTATAGCACAGTCAACTGATATTATAATTGTGATGTTTTTTCTACACTTTGTCTTAGGTTTTAAGCCCTAAATCAACTCTCAAAACTGACTTGTAAGATCATGCCTTATGACTCTTTGTTTAGGCCTTATCTGTAGTCAATGTAAGACCCAATAGGTTTTTCCCAGGACACCCCCTCAAGCCGAACACTATAAAACTTGATGTGTAGATAATTTGGGCGGCCCTTCGACGGATTTAAGATAGACTTTAATATACCACCTTAGGTTTTGGGGTAGCTTAAACCCACAAAACCAGCTTGCAAGGTGTTGTATGGTTAAGCTTTATAAGCTCTTTTTAGGCCTTATCTCTAGATAATGTGGAACTTAAGTTTTTCGAATATCTGTGAGTATGACTTTCTTCAATTTCATTTACTCTGTAAGTAATATTTGTGTTTTGAGTGAAAAAGTGAAGCAGAGTAAAAGAAATTTAGAAAACGTAAACAGGGGAGAGTTTCTTTTTTCTTTGCAATTCAATTCCTGAAATGAACTCAGGTTGGGGTTTTGATATTTTTACAGTCAATCAAGAAGCTGAGTTGCAGGATAGTTGTCACTTGTCACTCTGTTGTAACAAACTCTTAACAACAAAAATAATTATCTGATTCTGTTTATGTATACTGTACAATGGGCATAACAATATCAGTTTTTTTGTTTTGTTTTTGTTTTTGTAAAAGAAATTTAGAAAAAGTAAATGGGGGCGTTCTTTATTCTTTGTAATTCTATTTCTGAAATTAAATCAGGAGGGAGTTTTCTTATTTACACAGTCAATTGAGAAAACGAATTGCAGGTAGTTGTCACTCGTCAGTCTGTTGTAGTAACAAAGTCTTAACAACAAACATAATTAATTACCTGATCTGTTTATGTAGAGTGTACAATGGGCATACCAATATCTGTTTGATTTTTTATTTGTCACTTGGTTTCAGATCTTCCACACGCCTGAAGGAATGCTTTCCACCGAGCAAGGCATTTATGTTGCTGAATCTGTTGCTTTTAAGAACACAAAACAAGCAAAGGGCCGTTTCCGGATGTATGATGACGAAGATGGCTTGGTACGTTTAATTTTTTCTGTTTACTTTGCTCCATTCGTTGTGAGTTTTGCATAGTTATGTTCTGTTCTTCTGACCAGGATCATGCCCAATCTAACCATTCAATGAAGAGAGATCAACCTAGTAGAGAAGCTGCTGGTGCAGGGAAAAAGGATTCTGGGAAGACAACAAAGAAGGCTGGCAAGTTTTACACTTCTATTGGCCTGAAATTTGTATTTTTTAACTTGAATTTTGCATCACATAGTTTTGATTGACGACTTATTGTGATTCATTTAGACAAAGGAAAGACTGCAAAAGAAGAGGCAAGAGAATTGCTACTTAAGGAGGAGGCTTCCATACGCGATAGAGTCCGTGAAATACAGAAACATTTGTCTTTGATGCTAAGAACTCTTGGAAATATGGCCATTGCTAACTCTATATTTGCACATAGTAAACTGCCTTCAATGGTATTGGAATGCTTCCTGCTAATATTTGTTGATTTGTTGCCATATATATTTGATGCCACTTGAACTACTATCATTCTGAGATTCAAAACTATTGTTGTGTTATTTTTTTTTTTGTTAAATTTTTAGTGCATTTATTTATTTCCTGCTGTATATTAATTTTTATATGAATGTAATAAGTATTAGTACGATTCTGAGTTTAAATATTTGTCAGGTCAAATTTGTTGAACCTTTATTGCGATCTCCTATTGTAAGTGACGAGGCCTTTGAAACCCTGGTGATGTTATCAAGATGCATGGCTCCTCCTCTATGTGATTGGGCCTTTGACATTTCCACTGCCTTACGTCTAGTTGTGACCGATGAAGTTCATCTTCTCTTGGATCTTGTTCCATCAGTTGCTGAGGAAGCGGTCAACCAAAAGACATCCCATGGCCTTTTCGAGCGAATTATAGATGGCTTATCCACTTCGTGTAAATCAGGAGCACTTCCTGTTGATTCTTTTACTTTTGTATTCCCTGTAAGAAATTATACTTCCAAGCACAATTCAATCAATTTAGCAATGCTTCTGTGTTTCTAATTCTGTTTCTGAATAGATAATGGAGAGAATTCTTCTGTGCTCAAAGAAAACCAAATTTCATGATGATGTCCTTCGGTTAATTTACCTACACATGGATGCTCATCTACCACTTCCTAGGGTTCAAATGCTATCGGTAATTTTTCCAACATTGCATGCTTTATTAATTCATCTGTTTTGTTTTTCCAATTGCTTTCCATCGTATTAAAACTATTTTATGTAGGTTCTTTACCATGTCCTTAGTATTGTTCCAGCTTATCAAGCATCAATAGGACCTGCTCTAAATGAGCTGAGTCTTGGTTTCCAGCCCGATGAAGTTGCTTCTGTATGTATGCTTTGATCTATTTGAATTGCTCTCTTTGTCTGAGTAATGAATCTCTGTAACAATGCTTATATTAGTTCTCAATTTGCGATTTGAAAGGCACTTTATGGGGTTTATGCAAAGGATGTTCACGTGAGAATGGCATGCTTAAATGCTGTCAAGTGTATCCCTGCTGTTTCTAGTCGTTCTCTACCCCAGAATACTGAGGTTGCAACAAGTATTTGGATAGCATTACATGATCCTGAGAAGGTTTGCCCCCTTTTTCTCTCGAAATTTTAATGGTCCATTCTTGCTCTTTCAATTTTTCATGTCCCCAGGGCATAAACCGAGGCCTTGCAAAATGTTTGATATGATGTATTTGCTTATTTATTTATAATTCTATTTCACTTTTGAGTAGAAGAACAACCTACTATTAGTATTATGAAAATTTTGTATGACAGGGTCAAATATGCAGTCTGAGGCTGATTTAATTCCATTATTCGAAGTTCTTACTTCCTCGTCACATGAAATTTTCTCTTAAAGAGTATTTCTCTGTTGTAGTGCATTGATTAATAATTTATGTTGTGCACATGGTGTCTTAGGAGTTAACAATTAATTATTTTTCTTGTATATATATCTACAGAAGCTCTTATTTCTTGCACTTGGAAAGTTTGGTTGGATATCTACTGTATAATTCATACAATTCCTTTAACTCCAACTATATTATGACGACTAATTTACTATGTTTGGCATTTCAGTCAGTTGCTGAAGTGGCAGAAGACATATGGGATCATTATGGGTTTGATTTTGGAACAGACTTTTCGGGAATTTTCAAAGCACTTTCTCATGTTAACTACAATGTTCGCCTAGCAGCTGCAGAAGCTTTAGCTGCTGCCTTGGATGAGCACCCAGATTTGATACAAGTATGCTTGCTTATAACTTTCAATCCTTCGTCGGGCATTTTATCTCATAACTACTAATATTTTTCAGGAGTCCCTTTCCACTTTATTTTCACTGTATATTCGTGACATGGGAAATGGAAATGACAATGTTGATGCTGGTTGGCTGGGTAGGCAAGGTGTAGCATTAGCACTACATTCTGCTGCTGATGTGTTGAGAACAAAAGACCTACCTGTTGTAATGACATTTCTAATATCGAGAGCTCTGGTAATTTTTACTTGCATTTTTTAAAAATTTCATTACATTTTTCAAATATAAACCTACTTTCCTGCTGAGTTGCTGACATTTGAGATCTGTTGAAGTTATACAGTTAGGAATACTCATGATTGTAAAATTATGTTAATATAAATGTGAATGCCATGTTTGATTGTAAAATTATGTTAACATTAAATGGCTAATACCTTTTGACTATGGGGTTAATTTCATATGCAGGCTGATCTGAATGCTGATGTTAGAGGCAGAATGATTAATTCTGGTATATTGATCATTGATAAAAATGGAAAAGACAATGTCTCGCTGTTATTCCCCATATTTGAGAACTACTTGAACAAAACGGTGAGTTCCATGTCATATTGGAGATACATATTGTGAATACTCCTGTTATTTTTCCTTCTCTGTAATCAGACGCTTAATTCATTTACAAGTTATAGGCGATCTTTTGTTAATAGATTCTCCCAAATTTCTTAGGCACCAGACGAAGAACAGTATGACTTGGTTCGTGAGGGTGTGGTTATCTTCACTGGAGCTCTGGCAAAACACTTGGCAAAGGTTATTACTAAAGTTTCACTCTGTTATTACTTATTACTGAAGTCCCATTTTAATGGATTGTTTTTGGCTTTAATAGCAAGTTTAATTTGAACTGTTTTATAATATTTATACTCCTGTTTGAGCAGGATGATCCCAAGGTTCATGCTGTCGTGGACAAATTATTGGATGTTTTGAACACTCCTTCAGAGTCTGTTCAACGGGCAGTCTCTGCGTGTCTATCTCCCTTAATGCAGTCAAAACAGGTATGCAATAGCAGTCTTATTGTTATTATTAAATGCATTTAGTTCTGTCTCCTTGGAAGATTATTAGATACATCTTGAAAAGAACTCTTTTTGCCTTTATATAAAAAGGTAATTGCTCTCCGACCCCTCCTCCCACTTTGCTCAAGCCATAATAAAAGAGTCTACAGGAAGATGGATTCCGGTAGGTCATGTGCGCAAAAGAAAACCCCTACTGGAAGATAACTTCTGGTGGGTGAGGGGGGATCCAGAGCAACTTGGGTGGGGGGGATGAAGAGGTGCACCCATATAAAACGGGGTATAAGAATCCTTGTGCACAATTATTCTTACCCCTTTTCTGTTGATTACGTGGATCGTATGTTATACTGCCAACAATAGGTTCAACGTGAATAGGTCATGGTGTTTGGACTTTTGATACATTTATATACTTGTCAAGCAGTATTTTGCTGAAAGTTATACTTGAACAAGTTAGCAGATTCTTGCAGTATCCATCTCCTTGTTGATAGCAATTTCATTTTGTCAAGAGTTTTAAGTTTGCTAGTTATTCAGTGCACACCATTATCAACATAATTGCATACTTAACATATGATTAAATTTGCCATATGTTTACTGAACTGTAATGTTTCGTTATTTGATTTGATATCTTCTACCATTAGGATGAAGCAGAAACTCTTGTTACTCGATTGTTGGATCAGATGATGAAAAGTGAAAAATATGGAGAACGCCGTGGGGCTGCTTTTGGACTCGCAGGAGTGGTTAAAGGATTTGGCCTTTCTTGCTTGAAAAAGTATAAGATTGTGATTATTCTTCAAGAGTGTCTTGCTGAAAGGTTGGAGTGTTCCTTATTATACTTTTTTCTGTATTTTTAAACGAGCAACAATTTTCAAAATTCCCAGCATTGTATGGAATTTCAAGAAAAGATGCAGTTTATGTTTTTTTAGACCCTTGACCATTGATGTATAAGAAAAGGGAATATACCTGTCTTATATTCTGTTATTTTCAAACTACAGGAACTCTGCAAAATCTCGCGAAGGAGCCTTACTTGGATTCGAGTGCCTTTGTGAGACGCTTGGAAAACTATTTGAACCGTATGTTGACAAGTTTTTGACCCATAAGTTATTGTTGACAAGTTTTTGACCCATAAGTTATTGATTTGTGAATGTATTTTTTTTTTTATGGGTTTATATTCTTCTCACCATGATTGTGTTCAGGTACGTGATTCAGATGTTACCACTGCTTTTGGTTTCTTTCTCTGATCAAGTAGCTGCAGTTCGAGAAGCAGCTGAATGTGCGGCCCGTGCAATGATGTCTCAACTTAGTGCTCAAGGAGTCAAGCTTGTTCTTCCATCTCTTTTGAAGGTGATTGACATTGCTTATCATTATGAATGGCATTTTGTGTGAAAATTTAGGTTGTCAATAGTGCATTGAGCGCCAGAATCACACCAGTGCAGCACTGTACAGTGGCCGGTTGCCAACAGACCTTCTTTAGTGTAGGGTTTCAGAACCCCAAGAAAAACCTTAAAATAGAAACTTTCAGGGTCCTTTTTCGGTACTTTCGCTCTATAAAATCATATTCTTACCTTTCCATCTCTTTTCCTCCAAATCTTCCATTTTCTGAGAGCAGAACATGAATGAAGACCTCCCCTGAGCAGCCTCCCTCAACAACTGCCACTGACCCGGACGCCGTCGACCCTTATGGCCACATCTATATTCTCCAAGCAATATACTTTCTGTGCGACTCAATATGTGTTTTTACCTTGTCTCTATGTTGTCCCCTGTTTTTTGCGAACTGAACAGAGAAAGTCGCATGTAGGATGCGTTTTTTGATTTTCCTCTTTTTTTTTTCTCGCTAATAGAGCAGAGTGTAGGCTCTGTTTTTTGTGTTTTACTCCTCTGTTCAGCCATGGAAACTTCATCCGAGTCTTGACTTTGTTGATCTTTGATTCCCTTTTGTCTAGAACTTTAATTTGTGTTTTAATATGTCGTTACTTTAAGTCTTAGAGGCGTAAACTTGTTCGTTTCCTTGTCTTTTGTTGGTATTTACATGCATGTTTTGCTGAAGACTTGTGATTCTTTTTTGCCAATTTTGAATATTGCATGAACTTTGGGTTATTTGGTCAATTTTTTGATCACCATGTGTTGACAGTGTCAATCATGTAATCTGTCAAAAAATTATTCAAATAGCAACCATCCCACCACATGCTATCCCGTGTTGAAATTTGGGGCCTAACTCATCCTTACAAAACCGGTTCATAAGGTGAGGAGTGCCTCCTCTTTATAACTCTTATCAAGAGTCTTATCTATCCGATGTGGGACTTGGGTTTTTCCCAATACACCCCCCTCACAACCAGGTCTCTTTTTGGGCTTGATGCGTGGATAGGTAGGTGGCCCTTGAATTCAACAAGCCCTAGTACCATGTTGAAATTTGGGGCCTAACTCATCCTTACAAAACCGGTTCATAAGGTGGGGAGTGCCTCCTCTTTATAACTCTTATCAGGAGTCTTATCTATCCGATGTGGGACTTGGGTTTTTCCCAATATCCCGGTATCCCAGTTTTGCAGTTGGATGCGGTTAACCTCTATCTGGAATCAACAAAATTGATACTGACATGCTCAAACTGCAACAACATATTTTGAAAAATTAGTTGTCATTATGTGTTTTCATAAATACTTGTACAATAATATTAGTTAGTTAGTCACAATGATTTTTTATGTAATAAAATAGATATTCTGTAAATTGAGAAAATACTGTTTAAATTAATAATTTATAAAGATATTGATTAAAAAATACCTCAAAATTTATAAGACTTTATCGTCCCAACATTATTAAGTTATAAAGTTTTTATTGTGTTTTGTGTGACATTTACCGTGGTTCTATTGCAAAGAACTATTCAATTGTTAATTTAATCTTTTTGCTCAGGGTCTTGAAGATAAAGCTTGGAGAACAAAACAAAGTAGCGTACAATTACTTGGCGCTATGGCTTACTGTGCTCCTCAACAGTTGTCTCAGTGCCTCCCTAAGATTGTACCAAAATTGACGGAGGTATTAGATTAAACAATCACATTTTGACAAGTATATTTCTTGTACTTTATTGGTTGCATTACCTAAATCCATCTCTTTATTTGAAGGTTTTGACTGATTCCCACCCTAAAGTCCAGTCAGCTGGGCAAACGGCCCTTCAACAGGTTAGCCTTGGGTATTATCTTCTGCTAGGAATATTGTTGCATTTTATTTATATTTTTATATTTTCTTTTTTCAGGTCGGAAGTGTGATAAAGAATCCAGAAATAGCTGCTCTTGTCCCTACACTACTCAAGGGACTTAGTGATCCAAATGAGCATACAAAATATTCCCTTGATATTCTTCTCCAAGTAGGGTTTATGGCATGTACTTTGGTGATTTAAAGTTTAGATTTTCTTGCTGTTAATCTGATCTTTTGGTTGCAGACAACCTTCGTTAATTCGATTGATGCCCCGTCACTTGCATTGTTGGTACCAATAGTACACAGAGGACTGAGGGTGCGGAGTGCTGACACTAAGAAGAGAGCATCACAAATAGTTGGAAATATGTGTTCCTTGGTTACAGAGCCTAAGGATATGATTCCGTACATAGGATTGTTGCTCCCTGAAGTAAAAAAGGTACTTTCTCATGATAGCTTTTGCAGTAGCTGTATTGGCCTTGACCCTTTGTTCATTTCATGTTTATATCATGAGATCAGGTTCTTGTGGATCCTATCCCAGAAGTTCGGTCAGTTGCTGCTAGAGCCATTGGATCTCTTATAGGAGGAATGGGCGAAGAAAATTTCCCTGATCTTGTCCCGTGGTTGTTTGAAACTCTTAAGTCTGATAATAGTAATGTTGAACGCTCTGGAGCAGCTCAAGGCCTGAGTGAGGTCAGTCTCCCCCCTCCCTTTGGTTATATTTTTTAAGCAACTTGGACCTTTATATAGTTACCCTAGGCTTCTATCATTAACCAATTCTTCCAAAGGCTTAAGCTGTTAACTAAAAAAAAATCGGTTGTTTTATTTCACATTTCTAACTCGCCCCTTAACTTGAGTATCCTTATGGCTTGAAAAATGAATAATGCACAAGCAGCCTACTTGTGCTCATATTTAGCTTGTTGTTGAAGGAATGGGATGACAAGGATTAAACTCTAGTGTAGATCACTCGGTTATATGTACTTTGATTAATGAAAAGAAAGAATGTGAATGTTATGTGAGTTAGATACTTGAGTAGAACCAGACTCGACTATTTATCACATATTAGTTGTTGTCCATATTTACTATAACTACACTCTTTGAGGATGTAATTTCACCTTGTTTAATTTAACCTATTTGATGTACTCTTTCATCACTTGAACAAACTTCAGGTCTTAGCTGCACTTGGTGTTGAGTTCTTTGAGCATGTGTTCCCAGACATTATTCGAAACTGCTCCCATCAAAAAGCATCTGTTCGAGATGGATACTTGACACTGTTTAAGGTGAAACAATTGAAGTGGATTTTTGTTCTCTTTTGGAAGATTATTTTTACAGAAGTTTGTTTAATCAGTTTTCCCAAATATTATAGTATTTGCCAAGGTCATTAGGAGTCCAGTTCCAAAAATATCTTCCCCAGGTGCTGCCTGCTATCTTAGATGGTATGATACCTTTCTATTTTGGGCCTGGCAATGTGCTGTTATTTCTGTTCATGGTCTGTTATCTCTAAACTTTTTCGCATGCCTTGTTTTTAATCTTTTCAGGTCTCGCTGATGAGAACGAATCTGTCCGTGATGCTGCACTAGGGGCTGGCCATGTCTTGGTCGAACATTATGCAACAACGTATGTTTTATCTTTGTTTTTATGCATCACATTGTCTATACTTCTTATCGATCTTGATTTTCTTAAAATGTGTTTGTCTGAAGTTAAATGCCAAAATGTGTCTGTGTGAAGTTAAATGATAATGAACCATTGAATTATTCATATTAGAGCTGTTGCTCTTTTTGCTATTTCTTGGATTATATTCATGATGAATGCCTTGCCATTAATTTTTTCTATTGTACTTTCACAGGTCTCTGCCTCTTCTCCTGCCAGCTGTTGAAGATGGCATAATTAATGATAGTTGGCGTATTCGACAGAGCTCCGTGGAGCTGTTGGGTGACCTATTATTCAAAGTATGCTGTGGTCCTATTACATCAATTCAATCACCTAACTTGATTTGATTTATGAGCCAATTTATTCCTTTCAGGTTGCTGGAACTTCTGGTAAAGCTTTACTTGAGGGGGGAAGTGACGATGAAGGTTCTAGTACTGAGGCTCACGGACGTGCCATCATTGAGGTTCTGGGCCGTGAAAAGCGTAATGAAATACTTGCTGCATTGTATATGGTTCGAGCAGATGTTAGTTTGTCTGTACGGCAGGTAATGATTTATCCACTCATCACTTTTTTCAGGGTTCATTTTTATTTGGGAATATAAATCTCGACTGTCAAAACTGAATGCTTCTTTTCTCAGGCTGCTTTACACGTGTGGAAAACTATCGTGGCAAATACTCCAAAGACTCTTCGGGAAATTATGCCAGTTTTGATGGATACTTTAATTGCATCCCTTGCATCAGCATCATCTGAAAGGCGGCAGGTATGCATTTGTATCTGTTTAATCTTATGGTTGGTCACAACTTTCAGAAATTACATGTCACTATTGCTGATTTTCATGTAGGTTGCTGGACGATCACTGGGTGAGCTTGTCGGAAAGCTTGGTGAACGCGTGCTTCCCTTGATAATCCCAATTTTATCCCAAGGTCTGAGCGACCCTGACAGCAGTAGAAGACAGGTTAGAATTGTTTATGGTTTTCAAATGAATAAAAAATATTCAACGAACATGTCAAAAAGCCAATAGCTCATGTTATTTGATACAATTATAATTTGCATTGCTTGAAAGGGTGTATGTTCTGGTCTGAGTGAAGTGATGGCAAGCGCCGGTAAGAGTCAGTTGATGACCTTCATGACTGATCTCATACCTACTATTCGGACTGCCCTTTGTGATAGGTTTGTGTATTTTAACGAGTTTACTAATTTCTGTTTTTTTTAGACTGCATGCCATTATCTTATATTTAGATGGATATGTTCACAGTGAGCCTGCAGTTCGTGAATCAGCGGGCCTAGCCTTCAGCACTCTATACAAGGTTGTCCTTTTCTTCAAGTTTATGCTAGTGGGATCTGAGATTAAACCCAAGTGTTTTACACCTAATCCCTGTAAAATTGCAATGCAGAGTGCTGGAATGCAAGCTATCGATGAGATTGTTCCGACTCTTCTACATGCATTGGAGGATGATAAAACTTCTGACACTGCACTTGACGGCCTTAAACAAATTCTGAGGTAATATGTGTGGTGCTATCACTGTCGTAGGCTGGTGAATAGTGAATATATTGTTTCTTCAAACTACTTGTCAATTGACTGAACTATTTCATTTTCTTTTTATAGTGTAAGAACAAGTGCAGTCTTGCCTCACATTCTACCCAAGCTTGTTCATCCTCCATTATCGTACGTGTCTTTATGTTTTTATTTATTTGTTCTGGATGCTTTATCATCTGCATCTTAACTACAAATTTGCTGGTACATGGTCAGTGCCTTCAATGCGCATGCTCTGGGGGCTTTAGCAGAGGTTGCTGGGCCTGGTCTTGACTTTCATCTTGGTACTGTGCTTCCTCCTTTGCTATCAGCAATGAGTGATGTTGACCAGGTATACAATACACACATAATTTGAAGATAATACATTTTTACCTTGTTTGCAATTTTTACTTGACTGCACCATGAGCTTTTGTTCTATTGAATGTAGAAGAATACTATTACTTAATCCTTTTTTGCTGATTGTTGAATTTCTAGGAGGTTCAAACTTCTGCTAAGAAGGCTGCTGAAACAGTAGTCTTGGTTATTGATGAAGAAGGTGTTGAGCCACTCATATCAGAGCTTGTGAAAGGTGTTAGTGATATCCAGGTACCTGTCTTGTAATAAGTAAAACCGTTGGAACTTAATGCACTGCAGTACTTAGTCCTCCAAACTTTTTTTGTTGTTGACAATTTATGTGAACAGGCTGCTATCAGAAGATCCAGTTCATATCTTATAGGATATTTCTTCAAAAATAGCAAGTTATATCTGGTTGATGAAGCTCCAAACATGATATCTACCCTAATTGTCTTGTTGAGCGATCCTGATTCATCTACTGTTACTGTAAGCTGAATTAGTTGTTGATATTTTACTTGCATACCCTGTTGAGGTTGAGCATATTATTTATAAATTTAATTTTCTTAAGGTTGCTTGGGAAGCTTTGTCAAGGGTCATTATTTCGGTACCCAAGGAGGTACTCCCTTCGTATATAAAACTAGTTCGTGATGCTGTATCCTCATCCCGAGACAAGGAACGAAGGAAGAAGAAGGTAGAGCTGTAATTTTGAAAATTAGTCTTTATTGTGGCGTTTATATATTGTCTTTAAAGTTCTTAATGACTACTTTGATTGTTGCTAATGCTTATGTTTTGTGTGACTGCTTTGCAGGGAGGACCAGTTCTCATACCTGGATTTTGTCTTCCTAAATCACTGCAGCCCATATTGCCAATTTTTCTCCAAGTATACTTTTTCTTTTCATTGAAATTTCTGCGTTTTGTATAAGCCTTTTTTGTTTTCTACTCTAGTTACTTGGTGATATGTACCAACAAGAGAATAAAAAATGAACTGTATTCAGTTTTGACTCTAAATTACCCTTTGCATATAGATATATTCAATGTTAACTTTTCATATTCCAAGATAAATTTGTAGTATTAATATGAGATATATTTGAAAAAGGGAAATGCTAACTTGTACCCTTAAGGCACAAGTTAATGAGTCAATAGTAGAAATAGTGTTGTAATCAACGCATTTGAATTTAATTTTTTTTTTCTTTCTACTTTTGATTAATTGAATGCACAAAATTTAAGAGAATGTTTCTACTTTTGGGTTTCTTAACATGTGCACTTAGGGCACAAGTTAGCATGACCCTTTGAAAAAAGAGTAATAAATGCATCTAGAAATTTGTAGAGGGTCTTATATTTAGAGACAACTATTTTTGTAAAAGATCCTATAATTCGGGACTGAGGGAGTACTTGGGGTTCATGGTCTTTACCAACTCCCCCTCCTTTTCACAACTTACAGTATCTCCGTGCTGAGGAAGTGAAACTGCTATTGAAACTCAGCCATTAGCTCCAAGAATTCTGACTCTCCCAATTTGTCCTTTCATTAATAACCCCCCTCTCCCCTTTTTTTACTTTTTGTTTCAACCTGTTAATGCTGTGGTGTTATTCTTTATCCCACCACATTTTTAGTTTTTACCGGTGAGTTTCATGATGAAAACACCGCCATTTGAGTCACTGTGCACCAATATACTTAGTCCCAAAAATTTCCACCAAGATCAGGAGTCACATGCTGTCTATGTTCATTGATTTAAAATCACAACCTCCTCCGCGTGAGGCGGTGTGTGCTACCTCTTCTTCCTCCACAAGTGTCAACTCTCCTCTCATTTCTGTTGCTGGAGTGTATTGGTTTCTTCCTCTGTAACAGTTGTCTGAGCCGAGTGATCGCATTTAGCTGTGATTGACTCGATGTTCATATCTCCTGAACACCATGTTCCAAATTAAAATTTCTGCACTCCAAGCCATGATCTAACCTTTCTGTTAAAACCTTTTCACGGGTTTCTCATCTAGTTCAAAAATTATTTTTGCATTGCTTTGATGTCATTTATTCCTCAAGAGGCTTTCGATGGATATTAGCATTGCTGTCTTAATGCTCCTTTGAGTGATATACTTGTTGTTTGAAGATTATACATAAAACTCATTTAGTTAAACTTCATGCTATCAGGGTCTCATAAGTGGGTCTGCTGAATTGAGAGAGCAGGCAGCATTGGGACTCGGTGAACTGATAGAGGTGGCCGGTGAACAATCACTCAAGGAGGTTGTGATCCCAATAACAGGGTATGTGGTGGTAAAAAAATGTTAATGTAGATTATACGTTTCAATCTCTACATTTTCACTGTGCATGTTTCAGATGGATGTCATTTTGTTTGAAAATTATTTTATGGAAAACTTTTATTTTAAGAAAATAATCATTTTTAGGTTAAATATGCTTAAGTTTTTGAAAATATAAAATCTGATCATAATGAGAAGCTAAAGTATAAATAATATGATTGTAATGGGTGTGGTACTGTGGTAGATGAAAGAAAAATTTAAAAGTGACTTATGATTGCAAACAAATGTTAACTAAACTTCTACTTTACATAAAAATCTCTAAAAAATAAAAAGTGACATGAAAAATGATTTGATTTTGATATTTTCTATGTTTAGAATTCTCTCTTTGATAGAAGGGGACTAATCAACCAATCTTCATCGAGTCAAATATTTTATAGTTGTAAAAAATGTCAAATTATTTTTGTTTCTTTTCGTAACAACTTAAGCTGTTAGACTATTCTTGTTTTTATATGGTAAGTGCAACTTTAACTAGTAGATGAAAAGTTTGATCTTGCTCATCCATTTTTATCATTGTGCGTAATATCACCTCAAGGCACTGGGCATAGCAGGCACTTCATGATTCACGGCCAAATGAGATGCAAGTTGTTATTTACTATATCTGGGATGTTTGATCTTTTATACATTCTGACTTTGCCAACCATGTATGTCACAGGCCTCTCATTCGCATAATAGGTGACCGTTTCCCATGGCAAGTAAAAAGTGCAATTTTGTCTACTCTGACTATCATGATCAGAAAGGGTGGCATCTCTCTGAAACCTTTTCTTCCTCAACTGCAAACAACCTTTGTCAAGTGTCTACAGGATAATACAAGGTTCGTATGAAATAATGATTGACTCTTCCCCTTCATCTATTGTCAGTCTACCATTTGTTTTACACTAATATTTAGGATAAGTTACAACAGAGGCCCTTCATTTTTGACTTATGTAGGCTCGACCTTGGTTTGTTATGGAGTGTTTGAATGAGGGAACAAGAATTCAATTTTGTATTGAGTGGTAATACTATAACTTGATTGCAATGAATAGCCTCAATGCTATCACTAACTAACTGAAAGACTTGCAGAGCGAGATTCTTAAGCTAACTAATCATCAAGTGACAACTATCACTGTACTAACAGAGATTTAACTAACTAGGGCAGTACAATATAACTGACTAAAACTAGCTAAAGTATTACAGTGCTAGAAAGAAGTACAAGTAGTAACTAATCTCACACAAGGGGTAAATGACCCTTGAGTGAGGAAAGTAAAGGAAAATTAATAATTGAAATCCGACATTAACAACACCATAAGGGAGAAAAAGAATCAGATCCAAGTGATTTATTAGTGGCTTAACCATCTATTATATAACTGCATCACTATTTTAGTCGGTCTTGTTCAATTTATTCAGTTGACTTTTTGTGTCAGTTTAGAGTTTATTTTCTGTAGCTGAGGAGGATACACTCTGCAAACGATTCTTGTATGTACTTTTATTGTTGCTTATTAGGTATTATTTTACTGCAGAACTATTCGTTCCGGTGCTGCCCTGGCACTTGGGATGCTCAGTGGGCTCAATACCCGGGTTGACCCTTTAGTTAGTGATTTGCTTTCCAGTCTGCAGGTAATTTTATTACTGTTATTCTAGTTTACCCTTGCTATTATTCTGACTTAAGCTAATGCAATATTGCAAATATCAAAACATTACTTATCCAATGCAAAACTGTTGGATTTTGAAATGTTTTAGGGATCTGATGGTGGTGTCCGTGAAGCTATTTTGAGTGCTTTGAAAGGTGTATTGAAGCATGCCGGGAAGAATGTGGGCTCTGCTGTTAGAAGTCGTATTTACAGTGTCCTGAAGGATTTAATTCATCATGATGACGATCGAGTTCGAGTGTATGCTGCCAGCATATTGGGTGTCTTGACACAGGTTTGTATATTGTTGAGGAGAATTGCATTTACAAACTGTTCGAACTTGAGCAAGAAAAAATAACAGAAACCTGACATACTGACATACTGAAGAAGGTTTTAGAACAGCTAAGCCAATACATGCTACAGTTCTATCTGTAGCTTTATATTTTTCATTTCTTATTCTTATTTATGTGTTTGGATGATCATCTGTAACTCTTCAACTTTGTTTTGATAGATACAATTTTACTGGTGATGCGTTGATAATTGTTTGTTGATTATGTCATTACCATTACTATCATTCTATGTATTCGTCATAGTTGCTTAATTTTGCTTCATTGATGGATTATGTTATTGTTTTTGTCTGATTTCCCTGTAATCTAACTGCAGTACCTCGAAGCTGTTCAATTCACAGAGTTGATTCAGGAAGTTACTAGTTTAGCTAATTCACCAAACTGGCCTCCTAGGCATGGCTCCATCCTTACAATCTCTTCCTTGCTCTATCGCAATCCAGCTCCAATTTTTTCATCGTCATTGTTCCCAACTGTTGTTGATTGCCTTAGAGACGCATTGAAGGATGAGAAGGTTTGTAAACCTTGAACTATTATCTTGTTATATTATACTATTTTCTGATTTCTTTCAATTTTCTGGATAACAGTTCCCTCTTCGTGAAAGTTCGACCAAGGCATTGGGAAGGTTGCTACTTTATAGAGCTCAAGAGGATCCTTCTGACACAGTGCTTTACAAAGATGTTCTTTCATTGCTAGTTATATCTACACGTGACGAATCCAGTGAAGTTAGGAGAAGAGCATTATCTGCTATAAAGGCTGTTGCCAAAGTATGCACTTGAACAATCTTGCCTTCTGTAGAATATTATTGTTACAATTTTATATTCTGATTAATTAATGAAACATTGCAGGCAAACCCTTCAGCCATAATGTCACATGGCACGGTTATTGGCCCTGCATTAGCAGAATGTTTAAAAGATGCAAATACCCCAGTTAGACTTGCTGCAGAACGATGTGCTATTCATGCCTTCCAACTAACAAAGGGTACATTTGTTTGCATTTTTGTATATGCTCTTTATCTTATATGCTTACATTATTGATGAGCTATGTTGATTATAAGTTATGCTTCTAGGCTTGAAATCATAAATATGTCTAGTCTTGAAATCATAAATATAAATAAGGAATCAGAATCTAATCAAACAGTTTATGTTTTTTCCCCACATAACACTACTAGTAATGTGCTCTACCATAATGTAGTTCTCGTATCAAGTTTGAATAATTAGTTTTTTGAATCAATAACCCCTGGTTAGTTTGTTCATCTTTGGGTCATGCTAACTTGTGACTTACCTAAAGGCAAAAGTGAAGAAGCTAAAAAATGAATTAAAAGTCAATTTTGTATTGAAAAGATAAAATTTTAAATTTTTAAGATAGTATTCATTTCCAAGAAAAAGCTTCTATCTTTAGTTTCTAAACTTTAGCCCCAATGGCACAAGTTAGGATTTCCCTTTTTTTCCCCCACATTTCTAATAACCATTTCTTTCAGAACCCTAGGTTGCCTAAATCTCTTTGACAAACTTGAAATGGCTTATTACACTATCCTAGGCCTACTGAAGTATATGCTTCTTACACCAATATTTGGAATCCATATATGCTTCTTACACTCTTATATTGTTTTGGGTTTTCCAGGTTCTGAAAATGTTCAAGCAGTACAGAAGTATATTACTGGCTTGGATGCTAGACGTCTATCAAAGTTTCCTGAATTTAGGTACTTATATTATTTAATATGCATTTTCATAAATAATCACTTTAGGAGAAAAATCTAATTTATTTTTTAAGAATCAGAGAGGAGGAATATTATTATTAATTTAGTGGGAGGCACTATGTCATATATTCCTCAGTGGGGTTCGAACTGTCCCTCTGGACTACAAAGCTAGGCAGTCGCACAGCTGCACTAACACCGACAGGATATATTTCAGGGAGAAATTAAAATGATAACATACAAAAATATGCTCACCACTTGAAAACAAGTCAAATAAATTCTTTTAGAATAATGCTTGATGCATTTAGGTCTATTAGTATGTTGGCATTGGCAAGGCAATTAGAGTTGTCTATTATGGGTTGTCTTTTCTTGCTTTCGAATAGTTCAACATAGATCCAACCCATAGGCTGTGGATTGGGGAAAACCCAATCCTGTGAGCCCTGGTGAAGTTGATCAACATGCTGTGTTTTAATCAAACCCACCTAATGGTCCCCCCCCCCCACCCTCCAATGAATTTACTTTTCAAATTATGCCCAAATTAATAATACTGGAAACTAGTCTCTTTTCCAAACCACCCAAATTAATGATCATGACAACGCAATTTTTCACCCACAAACTGTAAAATAGGCTGAATTTATGTACTGTTTGGATGGACAGAAAAGGAAACTAAGAAGAAAGTAAGTTTCTCTGCTGCTTGAATGGAAAGAAATGTTTGTTTTAAAACCTTCTATACCCTTTAAATCTAGGAATTAGGATAAAACATAGGTGAAACTCTCTTTGCGTTGTTTTTCCTGTTCTCTAATCACAATGGGAACATGGATTATGTATATGGTAATATTAATAGAACCCATATAAATTCAAATTTAACTGTAAAAACAATAATAAAAAAATTTCTTCATATTGATTCATAGTGTGCAACTCTCAAAGATTATTATTGTAAAAACAATAATAAAAAAATATCAATCCAGGTTATATGTTATTATTGGTTCATAGATTTTTGTCCTGGGCTTAACTCAATTCCACAAAACAGTTTTCTAAGGTGAGGGTATCCTCCCACTTATAAACTCTCTTGGGTAATCTCAGTGTGCAACTCTCAAAAACGGTCAACATCTGTAGAATAACACCGAAGTTTTGTCTTTTCATTTATGGCTTAATTCCACTCTTGGCCCCCTAAGTATTGCAATTGTGTGATATATTTTCACCCTTTATGATTTGGTAGTTTAAAACGGGAAAAAACATGGAAGTTTAAAACCCTAATTAGGGATTTCATTTGCTCTCAGTTGTACGGGTTGA
Source organism: Medicago lupulina (assembly GCA_958299785.1). Lineage (NCBI taxonomy): Eukaryota > Viridiplantae > Streptophyta > Magnoliopsida > Fabales > Fabaceae > Medicago > Medicago lupulina. Next base: position 1,116,454 of record OY283140.1, read on the forward strand.
TTTTTGATATTTTTTAGTTTTAATCTCAAAGAAAAGTCATGCTGGCTACGAGTGTTGGATGTCACGTCAATAATTGATGTCACCTCAGCAAAATTTAGGAGTAAATTGAGAGAGAGACTACAAAATTACGAAGGGGGAAAACGCAAGGGGCCAAATTCGCTCCAAAAAAGGGGGGTGACAATCACACAATCACGATACTTTGGGGGTCAAAAGTGTAATTAATCCTTCATCTATTGGTGGGCACTGGTAGATGTATAAATTTTTTATCTTCGCAAAATTTCCTCTTTCCTCCAATTATTTTCTCAAACGAGGGAGAAATATTTATGCAAATCCAAGCATTTTCCCAGCTGTCTCTGTTTTCTCTTCCCAATCAAACCGGAGAGTGGTGGTATAATCACCTCATTTTCTCTTTAGAAAAAGGCTTGGTGTGTCAGACTGAACCTTGTACCCTGACATTAACCCATTCAGACTTAGTTTGGGTAGGTCAATCTAATGGGTTGAACCATTGTTGGCAGCACCAATGGCAATTATGTTTCATCAGTTTACAAAAGCCACATAAAAAAAAGGCATCCTAGTGCGAAAAAAGTTCCCACCATAGCATAGCCCAGATAAGATTGTGACCATCTACTAGGGCCAACACTCCTGCCGAAATGATGTGTCTAACACCTCATTTTTTGTAGTTTCCCTATGTGGTTTCCTTTCTCCGGTCTCCTATTTTATTTGTAACACTCTTTATCTTCATTTTGTCGTGATAGTCACATGACCTAAGGTGGTCATTTTGATTCTCAATTTAGATCTTTTATAAATGATGCTCATATTTAATTTTATGGAAGAAATACAATAAATACATAATACATAAATACTTAACATAAATACATACATACTTTTAAGATATGATTAAATGTGGTTATATAAGAGAGAGGTATGCAAAATTGGATAGGGTTTAGGGTTATATTTTAAACTGCAATAGTAAAATATGAAAAGATGAAAAGTATGCAGTTCATTTTACTAGCTTAGAATATCATAGTTGAGTTATGAAGAAGTTTTTGAAAAAATTTAATTTTTCATTATCATTATGACTGAAGTTCTGTTCGATATCAGAAATTATTAATGAATTTCTCCCATGGTTATATTTCCTGCAATGCAGTGATGACAGTGGTGACAGTGACGAAGATATGTCAACTAGCTAAGATGTTTGTTTTTCATTTCACATTCAAGGGTGGGATACAGAATAACCATCGATAACCAAAATGTGTAATGGCACCACATTAAAGTAAAAGATATAGATAGGTATACGCAATGTGAGGCTTTATTTACCCAATTTTTTCGGCCTTGGGTATTTGATTGTGTCAATATAATTGTAAATTATGTGGCGAATTGTCTGTAACTATATTGTTTTTAATACTAATTCAATTTTGGTGGTAATATGTATTTTTTCTGTAATGTATTTGTGTTTATTAGTCAATCAGGGGGGCCTTCTTCTGCGACTGTGTTTCCATAATTGCTGGTTATATTTATGATGTATTCCCAATTATTCAATACTGTTTATTCACTTTACACATCAATATAATCACTGCTTTTTCAATTGGTGGTACTTCCTCCATCTCTAATTATAAGTATCTTTTCAAGAATTTGTTACTAAATATAGGCCTATGCATACTATTTATCTTCCAAACTGAAAAGCTAAAGTTAAAATAGTATACAAAGGGTATTTTTGGAAGATTAACATATAATATTAACACATTAAATTTACTCACAATCTGAAAAAGAAAAGGATGCTTATAATAAGGGACATAGATTATTTATTTATATATCTAACAAAAATGCAAGTTTCATTCTATCACAAAGCAGACGTTCTTGTACTGTAAATGAATGAAATTGTTCATGTTTATATCAAAATTAGCTTTCTTTTTGCCAAGGTTAAATTGTGTTAGGTTTCTTTACCAAATTTTTTTTGTTAATTCTACTGACCGCTTATGTGACTAATCCCAGTGTAATTGTTCATTTTGCGCTTTTTTCCTTGATTCTTCGTGCTAGATTAAATTGTTTTGCATGGACAAGATTAAAGTGGATTTACTATAATAACGATATTAATGTGTATAATTTGGGACAGAGGGATCTACAATCACGATCTTAATTTTATCATCTTAATTTTTATTTTAGTATACCACCGGTAGATTATTTTAAAATAAAATATATTGCTACGTAGTTGCTAATGCAAATTAAAAATACTGGATCGCGAACTTGCCTAATTTGATTGAAACATGATTTAGTTGCAACGTGATTTAAGAGAAATACTTATATAGTCACAACCCCAAATAAATTATACTTGGGCACACTCACATAGTTGCACAAAATTTAAAGAGAAAAGAATTAAATAGTGTTAGATGATGTGACTAAATTATTTTTCTTTTAATTTTTTCTATTTGTGTGTATGTGCCCAAATATTTTTTATTTGGGTTTGTGACTATGCAAGACTTGCTCCGTGATTTAATATCTTTTAGGGTATGTTTGGTTCGAGAATTAGGAGGGAGGGGAGGGAAGAAATTTTAATTAAAATTGTGTTTGGTTCGCAAGAGAAGGGGAGGGATTTTAAAATTATTTTACTGTTTTACCTTTAAACTTAATTAAATTAGGATAATAAAGTAACGAAACAATAACGATATAAACGATAACAACACGATGTAGACGATGGAATAATGGATTAGTAATAAGGTTGTTACAATTAGTATTAAAAGTTGTTACAAAATAATATAACTTATAACCTAATAATAGTAAAAGTTGTTTCAAGGATAATATAACCTAATAATAATAATAAATGTTGTTACAAGGATAATATTAAGATTTTAAATTAATATAGGGATAATTTTGGCAATGCAATAAAATTTGCTCCCCTTCTCTCCCTCTTCTAAAAATTGAACCAAACACTTCAAATTAAAAATCTTCCCTCCCCTCCAATACTCTCGAACCAAACGGATCCAGGGAAAAAAAATCAATATAATAGATCGAAATATGATTTAGTTGATCCTTTAGTAAGTTCTTTTCTTAACATCAATTTATTAGATCGATCCTTAAAAGAAAAATCAATATATTAGATTGAGTCTTAAATGTACCTTGCGGGATCTACTATAAAAAAAAAAGAAAATGATAACTAATGTTCTAACAACATTTTTTTTTTGACGGAATTGTTCTAATAACATTGTTTAAGCATTCAAAAGAAGTAATATATTAAAAATTGTGTAGTTATATTGAAAGTCAATCTAAATTAATGTATTCTTAATACGATGATAATTTTACTTTTAACCTTTTAAGTATCACCGTGCAAGAATGCATTAGTTTGTGTTGTCTTTTTTCTTACTTATTTTACGTTTCATTTACACTATTTTATTTGGTATTTTATCATTTGACAATATTATTTAAAATATTAACTATACAATATATAAAAAGAATAAATGAGCTTGAACTGGTTTTTTTCTTACCTATTTTACCTTCATTTAAAATATTCTTTTTTACTATTTTATCATTTGATAATATTATTTAAAATATTAATTAAAAAAAATTAAATCTTGTTAAAATAGAACTATCCTAGTACAATAGAAACAATAAATGATGTTTTGTTTAGTTGGATTTTTCATTATTCAAGTTATACCTTTGAACAAGTTTGCTTCTATTAATGCTATGTTGTTGGTGTTATTGAAAAAGATAATAATTTTTATCATATTTGTTATATTACGGTTAAAGATAAACATAGTTTGTTACTATTTAAAAGTTACAAATACATATATATATATATATATATATATATATATATATATATATATATAGACACACACACACGTATAATTTTAATCACAATCAAAATTTCATAAAAATTATTATACATCATTTTACACACGTTAGTGCGTAAAAAAAGCCGACAAACGAATACAAAATGCTCATCTATTATTAAGTTGATAATGAACCGACCCACCTTGAAAAGAGTTCGAGACTCAACTCAATGCTTGATTCGTTGAACTTGGTTCATGAATCATACAAAGTTCATTAATTAAATGAGATGATCTTGAACTATGTATAATTCAACTTGTTTAATTCATGAGTTAGCTCAATTATATACAGGGCTGTTCTTACGAATCGGAAGGCTCGGCTATGTAAGTGAAAAGAGGCCCGTATTAAAATAAAAATGTATTTTTTTTAAAAGAACAATGTTCTATTTAAATTTTTTAAAAGATAAATACAAGGTTCTGTACATATGCGGTACACTCAAAGGTGAAATTCACTACCGTATACATGAGAAACCTTAGACGATCCTCTCAAAAAAAATCCATCTAACACCAAAAGCAAGATGACTCAATTCTAATAGGCTTAAAACTAGACAAATAAAAGGAAAGTGGAAACCTGAGGAGTACTTAGTAGTACTAATGAGCAATAATTTTTTTTTGAGGTCCATACCTTACGGCGACCCAGTTCCATTGAGCTTCTTGCGCACCCTAAGGTCCAACCTTGATTATATATATAGAACTTAACAATATTTTTAACTTTATATAATTCCATTCTATATATTTCAAAACTTCACATATTTTTAACAATTATAAGCCACATCCAATTGAATATAAAGTTCCTGATAGATACTGATACACTAAACATTCGCCCCTCATCGCCCATGTTTGCGAAAAACAATGATAAAATTATCTATAAAAGCACTCACACGTACTAATACGTGTGACCTCATCCACTTTCTTGTTTAAACGTCGGTTCAAATGCCAATGTATTTATGTAATTTTTAATTATGGGTTATTCAGAAAAAAAATTGTCAACAATTTTAAATTTTGACTTTTAAACTATGTTATTTGAGGCAACAAATCGAATCAAATTGTTTGTGAACAATTTAAATCGAGTCAAATCAAATCGAACTAAGTTCGATTCAACTCAACTTATTTTCAATCATAATAATCAAGGACAGGTTAACAAAGAAAATTAGAATAACATTATCACCACCCAAGTTTTCTGCCAAATAATGGTATCATATGTTCTTTTATTTTGAAAAACCTAAAACTGTGATAATGACCACGTTTGTTGTGCTTTCGTGTTTTTAGAATTTTAGTCCTTCGTGTTTTTTGTTTTGTTTTTGAAGGGTAGTCCTTCGTGTTTTTTTTTTTTTTGAATAATCCTTCGTGTTGAATAGCACTCTTTTTTCATATAATAATGTATATAAATTTGTTCCGTCACTTTAAAATTTGACACCACAAGATTAAGATCCCTAAATAAGAAGATTAAACAAAAGCTTTATGTCTATATCCTTAAGTATTATTTTTTAAAAAAATGTTTATATCCTTAATAGACATTACCTAAAACTTTGTCCAAAATTATAATTCGTTTTATAATACTAATAAATTTTAAATATTATTTTTCCTACCATACACTCAACTATTTATTGCCTTCTTTTTTCTTTTCTTTTTTTTCAATTTTACAATTTATTTTTCATGTACCATCTATAGAATATAATTTTATAAAATGACTTATAAATTCTCTTTCCATACGACATTAATTACATTTTTTAATTTGTCTGAAATGATCAAAACATTGTACTTATAATTTAAAATGGAAGGAGTAAATAAAAATACTTTAACTTTGAAATATAGGTCAAACACTTGACAAAGTAAAAACTCATCATTTTTATATAAAAATTATTTATTTTGATTTCTTAAATAATGTCGCGAGGACATACCCTTCCAAAAACCAAAAGAATGTCGAATGTATTAAGGGTAAAAAACGTTAATACTTATCTAAATTTATTATCATTTATAATATGTGTGTCAAAATTTAAAGGACTAAATATTAGGGTTGGAGAAAATAAAGAGGCTGCAAATAAAATACTACTAGTACAAGAAGGGTAGCGATGAGTTTGGATGGAAATATTAATGGCAAAGTGTATGGTGGCAGATGCACATTGAAGGAGTGCAATAAAAAGGGGATTGTTTTCAGTTGGGTAGGTTTGAGTTTTTATAATGCTTTCATTATGTTTCAATTCAACATTGATGCCAACCATGCCAACCGCTAATTTCTCTTTTCTTCCCATCTCCTTAACGTTTGTGCAACCTTGAACAGCTAGCATCATAAAATCAATGTGTTTATAGCTCATTCATCATATATGTACCATTATTACTACTATTATATACATGAATAAAATGCAATCATGACATGATAGTCCAAGAGGGTCTCTCTTAGCTAAAAATTTAATTTACCTCACCCACCATCTTTTCCTCACAATTAATACAATATTTAAGACAGGATAAGAAAGAGAAATAGAAAGAGAAGGTTTTTTTACCTTCCTATTTTCTTCCTCTCAAGAAAAGTCGTTTTTCAATTTCCATTTTCATTGTTTGGTTTATTTGTTTGGGTATATGGTAAAATGGAAATGTCCATGAAAGTTAGATTTACTTTGTGCTGATTGCATTACTAGTGTTGATTTTGTAGCTCCTTTTTTTTTACTTATTTCTTCTCTCTTGGTGTTGAAAGAGAAATTATGGACAGTATTATTGTTGAGAGGAAGAAAAGAATTTCCACTCCTCATCTTCTTCTTGTTTTCTTGTTCACCTTCCTTCTACAAACAATTATTAGAGTTGAATGCATCAACCTAAACTACACGAAGTACAAGCAAGTTAGTAGTTTGAGACTTGAAAGGATTCAGAGGCACTTGAACAAGATTAACAAGCCTCCTGTCCTAACTATAGAGGTAATATTTTTACCAATTAATTCTTATAAAAATTATTATCATTATTAATTCATTATATTAAAATTTGTGTGTGTGCTAAAGCTAGCTATATTGTTGTTTTTCCTTTATTCTTATATGATCATTATAAATTTAATACTTCCTATTGAATCTTGTTACTTCAGAGTCAAGATGGTGATCTCATAGATTGTGTTCACAAAAGAAAGCAACCAGCCTTAGATCACCCCCTTTTAAAGAATCACAAAATCCAGGTATATATTTCATCACACATATATGCTTATTCTACTTTTCTTTTTAAAGTTGGTCTCCATTTTAATTTTATTTTGTACTAGCGTTTCCTGGCATTCCTTTATATTATAAATTTGTCCCCTCTAAAATGAGTAGTTTAGTGTTAATCAAAAAGATTTTATATGTAAATTTATAATTTTGCTATGCATGTAAAGATATAAGTTTAATCGCTAACTTCATTTTTTTGCTGTTGGTTTTTGGACTGCTTTGTAATGAGTTGATGTAGTACTCCTTATTCTGCTTCATATAATATGATATTATTTTCCAAAATAATGTCATTAACTTGTTTTCAACAGATAATATTGCTTATTTCACTTTTTGATGAATTACATACTATGAAATATGCTTTTTTTTTTACAAGTCTATGAAATATGTATGAAATATGTATATATTTTTTGGGTAGATAAACGAAATGACAAAGCCATTATAAACTCTCACATACAAGTGAAGGTACCGGGTTTCGAACCTAGTCATGACATCCGGCCTTATAATTTCGGTATTTTGTCAGTTGAGCTAGGAATTCTGGATATGAAATATGTATTTAAATACCAACACAAAACGTTTTCATTTAAAAGGGAAGGGTGTTGAATCCAATTAACTTGACTCCTAGGGTTGATTAGTTTTTGTTTTAATATTATAATTTTTTTAACAGAAAAGGCCAACGACGATGCCAAAGGGAATGGATATGAATATTAATGAAGAGTCTATAGAAGATGAGAGAAGTAGTAAGAGTGGTGTGGCATGGCAAATGTGGCACCAAAATGGGACACATTGTCCAAAAGGAACTGTACCGATACGGCGGAGCACGGTGCATGATGTGTTGAGAGCTAAATCTTTGTATGAATATGGGAAGAAACAACGACGGTCACCACTTTTATTCCGTCGCAACGAGCCACCTGAAGTTGTTAATAACGGCGAAGGCCATGAGGTGTGTATTATTAATCATCATATTGCTTTCTTTGCTCTAAACTTTTTTAAGGCAATGGTCTCTATTTTTGGTCTTTGGATAGCTACTTAGCTACTATTCATTTATGTTGGTCCTATGTCCCTAACTGTCCATATCGCATTAATAAATACTATTTTGGTTTGGGTAATAATTGAGAGGAAATTAATTAACGAAGTTTGCATTAATATGAAGTAATTTCCTTGAGTGTAGCATGCGATTGCGTTCACAAAATCAGGGGAAGAGGTGTATGGGGCAAAAGCAACAATAAATGTGTGGGATCCAACGGTGGAAGTAGTCAACGAATTTAGTCTTTCTCAAATTTGGATTCTTTCTGGTTCCTTCGGTGGCTCAGATCTTAATAGCATTGAAGCTGGTTGGCAGGTATTTTATTCTAAACTCCAATCTTCAATTTTACGTAAGTGTCATGCTCACAAGTGTTTTAGGAAAAATGTTTAAAATATAAATTAATAGACACTGTGTTAAACCGATTGTAAATTATTATATTTATTTTATCCTTTAAAATATATCTCCAACTACTATGAAGTGTTTTTTAATAGACATGGAAGAAAAAAAAATTAGAAACTTTCATACACAAAAATGACACATAATACACATTTTTTAGTATTTGTAAAAAATGTAAAAAGAATTTTAAATATCTAACCAAAAGGTCAGAAGAAACATTACTCAATAGGAAGAGAACAAATAAATAAATTTACAAAAAATAAAATAAAATCATCATGTGTATAAATAGTTTCTGAAGCTTTGATAATTGCACTAGTTAGGTCAGTCCGGAGCTTTATGGTGACAGCAGACCCAGATTATTCACTTACTGGACGGTTAGCATTTCGTCATCTTTTTATTTCTTCATTTAATTTTATCTCATAAATATTCTCTAATATGGTTCTAATACACTGGTTAAAATTCTTCTTGATTAAACTATTTATAAGCACGCAGAGTGACACATATCAAGCAACTGGATGCTACAACCTTCTTTGTGCTGGTTTTGTGCAAACAAATAGCAAGATAGCCATTGGAGCTTCCATTTCTCCTCTCTCTTCTTATAATGCCAAGCAATTTGACATCACCATACTCATCTGGAAGGTTTATTTCTTATACATACAATTTTACTATATACACTAGAAACAATAAAAATTAACATCTAATAATATTCAATTACTTGTTAACTAGGATCCACAACTTGGGAACTGGTGGATGAGATTTGGTGACGGCACATTGATAGGGTATTGGCCAGTAGAGTTATTCACACACTTAGCCGACCGTGCCACAATGGTGCAATGGGGTGGCGAGGTGGTGAATAGTCGCGCCAATGGCCAACACACCTCGACTCAAATGGGTTCTGGCCACTTTGCTGAAGATGGCTTTGGAAAAGCAAGCTACTTCAGGAACCTTGAGATCGTAGACACCGACAACAGTCTCACCTCGGCGACCAACATCTTAACCTTAGCCCAGAATAAAAACTGTTACAATATCAAGAGCTCCTACAACAACAAATGGGGCACATACTTCTACTATGGCGGCCCTGGCAACAATCCACAATGTTCGTGATCATATTAAACTCATCTTTCGTGATCATTCCAGCTAGTACTTTATTATTACATAAATGTATTATAATTCTAAAATTAGCTAGTTAATTCACGTCCAAGTCATCTTTCTCTAGATAGCTAGCTTTATGTTACATATTCTTTACTTGTACGTAAATATAAAATTCTTATTGAGCCATTTCCTTCCTTCTTGTTTGTTGATTGAATGCATAAAACATGACTGGAAATGGTAACATTTGAATGACTTTAATATATCAAATGTGAAGCTCAGTTTTCCCCCCTACCTTTTTTTTTCTTTCTAGTTTAAGTAGCGAAGACTGTAAACTACAGCTTTTCAAAATAAAAATTAAGTACAAATTGTTTTCCCCAAATATTTTTTAACTGTTCATTTTCACTCATGAGCTCTTTATAAGGAAAATGCTAACCAAAGTTTTAGAAGAAAGCAGCGGTAAATTCAGGAAAAATGCTAGCATAAGGATGAACTTACTATCTTCGGTGTTGATGATTTGAACTCGCAAGAAAGCACTAATTGAAGGCTTATTGACAAGCTCTTCCTTACTTGCAAGCATTACTGCAGCATATGTACATATTGTGGTGGAGGTCATTCTATCAAAGACTATAACTTCTAAAAATGTATGTACTTTGATTAAAGAAACAAAATTATGAAGTTGTTACGTGACTTATTACATACTTTAGTAGAATCTGACAAAGAACGAGATACCATCATGGGAAATGGAATGAACCGCCTATTTGGTCTGTACCGGCTTGTGGATTGATACCCACCCAGAGGAGTGATATAATGATTGCTATTAGACCCGACCATACGAAAACAATGGTGGGTGAAGAAAACACCACCTAGTAAACGGCTCCACTGTGGTATGGTACTGTATATGGTTCTGCTAACTCCAACAGCTATTCCTAGTAAGTTCACCATCATGATTACAATTGGCAGTATCATAAGGGATGACCATTTGACAATATATAGATCAGCAAACTCGTCATCAACATCATCACCGCCAGATTTTGATGTCAAGGTGAATGAGATTTCAATGCCTGCAATGACTTTGAGTAAACCTTGAAGCACGGCAGCTAGATGTGCACTAGTCCCTCCAATCAACCAAAACTGCTCATTTCTCCACCATTCTTCCAGCTCAATTCCTGACCACTTAATTTCAAGCACAGCAAGAATGCACAGTGTCACAGTAATAACCAAGAGGTAAACCAAAAAGTTGACATTGAGTGTTTGGACAATGAACTGTCCAGAGATGAGGGAGAGTGCAGGCAAGAAGCAATAGATAACAAGAAAAAACGAAGTGAATGGATAGATTCCAACATTAAGGTATGCTATCCTCTGAAGAAATTTCATTCTTCGGGAGGCCATAATTGCATTGTTTTTAGAAAAGAATATTTCAACTGAGCCAGTAGCCCATCTAAGAACCTGATGCAACCTATCAGTGAGATTGATGGGAGCAGTTCCGCGGAAGGCGTCAAGTTTAGTTACACAGTAAACTGACTTCCATCCTCTATTATGCATCCTATAACCAGTGACCACATCCTCAGTAACTGATCCATATATATCCATCCGACACGCTGTCCCCACTCAGTCTTGTCCTCGTACCAACATGAAATCACACTGATGGCTTCTGCCACAGTTGATGCATCAAGCAACTCACGAGGTATGGTGAGAGCACCAGGAGGGCGTCCATTTTTCACAGAAGGATGATCAGCAAGCGGCCTACCTTGGAACTTTGCCACTGGAATTGAGTCAATAAGGATATTTGAGTTACCAAATTTCTTGGAGAATTGTGAAAGATTCATCTCTTCATCATCAGAGTCACACATCCTTAGTGCTTGGTTCTCTTCTGAGGTGTTGACATGCTTCTTATTACGCACAAAGCAACAACTACAGAAAGATGCGTGCTCTTCTTTGGCGCGTGGAGGGTCAAAACCATAAAGAGCAAACCTTCTAAACAGACAGCCGGTTCCTACATAGAATGGGCCTTGAAGTCCATCAAGGGCTCTCATGTTAACATCAAAGAAGACAGTGTTGTGATTAGCATATCTATCAGAGGGATTAATACCCTCAAACCTCTGAGGGAATTGGACATAGCAGAGGCGATCACCACCACGATCCATCATAAAGCACATACCTTCCCTCATTGCTTTGGAGTTGTAAATATAGTGATCACAGTCGAGATTGAGTATAAAAGGACCGTTGGACATGACAGCTGAGGCTCTGACCAATGCATTCACTGCCCCAGCTTTTTTGTTGTGATCATAACCTCGACGTTTCTCTCTAGAAACATAAACAAGAAGGGGAAGACGGATATCAACATCAGTCATGTCAATAAGCTTTGCATCATCAACACGTCCAATAAGAGGTTCGTCACTTGGAGGTTTCAACATCACCTACAAAATATCATTCATCAGACATCAGTTATTCATTCTCATCTCCCCAAGATTAAACTTAACTTCTAGGACCTACTTAGCATTTCTTTTTAAAGATTTTTCAACCGCAATCTAGGTTGGCATCAATGTTTTAATATTCGTGTCTTTGCAACTGCGACCACAATGGATTGTATAAGCCGCAGTTAACAGATTCAATGGACCAAAGAATATAACAAGTCCGGAACCAAAGAATTATCGGCAATAAAAAAGAGTTTATACATAAAAACTCTTTCATTTCACATAGAACTGGACATAAATAAAGGTTAGAAAATGGAAGGAAAAAAAAAAATAATCTTGATTTATATTACTAATAATTCTCTGACTGCAATTTTTATAATATCATAAATTGCAGCAGCAATTTCAAAAGCTTACTAATTAGTACCTGAATTATGCTGGCATGGTCGCCCTTTGAGTGGTCAGCTGAAGTGTTCAACCAAGTCCCTGGCCAATGCGATCCATCAGCCATCCATGTTGCTTTTTGAACCTTTATAGGCTCAACAGGTTCATCTCCCGTATTTTGTCTCTGATTCATGGTCTTGTTTTCCTCGCTTGCGTGAAAAGCATCTGACCTGCGACGGATAGAGTCGGGCAAACCATTGATTCTGACCTTGAACTCATCATACTCACGCTTCAGCTTTCTACGATCCTTCACAAAATCCGGTTTCACTTTGTTTTTGTAAGGATCTATTTTTAAGTTGAAGTATGATTCAGGATTCCTAGGTTCTATATCATGTTTGCGGCAGAATGGAACCCAATTACTAGCAAAGCTAGCAGCTTCAGCCATTGCCTCAAAAGTTAAAAGTGCACCCCCATCATCAGAAACATAGCAAGAAAGCTTCTCAACTGGATAGTCAGCAGCTAAGATGGACAAGATGGTGTTTGCTGTGACAAGTGGTGGTTCTTTCTCAGCATCAGCAGTTGAGACAAAGACATCTATGCCTGGAAGATCAGACTTTCCTGCAGGATTGTTAGGACTTGAAAGCAATTAAAAAAACGAGAGAGTGTAGAGAAAATCTTATATCCATCAATTGCATTCAAGTTGGTCAAATATAGTGAAGCCAAAATGGTCATTCAGAAGTGCAAGATTTTAAGCACTAGAAAAAGAAAACATAAAAATGCATTTATGATTATTAAAAAAATACATTATTTATTGAAAAAGAAAAAAAGCATCTAATAAAAAGAGGCTTGGTATACCGATATGGACTGAGAACAACATTAGGTATCTTCATCTTCCTTGTTAGTGGCCTCCATTGTCGGCTCATCAATTCAGTTGGCTCAGAAACATAACCATCTTTTCCATTTCCCAAATCCCCTTCCTTTGGCCATATTGCATTACCAAAACCATATGTCCCCTTTGTTTCAAACAACCATCGATTGTGATCAAAGTCTCCAGTTTGGCTTCTTCTCATCGAGGCATACTTTGTCGATGACTTCAAGGACACTCTCCTCTCCATTTTAGACCCCCCATTTGATGGAGGAAGTGACGCTCCATTATCCACCGCCACTTCATCAAGTTCTGTGTTCTTATATGGCTCTTTGCATCCTGGGCACATTCCATCTTTAACTTTCACAGAATCCAAATAGCAATCTCTACATATCTTGTAATCACACTCACAGGGAAGAATGTTGTCACCACGTTCATCACTCATCACCTTAGAATCACAGCCAGGAATAGCACATTTAGACCCTTTTGCACCAGCCATCTGTGGATGATTTACTTCAGATTCTGTAACTTTATCCAAAAGAGTATGTGCACTGGTTATGCAGTTGAATCCTCCAGTAAATATGGAACTATAGACATACTGCTCCTCAACTTTCTTCCGTGCTTCAGATGCATCAGAAGTTGCCGTTAATATCCTGCAATTCAGAAATTTAACACATCAGATATTCATCAACATCTTAATTAACTTTAAGCCCCCGTCTCAGGAAGGTTTAACTGTACTTTTGACCCCCTAACTTTTTCTCTCTACGAAGACCACCTTCCAATGTCACCGCCGTTGACAGTTGTGACTAGTTTGATTCTTAAATTGTTGAGGAATATTGTTAAGGAACCTGAGAGTGTTAAGTTTATGAACATTAGGATGAGTTATCCAAAGATTAATGAAGCTGTTGGCGAGGTTATAGGTGGTGTTGAATTGTTGATTTTGGAAAATTGTTTTCTGTTAGTTGCATGAAGTTGCATGAAATTGTTGGCTTGTTTATTAGAACATCACGTGCAAGTTCTTTTTAGATATTGTTTAATTCAACATGTGGTTTTATTATTATTCGTTAATTCAAATTTTATACACGTTATATCCTACTTATTTAAATGAGGTACCACGTATGTATTTACTCGATAAAAAAACAACTTTTATAAAAAGGGTTAAATATAAGAGACAGCACATTTGTCACTTTTGTAAAAGTGAAAAAGTTTGAGATGAAAATATACTTAAAGCAAAGTTAAAATGAGTACTTCTAAATTCTAAAACAGTAAATACCCATAACTATGCAACAACAAAAGTTTAAAGGGAATATAAAGTTGCAAATCAATACCTCAAACAAATACACATCATTTAAGTCCGGACGAATTGTAAATTTCTCTCCTAAAAAAAGTAAATATCTAAAATTCAGTCGAAAATTCCATTACTAGATCTAAGTAGATAAAAGTGTGTCCTTTTAATTATTTAATATTACTCTAAAAATATATTTTCAATAAAATTAATCAAAATAGATTAAAAAAAAATTATATAATACTCACTACTAAATAAAAATAATAATTTTAATGGCCCTAAAAAAAATGGTACTCTAGGCTGTCGCCCCCTTCCCGCCCACCCTCAAAACCACCTCTAGATCTAAGGAAAGTTTTAAAGAATTTTAAAAATGAAAAAAATTGCATAAGCTTCGTTGAAATAACAAAGAAAAAACAAAGAAACTATAGAAAAGAAAATACATATCATCTAAACAATAAAAAACACTTAAGTTGAAAAGTGAAACCCCTTTTGACTTGACAAATCACACAAAAAAAAACGTGATTATCGGCAATTAAACAATCGATCATATGCAAGAAAGAAACTTGTTAAAAAAAAAATTAACATGCAAGAAAGTCATCAACTACAATCACAAAAAGTTAATGCATGATTTTTTTTTTTTTTGACAGAATACGTAATGCATGATTAAGAAAAGGGTTAAGCTGAAAAATGAGTTGGTAAAGAAGCTTACCAGAGTATGATAAGTGAGATATAAGTTGAAGAAGAGAGTGAGTTGAAAATGAAAGTGACGAAATGTTGAACAAGAACAATGATTTATAAGAAGTTGGTCTGGTCTCAAACGAGTAAATTAATTAATTCCTCTCACACTTTTTTCCCAAAATAAAATAATTAATGTATTAAATTTGTTTCCATTTTGTTAACACTAAATTAATGTAAATTTTAATTCGACAGCCAAACTATACACGGTGTAAATATACGAACATTTACTTTTTTTTAAGGAATATACGAACATTTACTGTGTAACTAATCTATACACGGTGTAAATATACGAACATTTATGATTTTCAATTATTCGAGCATTTATAATTAATTTATACACGAAAATATTGGTGTAAATATACGAATATTTACTTTGCATTTAATCTAAAACTATCGTGGTGATTTGATTCAACCAATAAAATTAAGGTTCAGCTAATCTGGGGCATCAATTAAGCTTACCGTAAAAAAGAATTATTACCATAAAAGAATGCTGTTGTTGACATTATTATCAATTAATTATACAATTTTAATGCATTAACTACTATATAATTTCTTTTTTCATATCCTTAACCAGTATCTCGGGGCACTGGTTGGTATTTCTCATAAAATTATAATTTTTTTGTGTTAAAAGTAATGATTTTTTTTATTTATTCAGAGAGATTTACTTACTTTAAATGATTTTTAAACAATAAAGAAGGATCGTCGCTTTTATGAAAAACACTAATTTTTATACCAAAAGAGTTTTCATCACAATCAACAGATAGTTACAATTGTAGAATTAAGTGCCGGTACTTTTATTTGGAAATAGTTACGGCAGAGCAATTTTAATGCATGATGTATTACACTCAATTTTTTTTTTTATAGATAATGTCAACTATAAAAAAGGAAAAACTTGTATTGGAGTAAGCATGATAAATACTCCAATTAACTAGTAAAACTTAGTGTGAGAACCATCCCTAAAAAAATACTTAATTTTGAATTGTCTTTTCAAAAAAGTATTAATTTTGAATAAAAACTAGTAACAAATAAAAAATATAAATATATATGGTATAATTGGAGTTCTTTATAAACAATCACTTGCGTAAAATAAAATAAAATAAAATAAAATCACTATTATAGCATAAACTACTTTTAGGCCAAATATGGATTGATAAAATTCCTACATGACTTTCCCTCAAAAAAAAAATTCTACATGACGACTTCCCACAAGAAATAACATAGTTTGTCCACTTATTCATCTCATTAAACATACTCTTATAAACCAAAAAAGTCTATATACATAATCGAGTCAAATCATGCTAAGTATGTACTCCCTTCTCCCTTTATTAAAATATTTTATTATTATTTTAAAATGTCTTATTTAAGAATCCGCCTTAGGCCTCACATTAAGGGTAACCAGCCTTGGCAACAAGAATCATGCGACGATTTGCAAAAAGTAAAAGCTGGAGTGTACCAATGAATGCAAAAATTAGGAGTTGCAATTCCTTAGAGGAATCAGATTAAAAGTTAGATTTTGAATGATAATGGGGTGACCAAGTGAATGTTAGTATGTTTAAATGGCGTGTTTTTAAAAGTCTAAATTTATTTATGAAGCCATGTGTAAATATCAGGAAGAAAACCATTAAAAATAAGTAAAGTATGTGTATCAACTATGTTCATTCACCATGAATGAAATTCTACAAAAGAAGAGAAGTTAGAAGGATGTTTAAAATCCACAAAAGATCACACTCATCATCATTATCATTTAAAGTATAACAATCAATGATAAAGTCAAGTTGTTTAAAATATTTGAACGATTGAGTTATTTTTAAGGAAGTTATGACCTGAACAATGACGTGATTCAATTTATAATTTAAAAGAAAAAGAATTTAAAAAAAAAACCCATTCTTATATATATATATATACACACACACACACAAATGCATAATTTCAAGTTCGAGAAAAGTTGCACAGAGAACAAATAAAATAAGATTTTTCAACGAAATGGAGAAGTCGATGCTATTCAACGCAGGGGTATTAATGTTCAAGATATACAAACCATTTTTCATATGATACTTTAATTAGGTGAGTTTAAGGCAGTCCATTAAAATCAAGTTTATACATGTCCGACTATTGTTGGATACCTTATAGCAATTTGTAACCTTGAGATAACATAAGGATGAACTTACTATCTTTGGTATTGATGATTTGAAGTCGCAATAAACTAAGCAAAACTCTTCAAGTAGTCCACAATAAGACACCAAACTTTCTATGAACATTTCATCCACTTTTACTTCATTACGTGAAAGAGGCCTCAAATTTTTGAATTAAATAAAGTCACAATTGGTGGGATGGCAAATAAGACTACATTCAAGACGTACATATTTCGGAGTTGAAGCATTAGTCTCTAAAAATAAGTCGAAGGTGAATGTGTAACGTTTGCTTGGATCAGGGTGAGGATTATGGTGGTGAGCTAGAAAAGGCTTTTCTAGAAATAGTAGATTGTTTCTTCCAACTCCCCTTGTAATTGCAAAACTTATCCATTGATCAATAGCGTTGCTTTGCTCACAATTCAAATAGAAGTTCAACATAAAAGAATTGATCTTTGCGCTCGAAAAATTCTTGCACAAACACAGAAATCACAAAATGAAAATAAAAATATCGCAAATGTTTAAACTTCCTAGCAGATACTTGCCTGGAAATAATGCAGAAAACTTTTGATGCATTGGATGCCTTATTTTCATTATTGTCTAAACCCATTAGAATTTTTTCGGGCTTTATATCACAAAGTAGAACACCACGAGAGTGCATGTACTCCACTATGTTTATCTAGGTAAAGTGATAATCATATTGAATACAAATTAGAAATACACTTTTAACTTCACGTTAAAAATATGGTTTTCTTGAAATTGAAACTAGAATTACTAGTTGTTTAGCGAGCATCAACACTGTTTTTAACGGAAATTTTTTGTTGCAATATTTAAACAAGTCGTCGGGACTTGGTCCAAGAAGATCAATGGCCATGATTATGTGGTCACCCTCAACTCGAAACCACTTCATATAAGGTATACTAGCTTCAAACAAAAATTAACTCGTTAATTAGATCAATGTTATCAATTGTAGAAAATAATGGTTTATTCAAATTCTATAATAGTTTAAGAATCTCGAATGAACCACTAATTTCTACAATTGACAATATTGATTTGATTAAAGTGTCAAATTTTGTGTGTGCTTTGAAGTTGGCATACCTTATATAAAATTGTTTAGAGTTTAGGGTCTCGACGACTTGCTTAACTTTTACAACATTAAATTTTCGTTGAAAACAGTGTTGATGCTTGCTAATCAACGTATGTATAACTTTGATTTCAAGACAAACATATTTTTAACATTAGTTAAAATGTTTTTCTGATTTACCTTTAATATAGTTGTCATTTTACCTTGATAAACATTATGGAGTATATGTATTCTTGAGATCTTCAACATCGTGATATAAAACCCAAAATGGTACTAACGGGTATATGCCATAATGCAAATAAGGTATTTAATGTATCATAGTTTTATATATTTATTTGCTATGGAGTTTAAACATTGAAAATATATTTTTTTCATGTGATTTTGATTTCATTTACAAGGAAAAAAAATTATTGGTTAATCGTTTTTATTTAAAAAAAAAAAAACATGAAATAGTAAATAGAAACGAAAAATATATAGGTCTTATTTCCTCTAAGTAGTGTATCCCTTTTACTAAAGAGAAATGATATTTGAACAATCATTTTTTTACAACTTTTGTGACAACCTTCTCTCTCATACTCACATGGTACTTCTACTTTCTCTCTCTATTGTTTTGATTTTTGTGCCACTATCTAAATTTCATTGTAAAATTTGGTTGTCCAAGAAGTTGTCACAAGAAATGGTTGTTCAAATAACATTGCTCCAATCTTATACTCAATTAAGCATATACAGCACTAATTAATATATAATTTTGACTATGAAGTAAACTTGTTTTTCTTTATTTTTTGGGCTACAATTGTATTTTGTTCCCTTTTGTATTTGTTGTTATAGAAGTTTAACATTGTTAAATTTATCATTCATATATTGTCAAAAAAAAATAAGTGCTTGTTAGTGTGCTACTTCATGTATTTACATTTCTTTACAAAAAATAAGTGACTTCTTAGTGTGATACTTTATAGATCAAAACCATAATTTATCATTGTTTTGGTATGATAACTAAGTTTGTTCAATATTTAGATGGTTATGCAATGTTTTGACTGCTATCACTATCTATCTTTCATTGTTAAATCAACGAGTTATCTTAACATTTTTAATTTTATATTTTACAAACTTTATTATCATTGAATAAATTATCATATTAGGCTCATTGATATATTTAATTTAGAAAGGAGGCGGTGAAATATAATAACTCTTAATGATTGTTGAAAGAAACAAATTAAGCATACCAAAATAACAAACTTTACATTGATAGGTTTAAGGATCTTAGAATTTTAACCTCCAAGTTTAACCTCCTAAACATTGAAGAAATTGGAAAGAAATAAGATGGTGTACCTTTGCATTGACTTTGCAATCACAACTCTTTTGCTCTATTGTTTATATGAAAGAAAAACAAATAATACTAGTTAGCAAGAACTACAAACAAAAGTCAGGCTAACATTAACAAACAAAATAACTTATTTATACTTTAAACTAGTTATGCACCCAAACATATGCTCCTCGCCGCTTTGATTAATTAGGGTCGGGAACTTTTTCGATCAGCTTGAGAGTCCAGCCCACTAACTCAAGCAGTGTCCTTGGCTTTTTTCTCGAGTGCCTTTGCAATTCCATCATTATTTGTGTTGGAAACAAACAAACTCATCACAGATCCTGCAGGCTTCTGTTGCTTTTCTTTGTGTGTGGTTTTTTAGTTCCTGCATGTTTTGGACCTTGAAATTGTAGTCCATTTTTCTGAAGGAAAAAAAAAGTTGTCTTTAACAATAATAAAAACAAGTATATGTATTATTGGAGGTACAATAGAGCAAGCTTACACACATATTACAAAACAAGTATATGTATTATTGGAACTACAATTTAAGTCACTGTTTCATTTGCAAATGGAGAGGGATTATTGCTTACACACATCCAGCAAAGGTTCTTATTATTGTTTAAATGGAGTCTTGCAAATGAAACTCTTTTCAAGATGGTACCTTGAAAAGAAACTCCATTTGCACAAACAATGACTTAAATACAGGTATATGTAGAAATTTATATTACAAAACCAAAAATTAAAGATGGTACCTTTCCACTGACTTTGCAATCAAACTTTTTTCTCTATTGTTTGTATGAAGAAAAAAAAAACAAATAATACTAGTTAGCAAAAACTATAATAAACAAATAAAAATGAGAAAAACATAAAATAGGAACCAAGTTCTTACCCTTTTCTTGTTGTAAAGAAACAAACCTAAAAATCAAAATTTGGTTTGTCACATTGTAAATATATCCTCTTTTTCTATAATCAACTCCTTTAGTGCATGACCTTTTTAATATATATAAATGTGTGGACGTGCGTGCGTGCGTATTGAAAATAATATTTAATATAGACATCATTTACCAATTGTTAGAAATTTTAAAATAACAAAATAATATTGGAATAATACAAATATAAATTAGGGTTAAATTTGTTTTTGGTCCCTATAAAATTGCGACCTTTTAAGTTTAGTCCTTACTTAATTTTAATAGCTTTTTTAATTCCTACAAAAAATTTATGCACTCAATATTAGTCCTCACTCAATCCAAATTTGTTTAATTTATGCTTAAACGAGCGTGTTAAGAACGTTATTAAAACTTCCTCCGAAAAAAAATATCGCAAAAATTTTATTTCTACGTCCATATTTTTGTTACTTATATCTTAAAGTTTTGTAGTTTTAAAAAATTCATATTTAATTTATTTCATGTTAAAAAAATTTAGATTTTAGTAAATGAACCTTTTATAGTTTTCTAAACTTGTATAAAAAGAATCATTAAAAAATTTAAGAGTATAAGGATAATTAAACAAAATTTGTTTTAGCAGGGACTAAAATTAGAAGTAAATTTTTTTTGTAGGGATTAAAAAAGCTATTAAAATTAAGTAAGGACTAAACTTAGAAGGTCACAATTTTATAGGACCAAAAACATATTTAATTGAAAGTGTGAACCAGGTGTTAGATCTACTCTAGCATGCCTTTTTAATTAGAGGATCAAGGTTTTGATAGTCAGCAGAATTGAGGCTTAATTGAATCTAGCAAGGATTACTAAATTGTCACTAATTGAAGGCTTAATTGACAAGCTCTTCCTTACTTGCCAGCGTAAGTACTACAGCATGAGGAGCACTAAAATATCACTAATTAACTTTCAAATGGTATAAATTCCTAAAAAGAAGTATTACTGCAGCATAAGCACTATCTTATACAGATGGTGGTAGAGGTTATTCTATCAAAGACTAACAAAAACCCTACATCGTCAAAATGTCATTTGGGTTTAGCTCAACTTTTATTTTAGTGAGTAATGTTGGGTTTATCTTTCTTCATACTAGACAGAAAATTACCCATCCATACACTAATTTCAAGATATAAGAAGCCCCCCAGTCCCTAATTTTTTTTAAAATCCAAACATTTGGTAAACCACCTTTCAAAATAGATGGCTTAAAAATAAAATAAAAAACTTTCAAAATAGATACGTGTCTTTACTTTAGTGTCCAACCCTATGAATATCATGATTGCTTCTTATGTCTCAAATCTCAATAGACAGTGTCACACATACGGGTGCATCATTCTTACAAACTAAAGTAACAAAACCAGAAGAAGAATAAACAAGGAAACATCAAAATAATAACACGACTAATTCTGAAACAACGTCAGACATTTCATAATTCATCCTTCTCATGCTTCTTTCTTAAATATTACAATTTACAAGTTATCTTCCACAAACCATCCTAGTCTTTGGATTGATAATACACAAAATGGAATTGACAGCACAAAGAAGGATCCATTTCATATTTCCCAACAGTAACTCACTTTTCCCACTCCAAGTCTAAAATCTGTGAGTTCATCTTTGGTTGAAAGCTGACTGTCCCACTGGACTGCTGATTAGTTAGACGATCCCAACCCATAATGTGTGGCAACGCAAACTGTATCAGAAAGCAAATTGACTAACTTTTAACAACGAGCAAAAATATATTAATAGCACAAGTATTATTGGGTCCAGAATCAGATAAAATAGGGGGGTGGGGGCAAATAACTTGATTCAAGCTCAAAAACCAGCTAAGTTAAAAACCGGGGAATAATAGAACAATGCATTCAAAAATTGCAGTAAACTAGGTTGCACATTTTCAAAACGACAAGTCATCAATAACAACAACAATAATAGCCTGAAATTTCATATATACATAACCAGAGATATTGTTAGACTAATTAAACTTGCATTCTACAAAATGTAATTGAAAGTGTAATTATATCAACTTTGACACTTAATGTCTGCAGATCCTAATTGTGGATGGATGGGGGTTATGATTGAATCACAGATCAGACAAATGCATTATGGTCAATGTTTTCATCAGTTCAGTGACATGTCTAGTTTTCAAGACTTTGATTTTCAATTCTGCCCATCTTCGGTAATTTACTAAATTATGAACCAAAATTGTAAGTGTGAGTTAATCATAGTAAACAAACAAAGAAACATAGAATGAACTATATTCCAATCATTACCTCAAAACAAAACAATAGTTGGCCAACTTGACCAGACATGACATACCAGTTCCAGAATGCTAATAAAAATGTAAACTGAAAAATACTGTGCTCTATGAAAACAGCTTAAAAATGTTGAATCAAGTTTGGTGGCATTTTTGCAATGTATAATGAATCAACCAAGGTTGTATGACAAGTCCTGCATTGCTAAGTGGTACACTGGGCACTTAAAATGAAAAGATAATTATTTCCTCCCTACCAAAGCTAGAAACAACAACAACAACAACCAAGCCTTATCCCACTAAGTGGGGTCGGCCACATGGATCAAATTACGCCAAAGTGTTCTATCATAAACCAAATTTGGATCCAACTCATTAACCTCTAAGTCCTTTCTAATGGTTTCTCTAATAGTTTTCCTAGGTCTTTCTCTACCTCTTTTAACATGACTCTCCTCCATTTGATCTACTCTTCTTACAACGGCATCTACAATGATAATAAAAGAAAATAGATAGCCACTTCATTGTTATTTAAGACATGAAAAGCAGAAACTAGAACCATATAACTTGTGAAAGGTGTAACGTAATGACATAATGGGATTCTATGAGAAACTAAGCAGAAAAGAGGCATACACTGCAAGCTGTCTTCATCACAGCAAACTCAGCAGTTGTAACAGGAACACTAAAATTGTCTTTGGTATTTAACACGGAGTTAACAACAGCTGTCAAAGAGGGAGACAAAATCATAAGGAATACAGTATTATATTGTGCACTGCAACCCCAAATACCCAATGTATTAAAAGGTAAACAAACTAACAAAACAAGCCTTACACAGAGAGACAAAGTAGCCATTGCTATGAGGCTTAATTGACAAACTCTTCCTTACTTGACCAGCATTACTGCAGCATAAGAATTACTGAACTGTCACTAATTAACTTTCAAATGGTATAAATTCAACAAACAAAAAAACTAATGGATATGTTAATGCTACATGTAATTCTAATCAATCCTATATAGTTCTCTCATGATATAATTAATTGGCCGTCAATTACTAACCCAAGAGAATTGTGAAATATACCTTGATTTCATTGAGGGGTCATGAAAGAATTCACATGAATCTTGGGGACCAATGGCTATCAAAGAACCGACTTCAGTAGCTGATAGGGCAAATCTCTACAAAAATTAATTGCTATCAGATAGAGAGATAATTGAATATCAAATATTTTATGTCTCATATTTTGTTTCCTCCTACAAGTATTTAAGTAGAACTTCTGAAACAATATATTAGGCCAAGTTGACAATATGTTATTCTCTATCCCAAAGTAAGAAAGGAAAACAAAAGTTGAAAACATGAAGCAGTCTATATATTTCCTGACTACACAAGCAAGCTTGCTGGGATAATCCCGACACAATAAAATGCTCTTAGAGTTTAAAGAGACATGAGGGGAGAAAAGATCTGTGAGTATGGTTCATATTCGCTAATAAGGGAGTAGAAACTCAAGCGCAGCATAGCAGAGCGAGCGGAGTTGAACGCTCGAACACGAGTGTATTGTAGCAGAGCGAATGGGTGTAATGAGTGTAGTATTGCCTACTACAACTGTAGTATTTAAACAAAGCTTTGTACTCTGTACACAATTGACCGAACTCTCATGGTACCTAAACGAGCATAGCATAGTTCACTGCTTTGTAAACTTGTAATCTAGACCACAGTATTTAAACAAAGTTTTGTATTCTGTTGCCCACAGCATTTGCATAATAGAAAAGTAAGTCTTTCACAATAGGCGTAAACACAATTGACCGAACTACATGATCAATCTTTGTGTTCTTGTACATTTATTTATTTGTTTAGTTTAGAGTCAGATTTGCTATTCTAACAAGATCATAACAAAGAAGAAAGAATAAAAGGAAAAAGAAATTACTTGTCTATTCTCCCAGTCATATTTGCGCTCCCCAATAGCAGGCATGAAACTCATCATTATGGAACCGCGGCGATCAACCACAAGAGCCCCAGACTGTAACAAATGGAATTGATAAAACATGAATGTTTGGATAAACAGCTTACTTTGCAGGTTATCATATAAGCGCATAAGAATAAGCTATTTCTATAACACAACAAGCTTATGAACATATCATAAGTTGTTTTCATAATAAGTTCTAACAATCAGTTTCACAAGCGCTCATGTTATGATATCAAATAAAGCCGTAAAAAGGAATGTATTTAATTGAATGAATTATGGATTAGGAAAAAGAAAGTTACATCCAACTTAGTGAAAGTAGGAAGACAAGGACTGAGTGAGAATGCAGCTTTGCCCTTGTAAACAGAATAAGGAGCAAATATACGATCTGAAGTATATCCTGAAAGTGATATCAATCAATCAATGTAACCATAAAAATGCAGCAACTTTAAAATAAAAAATGAATGAATACCTTTAGCAGAATAGTTGTTATCTGTGGCAGCAGAGAAATCCCTAGCGGAAAAAACTTCCAATAGATGATTTCTGTTTCACAATTGATTTTAATTTTATGCATAAAACAGAGAAATTGAAAGAATGAAAGAGATTAAAGAAGTACCTGGAAGATGAATGAAGCATGCGAGACAACTTCAACATTTTTGGAACCATTTTCTCTTTTCTCTCACTCGAATTGGGGTTTATCAGTGTTCAATTCAAAATCCTGAGGCGTCGTTTTATTAAACGCCAATGTCGTTTACTGTGATAAGCTGGCCCACTTCCGGTCCAAACCTAGGCAATTTTTTATTTTTAATTTATCCCAACTTATATCAATTTTGACAAATTTTTACAATATAGTAAGATGGGAAAGAAGAAATTTGTACGATACAGGAAGATGCTAACAAATGTACTTGGACGGTTCGATCATCCACAATGGTGAGGTCTTAACCATTTAAGATCCGGTACCTAATAGGTATCCTATAGTGAGAATTTTTTTTTGGAGTCTTTTAAAATCCAGGGTCTAACTTAAGACTCCATTCTTAAGTGGGCCCACACTACTTTTTGATAAAATAATCTTTGTTGAGTTGTTTTTGTTACTTTTGTTGAAATATAAATGATAAAGAATTATTGTCGAGACCCATTTAGACTTTTTGTTAGATGGTCTTTATTGAAGTAATTGAGTACCTATTAGGTACTGTTATTAAAAAATTATAAAAAATTGATGTGTCTATGTGGGACCTGTTAAGGCACTAATTAAGAAATTAAAAGTAGAAACTTTATCTTAAAAATTGTGCATTTGATTTATTGAAATACTAAAAAGTAACTTTTTCTCCATAAAATTTAACAATTGTTTCTTTTTTCGAATCCTTAACTAGTGCCCTAAAGTTATTTGTTAGCATAACCCTAGTAAGATGTTAGATTTAATTTATATAAATAAAATAATTTTACACAATCTGGGAATTTGACAGAAATAATAATCCAATGAAAGCCAATTTAACGAGGAATATGTATAAATTTATTTTGAGGAAATTATAATATATTTTACATGGTGAGTGGAGAAGATGCATGTTAAAGATTAATACCTTTTTTAAAAAAATATTAATATATTTCAATTTGGTATCAGGTTAGCGGTTAATTGAATAAAGGACGGGGATGATGTGGTTATATGGAGTGTGTTAATGGAATGTGTTTGAAAGTATGACCATGACATTTCTCTTCTTTTGTATGGTCGTTTCAGGGTTTTTCGACAAAGGAATGTTCTTCTTTTTTTAAGATCATCAACAGAGGAATGTTAAAGACCTTTTCATATTGTCCTTTATTGATATGTATTTTCTAATAGTATTGGTGTTTATGCCGTACCATCATATTTTTGGTGTTTCTATCAAAAGTGTGAGGCGTCACAAGCAAAGGCGAAAACTTGTTCAAAAGGCATTTTGGGCGCGAGGTGTCATTAGAAAGTGTGAGGCGGTTTTTTCGGGTCTAGGTAATAAAAATAGATTCTTGTTTCTAGTTTTACATATTTTGTAGAGATCAACTTTCACCAGAAGATAGAAGTTTGAGTGAAACTTAAAGATTAAGGATTGAGTGTTATTGTGTGAGATTATAGGGTTGAGAAACACAGTCTAAACACTTTGAACAATGAGATTACATTGGAGGTAGGATAAAAACTTTCTCTCTTTGTTTTATTGAGTGATCTTGTTGTGGGTTGAGAGAGAGAGAGAGAGAGTAAAAATCAATGTTTGTTCTTCTTGATGCAAAAGAAAATTTTTTGTAAATCTTTTGTATCTCTTGCAAAGATTCGTTGGTAGTGGATTGGAGAGTTGTTCTCTCCACTATATGTAGGTCAATCTTTGTTGATTATGGTAAATAATATTGGTGTGATAATTTCTATACTCTCTTTATCTTGTTCTTTAGATTGAATGTTTCACAGTGCATTACACTTAGAGATTTCTTCTTGGTTGTTATAGTTGTTGCTTGGGATGTTTACTTTCGATAGTCATTGTTATTTGCTCCACATTCTTGTTGAAATCATCAACAAGTGGCAGGGGTATGTGGGAAGGGAACAAATCTTTCAAGTGAGCATTGTGGATAGTAAATGGGATACTGATTTTTTTTTAAAATAACAATTTTGGATTGTGGAAATGGAATTAATGTAATTCAACATAAATGTGTAGATGTTTTGAACGGTGAAGCTTTAATGCCTAAGACTCTGACCGAATCAGAGAAGACTAAGATGATAATTAAAGCAGGTAGTTTCATTATCTTGTGCTCAAAAATTAATTGTTGAGGGAAGTCATGAGGGAAAAGATTGCAACGAAGATGTGGACCAAGCTAAAATCATTGTATATGACTAAGTCATTGGTTATGTCTGAAAAACAACTAAATTCATTCATGATGGTAGTGTTAAAATTCATGGTGGACCAGGTGAGGAAATAAATAAAAAAAATCATTGACGATTTGCAAAATATTGAAGTGGAGCTTGATGATTAGTTCTTTTAAGCATTTTAAGGATGCATTTCTTCATGAAAGTATATGCATTATCACCTTAGAGAAAGTCCAATTGACAATTCGGACGAAGGAGCTAACCTTTATTAAAGACTCAAAGGTGGAAGATAGTGGTGAATACTTAAACATCTCAAGATGAAGGGTAGGAACAGAAGAAACAAGGAAAGATCAAAATCAATATGGAACGACAAATGGAAGTTTAAGTACTTCAATTGTCATAAGGTTGGTCACTTCAAGAGGGATAAATGATTACGTGCAAGTTGTTGTTGATTGAGATGATAGTTACATGGATGCTTGTTAATGGTGACAAGTTGAAAAAATGAAGAGGGTTGGGTAACGACTTTGGATGCTCTTCTCACTTATGTTTAAATAAGGAATACTCTAAAAGAAGTGGAGTTGTTCACCTTAAAAATGATAAAGCTTTTAAGGTCCAAGGTATGTGTTTCATTTGTATTAAGATGTTTGACACCCTTGAGTTCCTTTTAGAAGATGTGAGGTATGGGTCATATTTGCTCATGAATATATTTTGTATTGACATCAATAACGTTAAGTAGTGATTTATCTAAGGGTTAGTTGGTTGTGGGGTTTTGCTCCTAACCTTCCTCATGTTCGGTTGGGGTTGATGTTTTTCAATTTTAAATAGAGGAATGATACTTGAATATGTCATTTGTACAACCAACAACTTATTTGTTATTTTTTAATATTTTTTTTACTGATTTTTATTTGTGTGCTCATCACAATATTATATGATGTTTACAAATAACACAACTCTTGTAAATATATATACATATGTAATAAACTGAATTTTCCATTTCTTGTCTCCTAGTGAGAATAAAATAACATTAATAAAAGTGGTTGCTTTGGCAGTGTACAACTCAACTCAACTCAACAGCAGTGGAGATAGACAGATCATAGCAAACAGACAGTGAGGGAGTACTACTCAATCAAGCAAGGCATAGAAAACAACATAATAATAATATGATGCGATACAAAGAGGTTATCTTCTCTTCTGTTTTCTTCTAGCTAATAATAATATGATGATGAATCTCTCTTACTCAATTAATTACAGGAAAAAGAAGCAAAGAAGGAAGCATTTAGAAAATATCTTGAATCAAGTGGAGCTGTTGATGCTCTTACCAAAGGTACCTATATATGTTTCTATTTTACTTTTTATTCTTTGTTGGAATCAATCAATCAATTAATCCAAGTATTGTTACTGTTGCAGTTCTTGTTTCATTGTATGAACAAAACGACAAACCTTCTTCTGCTCTTGAGTATGTTCTTTTCCTCCCTTCTTTGATTTTGAATTTGATTTGAGCATTGTTAGATAACTATGTTGTTGGTTGGACAGGTTCATTCAACAGAAATTAAGTTGTCCTTCCATCTCTGAATATGAAAAATTGCAAGCTCAATTCTCTGATCTACAAATCAGATATAATGAACTTCTCACTGCACACCACAACACCTGCAAAGAGGTAGCTTTCTTTTTTTATCAGCTTTGTGCTTGACGAAGAAACTAGAGATTCAATATTAGAAATCAACTAGGAAGTGTTTATTCAGAGGGCATTTTTAACTCAGTTAGCGATCGATGATTGAATCCACAAGAGACTAGATCAAGCCTAAAGAAAATACAAGAGCTAGAGCCTAGAGGGGCACTTAACAATTAAGTAAGGGCCTGTTTAACAGGTTACATTGCAGCATGTCATTTAGGATTCAGGATCAGTAGGTGTATTTGTAGTTGTAATGCAGTCTATGATACAAACTGATGTGGCATATACCATAACTCTCATCTTTTTATTTCCATCTACTTTGAATTTAGTCAAAATTATAGGCCAAAATAACTTCTAGTACCTATAGTAAACACTAATTTCAACTTTGATAATAATTTAGTCACTTGGATATGCATATGCTAGTTTAGTTCTTAGAATTTTTGGTTGGATCAAATAAAGATCTATCAGGCTCTGATACGATCTTAGAATTTATGGTTGGGCCTAACGCAAACCCACAAAACCGGTTTGTGAGGTGAGGACTGCCCCCACTTATAAACACTTATTTAAGCTATCTCACATCTAATGCAGGGCTCTTTAACATTAGTCTTTAATATTTTGTTCTTATGAAATTAATCATGTAATATATTTATGAATTTTGTTGATTTTAGTCTCTGTGATTGGTACTATTTCCAACAGTGGTTACAGGATTAAAACAAAAGTAATATGAACCAAAAGTAAATGTCATGTTTCTACTTTCAAAAATCATAAGTATATAAAAAAAAGGCAACCCGGTGCACTTAAAGCTCCCGCATACGCAGGGTCCGGGAAGGGGTCCCACCATTATTGGTGTACTTTCAAAAATCATAAGTATAACCAAAACAAATTCTTTTGCAAGGACTAAACTAGAAAAGGTTTATATTAGACGGATAAAAAGTTATTCAAGTCAAAATAATATGAAATAGTTATGGGTGTTGTGTATGCAACTATACTGCTGCTCATTATGTGCTGGGGTTGTGAAAGCCGTGATGTCTGGATTCACGATCGCAGCAAAAATAAATACGCTCACTCTGTAAACATTGTGATATAAAAAGCGGGTACATTGATTATCAACAAGAATCTGGACTTCAATTGTTGGTTATATTGAGTTAATGTCTTGTGTAGTTAGCAAACTCGGCTGTGTTTAAAAAAGATCGTGTATGAACTTTGACATCGTTCTTTACAGTTAACTAAGTACAGAAACGAACGAGGTTGGGCCGTTGGGGACTGACAAGTGACAGAAAAGGGGAATAAAAGAAGACATCAGCCAATCGTTATCCCTGATTGTGCTTGATAATTGTAATAAGATTATTACATTCAAAGATTACGTGCTTCCATAAAAAAAATCACATAGCTTATCAAATCAACATTTATAGGGATTGGTAAAGTGTATCTGGTTAATTATCATCTGTTGCCATACATACCTCTGGAATGAACACAAATGGTTCTCCATACTCTTATCTGACATCTGACGTATTCTTGAAACATGCTGAATATCGAACTTGTGTGATATGTTAATATTGTCAGCTGACACATGCCGTTCATGATTTCTCTTAAGTTAGTTGCTTTTATTTCTTGCTTGACTGATTGTAAGGTTTATAAAGTCACTAATTCACTACGTTCTATACTGCTTGACAGTTGGAAGAAATGAAAAGCTCCCATGCCTTAGCAATGGTATCTACTAAGGAAACAACTGATCATGAATCACCAAATAAAGACGATTCTTGAAGGTTGCATTACATTACCGAAGCATCTAACCTGGTTTTCAACTTTTCTGTTGCTTTTTTGTCATTGAGTGGTTATATGTTAATGTTGGTTTGTTCATTGTTTCTTGTCTCTACTCGGTTATAACTTGTAATCACCCTCCCCCAACCTCACCGAGTTTTTCTCTTTCTTTTGCTTGGATTCTGATTTATATCTGTAAAATGGTATTGATTTCTTATCAAGTTATCATTATATCCCAAAAAAGAAACTCATAACACAATCCCAGTTGCTTATTAGACTACAATGAACTGTGGTGGAATGGATTTTCGATGATTATTCAAACTATTTGCATGTACTAGTTTTCTTGAATTTGTTAATGCAGAAATGAGGAAGAGGAAAATTTGAAGCTCCGGTACATGTGAGCCTATCTTATATGCGAAGTGCCAACTCTGTAAGTATGGTGGAATTTTTAAAAATGTCACGAACCAAAACGGCACAATTGAATTTTCCATAGTCAAGAGTGGCAATACCAATACCGGGTAACAACTAAGTCCCGTCCGGGGAGGAGATTGTCTCCAGTTATTTTTTCTCATGTGTAATCTAAGACATCCATTAAATAGGTGAAATAATGTGTTTGTAATGCAACATGAGAGGGGAATGAATCTGGTTTCCTATATCTATATGAAATATAAACCGGCAAATGCTATTTCTTCCATTAGTGGTGAGAGTATGTTAAGCACCAATGTTAACCAGCTAATGCAACAGCGTTTAAGTTATTTAAAAAGTCTCTAACTTTACATGTTACACTACCCTGCGTACGTAATAAATAAGAGCAGCAACAATAATCATCATTGCGTTAAGAAAAAACAGCAGCAACGACAAAGATTTGTTGTATAAAATTTTAAAATTATAATTTATAGACCTATTTTTTATTTTAAAATTTAGTTATAAAATAGGTTTTTAATTATACTTTTTTTTGTGTGCCTAAATTAGGAAATTTAGAAAATTAGTCAGTCTTGAAACTAAAATGAATGATATCATCATTTTTGAGAGGATGAATGATATCATCATATTCACAGTCATTCCGAGTTAACAATACTAGTGCTGGAAAAGAAAAACATTCAAATACATTATCTTTAAATTTTTATGCTTTGTATTTGTTAACTGTACATTTAAAAGCTAAGGTTGAGATAGAATTATCATGCTCCGTTTGAAGTTTGCCAAGTGAATTTAGAGCTAAATTTTCTGTAGGTAAGTAAGTGGTCTTTGACTTAACCTAGTTTCGTCTTCTGGGAGATTTCATTTACTATTTACTTTATACTACTGCACTTCTAAAAATACTTTTAATAAAGTATTATCCAAATACATGACATTTTTTTTTTTTGAAGGAAAATATTAGACATATGATTGAAAAAAATTGTTCAAACATATGATTCACGTTTGTGCAAACTCGTTTTAATCAAACATAATGATCCCAACTTACCTGATATGGTTATTGATTCAACTATAAATCAATAATGGAACATGTAAACTAGAAAAAAAAAATGGAAAAATAAAAGAAATGTTGAGAGTGGGATTTGAACCCACGCCCTTTCGGACCAGAACCTTAATCTGGCGCCTTAGACCAACTCGGCCATCTCAACATTTTCGTGACAGTTTTACCACCTGAAATTATTTAAACAGTTTATTTATTATGTGCAGTAAAATGTTTCCTTCCTTCAACCTCTTCGTGATGATATCCTTAAAGATAAGTTAATGATATACGGATTCTCAAGCAAGTTTAGGCCACTCAAATTCTTCTAAATGGTCAATCTTAGACCATTTTTCTTCTTCTTTGAGTCTCATTTTTTGTGAGAATTCTATAGATTTTATCCTGCCTCGTTTATATGGTCAGGTTTGTTATTTCCATAGATATTTTTGGTCAAATTATAATATTTTATAGACTAGATTTTTGGTCAAATTATATATTATATAGATTACATAAATATAGAAATAAGATGGATAAAGAAATGTTGTATAGTCGGTGTTCGATATTCACAAGGAATCTGAGCCAAACCAAACAAGAATGATAGTAAGTGGACCAAGTGAGTGAGAAGGCAAGCTCTTATCTTGTTTGGAATAGAAGTACTAGTATCTTTGGTTGTCATTGTCTCACTGTCTGTGTCACCACTCACTACCCACGAATTGGTTGTCTTCCACACAAATATCCACGTATTTACCACCCATCACCCATAGATATATGCCAATTGAATCATTTCTTTCTTTCACTATTTCTTGTCTCCCTCCTAACTCTATCTTTTTTTTTATTAAGTTTGTACTCTCTTCGATTTATAATGAATGTCAATTTAGTTAAAAAAATTATTTTAAAATTAATGTCACTTTATATTTTTAATATAATTTTAATTTTTTTCTTTCAATTTTACCCTTAATAAATACTCCAACTTTTTTCTTGCACAATTTTCAATGCAACTTTAAGTTTGTCTTTATCTTGGGCAGTTTAGTAAAAATGTTATGTCTAATGATTATTTCATTTTATTCCTTAATTTGTGTACAGTTGGCTAAAACGACACTCATTTTGAAACGGAAAATAGAGCAGAGATGGAAGTGAGAATGAGAGAAACGGGAGATAGAGAATCCAAGCCAGGTATAATTAGTAATTAAATGGTTTCGAGGCACTAGTTAAGGAAGTAAAAAAAAAGAAAATTTTGAGGCAAAATGAAAACTTTTTGAACCTTTAATGCTTTAAATACACAACTCTCAATCCAAAAAACTATTATATTTGACTGAGAGCACTTGTTAGCATTTTTCTTAATTAAAAGAGTAAATTACACTCCCCTCCCCTCAAAGATGCTTGAAATACACTCCCCTCCCCTCTTATGTTAAAATATACAATTTCCTCCCTTGAAAAGTAAAATTTACACTCCCCTCCCTTATAAGATGCTTGAATTACAACCCCCTCCCTTGATAATTAAATATGCACTACATTTTAATCTATTTTAACATAAATAAATATTTTTATGATATATATTAATTTTAAACCACCTTTTAAGAAAAATTAATTCATTTCTTTATAATTTAAATGTTAATGATAATTAAATTTAAATATATTTGCTATTGATTTTATAATTTAGAGTTTAAAATTAACTTTTAAATAACCATGGTTTATTGTCGTTAGTAATTTTTCACATATTTTAATTTTATTTTGGCTTGTTTCATATTTTATAATAGGGTTTAAAACTACATGTTAATGAAATTGTGAATAAAAAATAGCAAAAAAATATGTATTCAATTTTTTATTATGTTAAAATAGACCTGCAATACTGTTTTTTCGAAGTGTATTAGATTATTATTTTTTTGCTAGATTATTAAAAATAAAAAAAATATATATTGAGGGAGTAAAGTGTAGATTTTAACATAAGAGGGGAGGGGAATGTAATTCAAGTTTTTCTTAGGGGAGGGGAATGAAATTTTTTCTAATATGTTTTGAATAAGAGGGGAGGGGAATGTATATTTTAACATAAGAGGGGAGGGGATTGTAATTCAAGCATCTTTGAGGGGAGGGGAGGGTAATTTACTCTAATTAAAATATAGAATTAAGAAAATTAATGTTGTATTGAAAATTTTAAAAAAAAATAATCAATCATTTTAGGAAATATATTTTATGCAAATATTACTCCGTTATAAATACTAACGAATAGGAAAAATTATACACGGAGTCTTTTTATGTGTAATCATTTTTTTTATAATAAATTACACTTCATTCCTCTCAAAGATGTTTGAATTACATTTCCCTATCCTTTTATGTTAAAATATACACTCCCCTCCCTTCTTATTCAAAATATATTAGAAAATATTTCACACTCCTCCCCTAAGAGAAGCTTGAATTACATTCTCCTCCTTACTTTATGTTAAAATATACACTTCCCTCCACTCTTATTCAAAATATATTAGAAAATATTTCACACCCTCCCCTAACAGAAGCTTGAATTAAATTTAATTCCTCAATATTTTTTTATTTCTAACGATCTAGAAGAAAAAAATAATGTAACATACTTTGGGAAAAAAAAACATTGCGTGTCTATTTTAGTATAATCAAAATTTCATTTTTTTATTCTATTTTCTTATTGACAATTTTATTAATATATAGTTTTAAACCCTAATATAAAATACGAAACAACCCAAAATAAAGTTAAAATATGTGAAAAATTACTAAAGACAATAAAGTACAGTTATTTAAAAGTTCATTTTATACTCTAAAATATAAAATTAATAGGAAAAATTTAAATTTAATTATCATTGACAATTAAATTATAAAGAAATTAATTTATTTTTCTTAAATGGTGGTTCAAAATTAATATATATCATAAACATATTTATTTAAGTTAAAATAGATTAAAGTGTAATGCATATTTAATTATTAATGGATGAGCTTGTAATTCAAGCATCTTGTTGTGAAAATGACTCAAAATTGGATTTTATTGTTGTGATTTTCATAGAATTCACAACAGATCTTATAGGGGAAGGGAGTATAAATATTTCTTTTTTTAAGGGAAGGGAGTTATATTTTAACATAAGAGGAGAGAAGTGTGTAATTCAAACATCTTCGAGGGGATGAAAATGTAATTTACTCTTTTTTTTTAATTGGTTCCTAAACTTTATATTTTAGGAATTGTCTTTATGACTGAAATTACGGTGACCATTATCATTTAAGTCATGGATGTTTGCATCACTCAAAATCTAATAGGCGCTGCTCATCGTATATCTATTAGAAGAATAGAGCCATAAATTTATAAATAGTTGTGTTATTTGAACATTTATTTATGTGACAACTTTTGAAACAACAAAAAATTTATAAAAAAAAAAATGAAATACTGACTCAAAACCAATGCAATAAAAAGAGAAAGCAAAAATATAATATAAGCATGAATCAGAAAATTGTTACAAAATTTATTAAAAAATAGTTGTTCAATATTACTTCTCTTTTCTAAAATAAGGAGGACTTTTTATTTATTTTAGGAATTATACAGATCTACAACTTTAATAGAGAGAATTTAGACAAAAAATGGATTGTGGGGAATAGGGGTAGTGAAAAGGTAGGTCAAATTGTGAGACTCAAACAAAAAACAGAATCACAGTATTGAGACTTGTGAGGAGCCCAGCCAAGCTACACTTCTTACAAGATAATATAGCAATAAATAAAGTTGTTTTCTATCATTATTATTATTATTACAAAAATAAATTATATTTAAAATAAAAAAATAAAAAAATTTGCAGCGTCAGCCGTGGCAGCACAAATCAAGTCAAAAAATGGACTCCAATGACAACCAATTAAGCTCTTTCTTCCACCACCACCACAACCACCAACAACACCAACAACTAAACTCAACCACCGTAACCACAACCACTACCACCACCGCATCTCCGACGAATGGTCTTTTATCTAACACAGATGGGTCCCACATACTTTACCCTCATTCAGTGGCTTCTTCTGCTGTTTCTTCTCAGCTTGAACCAGCTAAGAGGAAGAGAGGTAGACCTAGAAAGTATGGTACTCCTGAACAAGCCCTAGCTGCTAAAAAAGCTTCTACGTCGTCGTTTTCTCCTACTCCACCCACTCTTGATAACAACAACAACAACAATACTCACTCTTTCTCTCCTTCTCCTTCTTTCACCTCTAAGAAATCTCATTCTCTCTCTCTAGGTTTGTTTCTCTCTCTAATTTCTAGGGTTTCTACTTAATTATGAATTGATTTGGTGCTTTTTGGTTATGTTCTGATTTGTTATGAATTTTGTTGATTTATGCTTTTGAATCATAATTGAAGTTATCAACTATTAAGTGTATAATTTTATTTTAATTTGATGATTATGGTAATGGGGTGATGCAGGCAATGCAGGACAAGGTTTCAGTGCACATGTCATTGCTGTTGCTGCTGGTGAGGTATGGCATTTTTATTCACTGGCTTTCAATATTGATTGTTGATTTTGAATTTTTGCATCTGGTTGCAACACCTGGTAAGTACAGTGGCGCTGGTTCACGTTCAGGTTCGTTCACATTCAGATTCATTTATACTCTTGAATGCTGAAGTTAATGTATCCGGGCTTAGGCCCTTTTTGTTTAAGATTATTAAGAAGTCATTTTAGTTATGTTCGTGTGAAGTTTATTTTTCAATTCATTTTGATATAAATACTAGTTTAGAGCAAGGTTTTACAACTCGAGAGTTTACCTCAACTCGTTTTGCTTAGGTAAACTCGACTCGAGAACTCGTACGAGTTTACCTAAAATTAAAATTATATAAAATTTATTATATGCATGATATATATAAGCTAATATAATATTGTAAATAGGTTAATAGTGCAAAATATGACTTAATTACAAAGACAAATTATACCAAACTACCATAATAAAATGTTATGTTCAACTTACCATCAAAATACAAAAATTAACGCACAAAATCATAAGTTTCATAAGTCTCTAAGTTTAAGCCATCCATAAAACCATCCAAAAAAGCAAGTTTCACAAGTTCCTAAAGTTGTTAATAAAACTATCTAGAAAATAAACTAGTTAATTTCATCAAAAGGTCAATAAACACCACCACCGCAACCCTAACCGGCGTCGCAATCATCGGCGTCGAATATGAATTTCCACCGTTGGAATCGCAACCCTAACTGATATGCGCTCCCTTGTTCATGGCTTGAGAACTTAGAGAAGAAAGAAAAAGAAATGTTTCATCTCAGGAACGTGTTATTGTAAATGTAACTATTTAGTAAACGTTTCAGTCTTTGGGCTTGTAGAAAAGGAATTGGGTTTTGAAAAAAATGGGCTCAAAAAAAGGGTCAATTTTTTTTTTGTTAGATGTAAACTCGTAAAACTCGGTCGAGTTTACTGAGTGTTAACTCGGTCAAACCTTCCGATTTTACCAGAAACCGAGTTTATCTACGAGTTAACACGATTTTGGTACCTAAAAACGTAAACTCAGTAAACTCGGAGTGTTAACACTCGATTTGCGGAACATTGGTTTAGAGTATTTCTTTTAGAGATTTTTAAGAAAAGAATGTTCTTTTGTGCTTGTTTATAATTATAAAAAGAGATTTTGATTTTCCCTCTATGATTTTCTCCCAAAATTAATCAGAAGAGTTTTACATTTCTAGCATAAAAATTATTCTTTTAACAAAATGATTTTTATTTTTTTTTTTAAAAAATGCTTAAGCACAAATATAACTAAAACATCAAAAATGATTTTTTAACAATCTTAAACAAACATGTCTTGTATCTACCAAACACACTAACAATCCATTGAAAAACAAAATACAAGTACCTACTGCCCTATAAATATATTTTTCTTTCCTTTATTAGATTTGGAGAAATAAATTATTGGTTCTTATTATATACTGGCCACCACAGTTGTTTGGCGCTTATTTGTCCTTGACGAGATATCAGGTTTGGAGGATTGATTGCTGATATGCTTAGCCATTTCTCATTGAGACAATGGCTTTTTTTTTTCATATGGATTTCAATATTTTTATGATATTGTTGATTTCGATTTTTTAAGATGCTAATTTCTTCGTATATCAAGTCCTTAGCGAAAATAAGTTAATGGACAGAGATTTGATAAATAAATTGATCCAAGAATAATGCTTTTAGGGGGCACTCTAGTAACACTTGGTCTCTTGCTGAAGTTTACCAATAAGAATCTGCTTAACTGCACCTATAACAGCATCACTCAAAAATAACTTTGTTTACATCTTTACAAATAACAATTTATTTAAGCAAAATATGCTTGTAGGTATTTTTCTGATGTTAGTCCCTTTCTCCTTTTAGTTCACCACCAGCCAAGATGTTTTAGGATCTTAATTTTCTTCTTTAGTCATTGTGAATTTCCCTGCATCAACGGTGTTTGAATATATTATGTTTGCCATTTATCCAATTTGGTTTTCATCTTTTTCTGTGTGGCTTGCTTCTATAATTATTTGAGTATGCATTCAATAGGATGTTGGGCAGAAAATTATGCAATTTATGCAACAAAATAGGGGTGAGATATGCATTATGTCTGCATCTGGTTCCATCTCTAATGCCTCTCTCCGTCAACCAGCATCTTCAGGAGGCAACATTATGTATGAGGTGAAATATTAATAGCTATTGTTTATCATGTTTTTTATGTAATTCTATGATCCCTATTCTTCAAACAATCTTCAAAAGGAAATGGAACTGTTGAAACTTGCAGCATATGGTTAAAAAATTGTTTCTTGAGTGTTATCATAACCAAGGCTCATATTCCTATTTATATTACTTTGAATTTTATCATCTTTATGTAATAATTTTCTCCTGTCGTAAAATCAGGTGATTAATCTTTTCTATTTGTGTTAAAGAAACCAAGGTTTATCTTTACATTTTACCCATGGTGTTACACAAATGGCACTTGTGCATCCACATGTTGATTGAATATGCTAATAAAAGAATATTAGTATATAAATGTTAATATAAAAAATACTATTAGCAATACATTATTGTCCCCGTCCATATTTTTTTTTATTTTTCTCTTATCTTATGTTCTCTTCATCTCTTTGATTTTATACATGCACGCATCTGTGTGCTTATGGCTAGTTTGTACGCACAACAGTTACTGCTTACTAACCAAAAAAACTTTTTGTGGTCATGTGGATGTTGGAGGTTCAAACAAAATAGTCTCATCCCACTTCTTATAAGAATATTTCTACCTTCAAGAGGACAGATAGGACGAACTTTCATGAAAATTGTGTCTATATTAGATTGGCAACTTAATGTTAGTGCCTAGCAGTGGTAATAATGGCTTATGGGTTAGTCTACTATTTAATAAAAACACCGCGTACTGCAGACAATAGTAGATCTTTTTAAATTTTTAGGTGTATGATTTGGTCATGTGCTCATATTGTAGTTCTCGCGTTTTAATTCATTAATGCTTTGATATCAGGGTCGGTTTGATATTATTTCGCTTACTGGTTCCTATGTCCGTAATGATACCGGAGGGCGAAGTGGTGGTCTTAGTGTATGCTTGTCTAATTCTGATGGACAAATCATAGGTGGTGGTGTTGGTGGGCCCCTAAAAGCTGCTGGTCCAGTTCAGGTAATCTTAGAAGGAACTGCAAATGAATTTGTAGGTTGGAAATATGAACGGCTGTCTTGCATCTGTTTTAACTTGTCAATATTGAACGATTCTCTACGTTGCATTTCCTGTTTCTTCTGTAGTTTCTGTTATAGCCTTTTTCTGGCAGAACAAAAAATATAATTCTGCACTTAATACAAAATCGATTTCTGCCAAAAAAAAGGGGAAAATGAGGTGGGCATCTAGAGTTGTGAGTAACCATGTAATGAAATCAGTGGAATGAAAAGCAGGGATACATGTAGACTTTATGTTGTTATAAATATAGATATTTCAGCAAAATCACTTTTATTTTCCACCTTCCTGCTTTCACACCTACCAAGCACCACCTGATAATGAATTACATTCACACCAAGAAGTTACTTTTGATAAATAGTTAATCCATACAGGTCATTCTCGGTACATTTTTTATTGACAACAAGAAGGATACTAGTGCTGGTGTAAAAGGTGATCCCTCTGCTGGTAAGTTGCCATCACCAGTTGGCGAGCCAGCATCAAGTTTAGGTTTCCGCCAAACAGTCGACTCTTCCAGCGGGAATCCAATCCGAGGAAATGATGAACATCAAGCTATGGGTGGAAGCCATTACATGATTCAACAGCTTGGTTTACATGTGACACCTCCCAGATCTACAGAGTGGGGGAGTCATCCAGATTCAAGACATGCTGGTTATGACCTGTCAGGTATGAAGTGCAGTGATTTTGGTATACCATCCTCCCCTGATTTTCTTATGGTATAAAAGAGACTAAAGTGAAGTTCTCAATATTGCAGGAAGAACAGGTCATGGGTCTCACCAGTCTCCTGAGAATGGAGGCTATGACCAAATTCCTGATTGAGAATTTGAGATGGCTTGTGGGTTTGATGGCACCAATGTCTGGTTAACAGTTGTATGATATCCACTACATACCAGCAGTCTTTGTCACGCGGTGCCATTTATAGTATGCGCCATCCGTTAAGGTTGTGGCTTCTGACTTCTGTGAATTTATACGCATGTTTTTCCTTGAAAAATATTATTTTGCCTCATTTACTTGTGATGTATTTAAAAATTAGGATTGCTGGCTAATACTAATGCCTCTTCATTTTTGTGGGTCTGTTAGTTTTTACCTATACCATGATAAATAAGGTATATTTACATATATATGCTTCCTAGCTTAGCTTGTGGGCTATATTTCCGTTCCATTTCAAGGTGCTTGCCCATTCTCTTTCATATTTTTTTTTTTTTTTTGGAAATTTAGGGTTTTCTTTTACATCCTGGTGGTGAAATGATAGAAGTAGTTGGTTTAAGGTTAGATTGTCTAAGTCTGTATGATTGGTGGGAATATTTTAAAATATGCTTGTCTGGTTCAATTGTTAAAATGGGATGAGAGTGGAAGAGAATGGAGCAAAATACTCTCAAGACCACGTTTTGCTCCCCCATATTGGGGAAACTTGGAGGAGAGGGAAGATAGACTGTTAAGGTTTTAATTACATCGATAAAATTATCCTAGTTATATGTTAAAATCCAAATTTGTCTTTATTAAGATATAACATTGCACTTGGTATTCCCACCCCTAAACATAGTACACCCCTGGATTTCCATGTGCTGCCAGTTTTGCAGCTGCTTCTCAGCCATTTCACGTCGGTTCTCATCAAATTGGTTCAATGATTAATTTGAATGTCCAATTTTTAGGCGTTCTCCTCGTCTTATTTGGATAAAGATGTTCCATTCTGAACATAGATGATATTAGAATGGAACGTGTTGACAGTGTTGTACATGGGATATTTGGTTCTCTCTTTCAACATTGGATGTTTTCATGTTTTACCTGTTTTCATATAGCCTTTTATTGAAAACTTATTATGTCTTGTTAGTAATTTTGGGTTCAAAGCATGCACCATAAAAATCACGAGGCATGAACCAATTAGACCCAACCTAATTGTCTATGAAAGCAGAGGTATGAGGTATGAAACTAAAAAAATAAAGCTGGTGTGGAGACTTCATATACAAGTTTAAGCAAGAAAAGGCTAATGTATAAATAAGTTAATTTGTTTATATAATTAAAGTAAGTAGGTGTTTGAAGGGCAGTGTGTGTACATGTCAATTACTACAAAAGGA
Source organism: Medicago lupulina (assembly GCA_958299785.1). Lineage (NCBI taxonomy): Eukaryota > Viridiplantae > Streptophyta > Magnoliopsida > Fabales > Fabaceae > Medicago > Medicago lupulina. Next base: position 1,158,754 of record OY283140.1, read on the forward strand.
CATCCTCATTGATTAAACCCGAATGAGGAGAACAATATCAATTAGTGGAAAAAGGATATGATGGCTCATATTAGCAAGGAGACTAATTCAAAAATGGTCACTGTCATTTGTATTTTGCAAACTGTGGAGGCAAAAATCTAAGTCAACACCTGATATATGGATTTTTTAAAATGTTACTCGTTTTCGTTGCTGCTTAAAATAATGTCCACGTGACATTGATGATGTGTAATTCTATCCGATCAACGAAAACATACCAACCACTTTTGCCAAAAAAAAAAAAAGAAAACAAACGAAACCATGGAGACCAATTCGAAAATATGAAATAAGTGGAGGATAAACTAGGTTTTTTGTTTTGTTGGGATGAGGCATATATATCAGTTTCTAAATATAGATGTATATCGTAGACTTGACCGTGTTTGAATCGAAAAGATTGATACTTACATGGCATTATGAACAAGTTGGTTTAACTTTATTTTTTGGAGTGGAAGGGAGAATAGGAATCCAAAACATGTCAAAGGTCATATCAGCATTCAGCAGCACGTTAGTGAACTGCACATTTTTGTGCGTTACAAGACAGCATATATACAAAACAGAAAAAAAGCAAGCATTTTCTTGATATGTCATCAACATTAGTGAACCAAAACAAAAGAGATTTTTTGGGTTTGAACTTTAGGGAATGAAGATAATTATTATATCTAAAATTTAAAAGAAAAGATCGATGTTGATTTAAAGAATGCAACAATGTTAAATCTCCGTTTATTATGGTCATACCTAGTCCGATTGATTAAACTTTACAATTGCATGCAAACGACTCCCAATTCAGTTAAAAAAAATACAAAAGATGATGCTAGTTTTGTTTCACAGTAAACGTTACATCATGAATGACATAATCTAAGAATAAACTGATCTTAGACAGGAATAAACATTATAAGGTGATGAGCTTATTATTATACTTAAGTAGCAAATAATAGTAATTTATTGAGTTGATAAAAAGAGTTGATGGGGATGCTTTATTTATTTTATTAATTAACATTACAAGAGTGTGTCTAGGTTCGGTTCATACAAAGATTTGTGGGCCCCACCCACACCCCCTGTCTTTGTCTTCCTTCCTCCTTCCATTTCCTTTCCTATTACTCCCTCTTCTATTCAAAGTTCAAACTTAGATTTTTTCTTTCTTTCTCTTTTCTACCAAATTGATCTCTTTATTCTAACTCTTATTTTATTAATTAATCACATTCTAATTCATCAAAACCCTCAAAATCATTGAATGCCGTGTCTTTGAAGAAACTAATTAACCATTGAAATTTGAACACACGTTTTATGCTTCATCACTCTCTTTTTTGCTTCTTTTCTTGTTCATTATGTATCATAATTACCACAAATTAGTTTCATTATTTTCTTCAATTTGATCTTCAATTTGCCTAATCTTGGTAGTTAAGTTAGTAGTTTAGATCTAAATGAGCTATGGAAGATCATAAGTCACCATCTATGTTGTTTGTTAGGTTTAGCTTTTTCCTTTTGGGAACTGTATTAGTAATAAAAATCATAACTTTGACCACTGATTTTGAAAATTACCATTGATTATTTGTTGTTTATGTTGCAATGGAAAAAGGGTTTTCTTCTTCTTCTTCTTTGTTGTTATTGCTATTGTTGATGATTAGTTCTCTTGTGATACCTGTTTATGGGATTGATGGTGAATATGTACATTGCAACTGTGATGATGATGATGATGGAATTTGGAGTGTACAAAGTATTTTGGTTTGTCAAAAAGTCAGTGACTTTTTCATTGCTATTGCATATTTTTCAATACCCCTTGAGCTTCTTTACTTTGTTAGCTACTCCAATGTTCCATTTAAATTGGTATTCCTTCAATTTGTTGCTTTCATAGTTCTATGTGGTTTGACCCATTTGCTCAATGCCTATACTTACTATGGCCCCCATTCCTTTCAATTGTTTCTATCTCTCACTGTTGCTAAATTCCTCACTGCCCTTGTTTCATGTGCCACTGCAATTACTTTTCCCACCTTGATTCCTCTTCTTTTGAAAATCAAGGTGAGAGAGTTTTTCTTGAAGCAGAATGTGTTGGAATTGGGACAAGAGGTTGGGATTATGAAGAAACAGAAGGAGGCTAGTTGGCATGTTAGGATGTTGACTCGCGAGATTAGGAAGTCTTTGGATAAGCATACAATTTTGTATACCACACTTGTTGAGCTTTCCAAGGCCTTGGAGTTGCATAATTGTGCGGTTTGGATGCCTGATGAGGATAGAAGGGTGATGCATTTGACTCATGAGTTGAAGCCGAATCCGGCCAAGAGTTTTCATAGCTCTATTTCTGTAAATGATTTGGATGTGTTAGAGATAAGAAAGAGCAAGGGGGTGTCGATTTTGAGGCCTGATTCTGCACTCGGAGCTGCCAGTAGTGGTGAATCTGGGGACTCAGGTGCTGTAGCAGCCATTCGTATGCCGATACTTCATGTTTCAAATTTCAAAGGAGGGACACCGGAGTTTGTTGAGACATCTTATGCTATACTAGTTTTGGTTCTTCCGAAATCGAACTTGAGGGCTTGGACCCACCATGAGATGGAGATAGTGGAGGTAGTTGCTGACCAGGTTGCTGTGGCTTTGTCTCATGCATCTGTTCTTGAAGAGTCTCAGCTAATGAGACAGGAACTTAAAGAGCAAAACCGGGCGTTGCAACAGGCACAAAAGCATGCAATGATGGCCCGCCAGGCAAGGAGCTCATTTGAGAAAGTGATGAGCCATGGAATGAGGAGACCGTTGCATTCAATCCTGGGCTTGCTTTCAATGTTTCAAGAGGATAATATAAGATCTGAACAGAAGATTGTGGTTGATACAATATTGAAAGTTAGCAATTCGCTCTCGCGTTTGATAAATGATGTAATGGAAATTTCAGCCAACGACAAAGGAAGTTTCCAGTTAGAGTTGAAACATTTCCATCTACATTCCATGATGAGGGAAGCTTCATGCATTGCCAAGTGTTTGTGTGTGTATAAAGGCTTTGGTCTTGAAATTGACGTGCAGAGATCCTTGCCTGATATCGTAATAGGTGATGAGGCAAGGTCTTTTCAGTTAATTTTGCATATGATTGGCTATTTATTGAACTTATATGATAGAGGGACTCTCATTTTTCGAGTTTCTTTTGAAAGTGATACCGCAGATAAGGATGATAGAAGTTCTAGAATGTTGAGATCAAGCATGCAAAATAATAATGTGCATATAAAATTTAATTTCCAGATAACTGGTACTAGTTCCCATTCAGATGGACCAATTTTAAATAGTAGTTGTGCTAGTAAGATGCACCACAGCAATGAACCTAAGGAGGGCCTAAGCTTCAGCATTTGCAAAACGCTGGTGCAGGTAATCATTCTCTTTTTCAAATTTATAAGGATAGTTCCTTTGTTTAAGTTTTTGTTGATAAGCACCTCTCCCCACCTTTGACAAAGTATGTGCTGCTTCGTTAATTAATTATATAAATTGTTGTCAGTTTACTGTAAACATTTGAACTACATTTTATGCACAGAGGATGACTCTTGGTTTGACAAAATTTCCGGTAGCCTCAATTATTTGAATAAGTGAATGTTCCTGTGGGTATCTGTTTATGATGTTGGAAATGTGTAATGAAACTATCAATAAAATTAGTTTGTGGTGGTATAACATTGTTGAATCAGATTTTTAAGAATACCAATATATTTAGAAAGCCCCCTATTTAGTGTAGATGCAACTAATTGCATGCAGGGTGTTTCATAAAACCAGTATTATTTATGGTGTGGTTTTTTGGATCCTCATTTTTAGTATCTATTCATCACAAATCGGAGAGTATTAGTAGATTAACCTAAATGAAGAATGAAATAGCGTAAGGGGCAGACTGAGAATGTTATCTGCTCTATTCATTTGTAAGATCAGTGAGTTTTACAATGTCACATGAAAAAGACTCAGCCTATGCTTGGTCTAGCGGTAGTTTGAACTGCACGTTTAGTGAGAAGGGCATTGGGACACGAGAAATCAAGTTTGCTGTGAGTTGCCTCTGTATTAAGTTTCTATTCTATTTTTTGCTTGTTAAAAAAAGAAAGTTTCTATTCTATTCAATTCCACTTTTTACCTTTTGAATATTCTGTGTCCTATCACATATGCTTGATTCACCATTGTGTGATTGTTTTGTAACTCTAACCATACAATATTTAATGTACAGATGATGGAAGGTAATATCTGGATATCACCAAACTCTCTGGGTTTGGCACAAGGGATGACACTTCTTCTCAAGTTTCAATCAGGATCATCGCATGGAAGATTTGTTCTTGCTAACAAAGATTTTTCAAACCAACAGTTTAGTGGTCTTAACGTTATTTTAGCCGATGATGATAATGTAAACAGGACTGTAACTAAGAAGCTGCTTGAGAAGCTGGGTTGTCAAGTAACCGCCGTTTCATCGGGTTTTGATTGTTTGGCTGCTATAACGGCCTCCAGTATACCATTCAAAATCATCCTATTGGATCTTCAAATGCCTGAAATGGATGGTTTTGAAGTTGCAAGGAAGATTCGGAAGTTCCAAAGCCGAAATTGGCCCTTGATTATTGCTCTTACAGCAAGTGCAGAAGAACGCATAAAGGAGAGATGCCTACAGGTGGGAATGAATGGATTGATTCGAAAACCTATCCTCCTTCACGAGATAGCTAATGAAATTAGAACAGTCCTGCTACGTGCAGGTGAAAAGTTCTAAAAAAACAATTTTAAGTTTATAAAATTTCTTAGGTTCCTCAAAATTCGTTACTTCAATACTGTTGAAGAGAACCTGGGATTTCTAACATACTGAATATACTAGGTTCATTTAGCTAACCATTCTTCTGTTTGATCATTTTGCCGCATTATGAATTAGGGCTCTCTCCAAAGAGTACAGAGATGATTCCCACTGTCGAACAAAGAAAGATGAAAACAATATGCATATAATTTTTCTTGCAGATATTTGTGGTATCTTATAAAAATATACTAAAACCATGAACTAACGGATTTTTTCTAGCTTATATTTTCTCAATTTTGAAGATAGAGTTGTGAAAGTAGTGACACACATCACCTACATTGAACACTCATTTTCTGAACATGTTGTGCATTATAGTCCCATGGCCATAGTAGAACTGTGACTCTGTTCGTAGCTGGTGTTTATAATGCAACGCAGCAAATGTGTTCTTTATTCTGAAAACCAACATAATTCACTAATAACATTTGCCTATATATATATAAAAAGTATGCTAAATTGCATTTTTGATCCCTTAACTATTTAGGTAGTATTGGTTTGGTCTCCTAACTAACATTTGATTTATTTTGGTCCCTTAACTTCTCTCTGTTATACATTTTGGTTCTTTTCGTTAGTTTTAATTCAAAAACGTTAGGTTTTTTTCATCTTCTTCTCCTCTTTTTCATCTTCATATCATCTCCATCAACATTCAACAACAAGAATCCCAGAAAAATTCCAGAAGAAAATGAAGAAAACCTAACGTTTTTGAATTAAAACTAAAAGAAAAGGACCAAAATATATAATGGAGGAAAGTTAAAGACTAAAATAAATCAAATTTTCGTTAGGGGACTAAACCGATACTAATTAAATAATTAAAGAAAAAAAATAATTTAGCCTAAAAATAATACCAGCACTCAAACTCATTAACGTTTGCATCCACTGCATAACTCTCAACAATGTGCAACGGGAGCATGAAATGATTTGGAAGTAGCATGTAATGACATCACTGGCAAACATGACAACAAGTTCCAAAAAAAAAAAACCGTAAATACATAAAGACCAAAATATGAATTTATAAGTGAGATGATCAAATAAAAAATAAATAAATAGTCAATTATTTCCTCGAAATTGTGAGTTTCGTTAATTACCTCATGAAATTAACAAAACTTCAATTACTCCATGAAATTGCACAACGTTAATCAATTTACCCCCTCCGTCAAATTTTTCTGTTAGTCAACATGACGTTTTGCAAATACCCTCTGAAGTTTTGCACTTATGTGCAAAATGCCCTCTAAACTTGAAAATTTATATATTTTTTTCTTATCCATAAAAGTGATTGTATTATCACTGAATTGTGGAGCATATTAACTAAGTTTTGATGATATACAACCATATATTGGCAGAATGGTAGAACAAATTGGCAGTATTTGGTAAACCCTACAATAATGTTTAAAACTCAAGAATATTTACAAAACAAAAATAAAAGTATTTCTTTGTTCTAACATCAGATGTTGTTTTTTATTTTTCAAGTTGTCCTTCACTCTATTAGAGATCAAAAAGATGGTGGCTATCATGTTTTTTATTCTCTTTAAAATAATAATGAAATATACATAATATAATATTATTACCCTTCAAAATCGTTGATAAAGTGAGAGAAGTAACAAGTTTATGTATTTTTCTTGAAGGTGAGAGAAGTGTGTTGGTGGTGTGCACCGCTCACAATATAATATAAAGGAAATGGAAATTTTTTGTGTGGTTAAAATTAGCAATAGCAAAACCATGTATTTTGACATCTTGGAAATTCTTGGTTATGTCAATCATATATTATTTATGTGCTTCATTATGTATGACATGTATTAGTTTTTCATCTGACAAGTGTGATTGTACTTTACTATGCTGACTTTCATATCATTAGACTCTTATACATTGTTAATGTTTGATCTTTTAAAGGAACATATATGGTTGTATACCGTCAAAACTTAGCTAATATGCTCCACAATTCAATGATAATGCAGTCACTTTTAAGGATAAGAAAAAAAATATAAATTTTCAAGTTCAGGAGGCATTTTGCACATAAGTGCAAAACTTCGGGGGGGGGGGGGGTATTTGCAAAACGTCATGTTGACTAACAGAAAAATTTGGCAGATGAAGTAAATTGATTAACATTGTGCAATTTCAGAGGTAGTTGAAGTTTTGTTAATTTCAAAAAAATAATTGACGAAACTTACAATTTTAAGGGGTAATTGCCAATTTAAAGTAAAGAATTAATCACTAAAAACAAACATCTACATCAATGCTGGCTTATTCCTAATTCCTAATAAAAAGAACCACAAAGCCGCACTTTCATATCATGCTATATAGTTCCTTATCATAAGCTTTTTTTTTCTTCTTTTTTTTAATGGAATGGTTTCCTTTTTGGAGCCAATTTATTTGGCACGGGTCATTTCTTAGACCAGTCTCACTAGATCTATCTATTCTGATTGTGTGATTATTTTAAAGGATTACTTTGTAGTCTTCATTGGAGTTGTCCTATAATAATAATTATTATTTTTCTTCACATTTGCTGAAACTTTTAGTAGAAAAACAATTTTATATTAATTTTTCATTATTTTTCAATATGTATAGGTGATATAATTGAATAGTACAAAGACTCAATTACTTATATTTGTTTATGATGATATTGTTTAAGAAAACAATCGGGCATGGAAGTATTCACACATAAAAAACTATTGTTAGTGATTTAATAAGCGTAAGTGGTTAATGAGCTTCACCAATAGATGAATTGTTCAAGATAATCTGAATTTGATTTTTAGGTGAAACAATTTTTTGCTAGACTTTACTTATCTCTCAGTCGAATTTCGGATCACCAGAGCCCTTTTGATATGGGGACCTGGTGTAGGGGTAGGGTGCATATTTTTTGATATAGGGCTCAAGAGTGATTGAAATGTGGTCTGGTGTAAGAAGCCCAACCCATAGAATTAGAAAACCCTAAACCCTAATTTCTGGTCTATTTATGCCAGCCACAACTCTCAATTCATTCATGCGCCTGTTTCATCCTCATCCTCAAGCTTAGGTATTCACTCCTTCAAATTTCAAATTTCATTTACTCTCCTATTGTTTTAACGCTGCACATTCGAAGACTATCGTGCTCTTTATTATAGCCCGTTAGTTCAAAGCATGTGCTAGATCAAACATCATCATCATTTTCTGTAGAATCAGATCTCTAGTTGTTTTCTCTTCCTAAAGATTTATTACAGAGTGATCAACATTTTTTTGTGTGTTATTGTTATTATTTTTATTCTCTGTGCTTAGAACGGTCTTGTGCTGATTAGTTCATACATCAGTGCAGAACATAAACCTAAGCTACATCAATTGTTGCCACCGTGATCTTTTTGTTTGTTCCCATAATCTATGTTTGAACAGAGCTTCTGCATGGTGGCATACATTGTTTTTCGTTTTAGATCTAATTCTCAATCATTTTAGGCTTTTCAATTGTAAATATTTTGATCCCAATCTATCACTGTATAGATAGATATTGATTTTTGTATTTTTGGTGTGTAGATGTAGTTATCATATATGCTTAATTATACATTTTTGTGTGCAAGTCTATGACACAAGGTTTTTAAGTATATCCAATGATGCATCTGTTTCTTTTTTTATTTCTCTCTAGGAACTTGATATTTGGGTAAAACTGTAACAATGCCAAATCCAAAGGTTTACTTTGATATTCTAATTGGAAGAATGAAAGCTGGAAAGATAGTAATGGAGCTGTTTGCTGATGCTACCCCAAAAACAGCTGAAAATTTTAGGGCACTCTGCACAGGAGAAAAGGGAATTGGGCAATGTGGTAAACCTTTACATTATAAGGGTTCTGCTTTCCATCGTATTATTCCAGATTTTATGTGTCAAGGAGGAGATTTTACCAAAGGGAATGGAACTGGAGGAGAGTCTATTTATGGGTCTAAATTCGCTGACGAGAATTTCAAGCTGAAGCATACTGGACCTGGTATTCTTTCCATGGCAAATTCTGGACCCAATACTAATGGTTCTCAGTTTTTCATTTGTACCTCAAAGACCCAATGGCTTGATGGAAAGCATGTGGTATTTGGAAAAGTGGTCGAAGGATACGATGTAGTACAGGCCATGGAGAAGGTTGGTTCACAAAATGGTAGGACATCAGAAACTGTTGTCATTGAAGATTGTGGACAAATTAGTTGAATAAGTATATCCGCTGAGAAATAAATTGATGCAAGGACTTTGCATTGAGGTTTTATAACTTTTTTTTTTTTTTTTTTTTTTTTTTCTGTATGTCATATTCAATGTAGATTTCTATTTACTTACTATTTCTTTGATGATTAAGTATGTCTGAATGATTTTATCATAGCTCTGCTTACGGCTTAAGAAACAATATTTTTTGTTTATAGATTGTAATGCGCAAATGTTTAGCTTCTCTTAACTTGAGAATTATTTGTAAATTATGCCTCTTTGAGTAGTCCTATGAAAATAGCAAATTTCATATGTGACTTAGTTAGGGGGCAAATATTAATAGAAATCTAATGTTAATTAGGATTTTTTGAAAGACAGGCATATTGAATGGACAATCTGCTTTTATTATCAGCTGTCCTCAATCTGCCTTTCACATTTGTGGGTATTTCCACACACAATCACAATCCATAACTTCCAATTTGTCAACATTGTCATTTGATTGTCATCAACTAAGCTTTAGAAGTCATAAGGTTGTTATCCCTATATTATTTATTCACATTTGTATTCCTAAATAATTCAGGTGAATGTGGGATACCCAAAATCGCATCAATAACTGTCGTTTTGACAGTCACCCTCTTTGTGTCACCATTATAAAACTTCTCAAAGGGACATTCCACATTGGTGCTATGCATCTATGTATCAATATGCTTCGAGTTGTGGGATGTACCCTATTTAACTTTTATAATGGCTACACAAAGAGGGTGACAATCAGATGGATGCCAGGTCTTGATGATTTTTGGTCTCCCACACTTTCCCCTTTTGTATTTAGGAATACAAATGCGAATAAATATATGGGGATAGCAAAAATAATCCCTTTTGATTTACAGTAGGTGAAGACAATACAATGAAAAGAGAATTAGGGAGTCATGGTAGTGTGAATTATTGCCTTTACAGATGGAGTCAAAAAATTCATCTCTATTACAAACTGTTTTTTTTGTTTTTTTGAAGGAATCTCAATTACGAGCTGGTTAGCAAGTTTATCCATGAGATGAAGCATTCCATTATTGTGAAGCATATCACCATCAAATTAAAAATGCATTCCATTATTGTGAAGCATATCACCATCAAATTAAAAATGCATGCCTGAAAATTATAATATGTATCGTTGCCTATCCAACTCAGTGTGAGCAAATGATATTTTAGGGTTCAAAATTTGAACTTCAAATCCTAAAGTTGAGGTTAGACAAATAGTCAGCACTTATGGAAACATTGCATATAACCCTGCATATGGTAAAGAAAGCACAGCTAAGTCTAGTAGGGGTCCTGCTATTGTTAATGCTCACAAATTCATCAAGGTCGAAGGGAGAATGAGTTTTAAAAACTCATCAATTTTAATCTTGAGATTTTTTATAATAAAAAATTAATCTGGATTTTTTCCTGTTAAAGTCAAGTTTGACGGTCCATATTAGATATGGTCTTTAAACCACCAAAGTGAGTATTGTCAAAAAATATTGCTGATTGTAATAATCTACGACGCCATGGATTTATGTGACCTCCCAATGGCGTACGTTGTAAAGACTAACAAGAGACAATGGCGTACGTTGTAAAGATTAACAAGAGACAATACTCCTAAAGAAAACGAGACAATACAAGATTCAACTTCGTTTGTTTAAGTCCAAAACTATCATGTGAAGCCAAAGATGAGCAATAATACCATACTTATTAATTAGATTAGATACATAACATAACTGTTAAGGCACGCATATTGGTAAGTAAAGCATATTTAATGTCAAAGCAAATTATCTACCTATAAAAGTCTCTGTTTCATACGAGTATTGCACAACCAAGACAAGCTTCAATATTCAAAAGAGAGCGAGAGTGCAAAAAAAAAACTGCATAAAATGACAAGTTATAAGCTAGGGACTTTGTTAATATTTTCACTAGTGATTTTGATCCTAGCAAGAGGATCAAATGGTGGAGGAATTTCCATCTACTGGGGTCACAATTGGAAATGAGGGAACCTTGGCTGAAACTTGTGCCACAGGAAACTATGAATATGTGAACATAGCTTTTCTCTACACATTTGGCAGTGGTAGAGTTCCAAGAATGGACCTTGCTGGTCATTGTGACGCATATAGTAATGGATGCACCAAAATAAGTGCTGACATAAAGTCATGTCAATCCAAAGGAATTAAAGTTATTCTTTCAATTGGAGGTGGTGCTGGAAGCTACTCACTTGCATCTTCAGAGGATGCTAGAATTGTTGCCACTTACCTTTGGAACAACTTCTTGGGTGGACACTCATCTACACGTCCACTTGGTGATGCTGTTTTGGATGGCATTGATTTTGACATCGAAGGAGGAACAAACCAACATTGGGATGATCTTGCAAAGTACCTTTCTGGTTATAGCAAAAAGGGAAAGAAGGTTTACTTAACTGCTGCTCCTCAGTGTCCTTTTCCTGATGCTATGCTTGGAGAGGCCCTTAAGACAGGTCTTTTTGACTATGTTTGGGTTCAATTTTACAACAATCCACCTTGTCAATATTCTTCTGCAGATGTTGGTAATCTTGAAAATGCATGGAAGGAATGGATTAATGATATTCCAACAACAAAGATTTTCTTAGGATTACCAGCATCTCCACAGGCTGCAGGAAGTGGTTTTGTTTCTGTTGCTGACTTGACATCAAAAGTACTTCCTATCATTAAAGGTAGCACAAAATATGGAGGTGTCATGTTGTGGTCCAAGTACTATGATGATCAAACTGGATATAGTTCTTCCATTAAAAGTCACATCTAGAATTAACCTAAAGTATTTTGGGCTGTATTGAGTTCATGTCTTCATGCTGTGCTTCTGTATGTTCGTATGTATTTATTATTGTGCATGGGACTTGTTAGTTTGGAACAATTTGTTGTTGTTAACCTGGCATATTATTATTAATATTATGATAGAAAAATGTCTATTTACATAATTCTTGTTGATATGTCTCAAAATCTCATACATTACAGCTTGTTTTAGGGGTCTTATAAATGGCAGAGGTATCTCAGTATGTAAGAGTGTCATTAGTATTGCGAGGTATTTCATGTGAACTCTCTACTGGTTAAAAGAAAATCAAAGAGATTGTGCGAAAATAGAGTGGTGAAAGGCTTGGTGATTCTTGTGGTTGTGACTTAACAATGGCATTGTACGGGACCAAGGGAAACCTCTGACATTTGATCTTGTATTGTTCCTCTTCATAGTGATATTGTTATGTGCTCTCTGTTCAGTTGAGTAGGTCTATAGAGTATAGACCAAACCACTTCAATTTTTTGTGTTATTTGAGTTCTTAATTGTTCTAGTTCTAAATAAAACTGTGTCACAATAGATAGTAAGATCATGATAGTGCAGAGACTAAGTTTCATTACTGGAGAACAAATTCATTGAAATCAATTCGTGAAAACCCCTTTGCCACACGTTTTGCCTTGATTATCCAATTGAAGTCAATCACCTTTTGTCCTTTTAGCTTGTCAAGCAGAACTCATGTCTTGTTCTTCTCAAGAGATTGAATCTCTTCAGAGAAATTGCTTCTAACCAATCTTGACTTTCCTATGCTCTCTTGAGACTATTAGGCTCATTCCCCCTGTAGTTATTTACCAACAATAAGAGCATAATAAATGAGACCTACATGTTCATATATTCTAGCTCTATCTTTGATCAAGTTATAATCATTTTCCAAATGTTCCTGAACCTCTTCAAGCACCTCTTTTGTTTGATTTGAATGGTCTAGTCTTTCATGTGAATGTAATGATGCACCTTGTTTCACATGGTCATATCCTCCATAGCTTATGCCTTCCCTCCAATGGCCACTTTATAGCACGGTGTCCTAGTTTATCCTGTTTAAGCGTTAGCAATCAACTGATTTCTCATTCCGATGATCCACGTGTTTTTTTATTCCTATATCTGAGTATAATCATATGCTAATCATGTACACATCAATTGTAGCAGCTTCTCCAAATCCTATCCTATAAAATACCCTTTCACTGATTTATATTTTAAGCTAAAATTTGTTTTATATTTTTAAAATAAAAATCTAACACCATAAATGACCATACAATATACAAAGTATGTAATTTCAAACTAATTGATAAGATTTTTAAATAATAAAACAAACTTTGTATAATATTGAAGGTTAGCTCAAGTATAAGTCTAGCTTTCTGATCTCTCGGTTATAAATTTTAGATTGATGAAAGCGTAAAGAAGTAAGTTTCCAACAACGTAGCGAATCAAATTTAAAATTAATTATGATGGAAAGAAGTATTTTTATTCAGTGTTTATCATCATTAATTTTTTTATATTTTTTTTGAGATTTATCATCATTACTTCAACTAAAGAGAATACGCTGTAGAGACATTTGAGATGTAAAGGGTACGAACACACAATTTTACATTATTATATTCAATGTCTGTGAGTTTCGTTGATAGACTCCTTAAAGCTAAAAAAAACAAAAGAGACTATTTAAAAGGAAAAGAAAAAAAAAAACTCACATCACACGACAGGTAGATAAAATCAACATAATATGTTGTAACTCATGAATTAGATACAACAATAAAAAATAAATAAATCCATGTTGTGTGTCAACGTACAAGGACACCCAATGAACTCAAAATTTAAAAAATAAGAACCAAAACAAAGGAACCAATCTATCAGCAACAACCATAGAGGCAAACTAGGAGAGAACTTGGTCCATCATTTTTTTTTTTGACAAATTGGTCCATCATTTTTGGTGTTACTACTTTGACTCTTTCATTATAATGAGTTTTTTTTTTTCTTTCGAATTTCATACACTATTTTATTTGCTGTGACTAGCTAGATTTTCTTGGTATCTAAAACAAGGTTAAATTAAATCAATTCCTTACATCTATTGAGCATAATTACAGAAATCAACTTCATAACCAAGGATTCTTATTGATGGTGATTTCTTTAACCCAAGGTCTTAAGAGTCCTAGGAACCAATATTCTTTGACAACAGTTGTATCTTGTCCAAAGGGTTGAGAGTGCTTAAATATTGGTTGGCAACGGTTCTTGACTTCTTAATCAATAATTTGAGAGTGTTCAAACTTTAGCCAAAGGTCTTCATTGTCAACGGTGATTGGATTTTAGCTAAATGTGAACCAAGGTTTTGAGAGTGATTAGTTGATTTGTAGTTGAAGTTACGAGAATACTCAAATCTTATATTTTTCTATTTAGATTCTCTCATTTTTTTCTTTCATATTCTTTTTCATGTCGGAGAAACACAGATATAAATATATTTAATTCAATTTTCTTGATAAAAAAATTCACCGATTCTTCAATCAATGTAATTGATTTTCTAAAAATAGATTCATCGAAAAAAAGTTAAACTAAAAATAAAAAAAAAGACAAGTTGTGGTCTAAAAATCCAATTTAATCTAATCCACTAAAAAAAAATTAGGATTTAATCTATATACACTGTTTTTTGAAATGTTATGTTCGTGTAAATATGTTTTACATCATAAATCATTGGAATCGTTAATCTTTAATAATTTTAAAGAAATTCATTTAATTGGTTGTGATTTACTAATGGTGTACATCTTTCTACACAAAAATCCCATACAACACAAACTAAACTCTAACTTATACTTAAAAAGAAAAATAAATCTATGTGAACAACTTAGGCCATAGACTAAATTTATAAATGTGGTAATATTCATCAAATAGTAATGTTATTTTTAGTTTTGGTACTCATAATTGGTAGTCGAGTCCTCTCTTGTGTATGAGCATCGACCAACTTTTTTGTATTATTGTCAGGATTGTTTTTCTTTTCATGATTGTTTTGACTGTTGATGGAATTACATTGTCATTGTCAGTGTTAATATAATTCATTTTTGTTTGTTATAAAAAAAATATAAAATAAGTTGTCCAATTCACAACTTATGAATGGCTTAAATATGTATTTCATCCCTGTAATTAGGGATCGTTTGAAATTTCATCCCTGAGCTTACTAATCCTTCAATTTTACCCTTGCAAATATTAATCATTTGACTTTTGGTCCTAATTAAGTATTTTTGCTGAGGTGGACTGTCATTAGCGACGTGGTGTCCATGTGGCAAGTGATGATTGGGCGAGGTGGTTGACTTAAATAATTCTTTCGTCGCTGCAAATATAGGTCATTTGAATTTTCGTCCCTGAAATTACTAATCAGATGTAATTAGGACCATTTTTCAAATGATTAATAATTGCAGGGGCAAAATAGGAGGATTAGTAAACTTAGGGATGAAATTTCAAATGACCCATAATTACAGGGATGAAATGCATATTTAAGCCAAAAAAAGATGATCTCAATCATTTTAGCAGCAAAGATTGAGTCTTGAGTCAAACGGATGGGTGAGAGGTTAGACCAGGTAAAAAATTGCTTAAACCTTGACTCCAAATTATTGTTGAGATGTCTTCACTCAAAATGAAGAAGAAAATTAATTAAAATTTAAAATTAAAATAATAAAAAATCGTCCCTCTTTTCTCTTTTACTTTTCCCAAAAAAAAGTGAACAAGTCCAATTGTGACTCCATCCCAAAACGACGCTCCTCTACGACCAAAACGACCGTCACTTCCAACATCAGAATCATCGTTTTCTTCCCCGAGGCATCTTCATCTTCATCTTCAACAACATCATCTTCTTATTCATTCATCAAATTGAATAGAGAGATTGTGTTGACTTGGTTTTGAAGAAGAAGAAAATGGAGCAATCGGTTGTTGATGACATAATCAATCGACTGCTTGAAGTTCGAAATCGTCCAGGGAAGCAAGTTCAACTATCAGAGTCAGAGATCCGTCAACTCTGCAATGTTTCTAGAGATATTTTTCTCAAACAACCTTTTTTATTACAACTTGAAGCTCCTATCAAAATTTGTGGTATTCTTCTCTCCTCTCTCGTTACCTTTTTGCATGCTTAGTGATTAATTAGTGGAAGATTTTAATATTTAAACTGTGCCTTGTGATAATTTGTTACTCTAAATTGTGTGATTTTCTCAAATTATTAGCGTTGTCGGCGTGTCTGTTATCCATATCCGTGCCTTATAGATTCCAACTGTCATGTAATCTGTTCACGACTGTATTAATACCGCGGAAATTTGTTACTTATAATTGACATTGATTTCTTAATATCCTTATATTGATGTTTCAGGCGATGTACATGGTCAATATTCTGATCTTTTAAGGCTTTTCGAGTACGGTGGATTGCCTCCTGAGGCTAACTACTTGTTTTTGGGGGATTATGTGGATCGAGGGAAGCAGAGTTTAGAAACAATTTGCCTTCTCCTTGCTTATAAGATTAGATATCCCGAGAACTTTTTCCTATTGAGAGGAAATCATGAATGTGCTTCCATAAATCGGATTTATGGATTTTACGATGAGTGCAAGAGAAGGTTTAATGTAAGATTATGGAAGACATTTACAGACTGTTTCAATTGTCTTCCTGTGGCAGCACTTATTGATGAAAAGATATTGTGTATGCATGGGGGGCTTTCTCCTGACTTAAATAATTTGGATCAGATTAGAAATCTACAACGGCCCACTGATGTTCCTGATACTGGTTTGCTTTGTGATCTTCTTTGGTCTGACCCTAGCAAAGATGTTCAAGGATGGGGAATGAATGATCGGGGAGTTTCATATACATTTGGTGCTGATAAGATCACAGAGTTTCTTGAGAAACATGATCTTGACCTAATTTGCCGCGCTCATCAGGTCTAACTCCTACCTTTAGTGCTTAATAATGTGTTACCAAGTTTTGGAGGTTGAGTTTGTACGGCCATTTTTAATTTTCTATGACTGAAACTTAAATGACAATGAAATATATTGCCATCAATCTGCTCTAATCTGTTAGTATATTTCCAGTGTATTATAATTGCTTTTTTGTTTGTTTCCATAATTACTTTTTTTTTAACTGGAAATTATATCTGCCTTTGTAAACGTGACATGACATAGTTTTATGCATTGACCCTAAAATTCTCCACATGTCATGCATTCCATAAGGTTTGGCATTTGATGCTTCATTCGGTACATTATTTTGTGTTTATATTGGAGAATGTTATGTGTCATGTCAATCAACTATGCTGTTGAATATAACCGGTTTTATCCCTTCATGTTTTGACCAGGTTGTGGAGGATGGATATGAGTTCTTTGCTAATCGACAGCTTGTAACAATATTTTCAGCACCTAATTATTGCGGGGAGTTTGACAATGCCGGTGCTATGATGAGTGTTGATGAGACACTAATGTGCTCTTTCCAAATATTAAAGCCAGCTGATAAAAAAACAAAGCCCAATTTTGGAAGTACAACCACTGCTAAGTCTGGAAACTCTCCAGCAGGTGTAAAGGTAGGAAGATAGTTTAGTATTTTCTGGCAACACATGTTCAACTTAATAAATAATATGTAATTTGCGCTCTTCATTAGGAACACATCGTATGATGCATCTGACTTGTGAAAGTGATGTCTTTTGATATACGTATCTTTGCATCAATATAGATTTTTGTGAATGTTAATCTCCGTAGCAAATTGTGCACAACATCTTGCTTTTTTGTATATGGTTGAGAATTGATCTGTGAATGTATTTGGGATTAGATTACAATTTTGTTAGTGCATGTCGCTCATTGGTTCATCCTAGAATATGTTTTAATTTTCGCTTCTTTCTTCATAAAAGGTTTACTGTGTCCCTTGTACCACATCACTTGGCACTGATTTTGTCCATGTTTTTATATTTTACATTTTTTCATCTTTCATGCGAATATAATAATTTATAATCCAAATTCGTCTCCCTTTTATTGTTCCTGGCAGTCCTTCCTTGGTGCAAAAGTATGATATTAAACTGTGTTATAAAGATTGCTGCGTAACTTCTTGTCAGCCTGGCCCTGAGTTCCCAATGGTTGCAAGAAAAGTTGAGGTCCATTCGGTCCACTATGATATTTGAAATTGTAATATCAAAAGGAAAATACGATCATGTACTTTGTAAACCATTGTTTTTTTATCGGTACAAATTCACCTTTTGAGATGGAGTCATAGTCTCTTTCTTCAGTTGTACACGAAGAGTTGGTGTATTTTCTGAATTAGTACACGAAGAGTTGGTATATTTTCTGAATTATAAGCTTCTCAAACGTAGATGAATATACGTGGCTGAGAACCATTTAAAAATGCTTACATGAGGCTGGTAAGACTGAATTATCTCTGATTCCCAATATACTTCTCATATTTACTTATGTGGGAATCTTGTTTTAGTTCGGGATCTTCTACGTTTTAACTTGATTTCCTTCGAAAATTTCAAGTCACTTTCATGTGTATTGATTGTCAGTTCTGATATGGAATCTTAAAGAAAAATGAGCCTTGGCTACATGCAGACTAAAGTTTATGGTTCCCTGTGGGATTTGTGTTGAAGCCAGTAGCTATTAATAGAATAACATACAGATTTGGTCTTGCTTCTAATGGAATAACAAGTTTTGGTCAATTTTTTTTTTTTTTTTGAAGGATTGGTCAAAATAAATAAATACTGGTAACAAGTTAGTTATTGTATCTTAAAAAAAAAAGTTAGTTATTGCATCCATTAAAGTAGCTGGTATGGGTGTATCCAGTGAATTAGATTTTTTTTTTGATTTATTAGCTAGTGACAGAAAGTACTAATCAGAGAAAAAAAATGGTACACTTTTAAAAATAATTTATCAGTGGTCGGTTTGATTGAATTTATGTCAATTTAACCAAACTCTAATTACCTCGATTAACTACTAGCTAGGAAGAATGATGATTTAATCACCTATATACCAACAGAAGAAATAAATAAAGAACATACTTTATATATTTCTTAATCCTTGTACATCAAACAGAAATTGTATGTTACAAAAGCTCCGTTTAGGAGAACCAACAAAAATAACTCATTGATCTAAAAGGAGGAGATGGGAACTAAAGAAATTTCCTTGCACCGCTTTAGTGGCTGAATATTGTCACCAATCACTCCACCTTTCAAGATCCACGGATGCACTGCAACAAGGACATAAAGAGAAACATACATTAATATACATAAAGTTAAACTGATGCATCAATTTAAATAAATTTAGATTGAAAAACTGGATATTAAACTTACACTAAATAGTAACATTTATGTTGGTATATCATATTCAAAAGTGAAGTTTTCATCCTAAAAAAGAGAGAGAAAGGAAGGTGGACATACTCAAGGCTTCCTCAGCTGATATTCTTTTAGAGGGATCCCTACAAAGCATCTTCCTAATAAGATCAGTAGCAGGTGTCGACATAGATATAAATTTTGTCATTGGAAACCTCAAATCTGTTTTCAAGATAGCCTTAAAAGTCTCCTCAGGAGTTTCTCCATGAAAGGGCTCTATTGCACACAACATTACATAAAGAGTAACACCACAACTCCAAACATCAACTTTGGTACTATCATGCTCTTTTCTCAAAAACACTTCAGGTGCCATATAATGAATTGTTCCTACAAATCCATTCCTTTTCTTTCCACCCTCAAATAACCACTCTGCACAACCAAAATCAGCAAGTTTAATGTTTCCATTAAAATCAAACAAAATATTCTCTGGTTTTATGTCTCTATGTGCTATTCCATGCTTATGGCAGTGCACTATTGCTTCTAGAAGGTTCTTCATGTACGAAGCAGCTTGTTGTTCCGATACAGGACCTTTGAGGATGCGTTCCAAGAGGTCATAATTAGGCTGACAGAGTTCAAGAACGATGAAGGAGAAATCGGTGTCATCGAAGGAATCAAAGATTTTAATAATGTTAGGATGTGGAGAGAGGTGTTTCATGATTTTGGATTCTTTGACGAAACATTTAATGTCTGTTGGATTGGCTAATGAATGTTTGTTAATTACTTTGATGGCATAGGTTTGGTTTGTAATGGTGTGATAGCATTGGAAAATTGTGCCGTAGTTTCCCTTGCCGATTTCTATCTGTACTTGGAACTGTTTCTCCTTAAGGGTTCGTTCATAGGTTATTTTTTCTGCCATGTTTTTTTTTTTTTGGTGTAGTTCCTTCACACTTTTACTCTTACGAAATTGAAGTAGGGTTTGATTGTTGCGGTACTAAGCTCGTAGGTTTTGGTTTTTTGTTTCACAAGAGAAATATCTCTTGGTTCATAATTTATAGAGAGACCTGGTAACTGAATTTAGCTAAAATTATGGGAGTAACTTACTTGATATTTGAGGATTAGGTTTAAAAGAAACTAACTAATAAAATGGAACGTGAGCTAATTTTTTTAGAGATAGAGGTTAGTTAACTTGAATCCAAACTCTAAAACCCACAATTCCACTTCATAATAAGCCACGATTCTCTCTTATATCTTCTAGCATAACGCAGTGACATTAAACTAAATTGTTCTTCCCCTTCCCATTATCATGGAGTATGAGATCTTAATTAGCAACTATACTGGTTGCTGCCTTATTTTCGTTTCTCACAACCACATGTTCCATCCTTATCGTTTTAATCTTAGTCCACAATTGCTGCCGGTTCCTCCCTAAGTTTTCCTCCTCGTTGAGCGACGTGGAGTCCCTTTAATATGACATCGAGTCAACAACGGAGGAGAGGCCCCACAGGGCTTGGACGAGTTTGTTATAAATGTTATTCGGTCTTTCATCTACACCACTACGGAGTGTGACCAAGAAAAAGAATCTCGTGGTGGGTGTGTTGTTTGCTCGGGGGAATACCAAGATGATGATCACATTTGTATCCTCCGTCTTTGTTTCCACACTTTCCATGTCAATTACATTGATGTTTGGCTTCGTTCAAACTTTAGCTATCCTATACATCACTCTTGTATTTGCTGTTCTCTCTGCCACCACATCCCCATTGTAGTATTAGATGAATAACACCAGTTTCTCGACGGAAGGGTCACCAAGCTAGCTGAGGTGTAGTGATCCAAACGAGTTATTGCACCAAAGCTACGTACATAGGAAAAGGGTCCAATGGTGTTTTGTTGATATGTCATACGGGTGTGTGTGGCTACCGGTTAATTTGGAAGATGAGAAATGATCGAATCTTTCTCTTAAAATTGACCTTGATGGGAGATCTAGCTAATTGATGAAGAGTTGGTTTTTGGGTAAAAAAATTGGGTTCCTCTTGCCTTTTTTATTTTTTATTTTTTTTATGAATGGTTTACACTACCGTTAGATTATATTCTTAGATGAATTGAAGAATTTTGCTTTAGTTTTTTTAAGCATCTATTGGAAGGGTGAGGACCTATTGTACCTCATCACATTTTGTGGGTTTAGTAGTTCTTGTATTATTTGTTAAGGATTGTACTTGTTGTTACCATTTTTTAATATAATTTCTGTTATTAAAAAAAAATAAAAATTGTTGGGTTAAATATGTTTTTGGTCCCTATAAAAAAGAGACCTTTTAAGAATAGTCCTTACTTAATTTTAATAGTGTTTTTAGTCCCTATAAAAAAAAATTTACACTCGCTTTTAGTCCCTTCTAAAATCAAATTTGTGTAATTATGCTTAAACTCTTGAGTTTTTGAACAATTTTTTATAGACGTGTTCAAAACATTACTAAAAGTTGCTCAAAAAAAAAAGAGTTCAAAATTTGATTTCTACGTCCAAATTTTGGTTACTTTTATCTTGAACTTTTGTCATTTTAAAAAATTCTAAATTTTAGTAAATGAACCTTCGAAAAATTGTTCTAAAATTTAATAGTTTAAGGATAATTAAACAAATTTAGTTTTAACAGGGACAAAAATTGCATGCAATTTTTTTTGTAGGGACCAAAAAAACTATTGAAATTAAGTAAGGACTAAACTTATAAGTTTCAAATTTTATAGGGATCAAAAACATATTTAACCCTAATTTGTTAGTGTTAAGAATTTATATTCCATTTGCTATATGGATGATATTATTAAAAAAAGATAAGTGTTTGTTACACTCGAAAAAAAGTATAGGTTGATATCATTGAAAAAGATAAGTGTTTGTTACACTCCTATAAAATTATAGATTGTTAAAATATAAAAGTACAAAATATTTATGTATACATATAGTTTTGATTAAAATTTCATAAAAGCTATTGCACATAATATAGACGTACGTCATAGCGTAATAAAAAGAGCGGACAGAAGAACACAAAGTACTTGTCTTAATGCCAGTATTTGTAATTTTAATCAAAATTTATTAAAAACTATTGTTCTTAACTTATACTCCCTCTATTCCTTTTTAAGTGTCTTTTAAGAAAATTAACACCAAAATAACAATATGTATTTTTGCACGTTTTCTTCCTATTATACCCTCATTTTATTAATCTACTAATAAATTTCTATTTTTTTGCACACAATTTATCTTTCCAATAAATTTAATATGTTATCTTTCTCTCGTAACAAATAATTGTCAGTTATTATCTTTTTCTCCAACAAATTCTATTTTTTTGCGCTCTCTCATAACAAACAATTGTCAATTTTCTAAATATTTTGCACATTTTTTTAATAATTAAGTCAATATAAAAATTATATTGATGAAATTTCTTATTCTTCATTGTTATCTTGTTATTGTTCTTGTATCTTTTCAAATGAGTCTTCAACTATTGCTCTCTCTTCACCTATCATCAGCAGTTCCAATGAGTATTCAACTTTTTCTTACTTTTGAACATTCATGAGGTCTTTTATTTTTCTTCTCTCAAATGAGTTCTTTTACTTTGCACTTGAAATTTTTAAAATTTGCTACTCATCTTATTTATAGAAATTTAATTCTTCTTGGAACCACTGTTTGCAACAAAATTTTGTTTAAATTTAAAGATAACAAGAATCAAACTTTGTTTTAAAAAAAAAAACTTTAGTTTTCCAAATAGATAACATTAATTAGTTTTATTGAAAAATATAAGAGTAATTAACAAAGAGTATAATTGACAAATTGTACCTTTAAAATACCAAAAAGACAGTTAAATAGGAACAAAAAATTCATCTTAAAAAGATACTTAAAAAGGAACGGAGGGAGTATCTTTCAACAAACAAAACTTTTATTTTATTAGATATAATAAAATGTATTTATTTTATAATTTAAATCTTTATTTTTATATTCTGTACTATTAATAAAGGAGATGCATGGTTTTTTGGTGTAACCTAATTTCAATATAACTAAATTACTCTCAAATAGTTTTACTTTTACATCCATTAATTATGATTTGGTTGATGTATCCTTAACAATTCAATTATTTTTCAAATCTAAATACACTACAAGAAAATGTGTGATTTGCTACGCCCAATTCTGAAGCTAATTCGCAGCTAATTCCTAGCAAACGTGTTTAGCTAGGGATATGCTACGGAATACCTATTGATTCGACCGTAGCATGAATTGAGAGGCAAATTTGCTAAGGATTCAGTTCATAGTAAATCCGTAAGTACTAAAGCAAAAATCCTAGCAAATATTTAGTTAATCCGCAGCATAAAAGCATTCAAAAAGAATTTTCCGCAGCAAGATAACCATGATTTATGATAGCAATTTCGCAACATATCTACAGCAACAGAACTATGACTTCTCGTAGCAATTCCATAGCAAATCTACAGCAGAATATAACCAAAAAGTTCTTTAACCGTCGTAGCAATTATGAACTTTTAACCTTTTAAAAAAACATTTAAATCACTACCAATCAATTAATAAGAAACTTTAGTTGAACACCACAACAAATGCAAAATAGTATTGATAACAAATTAGGTCTCATACAAGTAATTCAACATCATGAGAGGTTAAACACAATCATATGACATTTCATTAATGCCCTTTATATCACATAGTTGTCCTAAATAATAAGTTGTAATAAAGCAAAGAAGAAACAATTAGTTTAAAGATACCGTTTCATTATGAATGTATAAAGCAAGCCTTTGCTTCAGGATTTGAGTGTGAAGTGTCCATCATATAGGAGCATAACTTACATTATTCCATTCCTTAAAAGAAATTATGAATTTCTTGTTTCTGAAGCTCCTTGCTTGTAGGAAGGCCCATAGACTTTTGCCTCTGATCAAACTGTAGACAGTGCAGCTTGGAGTAAAAGAGCATTTAAAATATGCTCTTGGACACGGGTTATATATCTGGTCACCTTTTGTCCATATTTCCTCCATTGATATACATCCTTTCAAATAAATAAACGTTGATGCACAGCGAGGCATAGTATCACATTCAACCCCTAAGTAGAAAAAATAGAATAAATCAAATAGATGTGAAACTAGAACTACCAGAAGAGTAGCGAGGCCATAAGAACAACTGAGTCGAACTATATTTTCTATTTCACACCTAAAACCAACAATCTGACTCCACAACAATCTGGCTCTAGTTTTGATTTCCTACAAAAATTCAGAAGCAATTAAACATTGAAGATAGTTCATTTTCTAACTACTACAAAAAGATACAACACATATTGATTTGGTGCTTCTGAACAATTGAGTTTATCACAAGCAATGTAACAGCGGAAATAGAGATACGACACATGTTCTTAGAACTAACAAACATTTTTCAATCCGCTATAATACATAACAAAGTAGCAGAAATTAATTGAAGACAAAAATTAGAATTCGCAGCCTGAAAACAACGACGAAAATTAGACAAAGGCATTCTAAGTTATGTATTGTACTAAATGGGGACTAAAAGGACAGAAGACAATAAGTTACTTATAGAGTTACTAAATGGGGAGACATTGGGAGTTCAAGAAACTTTCTTAGAGTCTCACTCAATTCAATGTGGAATGATAGTAGTTCCTAAGGTTCTTCATAAATATAACAGAAATGAATTCCAAGAAAAAAGAGAGAGGTAAAAGCGACTAAAAGTCTACAATATTAACCCAAAAAAATAAGTAACTCAGTTGTTTGTCAATTGGTTCAGAGTTGTTTTTAATTGATTAAAGTTTTATATTTCTTTTATGCAAAGAGGACTCGGAATTGATTCACACTCCTTCCATAGGTAGGGAACATCAGTTTTGATAGAAGTTAGAACATCAGTTTGAAGATCTAACTGCCATAGATAGGGAACTACATACCTATATACAGAGTTGGTGTCTGAAATGTACTTTGAGTAACAATTCAAATCCCTAAAGAAGTTTTTCTTGACCTACCATAGCACATGTATCATGCATTATTAGAAGAAATCAATCATGCCTAACCTAAGTTATGAATCCATTCATTCCTAATAATAATCAGATTAATAATTCATGTTATACATGTTGATCAGATTTACCTCTGTATAATTTGACAGGCAAGGCCACACCTCAAAACTTGAGAACCATTTACATAGTTCATTTTTCTTATCCATCAAAACTATGTGTGTCATCAGTGTCACTAACCCTTTCTAAACGTAGCCGCTGGTTGCATTTGTGCCCTTCGCATCAAGTATTAACCAGGTAACCTTCAAAGAAACAGAGAAGTTTTAATTTGAACTAAAAAAACTCAAGATTATTCTATATGAAAATAAGGGCCTGTTTGGATTAGCTTATTCAAGCTTATATACTAGCATACGTTTAATAAAACGGTTTGGGAGAACTTTTGAAAACAGCTTATAACATTTCTCATATGCTTTATTCAGCTTATTTTCATAAGTTCGCTAAGATAGCTTATAGCATATAGCATGCATATACAAAAATAATTTAACTCTATTTTACCATTTGTTATAAATCTAGCTTATGTAACCTTATACATAAGCGCTTATCATGACAAGTGCTTCAGCTATAAGCCCCAAATAAGTTGTTTATCCAAACAGACCCTCTCAATAGTTCTCTAAAATTTGACAAAGCATAACAACAACTCACACAAACTTCGAAGGCAATTTTAACACTGAATAACAACAAGACAAGTTTCTAGGTTCAGATGAATGAGTTGAATTAGAAACAAAAGTAGATTTCAGTGAATATTACATTAAACAAACACATTTTCACTGTAATTTGAAGAAATTGATCCTATTCAAATCAATTCGAGTGCAAGCTTGGTTAATGGTGAAGGATTCGAAGAAAGCCACTTAAAAGATGAAATTAAGTACAAAAATTAGGGTTCTTACCAAATAAACACATATCGTAAAATTGATTGTATTGGAGAGGAAAAATTGCGTGAATCGGAAAACTCGCCGGATTGAGGATTGGCTTTGACAATTGGAGCGCGGTAGATCTCAGAGGCGGTGTAGATCGGAGAGGAGGTCATGATTGGTGCAAGCTACGGCGGCGACGGTGTCAATCGAGATCGGGAGTGAGAGAGTATGCGATAATGTTTCAGAGTGAATGGGTTTTTTTTTTTTCTTTTTAACAATAAAGGTTATTTTACAGATATTTATATAAAGAAAAAAAATCAAAATAAAAGTTTTATTTTCAGTCAAATGGTAGCTACTTATCATGATATTCACTACCATTACATTTCCTAGCATAACCATGGTAGCAAATCTTAGATTCTCTTGTAGTGATATGAACCTACACCATAATTTAAATACCAGGTTTACCCCTTATAAAAAATAAATGTATTAAATTAGCTAAATTCTATTTATTTATCACTGGCTAAATTCATGTTATTTTATTGAGTAATGATATTAATACTCTCTTTTGAACACTTTCTTTAATACTAACTCTCTTATTGATTTAAATCATTGTGGGTCTACATTTTGAAAATTGAACCCCCACAAAATGGTGGGATATACATTGATTTCATCAAATAAATGAGTGAGTGCCCAGAAAAAGTGTTAAAAAGTGAGTATTGCTAGCATTCCTCTATTTTATTTTGTCAAATGTGACAACTCTGTTTGTCGTAATATTGGTGCTGCGTCTGTGTTTCATTCAGAAGTTTTGGCCTTCATTCTAGCTATTGAGCATGCGGCTACTCATGGTTAGCGTAATGTTTGGTTGGAAAGTGACTCCACTAGTACCGCTCTATTAACATTTTCTTATCCTTCTTTAGTTCCTTTTTTGCTTCGGAATAGATGGCATAATGCTCGTACTCTTGGTATTCATATCATTTCGTCTCACATATTTCGTGAAGGGAATAGTTGTGCTGATAGGTTAGCAAATTTGGGGCATGCGATCTCAGGTTCTGTTTGGTTAGATTCTCTTCCGTTGGAGGTTCATCTTAAAACTAAAAAAATGTATCGTTCCTATTCTCTTGCTTTTTTTTTACAATATTTTGTACACTTGTTTAATACTAAAAAAATGCATCGTTCATATCTTCTTGTTTTTTTTTTGTTGACAATATTTTGTAAACTTCTTTAATAATAAAAAAATGCATCCTTTTTTTTTTCTGACAATATTTTGTACACTTATATAATACATTTACAAACAGATATTAATTTTATTAAGTCTGCTGCAACTTAACATAATATTTTTTGCAGTAACTTAACATAATATTTTCCCTATAATTTTCTGTATTAGGTTAACAATAATTTAACCTAACAAATTTCATCTAAAAAAAATGCATCGCACCAATTTCATTCATACCCTCTTGCTTTTTTTTTTGACAATATTTTGTATACTTATTTAAAACTAAAAAAATGCATCGTTCATATCTCTTGCCTTTTTTTTGACAATATTTTGTACACTTATTTAATACTAAAAAAATGCATCGCTTTCATTCCTATTTTGTTGCCTTTTTTTTTAACAATATTGTGTACCCTTATTTAATGCTACAAGAATGCATCGCACCAATTTCATTCCTATCATGTTGCTTTTTTTTTTTTACAATATTTTGTACCCTTATTTAAGACGTTTACAAACAGAATACCCTAATTTCCATGCAAACTCGGCTACCCTAATTTTCATGTAAATTTAGCTATATATAACAAACCTTAATTTAATTGTTTTATGTTTAGCAAAAAGACCCATACGCACACGGATGAAAAGTCTAGTATCATAAATATTTATTGAAACACTCACAAAAACGCTATTGGATTGCAAAGGAGAACAGCTAACTTGCCTTATTGTGCATGTATGTTTAATAGGCATCCTCAAATTCCGTATTGCATAAATGTCCATGATCATAAATATTCCTTATTGTTGCTTACGTTTCCTATTTGTTCTGGATGATATTTTTTATATTTTAATATTATATATATATATCACTCTTTATATTTATATTGTTAATATTTATATTATATATCCTATCTATTTAATAGAATTAAATTATTCAATAAAAATATTCGTATCGATGGGAGGGTTTGGATTTCCTTATATTGTGGTAAAACCTTGTAGCAATTCCATACTGGTTTTGGTTGGTTATTTATTTATTTTATAAATAAATAAAACAGTAAAACACTTATACGATTTCAATAAAGT
The DNA here is from genome assembly GCA_958299785.1 of Medicago lupulina. Lineage (NCBI taxonomy): Eukaryota > Viridiplantae > Streptophyta > Magnoliopsida > Fabales > Fabaceae > Medicago > Medicago lupulina. Next base: position 1,186,989 of record OY283140.1, read on the forward strand.
ATATCAAATGAGATCGAATTGTGCTTATTATTTGCATCTCATTTTGGACAGCTCTTAAATTCCATTTACTTTGCTATGCATTTATTTGTATATTTATTTTTTTATTTATATATGTATTCTTATTTATCACTTATTCATAAACCTAACCATGTTGCCCTAATTTTAACCTAAAAATTTTGTCAAATTTCCCTCGTCCTAAATGTAACACCCCGTTTTCCCAGCATAAAAATTTCTCAAAATAATAATCAGAGTTTCACAACTTAAACGGAATGTTACATTTCTTAAAAATCACAATGGAATAAATAATAATTTATCCTTCAAAATATTTCAATCAAATCTTAAATCACTTCGCAGCGGAATTTATTTCAAAAATCTTAAAAACAACTTTGGCACGAAGGCCTCTACGTAAAATCTCATCAAATTCTTTAATATCATGTTCATAAAATCTCATAGTTAAATACGTAAAGAATAGAAAACATAAGCAAAGTTCCCCATCCCGTTACGTATCAGAGCACCTAGACACATGAGGAGTCCACTCACATCAACAGCTAGTCCTGGAAATCTGCACTTGCCCACAAGGCGGCAATTCCAATAGAAGGGGTGAGATTCACAAACAATATAATAAACAGATAATCCAACAATTAAGTTTAACAACAATTAACATATAAGCACGTCTCAAATATTTATCTCATAACATCTTAAGCAACATCAAGAATATCATCACTAAACATCTTAAACATCATCAAAGAATCATCATCACAAAACATCTTAATCATCATCAAAGAACATCATCACAAAACACCTTAAACATCATCAAAGAATATCATCACAAAACATCTTAATCATCATCAAAGAACATCATCACAAAACATCTTAAACATCATCAAAGAACATCATCACAAAACATCTTAAACAACTCGACTCGACAATGCAACTCGACTATGCAACTCTAACATCTTAAACATCTTAGACATCTTATATGCATGTGGTACCAATCCAGGGCATAAGCCCTCGTCGCTTTGAGCATAAATATACTCCTAGGGCATAAGCCCTCATCGCTAGTGAGCAAAAGCTCCAGGGCATAAGCCCTCGTCGCTGGTGAGTAAAAACTCCAGGGCATAAGCCCTCATCTCTGAATGAGTATGCATGAGACTCAATCACTTACGTCTTAGACATCACGACACTTCTCATATGACTCCAACAAATTGGACAACATCTCACATCATAGACCGACTCATGCAGCTTTAATTAAATAATAACAACAACATGGCAGCAAATCATCAATCATATAACAACATCAAAAATTCATCATTTAGGCATCACATATATTACAATATAGTTCACATAATGCATATGATTCATAATCATTATCAACAACATCAAATCATCACATTAACTTTACAAGTATAGCACATTATGCACATCATTCATAATTCATAAGCAATAACATTTTTCAAAAGTAATCAAGTATGATTAAATAAGACATAAGCCAAATACTCATAAAACACCTCAACTAAATCCCTAATACCTAAGTTTGAAGTTTGGAAACCAACCCTAAGTCTTTGGACTAACTTGGGATTAGTTATGCTAAGTTTTCTTAAAGTTTTCTCAAGACCTACTTGGACTATTTTCATCATAACTCAAAATATACAAATAATTTTCTAGTCACTCCAGAGCCATTAGAAAGCTAACTCAATTATCAACAACTTTCGTGTTTACACCAAGACCCATTTCGGAACAGAAATGTATGAAAAAGACACAAGAACGTGAAACAGAGAATGCTGTTTTTTTTCCAAGACCTACTTGGAGTGTTTTTATCATAACTCAAGATTCACAAAACATTTTTGAGTCACTCTGAAGCCATTAAAAAAGATAACTCAATTATCTACAACTTTCGTGAAGACATCAAAAGCTAATTATGAACAGAAAAGTCCCAGTTTTTATTTTAGTTTTTCGGTTACAGAAAATCGAAAAGAGAACGAGCCTGTTGACCCCTTTGTAGTATTTTAATCATATCTAGAGTTCTAAAAGCTTAAATTGAGTCACTCCAAAGGCTAGTGAAAGCTAACATTTATATCTACAACTTTCATGAAGACACCTAAACCCAGTTCGGAACTTAAACTTGTCAAACTGAGACAACAAGTAACGTGTTTTGCACAGCGACAGCAAAATCGCAGTTCAGTTGCGGTTTCGCCTTGGGGAAACCTTTTCTACTCCGTTTTCGATCCAATACCCTCAAAACATGACCTTAAACATCACCCTATGATTATCCTTTCATTAGAACATTAATTATTCATTAACCTACTAGATTATCCACTCTTTTTAAGACTAGAAACTCAATTCGAAACCTAAACTAGTTTTCATTAATTCTCACCTTTCAACTTCATCTTTTAATTCATTCACCTTAACCTAGTTCTTAATTCTCTCAAAAACTCATCCATCTCTTGTTAATCATAATTGAATTGAATTACAGTTTAATATAATGAAAGCTAGGCTCACCCTTACCTTAATTTGGTCTCCTGAATCAAGCTGCGTTCTTCTTAGGTTTTTCTTCTCTCCTTCGCGCCTCCTCTCTTTTTCTCTAGGTTTCTCCAAAAGTTATATCACGTACTAAATAATTCTAACCCTAATTCTCTTATTTATATTCTCTTACTCATCTTATCTTATTTCTACTCCTTCCCTCAAATTCTCTAAAATTATGTAACAAACCATATTTAATTAAATATATTATATTTCTACACAGATAACAAATATATTTCTACACTAGATAATATATATATATTTCTACACAAATAACAAATATATTTTCAAACCAAATAACGAATATATTTCTATAACAAATATATCTCTACATAACAAACATATTTCTATAACAAATATATCTCTACATAACAAACATATTTCTATAACAAATAACACTATATATTTTTACACAAAATAACATATATATTTCTACACCAAATAACATAATATCTCTACACCAAATAACATATATATTATAATATAATATGCTACTAAAACACCAACATATAACACAAAAATAACACACATCACCATAAATCAAATAAATTATTTAAAAAGACTCTAAACTCAATCAAATAATTAAATAAATAAAATAGTTCAAAGCGGGCGTTACACTAAACCTAACCGTGATTTCCTAAATTAATGCATCTCTTATTCAAAAACCTAACTCAGTTGCCCTAATTTTAACATAAAAATTTTGCAAAATTTCCCTCCTCCTAAGCCTAACCGTGATTTCCTAAATTAACGCATCTATTATCTCTTATTCATAAACATAACCCTGTTGCTCCAATTTTAACCTAAAAATTTTGCCTTATTCATAAACCTAACCCAGTTGCCCTAATTTTAACCTAAAAATTTTGCAAAATTTCCCTCCTCCTAAACCTAACCGTGATTTCCTAAATTAATGCATCTATTATCTCTTATTCATAAACCTAACCCTGTTGCCCTAATTTTAACCTAAAAATTTTGCCAAATTTCCCTCCTCCTAAACCTAACCGTGATTTCCTAAATTAATGCATCTATTATCTCTTATTCATAAACCTAACCCTGTTGTCCTAATTTTAACCTAAAAATTTTGTCAAATTTCCCTCCTCCTAAACCTAACCGTGATTTCCTAAATTAATGCATTGGATGCTATTAATCACATACATTAAATCCTATCTAATTCGCATAAATTTTTCTTGGCATAATATTTCCTTGCTCTGTAGTCAACTGATTTCCCTACTTCTTTGGAAGCGATTAACTATCCTATTTAATTCCCATCAAACTAACTTTGCTCACACGTATTACACCTTTGTTAAAGTAACATGAATGATGTACTAAAATTATGGAACAATACCAACGTCTATGGTAATTAACATTATGATTTGAGTTACGACAATTTTAACATTCAAACGAACTACATTGTTTTATTTCTAACGGTGAATATTAACTTCTTAACATGACCCGTGCGTTAGCACGGGTCAATGGTCTAGTATTTATTAATTTTGTTAAGTCTTAACCTAATTTTTTCCCTCTATTAATCCCTTAGTTTGTAACAACTCTATCCTAAAATTTTGACTCTAAATTTGCATCATATATGTTTTTCATTTCTCTCTCTAATAACCATGAATATTTTTCAAAGCAAAAATTTAATAAATATTTTAATCCTTATTATTTATTAATTTTATTAGGTCTGCAGCAACTTAACCTATTATTTTTTTTATATAGATTTTTTGTTTTTGACAAGTTGTTACACTTATTTAATATGTTTATTAAAAGCAGAATACCCTAATTTTCATGCAAACTCAGCTACCCTAAATAATTTGTTAGGAACGATAAACTGCATTAATTTTTTATATTTAACTATAAAAGTAATAAATAAAATTGACCCGTGCAACAATATAATTTTGTATTCTTTTTATCTTTTTTCTTTATAATTTTTTTATTATCATTTGATTGTAATATTGTATCTTCAATAATCTAATTTGCATTTATTGATCGACCCACAATCTTACGAATTAAAGATTATTGAGTAGTGCTAGCAACACTCTCTAATACTCACTTTCTAATTGGCTTAAATCAATGTGGGTCCTACATTTTGAAAATGGAACCCACTTAAAGTGGTCAGACATGCATTGATTTCGACCAATAAGATAGTGAGTGTTTAAGAGAGTGTTGAAAAGAGAGTGTTGCTAGCATTCCTTAAGATTATTTATTGACCTCTATTATAGTCGAGAATACCCGTGCGTCGCACAGATCAAAAACCTAGTTGAATACAAATTCTAAAGCCCACACGGGTTCCTAAACCACATTCCCCTTGCTCATATCTTCTCACAATAACACAGACATTAACCCTAATCCTAATATTAGTCTCTAAAAAAAAACCCTAAACCTATTATTAACCCTAAACCTATTACCATGGAGAATGACGACTTAGAAACTCTACTGTTTGTCACCTTGCTGATATTTTCCTCAACAATTTGTTCCCTCCTTGTGGCTTGCCTCTTAGCCCACATTTGCCGCCTGTTCCTCCCTAACACCTGTCGACTCGGTGGAGGAGGAGACTCCAAAGGGCTTAGACAAGTATGTTATAAACGATATTCCGTTCTTCATCTACACCACTAATAGGTCTGAACAAGAAGAAGAGTCTCGTGGTGAGTGTCCAGTTTGCCTGGAGGAATTCCAAGATAATAATCACATTCGTACCTTCCTCTCACACTTTCCATCTCAATTGCATTGACGTTTGGCTTCGTTCAAAAGCTAGTTGTCCTATATGTCGCTCCTGTCTTGAGGACTATCTGCCCAAACGCTCTAATACATCTAGTTCCGAGCGGATCTTGTCATCAGAGAGAATGGTCATCATCGACATCCCTGCCACCACATCCCCATCGTAGTATCAAGCCAAACTAAGGTGCAGTGATCCAGAGGCGTTGTTGTGCCAGAGCTACGGAGATAGTGTTATTTTTTATTTTTTTACTAAAGTTATAAGTTAGGAATACACAGATTGTTATATACATATTTGTTTTTTGGTGTAGCCTAATTTCAATATACCGAAATTACACTCAAATAGTCTTACTCTTGCATCCATTAATTATGATTCCGTTTTTATAAATATGCATTTGTACCCTTAGCAATTCAATTATTTTCAAATTTAAATTTAAATCTACACCAAAATTTAAGAAACTAAAAACTAACTACAAATTTTAGTCGATCTCTTTCTAAGTATGAATGTAAACTATATATATATATATATATATATATATATATATATATATATATATATATATATATAAATAAATAAAAAATTAAGGAGAAGGACCAAACGAGAGAAGGTGAAGATGGAGAAGTGAATGTTTTAGTGTGGAAAGTCTAGAATTGAACTTTCTTATGAACTTGTTTTAAAAATATTGTTGTAGTTTGGTTCTCAATAATATAGTAGCTTGCATGTTGAGTTTGAATTAATGCAGTGCATGCCATTGTTGGCTGAGTAGTTTTCCATTTAGGTTGGAGGTTATCAGGTTGTTACCTTCATTCAAAGTCTACATTATCCATATAATTATAGGTACTAAAAATTGAATTTCATCATTGAAGAATGATAAATCACAATTAATTTTCATGTTAAAATGATGTAATCAACTACAAAATCCAAAAATAAAAGATGAATATTAATGACTTTTGGTGGATGTTGAAATTTATCTTTGTAATTCTTCTGTTTTTTTCTATCTTCATTCACAAGTAGATTTCTTTTACTTACTTATTTGATGTCCATTGTATGTTGTTATTGCACTTTGATGAGTTTTAATCGAACTGCACATTTTTTATGAGTAACTTTCAATCAAGCTAATAGATATGAAATTTATTTGCAAGTGAAAGACTGATATAGTAGAAAGCAACAGATTCAGTTCTAAAAGATTCTCTATAAGCTCTATAAAGGTACCATAAAAGATTCTCTTTTTCTTATACTCTATTATAAGATCAACATTTTTATGCATCCTTTGAAGTTGCAATTATGATAACTGTGCTTGCCTAGTTTGGTTTATGGTTGGGTCTTGGCAGTTGGCATAAATGGTAGCATTCTTCAGCATACTTGATTGAGATGGTAGAATTCCCATGTTTGATCACATATTGTGGAGCAGAGTAGTTATGATGATTCTCCTATTTGTTTCTGCATTCTCTTCGGAAAATAAGAAATGATGCATCATATGCAGAGGCCAAGAGAAAGATTGTTATTCTTGAAACGATGTTGTCAATACTTGATAGCAGCTGAAAGACTAGGCGACTAGAAATCGGAGGTGAATCTAATCGGACCAGACTTTGAATAGTGAACAAACTCACTCTGCCTATTGGATTGCAATGGACAATAACTAACTTGCCTTATTGTGCATGTAAGTTTAATAGGCATCCTCAAATTCCGCATTGCATAAATGTCCTTATTCATAAACATTCCTTATTGTAGCTTACGTTTCCTATTTGTTCTGCATGATGGGAGGCTTTTACTTTGTGGTAAAACCTTGTAGCAATTCCATTGTCTTTGGTTATTTATTTATGGATTTTATACATAAAACAGTAAAACACTTATACGATTTCAATAAAGTACTATATCAAATGAGATCGAATTGTGGTTATTATTTGTATATCATTTTGGACAGCTCTTAAATTCCATTTACTTTGCTATGCATTTATTTATTTATTATTTATTGAATACAGATTCTAAAGCTCACAATTTTGGTGTCCATAAACCACAGTCTCCTCACTCATATCTTCTCACAATAACACACAGACATTAACCCTAAACCTATTACCATGGAGAAGGACAACTTAGAAAGTCTGCTGTTTATCTCCTTGTTGACATTTGCCTCAACAATTTGTTCCCTCCTTATCGCTTGCTTCTTAGCCCGCACTTGCCGCCGGTTCTTTCCTAACACCTCCTCCTCCTCCTCCTTGAGGGACGTGGAGCCTGTCGACTCAATGATGGTGGAGGAGGAGCCCCCAGAGGGCTTAGATGAGTTAGTTATAAATTCTATTCCGTCTTTCATCTACAATACTACTACTACTAAGTCTAAACAAGAAGAGTGTTCCATTTGCTTGGCTGAATTCAAAGATAATGATCATGTTCGTACCCTCCCACTTTGCTCCCACATTTTTCATCTTGATTGCGTTGATGTTTGGCTTCGTTCAAACCCTAACTGTCCTCTATGTCGCTCCCTTATTTGCTGTCATCTCTGTTGTTTACTTACATTGATCAACAACAACAACAGACCGGTGGACTTTCCGTCCTTACCCCCTTATTCATTTGATTCTGAGCAAAGCTTGTCGCCGGAGAGAGAAGTCAACAACATCCTTGCAACCACATCCACATCTTAGTTTCAGAGGCAAAACACCGGTTTCATGGCGGAGGGGTTATCGAGCCAGCAGACGTGTACGGATCCAGAGGTGTTGTTTCGTCGGAGCGATGAACATAGCGTTAAATGCTGTCCGAGTACTTTTTCATTTTTTTCAATAATCTTTACCAGAGTCTTTATCTTTTTTTATTAAGTTTTTTTACCATTTATAAGTTAGGCAATCGCTAATAGATTGATGCGAGTTACTTACTATATCATGAAGATATAAGTTTCGTTTTGAATTCCTTGATTTTTTTTTTTTTTGTATGCATTTTGAATGAATTATTTGAGTTTAATTAGAATAGAAAACCATTTTACACGTCTAGAAATCTTCATTTGACAAATGCCGAAATTGGAAGGTCGGATGTCGTGACCCGATTCGAAACCAGACCTCACAGTTGTGTGTGAGTTTAATTTCAGTAGACTACCACTCCATCTATGACAAAAAAAACAAAAAGAAAAACATTTTACACTTTCAACCGATTAGGATCAATATTTTTTACACATAAGAAACAAATGAATTAAAAATGGAAGAATCCAAATCAAATCTTCAATTACCGTTATGTTAACTCGTTCCTCTTTTTTCAGTATTGATAGCTTCTGTCTCCTATGATTTTGTTCTATGTGGTTCTAATCATCAACGATCTATGAGGATGTGTTGTTGAGTTAATTCAGATATTAGGACGATGATGAATTTCTCATGAATTTTTTTTAATCAATGAAGAATTACTTCATCATTGTTATTCAAATGGTAAGTTAGTTATGATGAAATTATTTAATTTTGTTTACACTTCCATGTGTGCTTGTCTTCCGACACTTTCTATCAATTAAATGAATTTTTTTGGTTCAGTTTCACCTGGTATGATTATTTCTTTTAAATTAACATCTCCTTGAAATTGGTATGAAACCTGAGGTTAAACCGGCCCAAAAACAATTTAAAACTCGTTTCTTCAGATCAAAATAGAATCAAATTGTGAAGCTCACCATGATCTAATTCCGCCAATATGAACTAGGTTTGAAATGGTGAAAGGAGGTCGTAGCATAGTACGTGATGATTGCGATTGAAAAGAGATACCATCAACGCTGTAAAATAAGTGAACTGGGAAGAAGGCAGTTAATAGGAAAGATTTTATTTGATTTTTTTTGCTTTCTATTTTTAACACTTACGCCGATGTGTTAAAATGTAATTTTAATTGGTTGACCGTGTAAAGTGTCTTTAACTCGTATATCATATGGCATTTGAATGTTCGCTAGCCGGAGAAAGAACGGTTGCTCATCCTTGTCCATTTTGATGTTCTCTTTTAAGTGTCCTATGTTTTGTTCTGAGTTTGAAGGCACATGATTTTCATCATTCTTTTGTGGCTCTCAACTCTCTGCATTTCGTTTTGGAACTACAAAAAATCAGGAGAATTATGGCGGTCAAAAATTGGATGTTGTGGCGGTTTTAACCGCCGCTATCGACCACAGTGACATAGAATTTGCCGTAATATTCCAAGTGTATAATGACGGTTTTTGTTTTTCAAATAACAGTGGTTTGAACCTGAAACACATCGTTTCATTATTAGGGGAAAAGAAAATAAAATAAATAAGTAATAGTAAGAATAATAATAAAATATATGTATAAAACTTACTAGACACGTGAGAAGAAGGAAAAATAAAAAAAGAAACACCACATACTTTCTCTATTCCTTTCTTACTCCCTCCCGTAACTCTTTCTGTTCTCACCTTTTCTCTTCATTTTATTTCTTCCTATCCCAAATCATCAAATTACATCACCAAATCAAACATTCATAAGTAAAACTCTTCATCTAAGCAAAACTTTAGCCAATTCTACAAGTGCTTGGGTTTGATTTTGGAGTTTGGGGTTAGGGTTTGTGCTTTGGTGAAGAAGAGGAGTACCCACTCTTAATAATTGCTTATTGAGGTATATTTATCAACATACATTTCAATTAGTACATAGTTAGGCATGATTATTGAGTTTGAAATTAATTTTAGAGAGTAGATTATATATATAACTCAACATATGAAAATGATACATACTTTAATTTGATTTGAATGGTTATATGTAACTTCAATAATATTGACATAAAGCATGATGTTTCAGCCATATGTTTTCTGTAGAATATGCATTCGTTTCATATTCCTTGTAGAATAAATTAATAAGTTCTGTTCTGGAAGCTTAACTGTTATCAATAATGCTATAATATATACACATATTCAACTTGTATTTCATGGTCATCTAGTGCTGCTAAAGTTCTGGAGTGAGTTTCTAATTTATGGGAAAATATTATTGATGTTCAGATACGATGCCTGACGCTGCACTGGCTTCTCCCGGGGTGGTTGGAGAGCACACCTAGTTGATTCGTCATAATAGTGAGTTGATGACGATCATTATCGATTATTTTCAATATCGTTATTATTGATATTTTTATGATTTTATAAGTTAAATTATTTACAAAAATGGGGAACACACCCTTCGAATATTTTTTCTCTCTCGTCTTTGATACATGTTTAAGTCGTTGATATTATTATGGTCTCTATTTGGAATTTATCTATGACTTATAAGCCAAGAATTGCAAATTGGGATTTGATTGTGTGCGTTTGACACAAGTTTGATATTTTACGAATCGTGGTTTTAAAGCTTTATGTTTTGAAAAAAAATGAATATTATTATGACGACGACCTAGGTGCACCTAGTATGTGATTTCAATTAGGTATAGTTACCCCGTTAGATGGAGCCGCCCCTATGGAAAGGCCGCCATTAGGAGGAGAGGGCTATCAATGAGAGGTACTCCCTAATTGAAAATGTTTTACACTTTGTTTTGAGTCGAGAGAAAAGAGCTATCCGTTAGATGGAGCCGCCCCATGGAAAGGCCACCATTAGGAGGAATGGGCTATCAATGAGATGAAGCTAGTTCTCGATTCACCCATTTTGATTATTTTTCACTAAATGGAGTTTTCTATATATATATATATATATATATATATATATATATTAAGGCTTTTATTACGATTTTCTGCAATACATTTTTAAAAGCTCTTGTCATGTTTTTCGGCGATATATTTTCTAAAGGCTTGTAATTTTATTTTCACCTTTTTACAACGTTGAGATTGGAAATATTCTTATTCATGATATTGATCTTCACGTACAATGATACAAAGTAACTTGCAAGCAAAAATATTCATGTTGCTTCTAAATGTTAGATATGTAATGGCTTGTACTAAGGTTATACAAGGATAAAGTCACATTTTGTGTTATAAAAATTTCCTCAACAATTTAGTTTATTACAGTTTTGTTAAACAAGCTAAGAGCGACATATTTGTTATGTCGGCGACATTGGATTCAGAAATATTCTTATTTGATTTTGGAGTAATAGAATCTTATACGGTTACTATTTTTGTAATGGACATTAGATTTGGGAAAGTAAATAATCGTGCCCTTGTGTGTTTCCCTTCTAGTCGGTGGTGGTTGTTGTCTCCTCACTAATTTCCTTGTGACTTACTCTTTCTTTTTCTATTTTTTTTTAGATTCCCGAGCAGCTGAGTAGGAAGCTGCAAGTAGATCCGAAGTTCATCATTTTCACTTTTTGGTAGGCCTCCTTGATGGATGGTTCTTTTGCTTATGTAAACATTCAGTTAGTGTATCTGCAGCTATATGGAGTCTAGAAGTGTTCCATTTTGAGCTGTACAATTATGTAAAAATGTATTCTTTGAGTTTCTGGCTGCTGAACAGGTTTATGAACATGATTGATATCTTGAAAATGTTAAACTTATAGGAGATACTCTGTATAAAATTCTGTAAATATTCTTTTGATGAAAATAGTTATGTGTAAATTATTTATGTGTCATTTGTCGAGTTTGGTAGTTAAACTTGCCGGACCAAAAAGTTCTAGTTCGTACGCCGGTCACGATTGTGAATTTTGGGTCGTGACATACCGCCACTATATCCACCACTTTGACATAAAAAATAGTGAATCATGGCAGGTATAACCGCCACTATTTCCACCATTTTGATAAAAAAAATAGTAAATTTTGGCAGTTATAACCCCACAACTTGATTAATTTCTACAAAAGTAAAAAATTCTATACCAATAAAGAATTATAAGAAACTCTCAATTGCCAAACAATTTAACGGTCATTATATTTCATCATGAAACTAACAATAACCTTAACTTTCTGAGCAAAATTAAGCCAAATAAGGTTGTAAATAAAGATGGATTTCATCCACTGTTGTTTGACAGATGATATGATCGTTAAATTCATTCTTCACACAAAGGGTTTCACTAGTCTTCCTCCTCCTCATAACCTTGACCATCTCCCAACTTTGAGTTTCTTTTAAATAGCCCATCACTTGATCTCTGCAGATAAATAACAAACATGTATTATACATTACAGTAGTACCGTGAAACATTTAGCACCGCAAGAAACCATTTAATTAATATTCATACACTACAATATGATCATGAATATTATAGGCTAAGTAATGTGTGAATTGAACAATGTGATAGACTACAAAATTAGTTTAAAAAACCACAGCTGGTGTTTTGTAACTTAATATTTTATAAAAAGCTCACAATTACAGGTAGAATATTTAGTTAAGTTAATCCTATATTTCTAGCGTTGTTGAAACCATAGTTGAAGTCTTAATTTTGATTAAAGGAGTTGGAGGAAAGTTGATTTTTTTCTTAGCTCTTGATTAATGCGAAGTTGGAATAATTATTTTATTGACTTAAATTAATTAAAGAGATGTGCACAATATATATTTAGAAAACTGAAAATTGTTTGTTAGGAGAGAAAGAGTGTGCGAAAAAAATAGGATTTTGTTGGAGAAAAAGTTGATAACTAACAAATGTTTGTTACTAAAAAAATATAACATATTAAATTTTTATTAGAAAGAAAAAGTGTGTACAAAAAAATATGAATATATTTGTGGACTAAAATGAGGGTATAATAGGAAGAAAAAATGTAAAAGTACGCTTCGCTATTTTTGTGTTAATATTCTAAACCGACACTTAAAAAGGAACGGAGGGAGTAAATAATAAAGATGAAGGGTATTTTTGTCCAAATAAAAAGGTACACATTTGTTAACTTGGACTTTATATTTTTGTTGGTCACCTTTAATTTTCAACTTTCATATAAAAGAGATACGGTGTATATTTAAATTTAAATAGAATTCTGTTCCAAAATAAACTCATCCAAAAAAATATGATCATAATGTAATTTAGTTTGTTTTTATAAGAGATACAATTAGTTAGTTTTTTTAGTGGAGAAATAGTTTGTTATTAATCCAAACCCTAAAATTCCACAACCCCGCTTTCATTCATATAAAGCAAAGTCTACTTCCTTCAGAAACAACAAACTCTCCTCCTCACATTAATAGATTAAATAGAATTATTCTTCCCCTCCTCATTAACATGGATAATCAAATGTTTGGAATTCTGTTTGTCTTGTCTTCGATTTTCGCAGCGTCTTGCATCCTTCTCGTTTACCTATTTGTCCACACTTACCGCCGCCAGTTCCTCCCTACGCTCCCCTCCGTAGAATCCACTCAATACGTGGTTGAGTCAACAACGATGGAGGAGGAAGACGAGGCTGCACAGGGCTTAGATGAGTCTGTTATATATAAATGCTATTCCTGTCTTATTGAGGAGGACTATTTGCCCAAACTCCCTGGTGCATCTAGTTCTGAGCCTACCTTGTCATCGGAGAGAATGGTCGTCATCAACATCCCTGCCACCACATCCGCATTGTAGTATAGAACACCGGTTTCTCGGCGGAAGGGAATTCTTTTAAATCCTCGTAGTAGTATCAAGCCAACTAAGGTGCAATGATCCAGAGGCGTTGTTGTGCCGGAGCTACGGAGATAGTGTTATTTTTTTTACTAAAGTTATAAGTTAGGAAAGCGCTGATTGTTAGATACATATTTTTTGGTGTAGCCTAATTTCAATATACCGAAGTTACACTCAAATAGTTTTACTCTTGCATCCATTAATTATGATTCGGTTGTAAATATGTATTGGTACCCTTAGCAATTCAATTATTTTCAAATTTAAATTTGAATCTACACCATAATTTAAGAAACTAAAAACTAACTACAAATTTTAGTCGATCTCTTTCTAAATATGATTGTTAATTTTTGAAGGAGAAGGACTGAATGATTGAAGGTGAAGATGGACAAGTGAATGTTTTAGTGCGGAAATGCTAGAATTGAACTTTTTTATGAACTTGTTTTAAAAATATTGTTGCAGTTTGGTTCTCAATAATATATAGTAGCTTGCATGTTGAGTTTGAATTAATGTAGTGCATGCCATTGTTGGCTGAGTAGTTTTCCATTTAGGTTGGAGGTGATCAGATTGTTACCTTCATTCAAAAGTCTACATTATCCATATAATTATAGCTACTAAAAATTGAATTTCATCGTTGAAGAATGATAAATCACAATTAATTTTCATGTTTAAATGATGTAATCAACTACGAAATCCAAAAATAAAAGATGAATATTAATGACTTTTGGTGGATGTTGAAGTTTATCTCGTAACTTTCAATCAAGCTATTAGATATGAAATCTATTTGCAAGTGTAGGATCGTTACGGAGGAAAGCAACGGATTCAGTTCTGAAAGATTCTTTTTAAGTTCTATAAAGGTATCATAAAAGGTTCTGTTTTTCTTATATTCTATTGAAAGATCAACATTTTTTATGCATCCTTTGAAGTTGCAATTATGATAACTGTGCTTACCTCGTTTGGTTTATGGTTGGGTCTTGCCAATTGGCATAAATGGTAGCATTCCCATGTTTGATCACATATTGTGTAGCAGAGCAGTTATGATGATTCTCCTATCTGTTTCTGCATTCTCTTCCAAAAACTGATAGTTGTAAAGAAAAGGAAAATAAGAAATGATGCATCATATGCAGAGGCCAAGAGAAAGATTGTTATTCTTGAAACGATGTTGTCGATACTTGATAGCAGCTGAAAGACTAGGCGACTAGAAATCGGAGGTGAATCTAATCGGACCAGACTTTGAATAGTGAACAAACTCACTCTGCCTATTGGATTGCAATGGACAATAACTAACTTGCCTTATTGTGCATGTAAGTTTAATAGGCATCCTCAAATTCCGCATTGCATAAATGTCCTTATTCATAAACATTCCTTATTGTAGCTTACGTTTCCTATTTGTTCTGCATGATGGGAGGCTTTTACACTGTGGTAAAACCTTGTAGCAATTCCATTGTCTTTGGTTATTTATTTATGGGTTAATGATGTGTTTCGTCCTTGCAAATAGGGGTCGTTTAAAAATTCGTCCCTGTATTAGTTAATTCTTTTTTTTTTTTTAGCCTTGCAAAGTTTAATCAGTTAAAATTTCGTCCCTTGACACAGTTAATGACTGCCACGTCACTAATTTGATGACGTGGCAATCACTGCCACACATGAAATTCTAATTTTGCCCTTAAGAAGGGGAAGAAAGAATTGGAAACCCAGGGGTAAAATTGGATTTTCATGTGTGGTTTTGTGACATGCAGTGATTAAGTGGGGAGAGGGACGAAATTTTAACTGATTAAACTTTGCAAGGCTAAAAAACAAGGATTAACGATTACAGGGACGAATTTTTAAACGACCCCTATTTGCAAGGACGAAACACATCATTAACCCTTTATTTATTCAATAAAGTACATCAAATGAGATCGAATTGTGCTTATTATTTGTATCTCATTTTGGACAGCTCTTAAATTCCATTTACTTTGCTATGCATTTATTTATTTATTGAATACAGATTCTAATGCCCCCAATCTCGTGTTAAACCACAGTCTCACCACTCATATCTTCTCACAATAACACACACAGACATTAACCCTAAACCTATTGCCATGGAGAATGAGATCTTAGAGGCTCTGTTGTCTGTCACCTTGTTGGCATTTACCACAACAACCTGTTCCCTCCTTATCGCTTGCTTCATAGTCCACACTTACCGCCGGTTCCTCCCTAACTCTTCCTCCTCCTCCTCGTTGAGCGAAAGGGAGAGCCTTCAACACAACGTCGATTCAATGATGGTGGAGGAGGAGGAGGCTCCACAGGGCTTACATGAGTTTGTTATAAATCTTATTCCGTCTTTCATCTACAATAGTACTACTACTACTAAGTCTGAACAAGAAACGTGTTCCGTATGCTTGGCTGAATTCAAAGATAATGATCGAGTTCGTACCCTTCCTCTTTGCTCTCACATTTTTCATCTCGATTGCATTGATGTTTGGCTTCGTTCAAACGCTAACTGTCCTTTATGCCGCTCCCTTATTTGCTGCCATCTCTGTTGTTTACTTACATCCATCGCCAACAACAACAAGGACGGACGGGTGGACTTTCCATCCTTACCACCTTATTCATTTGCTTCTGAATGAAGCTCGTAGCCGGAGAGGACAGGCGAATACGTCCCTGCCACCACATCTACATCTTAGTTTCAGAGGATGAACACCGGTTTCTCGACTGAGGGACTCATCGAGCCACCTGACGTGTTGGGATCCAGAGGTGTTGTTTCCCCCGGAGCAATGGACATAGAGTTAATTGCTATCTGAGTACTTTTTCCTTTCTATTTTAATAATCTTTATCTTTACTATAGTATTTTTTTTATATAATTTTTTTTTTTACTACGCCACTTTTAAGAGAGATTGATGTTTATTATATGGGTTTTGCTAACCGTGGCTTCATGACAATGATTAAGGAATCTACATATAGAAACTTTGTCTTAAAAACTTAATCAAGCAAATTACACAACTTTTTTTATAAAAACTTCCTTGTTTTACCGTTAGCATTCTCCTTATTATATTAAGGTTACTTTTATGTGAGTTATTATATCATGAAGACATAAGTTTCAGTTCTGAATTTCCTAAAAAAAAGTTTCGTTTTGATGAATTATTAAAGTATTAGTGAAAGTGTGAAACCAATGAACAATAGTTATTGCTATTGTTTGAATCGTAATTAATACTCTCTCCGTCTCACAATACTTGACACAGTTGACCTTATTATGCATACTAACGCATAATTTTGAGCTTAAATATCTTGAATAATATATTAAAAAAATTATGAAAATTTTATATTTTGAAAATACTCATCGAGACGAATCTAATGACATCTTATATGATATTATTTATCTTCGTATATTAGTAAAAAAATATGGTCATAGTAAGTTAGGTCAAAATTATAAATTTTCAACAGGGTCAAGTTTGCGGGACGGAGGGAGTACCTGATTTTTTTCATAATGATTGAGTGATAATTATTGGTTTATTTTGATTCTAATTAAAGGTACCGAAAAGAATTCCATCGAAGGTTACAATTATCCATGATTGCCTAATAAACAGGGGTGTTAAAGGTGAACAAATTACTCCCTCCGTCTAATATTAGATGACATAGTTGACTTCGATACACGTATCAATGCATATGTTTTATCTTTGATATTTTCAATTTTTTACTAAGTTTTTTTTTGAAAATTGAATATTAATATTCATCGAAACGAATCCAACGACTTTTTACATGATATTATTTATCTTTGTGAATTAGTAGAAAAATATGGTCAAAGTATATTAAGTCAATAATGTATATTGTCAAATAGTTCATCCATCGAATAACGGAGGGAGTATTATAGTTAAAATATGATGATCTTGTGTTGTGCTCCTTCAGAAGAACTTACTGCGATGCATATGGTGTGTCAAAATTAAAGCATCATCATTCGTCGGTTTTCACGAATTATGTTTTGCTACATAAAGCATTTCACTTTAGTCAACTCACATACATGATATGCAATTTCGTTTGTAACTCAAACACACACACTCGTAAAATTTCCAAAAAATGTTGGCTAGATATAACATTGATGTTTCGGGAATAATAAGTTGATGTCAATATTTTTTTTAGAAAGGAAGTTGTCAATATTTTTTTAGAAAGGAAGTTGTTGTCAATATTAGTTGGGTTGATAATTGATTTTATTCTATTGATAAATATCAATTTGTATGGTATTTAATTCAGCTAGTAATTTTTTTTAGAAGTCATTAAACTATAACTAGTAATTTTTTTTGTCAAGTAGTCTAATGGATAATGCTTACACGTTTTTAAAATAGAGAAATGCTTCCACGTTTTTTCTTCTACAACATACATGCATTTCAAAATATATACACAGAAATCAATGACAATCTGAAAAACAACGAAAAAACTGATGGTGGCCTTGCTATTTCATAACTAAAATCAAACAATCATAGAGGATTTGTATCAAGACTCACCTGGAGTATTATAGTTAATCCCTATCACCATAAATAGGAAGTTTTTGGTAACTCCATTGAAAATGTTGAATTCATCTTGCTTTGTGCATTAAATTCATTAAAAACATGCCGTTTAGAAGAATATCTTCAATGTCTTATGGTTAGAAATTCATAGTTTTCCATAAAATGGTAAAGTGAAGGATTTACACATCTTGAAACTCTCGACTTTACTGCAATATAAGTTTCCTGCGGATTTGGATGCTGTTGGGAACATCCGCAGGTACCTATGATTTTTCTGAGGATTTCCTGCGGAATTATTAGCCAATAGAGATTCCGCAGGTACTGCTGCGGATTTTCCTGCAGTTTTTCATATGGCCTTTCCAGTCAATTTTCCTGCGGTTTGTTTATTTTTTTTTAATTTGTAATATTTTGAATTTCTTAATTTTAAATTATTGAATATGGACCCTATAATTTAAAATTTAAGTTCAAATCAACATATATTCAAATAAAATGTTAAATTGTTACCATCGATTGTAGTTAATATTTTTTTCTATGTAACTCACTTAGGTTTGGTGATATTGACTTGGGATCTAGGACGAGTGTGCTTCTTCTCAAGGTTTCATGTTCATTTCCCCTTGATGCCAATTTGGGTGAGCTAATTTAGCTTTTTCAAAAAAAATATTTGTTTATATTCAATGTTAAAATATTTTGTGAAATTCCTTAAAAAAAAAATATTTTGAAAAATAACATAACATTAGAACACAAATAATGACCTAAGACTTAAAAATCATATGTAAAATAGAACACCTTCATATTTATTGTGTATGTGCAAAGTCAATTTAATAATTTTCTCTCTTTCATTTATAAATAGACAATTAGATTCCTGAAATAACTAAAAAAAGACAATCAAGTCCTTTCCAATAATTTTTTTTTGAAGGAAAGTCCCTTACAATAATATAGGTTTTGTTTGATAAAAATAACGGATAGTTATTAAGTTAGCCGATAGCTTATAATTTATAGTTGACAACTTATGATTTATAATTAATATAAAAAGTGATGCTATTATGTGATTTGATTGGAGGCTCGTGTAAAAATGTCTAAAATAAATTTAAATATAATTTATTGATATTTCTTAAAACAAATGTTAGTAATTAGTTGTTGGATTATTTTTTATTTCTTTGTTAGAGTTTGAAACAACTTTTTCAACTCATCTTCTAGCTCAAATCATTTGAACTACCCGATTTCTATAAACTTTTTTTCTCTAAAAAATTATGTAGAAATTTATTCCTTATTTATATAAAAACTTAATTGGGAGGTAAAATCAAAATCATGCTATAAAATTTATTCCTAATCTATTATTTAGATAAAAAGAAATGTATTCTTAATTTTCATTTATGATTTTAATCTAAAATTTGTAAAAATGGAAAAGAAATCGACTTATCCAGGGTTTTTTATGTGCTAAGTAAAATCATTGAGCCTCTCAAATTCAGATTTGAACTCATTCGTCACTCTCACCAATCGCAACCCTCTCGAAAACTCTCGTGCCTCTCAGATTCAGATCGGAACCCTAGCGTCAAGACCTCTCAGATTCAGATCAAAACCCTAACTAAAATTTGAATCTCATTAAAAATTATTGTTCATAATTTATTTGCTAGAATACACCCACTAGTTTTTATTAAGGTGTGTTTTAGCAAAGATATAACTAAAAAGTTGTTAAATACACCTTAAGGTGGATGTTGCTAAAACACACCTTCTAAAAAATAAGTGGATGTATGTTAGCAACTCCTATAGGCATTTGCTAGGATACACCCGCTTATTTTTTAGAAGGTGTGTTTTAGCAAGTTATAACTAAAAAGTAGTTAAATACACCTTAAGGTGTAGCTTGCTAAAACATTCACACATAAAAACTAGTAGATGTGTTCTAGCAAATCTTATATATATGTGTGTGTGTGTGTGTGTGTGTGTACACACACTTAGAGACTAAAAGTCAAACGAGCAAAATCCCTCAATATATAGGTTGTTTAAATTAATTAGATCTGAACTTTAAAAAGAAAATATGAAGAGGAAATTTGTAGAAAAATATTTACGTAAGGAGTTAGTTTTCAACTTTCCTATAAACAAGCTGTATATTTAAATCTAAGCCAGTTCGTGTAGATCCGGTTTCAGTTTCGTTTGCAGATCCGTTTTGTCCTTCGCTGACTCTCTTGGCCTCTTTCATGGTGGAGCAGGGTGTATGAGCATGTGGTATATGTTTGTTTCAAGCATTGCTCACGTGTCAGAGGATACAGATGGTTTGGCCAGAAATGTTAACTTCGTGTCCTTGATCCTAGCTAGTGTGTTATTGGTTGTGGATTTGTTGTTATCGTGTTGGCGATAGGGTTCATCACCATAAGTAAAAAGTTCAAGTTTGCTTGAATTCGTTTTAAGTTTCTGCTCGTGTACATTTGTGCATCACCATTTTTTTAGCAATTT